>JANAVB010004599.1:0-600000 GCA_029216955.1 Iris pallida | reverse complement strand
AGATCCCTTATTGAAGATAAACAACCGCAGTCAATTTTCCGGGCCAATTGCAAGCTCTCCCAGTCGCCGTGCTCAAGACACGAGTAATAGCAATAAGCTTCCGATACGGGTTGAACTGGAATTGGCAAAAGGAAGTTGCAAATCATCTGATGCAAGCAGTAATTCTTCCACCGGCCTGGTCACCGAGTCTGCTAGTCCTGTCCAAGATGAGAAACGTGCGAGATCAACAAGGCAGGCTCTGCTGAAACTCGCTTGGAAGAATGGACTCCCGCTATTTATGTTCTCATCCAACGATGATGACATTTTTGCAGCCACAGTGGGGAAAAGAAGCATCTCGGAGAAGAATACTTTCGAATGCATTTACACATTATTCCGTGCCGAGGAAATTAAGAAGCAGGGTCTGGTCTATAACGTTGTCGGTCAGATGAAGGTTTCTCCTTCCAAGTCTACTGCAGAGGATTCCAAGAGTTACTACAGAGAATTTGTTTTGTTTGGTGCTCAACTGGTTCCTACAGGTCAACCAGTTAATTCTCTTCTAAATGGTGAGCTTGCAGCAATCGTTGTCAAGGTTCCAAGTAGAAGCTCAGAGAGTTCGAGACTCGATGCACTACTACACAATGAAAGGAACCCTGAGAACTTGAGCTTATCTAGCATTGTTGCGATCCTCCCTAGCGCGGTTCATGGCTCATCAACTGTGGGAGAGCCCTCTCCTTTAATGAAGAGATGGAAATTGGGAGGTTCTTGCGATTGTGGAGGCTGGGATGAGGGTTGCATGCTGACAGTTTTAACGGACAGGGCTAAAGAAAGCATTTCTGGTTCTGCCCAAAGTTGTGCATCAGATGGAATTCATCGTCGAATTGAATTATTCAATCAGGTTATTTTTTCAAATTTATCGACATATTGATAGAGTGCCATAGTTTTTGAAGTTTAGAACATATGTACTCGATGAGTCGTTTCTGCTGCTGATGTTGACGATTATGTTTTGTCAGGGCGATGGTAGAGCTAAGGAGCATGCTTTCACCATGGTTGCTTTCAAAGAGGGAGTCTACACTGTCGAGTTTGGACCATCCATAGCTGTGCTGCAGGCCTTTGCAATTTGTATTGCAGCCCTTCACTGCCGGACGCCAGCTAGTCTTGCCAGGTTGCATTAAAACCTTGGCTGACCATACAAGGATGGCTGCACGAAAAGCCGAAAGGGAGGCCTACAAACTATGTACCAGATCCTGCACCTCTTTCCCCGGTTCGGAGAACATAACTGCCTTCTCCAGATCCACTGGAGTCAGGAGAGTACTACTGCGGGAGATCTCTCACAATGTATTGTGATGTGTTGGTGATGTACGTCAGATTCGGAGGCGGAGAAGGAAATACGACAGAGAGATCCACTCTAGGCTTTTGACATCGCACCATACAAACAAGTCCCTGTTCTAAACTTCAAAAGGCTCTTGGATAAATGTGTAGCTCTTGATTGAGTTAGCTGGCACTTTTAGCTGTGCTCTCTGTACATTGGTGATTGTACTCTTATATAAGGTGATGCTTAGAGCATCTCCAACCTCTAGATTGAGTTGGCTGTCATTTTTTAGGAGTGTTCTCTGCACATTGATGATTTGTAGAAAATAATAGTTGAGTAATTTTATTGATGGACTACTTCACTACTTATAGGGAGTCTAGCTCCTCTACATACTACATATTCCGATGTGGGACTAAAAGTCCCTTATTGATTCTCAACACTCCCCCTCAAGATGGGCGATAGATATTGATAATCCCCATCTTGTTACATAGTTTCGACAGACTTAACGAACTAAGACCCTTAGTCAGACAGTCTGCAACTTTTCTTCTGAGCGGACATGGTCAATCTTCAGTATCCCTTGTTCCAGCTTCTCCTTGATGAAGAATCGATCAATCTCGATGTGCTTCGTTATGTCGTGCTGAACGGGATTGTTAGCTATACTTATTGCCTATCGCTCAGAAGACGTAATGGTGCTCCTTTGTCTAGCTTCAACTCTGTCAGCAATGCTTTCACCCACAGCAACTCTGACACGCCCAGAGCCATTGCTCTGTATTCTGCTTCAGCTGTCGACCGTGCTACCACAGACTGTTTCTTACTTCTCCATGAGACCAGATTTTCTCCTACAAAAATACAGTATCCCGTGGTAGACCTTCTGTCGTCTATGCAGTTCGCCCAGTCTGCATCACAGTATCCCTCAACTTCTATGCGTCCATTCTTCTTGAACCATAGCCCCTTTTCCGGCGTTCCTTTCAGATACCTCAAGATCTGAAATACTGTTTCCATATGACCCTTTCTTGGATCATGCATGTAGCGACTCACTACACTCACCGCGAATGAGATATCAGGGCGAGTGTGTCCCAGATAAATCAATTTTTCTACAAGTTTTTGATATCTTTCACGGTCAACGGGCTCTCCTACTTCTGCTCCCAACTTGCACTTCTGGTCAATTGGAGTGACCGCTGCTTTGCATCCCAGCATTCCTGTCTCCTTCAGCAGATCTAGTGTGTGTTTTCTCTGTGAGAGAACAATTCCTTGTTCGCCTTCACACACCTCGATTGTCACGCCCCACTCCCGAATAATCGGATACGAGTCGGACACGCCCAGCCTTCGTCGTTGGACACGACGAAGTAAGCTGTACAATACTAAGAAAAACTCAAAGTCACAATGTAATGTAAACCAAAACACAGCTTTTATAACGTTTCCAGAAATCACCAATATCCATCAAGTGTTTAAAAATACAAACTCAGCCGGAGACAAATCCGGTCAAATGAAATAATATACAATAATGAATCTCTAAGATACAATCTCCAGAAAAATAAACTGAAAATAAAAGCTGCAATATCCAAGCAATCACCAGCTCCATGTAATCTCCCACTCACCTGCAACGATCCTATCAGGAAAAGAGCAAAGTACAACCCTGACTAGACAATATACAATATAATCTGTGATCCAGAGTACAAGGTGAAACCAGAATACCAGAAAACTAGAACATGAAATGAAACTGAAACTGTGGTACCAGAAATGAAATGTAAACTGCAGGTAAAGGATGACAATCAATATGCTAGACAAT
This sequence comes from Iris pallida, assembly GCA_029216955.1. Taxonomy (NCBI): domain Eukaryota; kingdom Viridiplantae; phylum Streptophyta; class Magnoliopsida; order Asparagales; family Iridaceae; genus Iris; species Iris pallida. The sequence goes on along the minus strand of JANAVB010004599.1, from coordinate 596,923 downwards.
GAACACGGCTATCAATGTACAAGGCAATCAATCACGACAATCAATATGCAAGTGTGACAGTTTTGAAATATAAAACTAATGTGTGACCGGCTTAGGAGCAATCAATCAATCAATCAATGAGTCAATTCTACATGGTACGACTTCATTGTACGTGATGTGTACGATTAGGCTATCTTCAATACCTATGTTGGGTGTGGTCACACAAAAGCTAATATTTCCCCCAATCCCGCAATGAACAATGACGCACAAGCAATGAACAATGACACAAGACAATCGTGTGTAATTCGTGTCAGATATGAGAACATGGCACATGAAGGTAAGACAGAAAACAAGGTACAAGTCAAGTCAGTGTACTTGCCTCGGTTTGGTTGCACGAGAGTAGTACTGCATGGTTGTAATGAATCACATGTTATATTTGTACAAGTATTAGGGTTTTGAAATAATGACATTAACTAACTATTGCTAACTAGTTGTAGCAGTATAACCAAGTAGCTAGAAAATATTTATAAGACTAGCAATTAATATTTTTAGAAAATAGATATACCATATGGTTTAGGCAATATGTACAATTATTATATAAAATCTCTAATCACTAAATAAAATATGATTACTTCTTTAGTAGTGAAAATATGTACATAGATAATAGTAATCAAGAAAATAACCTTGTTTTATTTTTTAAAAATAGAATTAGGCCAAAATTATTTAACAGGCTCCATGAAATACCAATTAATCTATAATAGTTATAGGCAAAACTAACTAGCAATATTTATCTTTGAAAAATATTTAACATTGATTTATAATAATCACTAGTAACACTATTTTAGAAAATAGATATAGCTATATAGTTTTTGTTATACAAAGTGTCATTACATAACAATAATAACTAACTATATATTTAGGCTAACTAAATACTAGATAAAATGATATTAAATATTATTGCTAACAATATTTATTATAGGCATTAAACATTAATATAAAGTCTTTAAATAATATTTAAAATTATAACAACTTATGAATAATTAAAAGCCCAAAAATCCTGGCCCAAAACCCAATAGTTAATTCCAACTTAATTAATCAGAAATTAAACTTAATACTTAAATCAGCCAGCCCAATCTCTACTGCCCACAGACCCAGCCCAGCTTAATAATCCCAGCCCACATTCTTATTCTCTCTGTTAAAACTTAACTTAATATTTCTAAAAAACGATCAGCCCAACTATTTCCCTGGCTCGGCCTGCTTAGGCCCAGCCCACACTCTCTGTTAAAACTAACAATTTTAACTTAAATTTTACTCAGCCTTAAACTCAGCCCACAGACTAGCCCACAGGCCCGGCCCGACTCTTCAGATATTAACCGATGACTTTCTCTCTCCTCCCATTCGTTTCAACCGGAAAAATCCAGAAGCCAGCAGAAGAGTCGAGAGCTCTCGTCTTCTCCGGCGAGTCAGCTCGGCTGCTCCGGCGATCAACCCCCGTTCTACTTCGTCTCCTTCCTCCAACTCCTCCTTCCTCGTCTTCGTCATCCCTCTGCTTCGAACCAGCTTCTTCCTCCCAACTTCCCAAGTAAACCCTAACCCTAGGTTTCATCCTCTTCAACCTCTCGCTGAAACCCTAGGTGGAACCCTAATCCTCCACAGCCTCTTCCATGGCCGCCTGGTTTAGAAACCCTAACCCTAAATATTACTTCACCGGCCGAAACCCTAACTCCTTAGCCTCCACCTTCTCTGGCTAACTCTTCCTCAGACCCTAACCCTAGCTTTCCATGGCCGAAACCCTAGCCCATGCTCCGCTCTCTTCCGGCTGCTTCGTCCTCAAGCTTGGAAAACCTAGATCTAGGTCTGAACCCTAGGTTCTAGGTCGTCGAAACCTTAGATCCCCAAATACAAACCCTAGATCTCGATTTCTAGGTCATCAGTCGATCATTCCCCCATCTCCATCTTCCCCGAAACCCTAGCCCAAAATAAAACCCTAACTCCTAGATCTGAGAAGTTCTCAAGTTCCCACACCCAAACCCTAGAAAACGAGAGGGAGAGAGGGATCAAGATGGATCGATGAAGAAAGGCTCACCGACCGGCGGGGATGTCGATCCTCGGCTCCTGGTGGCGGATCTCCGGTGAAGGATGGCCGGCGAGCGACGGCGGCTCCTCCTGCTGCTAGATCTCGACGGCGGCGACGACTACGAGGAGGTGGCTCCTCGGGTTGCGAAGGGCCAGCACACAACTCGAAAGGACGGCGCGGAGACCGATGCGGGCTCTGCAGTCGAGGTGGCTCGCTGCTCGAGTGCTGTTGACGGTGGCTCGGCGCTCGAGTGTTGGTGACGGTGGCTCGGCGCTCGAGAAGGCTCGGTGCTGTACTGATGGCGGTGGCGCTGCAGCCGAGGCGAAGGGTGCATAGTCTCCAAGACGACGGTCGGATCAGCGGTGCTCTGGAGATGACGACAGCGGTGGCTGTCGGTGGCACTCCGGCGAGCGGTTGTGCTCGGCTAAGCTCAGCCTTCACAGAGGGAGAGAGAGAACAGAGAGATGAGAGAGAGTGACGTGTAGTTTTTAGGAATCTGTGTACTGACAATTGTCAGATTTTCTTGGGAAATGTGTACTGTGCTGTCAGTGCAGTGGAAATCGTGTAAATATATAGTAAAATAATGTGTGTGTGAGTGGCACAGTAGGTAATTTAGGGTAGATCTGGGGGTATAGTATAATGGCAGTGTAGGTAAATTACAGTAGATCTAGGGGTAAATTAGAATAGGTTGTAACAGAATTTTGAATTCAAAACCCAAACAGATTTTCAAAATATAAAACTGATAACATATTTTCAAATCAAAAATAGTTTCCACAAATTTCTATCAGATTTCAAATTCAAAACCAGCAGTTTCAAAACAACACTTCAAACCAATTATTCTCTCCAATAATTTCAACATTTTCAAAAGATTTTAAATTCAAAAGCCAACAGATTTCAATTTACTAATTTACCAACTATTAAAAAATAATTACTGTTTTCTCCAATAAAATTATATTAATAAAATTCAAAAATAATTAAACCATTTATCATAATTAGCTGTTACTAATTAATTAATTACTAAAATCAGTTTTTCTCAATACTGAATATACAATTCCGAAAATGGTTAAAAAGACAATTAAGAAATCAATAAACCATTAATACGAAAATGTATACTTATACATAAATATTTATTTAGCTACAAAAATTTGTTTCAACAATTAATAAATCAAATTATTACGTCAACTAGTATTCAAAATACTTTCCAAGTTGAATAATTCATTAACACTCGAAACTCATCAACTAATAATCGAAATTTGGCTTTCATAAGAAATAATATTTAGATTCAAAGAATATTAGGAAAATCTCAAAATTTACCAAGTACGATTTTTGGGAGTTACAAATCTACCCCCCTTACAAAAATTTTGTCCTCGAAATTTCAAGGGTTTTGTAATATACAAAAATTCAATCAAAATTAATTAAAGGCAACCAGAGAACTAAATGATTTATTATGTAGTAAAATAATAAGGACTAACAAGTAGTCACTAGACAATAGGAAAGACTGTAAATGCAGAAAAACTCAAGGACAAGCCTAAAATAGGCAATACAAAGAAATACAGCTACTACAAGCAAGTAAAAAGATAACGGTCCACTCGGCTGCGCTCCTGCAGCTACTACTGATCCTCATAAACTGGATCCTCCTGCTGCTCTGGTACTGGCCCCTGACGAGTAAAAGCCGCAGGACAATCTCTCACTTGGTGAGTGGCAGATCCACAAACCAAATACTGTCCTAACTTCTGGCGGCATTCCTCGCCACGGTGTCCCGGTCTCTTGCAGTATGCGCAAGAAAGGTACACCGGGGTCTGGATCTGTCTCTGCTGCTTCGGTGATGTCGGTGTCCGAACATGATGCTGATGCTGAGGTGGCCTGTGCTGGGTGTCGGTCCGCTTCGGTGGACCCTGGGAACTGCTGGCGCCAATATCTCTGTCCCGCTTGAGCTTCGGGTCCATCTTCTTCTCCACTCCCTGAACAACTTTAAGAATGCTCGCATATGTAGTGGCCTGACTAATAGCTACTGCATGACGTAGCTCCCTGGTGAGACCCTTCTTGAACATCCAAGCCCTGTCCTTCGGCGTGCTGACTAGGTTCTCTACGAACCTGCTGAGTCGGGTAAACTCGGATGTATACTGGGCCACTGACATATTTCCTTGCTGCAATGCTTCAAATTGCATCCTAAGTTCGTCCCTCTCCACATTCGGGAAGAACTTCTCCTGGAAAAGCAGCTTGAAATCTTTCCAGGAAACTCCGGGCTCTGCTAACTGGGGCTCCTCCCGGTACCAAGCCCTAGCGATGTCGAAAAGTCGCATGCTTGCAACTTTGACTTTCAAATCATCCGGGATCCTCGCCATCTTCAATGACCGTTCAGCATTCTCCAGCCATTCGTCTGCGTAGACTATTCCCTCATTGCCCCAGAAATCCATCGGGCAGAGGAACTGATATTCCTTGGCAGTTCCTGGCTTCGGCGCTGCTGGTGCCGGCGGTACTGGTGGTGCTGGTGGAGCTGGCTCTCTGGTCCTGAGTGCGTCGATGACGGTCTCTCTGAACTGTGCGGCCTGCTGACTCTGAGTCTCTCTGAACTGTGCAGCCTGTTGATTCTGGGCCTCCATGAATTGCTGGAACATGGCCATCACTTGCGTGCCATCGAACATCATCGTCGGTGGAATCGGCTGAGGCGGAGGTGGTGTAAGCTGCTCCTGTGCACTGGGTGCAGGCTGCTCACTAGTCCCAGCGCTCGTCGTGGCGACCGTCCTGCAAAAGAAATAAACCGTTGATTGCTATATCCTAAAAAATCATAAGTTATCCTAAAAATCATAAGTAAATTAAATTTTTGAAAATTTTTAAACATCAATAACCATAAAACATAAACCATTAATCATAAATCATTTTCATAAACCATAAACCATTTTCATAATCAGCAAACCATTTTCATAAACCATTTATCATAAATCATAAACCATTTTCTCGCGGTTCCTATGCTGTGATGAGTTTTCCTTAGCTTCCGCTGGTCCCCCAATAACACTTATTTGCCTAAGTGTCATTAGGATAGACCTGCATGGGCCACCACTAAAAACATGTCACGCCCCGCTCCCGAATAATCGGATACGAGTCGGACACGCCCAGCCTTCGTCGTTGGACACGACGAAGTAAGCTGTACAATACTAAGGAAAACTCAAAGTCACAATGTAATGTAAACTAAAACACAGCTTTTATAACGTTCCCAGAAATCACCAATATCCATCAAGTGTTTAAAAATACAAACTCAGCCGGAGACAAATCCAGTCAAATGAAATAATATACAATAATGAATCTCTAAGATACAATCTCCAGAAAAATAAACTGAAAATAAAAGCTGCAATATCCAAGCAATCACCAGCTCCATGTAATCTCCCACTCACCTGCAACAATCCTATCAGGAAAAGAGCAAAGTACAACCATGACTAGACAATATACAATGTAATCTGTGATCCAGAGTACAAGGTGAATCCAGAATACCAGAAAACTAAAACATGAAATGAAACTGAAACTGTGGTACCAGAAATGAAATGTAAACTGCAGGTAAAGGATGACAATCAATATGCTAGACAATGAACACGGCTATCAATGTACAAGGCAATCAATCACGACAATCAATATGCAAGTGTGACAGTTTTGAAATATAAAACTAATGTGTGACCGGCTTAGGAGCAATCAATCAATCAATCAATGAGTCAATTCTACATGGTACGGCTTTATCGTACGTGATGTGTACGATTATGCTATCTTCAATACCTATGTTGGGTGTGGTCACACAAAAGCTAATATTTCCCCCAATCCCGTAATGAACAATGACGCACAAGCAATGAACAATGACACAAGACAATCGTGTGTAATTCGTGTCAGATATGAGAACATGGCACATGAAGGTAAGACAGAAAACAAGGTACAAGTCAAGTCAGTGTACTTGCCTCGGTTTGGTTGCACGAGAGTAGTACTGCATGGTTGTAATGAATCACCTATTATATTTGTACAAGTATTAGGGTTTTGAAATAATGACATTAACTAACTATTGCTAACTAGTTGTAGCAGTATAACCAAGTAGCTAGAAAATATTTATAAGACTAGCAATTAATATTTTTAGAAAATACATATACCATATGGTTTAGGCAATATGTACAATTATTATATAAAATCTCTAATCACTAAATAAAATATGATTACTTCTTTAGTAGTGAAAATATGTACATAGATAATAGTAATCAAGAAAATAACCTTGTTTTATTTTTTAAAAATAGAATTAGGCCAAAATTATTTAACAGACTCCATGAAATACCAATTAATCTATAATAGTTATAGGCAAAACTAACTAGCAATATTTATCTTTGAAAAATATTTAACATTGATTTATAATAATCACTAGTAACACTATTTTAGAAAATAGATATAGCTATATAGTTTTTGTTATACAAAGTGTCATTACATAACAATAATAACTAACTATATATTTAGGCTAACTAAATACTAGATAAAATGATATTAAATATTATTGCTAACAATATTTATTATAGGCATTAAACATTAATATAAAGTCTTTAAATAATATTTAAAATTATAACAACTTATGAATAATTAAAAGCCCAAAAATCCTGGCCCAAAACCCAATAGTTAATTCCAACTTAATTAATCAGAAATTAAACTTAATACTTAAATCAGCCAGCCCAATCTCTACTGCCCACAGACCCAGCCCAGCTTAATAATCCCAGCCACATTCTTATTCTCTCTGTTAAAACTTAACTTAATATTTCTAAAAACCGATCAGCCCAACTATTTCCCTGGCTCGGCCTGCTTAGGCCCAGCCCACACTCTCTGTTAAAACTAACAATTTTAACTTAATTTTTACTCAGCCTTAAACTCAGCCCACAGACTAGCCCACAGGCCCGGCCCGACTCTTCAAATATTAACCGATGCCTTTCTCTCTCCTTCCATTCGTTTCAACCGAAAAAATCCAGAAGCCAGCAGAAGAGTCGAGAGCTCTCGTCTTCTCCGGCGAGTCAGCTCGGTTGCTCCGGCGATCAACCCCCGTTCCACTTCGTCTCCTTCCTCCAACTCCTCCTTCCTCGTCTTCGTCATCCCTCTGCTTCGAACCAGCTTCTTCCTCCCAACTTCCCAAGTAAACCCTAACCCTAGGTTTCATCCTCTTCAACCTCTCGCTGAAACCCTTGGTGGAACCCTAATCCTCCACAGCCTCTTCTATGGCCGCCTGGTTTAGAAACCCTAACCCTAAATATTACTTCACCGGCCGAAACCCTAACTCCTTAGCCTCCACCTTCTCTGGCTAACTCTTCCTCAGACCCTAACCCTAGCTTTCCATGGCCGAAACCCTAGCCCATGCTCCGCTCTCTTCCGGCTGCTTCGTCCTCAAGCTTGGAAAACCTAGATCTAGGTCTGAACCCTAGGTTCTAGGTCGTCGAAACCTTAGATCCCCAAATACAAACCCTAGATCTCGATTTCTAGGTCATCAGTCGATCATTCCCCTATCTCCATCTTCCCCGAAACCCTAACCCAAAATAAAACCCTAACTCCTAGATCTGAGAAGTTCTCAAGTTCCCACACCCAAACCCTAGAAAACGAGAGGGAGAGAGGGATCAAGATGGATCGATGAAGAAAGGCTCACCGACCGGCGGGGATGTCGATCCTCGGCTCCTGGTGGCGGATCTCCGGTGAAGGATGGCCGGCGAGCGACGGCGGCTCCTCCTGCTGCTAGATCTCGACGGCGGCGGCGACTACGAGGAGGTGGCTCCTCGGGTTGCGAAGGGCTAGCACACAACTCGAAGGGACGGCGCGGAGACCGATGCGGGCTCTGCAGTCGAGGTGGCTCGCTGCTCGAGTGCTGTTGACGGTGGCTCGGCGCTCGAGTATTGGAGACGGTGGCTCGACGCTCAAGAAGGCTCGGTGCTGTACTGATGGCGATGGCGCTGCAGCCGAGGCGAAGGGTGTACTGTCTCCAAGACGGCGGTCGGATCAGCGGTGCTCTGGAGATGACGACAGCGGTGGCTGGCGGTGGCTGTCGGTGGCACTCCGGCGAGCGGTGGTGCTCGGCTAAGCTCAGCCTTCGCAGAGGGAGAGAGAGAGAACAGAGAGATGAGAGAGAGTGACGTGTAGTTTTTAGGAATCTGTGTACTGACAATTGTCAGATTTTCTTGGGAAATGTGTATTGTGCTGTCAGTGCAGTGGAAATCGTGTAAATATATAGTAAAATAATGTGTGTGTGAGTGGCATAGTAGGTAATTTAGGATAGATCTGGGGGTATAGTATAATGGCAGTGTAGGTAAATTACGTAGATCTAGGGGTAAATTAGAATAGGTTGTAACAGAATTTTGAATTCAAAATCCAAACAGATTTTCAAAATATAAAACTGATAACATATTTTCAAATCAAAAATAGTTTCCACAAATTTCTATCAGATTTCAAATTCAAAACCAGCAGTTTCAAAACAACACTTCAAACCAATTATTCTCTCCAATAATTTCAACATTTTCAAAAGATTTTAAATTCAAAAGCCAACAGATTTCAATTTACTAATTTACCAACTATTAAAAAATAATTACTATTTTCTCCATTAAAATTATATTAATAAAATCCGAAAATAATTAAACCATTTATCATAATTAGCTGTTACTAATTAATTAATTACTAAAATCAGTTTTTCTCAATACTGAATATACAATTCCGAAAATGGTTAAAAAGACAATTAAGAAATCAATAAACCATTAATACGAAAATGTATACTTATACATAAATATTTATTTAGCTATAAAAATTTATTTCAACAATTAATAAATCAAATTATTACGTCAACTAGTATTCAAAATACTTTCCAAGTTGACTAATTCATTAACACTCGAAACTCATCAACTAATAATCAAAATTTGGCTTTCATAATAAATAATATTTAGATTCAAAGAATATTAGGAAAATCTTAAAATTTACCAAGTACGATTTTTGGGAGTTACATCGATACCTAGAAAGTACCTCATTGCTCATAAATCCTTCACTTCAAACTCCTTCGCGAGTTTTAACTTCAGCTTAGTGATCTCAACTTCATCATCACCTGTGATCACTATATCATCCACATATACAGCAAGTATAGTGATGTGGCCTTTTGCATGCTGGAGGAAGACCGTATGATCTGCATTTGTTTGACGGTATCCCATGCCTGTAACAGCCTTTCTGAATCTGTCAAACCAGGCTCGAGGAGATTGCTTAAGCCCGTATAGTGACTTCTTCAGTTTACACACCTTTCCTTGCGACGTCCCTCCGTTTGATTCCGTCGCGTAGCACCCAGGTGGGAGCTCCATGTATACTTCTTCTTGCAGGTCCCCATGAAGAAAGGCATTCTTCACATCTAGCTGGTACAGCTTCCATCCATAGTTCACTGTAATAGAGACCAGAGTTCTCACGGTGCTCATTTTTACTACTGGGGTAAATGTCTCATCATAGTCTATTCCATATGACTGTGTGAATCCTTTTGCAACCAACCTCACCTTGTACCGCTCTACTTTTCCTTCTGGCGTCTCTTTCACTGTGTACACTCATTTGCATCCCACAGCTTTCTTCCCTTTGGATAATGGAACCAGCTCCCATGTCTTATTTTTCTTCAGTGCCCCAAGTTCTTCCATTATTGCAGCTTTCCACCTTGGATCTTTCTTTGCTTCCTGCCAACACTTGGGCAACGAAGTAGAGTCTAACGATGCAATGAAGGCTCGATAATTCGAAGAAATGTTAGAATAAGACAAGAAGTTGGCAATGTCATGTTCGTAATCATCAAAACGAGCAGGAGCCTTACCCGCATTGATGCGAGAAGATCTCCTTAATGGAGCAATATGTGGTGGAGAGATCATACCATCCGAGTCAAAGAGATCCGCATCCGAATCCGAGTGATTCAGTGCGGGGGCAACATCTTCAGGAGTTGGAGCAGGAGTAGACGAGGGACTTGGTACAGTAGGCACAGGGCACGGCATAGGCACAGTACTGGACTTCTGTTGTCTCCTTCTGTAGACTTTGAGCTCCTTTTCCCTTGTCTACTACTTTCCCTACGTAACATATGGATCTTCTTCTTCATTTTTTGTATCTGAGTCACTGTGCTCTCCCCCTTTCGTCCAGTTTTCTACAACCGGACACGGAACCGATCCGACGACCACATTTGGGCTTATCATCTCTCCCTCACATCTAACGCCATCTGTGGTAGGTGTGTCACCAAATGCTGAACCTTCATTCGAACCATAGTATGGTTCGAGTTCTCTGAAAGTAACGTCCATGCTGACAAACATCTTTCGCTCGACTGGACTCCAACATGCATAACCCTTTTGAGTCACCGTATAACCGACGAAGACACATTTAACTGCCCTAGGATCCAATTTGCCAACGCCTAGCCTATTATCTTGGACAAAGCACACACATTCAAAGACTTTTGGTGGAACAGTGTATGTAGTTGCCCCAGTAAGCATTTCCAATGGTGTCTTCCAGTCCAATACTTGAGATGACATTCTGTTGATGAGATAAGAGGCCGTCAATATTGCCTGCCCCCATAAGTATTTCGGGACATTCATAGCCAGCATCATCGTCCGTGCGACTTCCAGCAGGTGTCTGTTCTTTCGTTCTGCCACACTATTTTAGGCCGGAGTATACGCACATGAAGTTTGATGAAGTATTCCATGAGTGGAAAAATACTCAGCAACCTGCTTATTAGTATACTCCGTCCCATTATCTGACCGAAAATACTTAATTTTAGCGCCATATTGTGCTTCCATCCGTCGATGAAAGTCCTGAAAGGCCTCAAGGACGTCACCTTTATTCTTCATAAGGTAGACCCATGTCACGCGAGTATAACAGTCAATAAAGGTGATGAACCATCGAAAGCCGTTAATTCCGGTTGTAGGACAAGGGCCCCATACGTCCGAATGTATCATGTCAAAAGCAGCTGAACTCCTATTCCCCGTGCTCACATACGAGCTTCTGGTATGTTTTCCCAACTCACAAGCATTGCAAAATAACTTCTCTTTATTAGCCCTTTGGTATAAGGACGGATACATTCGACTAATAACTTTAAAAGAAGAGTGACCGACACGCTGGTGGTGGAGTAGCAAGTCGGCTTCAACACTGCGACAGGAAGCTGCTGGTGGTGCGTCTGCTACCAAGGATGCCAATGCGTTATCCAGTACAGTCCTGTCTAAATACCACAGCCCCTTATGTCATGTGCCAGTCCCAAGTCGTCGTCCTGTCCCTTTCTCCTGAAAAGTCACCGTATGAATGTCAAAGAAAACTGTACAGTTAAGATCAAGTATTGTCACCCCCACTTTTTCCAGTTAGGGGTAAAATGGTAATTTTCCATTTTATAATATTTTTGGGAATTTTATTTCATGAATATTATTATTTAATTATTATAGGAGTCGGGTTCGAATTTTATCGCATTCCGAGCTAATTCGGGACCCCGGTGAATTTCGACTTGAGCTGTAATTAGCATGTTAGCTAACCATGGCCCACCACACTAAACTTTAGGATTTAGGAGTTTGGACTAGTCCCCCATGAGTAATTTAGTTTAATTATGATTTTTAATTATTTTTAGCAACTTCCTAAACCTAATTTGGAATTATTTAAGCATTAGGCTTAGGGAGGGACAAACTTGTAAATACAAGTGCCCCCTACCCATGCCCATGCTTGGCCGGCCAAGAGAGAGCCCCCCCTCTTTCTTCTCCACTAAGCAACTCTCTCTCTCTCTCTCTCTCTCTCTCTCTCTCTCTCTCTTTCAAATTCATTTTCCTTCCAAAGCTTTTCTTCCTCCAACCATTCCATTCTAGGTATGCTTTTAATTCCTAATCTATTTCTCATTTGCATTTAACCCCCTCACAATAAATGGAGAGGAGAAGATTCTCCACCATTTGTCCACAAATTTGTAGGTTTTTCCTAGAAAAATAGGTTAAGGATTTATTAGGGTTTAATCCTTAGAGAGTGGTATATATATATATATATATATATACATACATACATACATACATATATATATATATATATATATATATATATATATATATATATATATATATATATATATATATATATATATATATATACATGTGTATTTTTGTGTGTGTATATATATTGATGTGTATTTAGTGTCATGAGGATGGGTGTCATGAGAGTGGTGAGAATGTGTGTGTGTTTGTGTTGTGTGAGGGGGTGTGTGTGTGTTTGCATTATATATATATATATATATATATATATATATATATATATATATATATATATATATATATATATATATATGAGTGTGTATTTATATATGTATATGGATATGGGTGTGTATGTATGTATATATATATATAGATGTGTGAGTGTTGTGTGTATATATACATAGATATATATATATATATAGATGGCTAGATAGATATATATACCTATATATATATATATATATATATATATATATATATATATATATATATATATATAGGAGGGAAGAAGAGGAAGAGATGAAGAAGAAGAAGATGAAACAGCAGTAGCAGCAGCTACAGCTGCTGTAGCAGAAGTCCTGGCAGCAGCTGCTGCTAGGTAAATCCCCCCTTGGTGTTTAGCCTATTAAACCCCCCCCTTTGGTATATGTATATATGTATATATATATATATATATATATATATATATATATATATATATGTATTATATGTGGATAGATACATAGAGAAGATTAGAAGAAGTTTAAGGAATTAGAAGTTAGAAAAGAATAGGAAGAAGTTAGTAGGAAAGAATTAGAAGAAGTTAGAAGAATGGGAAGAAAAGGAGAGAAATAGGAAATAGAGGAAAATCGAGTTAGAGGGCGAAACGGAGCTCGGAGTATCGGAATGAGTTGAAACTTGGCGTGGGGCAAGAATACGTAATTTAGATTTTGCGGGTAGGCTCCCGAGTGGAAATCGGGGTTATAGGGAGTCGGTATCGCGCCGTACCATCCCGTAGCTTGAAATATTCAAGATAACGGGTAAACGGGCGATACGGGTCGTAAGATGGACTGGATGTCCACTTACCCTAGGTATCTTGGTAGGTAATATATGTATAGGCTAGTACCTTACTACCCTAGGGAGCTCGGGTCAAAATACCAAGCGTAGGTAGTGTAACTCCACTTCTCCAATTATATATATATTTTTATTTTGTTTTGCTAATTAAATGAATTGAATTCTCTTAAGTTTAAATAAGGTATAAGTTAGTTATCACTAAACAATACTTGGGTTTAAATCATTTTAACCCTACCTTAGTGATTGGGCTAGTACAGGAAGCCCAATCCTATCTTTTAATTTCTGCTAGTAGAGTAACTTCTTTTTACTTAGCTTGTGAAGCCTAGCCCATTTGTTCTGGACCACTATTTTTATGGGTTCCTTCCACTTGGATGACCACTGTGTTTCTACCAGCCATTTTCTCAATCATTGAGAATTCAAATTCTCCAACGAGCCCTCCTCTCTTTCTCCCTAACCGTTTCTGACAAACGGCCAGGTGCCAGTAGCCCCCACTCCTTTTTTCCTCCATCCTCTCTGCAACGGCCTATTTAAGGATCCACAGACCCTTCTCCTCCTTCACACTACAAGAAACTCTAGAGAGGACCCTTTTCTTCTTCCCCAATCCAACCTAGAAGAGCAGCCATGGCATTGAGGGAAACGCAGTAGCTTCCAAGCGTTGGTATTGATCTTCCATTTTTCCTTTGCTCTTTCTAATTTAGTAGACAAATCTTTTGATCCGAACATTTCAATTCGTTCAAAAATTCCTCGTGTCCTGATCTAGTCATCTCGTGTCCTGATTTCTTCTGGCATGATCTTCGCGGTTAAAGAGGTAAGAACAACTATCATAGGAACAACTCTGTCTTCTTTGATTTAGTGATTGATCGAGCAAATATCTATGTCAGATTTATTTTCCTTATTGAAGTAAAGCTCCTTGAAACTTTTATGTCACTGAAGTGCTTGGAAATCTCTGATTGAATACCACAGTGAGTATTCAGTTCCGTGTTGTTGATTTTTGGGTTACTCGAGATGTAAGAATGAGTGATGATATCGTTCCTATTGTTATTTCGATTAGAATTTTCAAGGTTGATCATCTGGATCTATTGAACCATCAAGTTATTCTTGACTCATCTCGATCAGGTACAGACTAATCTAGTAAGTAATTTTGTCATTTCATTATTGGGGAATGTTTACAAATCAAGTTAGTACTATTAATTATTGAGTAGAGGTTCAGATCTATAGATCTCCAGTAATCTGTGGTGAACTAGATCTGGTTAGAGATTGATAGAGTTAATTAAATCCTTTGGTTATTATCCATTCTCAGCACTGAGTTGATTTGAATGGATGAGACTCATGATGAATTATTTATTCTAAATGGTATATTTTGATCCATGATTATGTGATAGCAAGGTGGAACTGTGTAATAGGATTAGAGTTAGTGGGATCCTGTTTTTGTTTGAGCCAACTGATATCAAGCTTGAAAATAATCCCTGTGTTGAGATCAACTCAGTGTCAATATTCATTTTGATCACTTCCTGTCAAATTTAACTCTTGATTGGGTGAATGATTGGACAAGGTTGATCGAGCAAACACTGGGACTATTACAAGCCTGACCTTATGAATCCAGTTGGTCCCTTGCAAAACTAACTTGTTCTCATTTTCTTGTACCTGGAATGCAAGGGGTGGGTTTTTGCAATACTGTCCTATGGACTGTACTTTTCCTGTCCTGATTATATGCCTGGTGCAGATATTGAGATAGTATAGCAAGTTTTAGGCCACTGTTAAACATTCGAGTGGTTTTCCTAATGGTTGAAGTTAATTTGGGTTGCATTGATCTCAAGGCTTAACTGAAGTTTTAGGACTGTTCTAATATGGGTCAATTGAACTATTATATGTTTCACATAGATTGTTAGGTGATTCATTTGAACAGTTATGAGATTCATTGATTTAACATATGGGAAGTTATGGACTGCTTAGAGTAATTGTTAGAACTGTTAATGTTGAGAGCTATGATTCCTCTACTTTGTGTCATTTTCTATTTCACAAATTTACGAATGACTGTCACTGCTTAATATTAGGACTAGTGTCCAATTTACAGGAGCCTAGGACAGGAAATGCAGACTGATGGATTGGGTGTTCTGTTCAGACTTAGATTGTGTTAAAGGTTAGTGAATAAATTAGCAAGAGAGTGTAGTAGTAATAGCAGTGTTAGCTGACTATACAGAAGAGGGAAATTCCTCTGGTAGCAGGGGATTGGGTATTAATATCTAAACTAGATCTCTTATTTTAGCATTTTGTCAATTGAACCTGTGGGCTTGGTATATTGTCAACCTGAGACCACATCCACATCTGTCTGGGAGTTATGACCTTGTTTTGGCATTCTAGTTGAACCTGGGACTGTATGTTCATGTCCTGGATTCAAATTATGAGCTGGGCATTCCTGTGTCAATATCTTGTTTCAATATTGAATCCAGGAATTAGGGAGGAACCTCCTTTGAGTTCACTATAAATCAGTTGTAACAAATTGTCCCATGTCCTATTTAGGATTGGAATGTTTTAAGTAGACTTAGATGTTTAGATGCTGGTTTTCAGTTATGACTTTAGCACCTATCAGTCACAAATAATTGACTGAACCAGTGTAAGCAGGCTGTTCAAGCAATTTAGGGTGGTGTATAGATTGGTTATTTCCTGAGTTTGAGTGTAGATACTCTTAACTGATTTTGATTCCAGGGAACCATTTTAGTCAGATTATGTTCATAATTAGAGACTGTTAAATGAGTTGAACCTGTATCAGTCTTATTCCAGTTTTAACCCAACTGAAATTAGTAAATAGGAGGAAGCAGGGACAGGACATTAAATTGTATGTTAGGACTAATGTACCAGTCCTACCTAGCCTGGAAAAAGGCTTGGCTGATTTCATAAAGCCATGTATTAAGGCTAGTATAGCTATGTTCCTCACTGAACCTGAGAGAGGAATGGCCTGTAGAATTTGTTTCAACCTTAGTGAGTTATCATTAACCATAACCTATGAAGAGTATAGCAGGGTTCAATCAGGGGATGCAAACCTAGGATGACTAAGTCTTAATCAACCTTGGAACCATATATTAACCATTTGGTTCAACACCTTTAGCATGGTTAGTTTATGAATTGATAAGATTTCAAAGGTATGGTTTAAGTTAGAAAGTGGTTAATCAGTTGCTAATAATTAATGTTAATAGAGATACTAAGAAGAGGGAACCCCTATAACTAAGATTTACATTAAATTGTTCATGGTTAGAGTAGTTGATAACAAACTAGAATTAGCCAGTTTATTAACCAACTTGTAAATTCATAACAGGAGGATATCCAGTTTTATTGCCTACATTTGATCACCCGGAGACAGGCAAGTATACTCCTCTGAATTGTTCATTTCTCATGTCTTCATTATTCTTTCTTGTATCTCTTGGTGACATGATATATCACGACATTGTCTCATTTCATGTTCCATGTTTCATTGTGTCTGGGAGGGGAAATACTATAGAGATGTGATCAAACCCTGTTACTACTCATGTGAATAGCTTGGGTCCCGCACCGTGCACGTGGGGCCAAAGCCGTACCATTTCATTATCATTGCATCTACCCAAGCCGATCACACTCTAGAAGTATTTCAAATATTGCACATGTCAGGATTCAGTATTGTATTTCAGGATTTCATGGTTGTATTTCATGTTCAGGCTGTATTTCATGTTCAGTTTGTATTTCATGATTCAGGTTGTATTTCATGTTCAGGACTCTTACCATGTTTTCCTGTTTTACTTTCAGTATTCCTATTCAGTTCATGTCTTGTTCTCATTTCCAGTACTTTACATTATTCCTATTTTCTTGATTCATACCATGATGTACATGTTCATTTCTTTGGATATACTTTGCTCCGCTCCTGAATAGGATATGTTGCAGGTGAGTTGGAGGCTTTATGTGACACATTCTATGGCGAGGAGCCTATTGATGCAGGAGAGTTAGCTGGTGCAGCTCATGACTTAGAGGCTGCAGAAGCCTAGAGATTTCCCTTAGCTTTTCCCTATTATTTTCCATGTATTTGAGACTAGTAGACTTTCTATCATTCTGGAATGTAATAATCTCTGATATTGTACCTTACTTTGGGATACATTTATAGATGCTGTGTTTCATTCTTGTCTTGTTATCTGTTTAGTTTCCCTAGAATGGTACAGCTTACTTTGTTATTCTATGACAAAGGCTGGGCGTGTCCGACTCGTATCCGGTTATTCCGGAGCGGGTCGTGACATGTTTTTAGTGATGGCCCATGCAGGTCTATCCTAATGGTACCTAGGTTTTAGCGTACTATTGGGGGACTTGATTACACTAGGGAAACTTGAACACAGCATAGGAAAATTGAGAATTTAGGGTATATCAGGTTTATCATGTTTTCAGGTGCATTGATTATTATAAAAACATTGTTTATTAGGTTTTAGGGTTTGTCGTTCAACGAAGTTTTTTTTATGCAGGTTGGTTGCCACAAGGAAGACCGCAGATCAGACTGGAGTTGCAGGCGGTTCTGGAGTTGCAGGCGGTACAGAGCAGCCCGCACCAGATGTTCAGGCAGATCAGCTTCCGCCAGCGCCTCCTATCTTTCCAGCACTGCCGCCGACGATGACATTTGACGGCAACCAGGTGATGGCGATGTTTCAGCACTTTCTGGAGGCCCAGAACCATCAGGTGGCACAGTTCAGAGCCACTGTCGTCGACGCGCTGAGGACCAGAGAGCCGGCAGCACCAGCACCAGCACCAGCACCAGTCGCACCTCCAGCACCACGAGGACCGAGGCCAGGGACGGCGAAGGAGTACCAGAACCTCTGCCCGCTAGACTTCTGGGGCAACGAGGGAATTCTCTATGCAGACTAGTGGCTAGAGAATACAGAGAGGACCTTGAGGTTGGCGAACATTCCAGATGACACGAAGGTGGAGGTGGCCAGCATGCGACTCTTCGACTTGGCGAGGACATGGTACCGGGAGGAGCCCCAGTTGACGGAGCCCCATGCATCTTGGACAGTTTTCAAAATACTGTTCAAGAAGAAGTTTTATCCAGAGGTGGAGAGGGATGAGCTGAGGATGCAGTTCGAGGCGCTACAGCAGGGGACTATGACGGTCGCAGAGTACACTTCGGAGTTTACCAGACTCAGCCGATTCGCTGAGAGCCTAGTTAGAGATCCAGAGGACAGGGCCTGGAGATTCAAGAAGGGTCTGAACAGGGAGCTGCGGCATGCGGTAGCTATTAGCCAGGCGACTACCTACACTAGCATCCTTAAGATCGTCCAGGCAGTCGAGAAGGAGATGGACCCGAGGTCCAAGCGGGATAGGGACGTCGGCAGCAGCAGTTACCAGGCGCCAGCGAAGAGGGTACAGATACAGACTCCGACGAGGCAGCATCAGCAGGCAGCAGTTCAGCATCGTCCTGCCAGAGTTCCAGCAGTTCAGCATCAGAGGCAACAGGGGATCACTTGCACATATTGCCATCGACCGGGACACCACGTGGAGGTCTGTCGCAAGAGGCTCGAACTTTGCCTCTTCTGCGGATCAGACGCACATCAGATGAGGGACTGCGCTCAGGCTATAGCCAGACTAGCAGGAGGACCCCGAGGAGCTGGAGGACCACCGCCTGCACCACCCAGAGCATTACCTGCACCCCAGAGAGGAGGGCCTCTACCACCTCAGTAGCAGAGGTTTGCACAGCACCAGCAGCAGCAGAGGGGAGGAGCACAGCAGGGACGTGCTTACGTCTTGGCCGCAGCTGAGGAGGAGGCAGCTCCAGATGTCATCACAGGTTCTGTTATCATTTATTCATTTCCTGCCATTGCCTTATTTGATTCTGGAGCCACACATAGCTTTGTATCATATGAGTTTCTGCATAGACATGACTTCACACCCAAGCCCACTAGGAGGAACTGTCAGATTATGACAGGAGGTAGGATTGTGCCAGTCAGTGAGATGGTGGATTGCCCTATCACTATAGCTGGACGAGAACTTAGGGCTCGACTTCTGGTGATGCCATTGCCCGGATTCAACGTAGTCCTTGGCATCGACTGGATGAGCGAGCTGTTTGCTGTAATAGACTGCCATGAGGGAAAGGTGACTTTCAGTCCGCCAGGACTTCCACAGTTCGATATCAGCAGATGAGTTGCAGAAAGACCAGAGGGAGTCTACTTCGGAGCAGTTGCAAAAGACCAGGAGTTACCGCATCCGCTAATTGTAGAGTATCTCGACGTCTTCCCCGAGGAGTTGCCAGGATTGCCGCCAGATCGAGACGTGGAGTTCAGCATCGACCTAGTGCCCGGATCAGCGCCGAAGTCCCAGCATTGGTACAAAATCAACCCGAAGGAAGCTGCGGAGTTGAAGGCCCAGATTAATGAGCTGGAGGGCAAGGGTTTCATTCGGTCTAGTGCTTCACCCTAGGGAGCACCGGTACTTTTCGTGCCCAAGAAGGATGGGACGGTGAGGATGTGCATTGATTACCGTACACTCAACAACATCACGATCAAGAATAGGTACCCCTTGCCGCGTATTGATGAGCTATTTGATCAGCTGAGTGGAGCGAGAGTCTTTTCCAAGATTGACCTTCGGTTAGGGTATCACCAGATGAAGGTTCGGGAGCAGGATATTCCGAAGACAGTCTTCAACACTCGATACGGCCAGTATGTGTTCTTAGTGATGCCGTTCGGACTCACCAATGCCCCCGCAGTTTTTATGAACTTGATGAATAAAGTTTTTCACAAGTATCTGGACAAGTTTGTCGTAGTCTTCATTGACGACATTCTGATTTATTCGAAGACAGAGGAGGAGCATGTAGAGCACCTGCGGATTGTTTTGGAGATTCTGTGGAAGGAGAAGCTGTATGGGAAACTCTCAAAATGTGAGTTTTTCTTGGACAGTGGAATTTCTAGGACGTGGTGACTAGAGAGGGGATTTCTGTGGATCCCAAGAAGATTGAAGCAGTAGAAGCTTGGGCACCTCCCACATCAGTAGCTGAGATTCGTAGTTTCCTGGGGATAGCAGGATACTATAGGAAGTTCGTGAAGGACTTCGCCAGGATAGCAGAGCCTATAACGAAGCTTACGCGAAAGGACGAGGAGTTCATCTGGAGCGACGCCTGCCAGTCAGTATTTGAAGAATTGAAGAGAAGACTCACGACAGCGCCAGTTCTAGCTTTGCCGTCAGGATCAGGAGGATTTGTCATCTACAACGACGCTTCAGGGAAGGATTTGGGATGTGTGCTCGAGCAGAACAAGAAGGTTATAGCTTATGCTTCTTGACAGTTGAGGCCCCATGAGAAGAATTATCCTACACATGACTTGGAGCTAGCAACAGTCATATTTGCCTTGAAACTGTGGAAGCATTACCTGTATGGAGAGCGAGTGGACATCTTCATGGACCACAAAAGCCTGAAGTATGTCTTTACTCAGAAGGAGCTGAATATGAGGCAGCGCAGATGGCTGGAACTCATGAAGGATTTTGATATCAGTCTGCAGTACCACCCTGGGAAGGCGAATGTGGTTGCAGATGCTCTCAGTCGATATCTTATTGCTATGTATCTCACCATGGACCGGCATCTCTTAGAGGATTTAGAGAGCCTTAGGATTGAGATTGTTCTCCCAGGGTATGGAGGTCAGATGATGCATATGCAGATACAGTCGGGGTTGCTAGAGAAGATCAAGGAGGCCCAGCTGCTTGATGAGGGACTCCGATGTCTTAGAGCTCAGGCGGAGATGAGTTTGCTCGACGATTTCACCATTGCAGAGGACGGATTCTTGAGGCACGGGAGCCAGCTGTGTGTGCCCAAGGACTTACGGGAGGAGGTGATGCAGGAGGCCCACCAGTCGCAGTATTCTATACATCCTGGGTCTACCAAGATGTACAAGGATTTGCGAGAGTATGTTTGGTGGTATAGGATGAAGAGAGAGGTCGCCAGATTTGTCTCCAGATGCCTTGTGTGCCAGCAAGTCAAGGCGGAGCGCCAGAGACCAGCAGGACTACTCCAGTCTTTACCTATTCCGGAATGGAAGTGGGAGCACATTACCATGGACTTCATCTCTGGATTGTCGCGTACTCCCAGTGGCAAGTACGCTATTTGGGTGATCGTGGACAGATTGACAAAGTTCGCTCATTTTATTCCGTTCAAGGTAGGGCTGTCGACCGAGAAGCTTGCAGACCTTTATATGCGTCAGATCGTGAGGATTCATAGGGTGTCGGTGAGCATCATTTCAGATCGAGACAGCCGCTTCACATCACACTTTTGGAGGAGTCTACAGATGAGCTTGGGATCACAGCTGAAGTTCAGCACGGCCTATCATCCACAGACGGATGGGCAGTCCGAGAGGACCATTCAGACCCTGGAGGATATGCTACGGGTTTGCGCACTCGACTTCGGCGGTTCGTGGGAGGACCATTTGCACCTTGTAGAGTTTGCCTATAACAACAGTTATCAGGCTAGCATCGAGATGACCCCGTTCGAGGCATTGTATGGACGGAGATGCCGCACGCCGCTATCTTGGGACGACGTTGGCGAGAGAGCTTTGCTTGGGCCAGAGATGGTGGTAGATTCAGCTGAAAAGATCAGACTGATCAGGGATCGTCTCAGAGTTGCGCAGGATCGGCAGAAGCACTGGGCGGACAGCAGCAGACGGCCATTGGAGTTCACAGCTGGCGATATAGTGTTCCTGAAGATCTCACCGACCAGAGGCGTCATTCGGTTCGGTAGAGGCGGAAAGCTCAGTCCGAGGTACATCGGGCCTTTCGAGGTGACAGCACGGATTGGCGAGGTGGCGTATCGACTAGCGCTTCGAGCTAGCTTGGAGGGAGTACACAGCGTCTTCCACGTATCTCAGCTTCGATGTTACATTCCAGACCCGAGCCATGTGGTGGACTATTTTGAGCTGGAGGTGGGCCCGAGCTTGACCTACGAGGAGCAGCCAGTAGAGATCTTGGACAGGAGGGAGAAGCGACTGCGGAACCAGACCATTCCTCTTATCCGCGTCATGTGGAGGCATCACTCTCCGGGAGAGTCCACATGGGAGCGTGAGGATGAGATGCGAGAGCGCTACCCTACATTGTTCACTTGATTGTATTCTTGTATTTTGAATTTCCAAATTTCAATAAATAATTCGGGGTGTTTCGTAAATCAAATTGGTTTATTTCTGAATTTCGAGGACGAAATTTTTCAAGGGGGAGAGATTTGTAACTCCACTTCTCCAATTATATTTTTTTTATTAATTTGTTTTGCTAATTAAATGAATTGAATTCTCTTAAGTATAAATAAGGTATAAGTTAGTTATCACTAAACAATACTTGGGTTTAAATCATTTTAACCCTACCTTAGTGATTGGGCTAGTACAGGAAGCCCAATCCTATCTTTTAATTTCTGCTAGTAGAGTAACTTCTTTTTACTTAGCTTGTGAAGCCTAGCCCATTTGTTATGGACTACTATTTTCATGGGTTCCTTCCACTTGGATGACCACTGTGTTTCTACCAGCCATTTTCTCAATCATTGAGAATTCAAATTCTCCAACGAGCCCTCCTCTCTTTCTCCCTAACCGTTTCTGACAAGCGGCCAGGTGCCAGTAGCCCCCACTCCTTTTTCCCTCCATCCTCTCTGCAACGGCCTATTTAAGGAGCCACAGACCCTTCTCCTCCTTCACACTACAAGAAACTCTAGAGAGGACCCTTTTCTTCTTCCCCAATCCAACCTAGAAGAGCAGCCATGGCATTGAGGGAAACGCAGTAGCTTCCAAGCGTTGGTATTGATCTTCCATTTTTCCTTTGCTCTTTCTAATTCAGTAGACAAATCTTTTGATCCGAACATTTCAATTCGTTCAGAAATTCCTCGTGTCCTGATCTAGTCATCTCGTGTCCTGATTTCTTCTGGCATGATCTTCGCGGTTAAAGAGGTAAGAACATCTATCATAGGAACAACTCTGTCTTCTTTGATTTAGTGATTGATCGAGCAAATGTCTATGTCAGATTTATTTTCCTTATTGAAGTAAAGCTCCTTGAAACTTTTATGTCACTGAAGTGCTTAGAAATCTCTGATTGAACACCACAGTGAGTATTCAGTCCTGTGTTGTTGATTTTTGGGTTACTCGAGATGTAAGAATGAGTGATGATATCGTTCCTATTGTTATTTCGATTAGAATTTTCAAGGTTGATCATCTGGATCTATTGAACCATCAAGTTATTCTTGACTCATCTCGATCAGGTACAGACTAATCTAGTAAGTAATTTTGTCATTTCATTATTGGGGAATGTTTACAAATCAAGTTAGTACTATTAATTATTGAGTAGAGGTTCAGATCTATAGATCTCCAGTAATCTGTGGTGAACTAGATCTGGTTAGAGATTGATAGAGTTAATTAAATCCTTTGGTTATTATCCATTCTCAGCACTGAGTTGATTTGAATGGATGAGACTCATGATGAATTATTTATTCTAAATGGTATATTTTGATCCATGATTATGTGATAGCAAGGTGGAACTGTGTAATAGGATTAGAGTTAGTGGGATCCTGTTTTTGTTTGAGCCAACTGATATCAAGCTTGAAAATAATCCCTGTGTTGAGATCAACTCAGTGTCAATATTCATTTTGATCACTTCCTGTCAAATTTAACTCTTGAGTTGGGTGAATGATTGGACAAGGTTGATCGAGCAAACACTGGGACTATTACAAGCCTGACCTTATGAATCCAGTTGGTCCCTTGCAAAACTAACTTGTTCTCATTTTCTTGTACCTGGAATGCAAGGGGTAGGTTTTTGCAATACTGTCCTATGGACTGAACTTTTCCTGTCCTGATTATATGCCTGGTGCAGATATTGAGATAGTATAGCAAGTTTTAGGCCACTATTAAACATTCGAGTGGTTTTCCTAATGGTTGAAGTTAATTTGGGTTGCATTGATCTCAAGGCTTAACTGAAGTTTTAGGACTGTTCTAATATGGGTCAATTGAACTATTATATGTTTCACATAGATTGTTAGGTGATTCATTTGAACAGTTATGAGATTCATTGATTTAACATATGGGAAGTTATGGACTGCTTAGAGTAATAGCAGTGTTAGCTGACTATGCAGAAGAGGGAAATTCCTCTGGTAGCAGGGGATTGGGTATTAATATCTAAACTAGATCTCTCATTTTAGCATTTTGTCAATTGAACCTGTGGACTTGGTATATTGTCAACCTGAGACCACATCCACATCTGTCTGGGAGTTATGACCTTGTTTTGGCATTCTAGTTGAACCTGGGACTGTATGTTCATGTCCTGGATTCAAATTATGAGCTGGGCATTCCTGTGTCAATATCTTGTTTCAATATTGAATCCAGGAATTAGGGAGGAACCTCCTTTGAGTTCACTATAAATCAGTTGTAACAAATTGTCCCATGTCCTATTTAGGATTGGAATGTTTTAAGTAGACTTAGATGTTTAGATGCTGGTTTTCAGTTATGACTTTATCACCTATCAGTCACAAATAATTGACTGAACCAGTGTAAGCAGGCTGTTCAAGCAATTTAGGGTGGTGTATAGATTGGTTATTTCCTGAGTTTGAGTGTAGATACTCTTAACTGATTTTGATTCCAGGGAACCATTTTAGTCAGATTATGTTCATAATTAGAGACTGTTAAATGAGTTGAACCTGTATCAGTCTTATTCCAGTTTTAACCCAACTGAAATTAGTAAATAGGAGGAGGCAGGGACAGGACATTAAATTTTATGTTAGGACTAATGTACCAGTCCTACCTAGCCTGGAAAAAGGCTTGGCTGATTTCATAAAGCCATGTATTAAGGCTAGTATAGCTATGTTCCTCACTGAACCTGAGAGAGGAATGGCCTGTAGAATTTGTTTCAACCTTAGTGAGTTATCATTAACCATAACCTATGAAGAGTATAGCAGGGTTCAGTCAGGGGATGCAAACCTAGGATGACTAAGTCTTAATCAACCTTGGAACCATATATTAACCATTTGGTTCAACACCTTTAGCATGGTTAGTTTATGAATTGATAAGATTTCAAAGGTATGGTTTAAGTTAGAAAGTGGTTAATCAGTTGCTAATAATTAATGTTAATAGAGATACTAAGAAGAGGGAACCCCTATAACTAAGATTTACATTAAATTGTTCATGGTTAGAGTAGTTGATAACAAACTACAATTAGCCAGTTTATTAACCAACTTGTAAATTCATAACAGGAGGGTATCCAGTTTTATTGCCTACATTTGATCACCCGGAGACAGGCAAGTATACTCCTCTGAATTGTTCATTTCTCATGTCTTCATTATTCTTTCTTGTATCTCTTGGTGACACGATATATCACGACATTGTCTCATTTCATGTTCCATGTTTCATTGTGTCTGGGAGGGGAAATACTATAGAGATGTGATCAAACCCTGTTACAACTCATGTGAATAGCTTGGGTCCCGCACCGTGCACGTGGGGCCAAAGCCGTACCATTTTATTATCATTGCATCTACCCAAGCCGATCACACTCTAGAAGTATTTCAAATATTGCACATGTCAGGATTCAGTATTGTATTTCAGGATTTCATGGTTGTATTTCATGTTCAGGCTGTATTTTATGTTCAGTTTGTATTTCATGATTCAGGTTGTATTTCATGTTCAGGACTCTTACCATGTTTCCCTGTTTTACTTTCAGTATTCCTATTCAGTTCATGTCTTATTCTTATTTCCTGTACTTTATATTATTCCTGTTTTCTTGATTCATACCATGATGTACATGTTCATTTCTTTGGATATACTTTGCTCCGCTCCTGAATAGGATATGTTGCAGGTGAGTTAGAGGCTTTATGTGACACATTCTATGGCGAGGAGCCTATTGATGCAGGAGAGCTAGCTGGTGCAGCTCATGACTTAGAGGCTGCAGAAGCCTAGAGATTTCCCTTAGATTTTCCCTATTATTTTCCATGTATTTGAGACTAGTAGACTTTCTATCATTCTGGAATGTAATAATCTCTGATATTGTACCTTACTTTGGGATACATTTATAGATGCTGTGTTTCATTCTTGTCTTGATATCTGTTTAGTTTCTCTAGAATGGTACAGCTTACTTTGTTATTCTATGACAAAGGCTGGGCATGTCCGACTCGTATCCGGTTATTCGGGAGCGGGTCGTGACAGGTAGGCTAACTTGATAGTTGCCTAAACTAGAATTTTACCCTTTTTAAGGGTAAAATAGGATATTGGCCTACGGCCAAGATATGAGTTTCGAAGTCCAAGATGGACTTGGATATGGGTTGTAGAGGTTGGTAATAGTTAGAAATAGTCGTCTAGACCTAGTCTTGACCTCGGTTGACCACGGTTGACTTTTTAGACCAAAAGTTAATTATGGGTCAACGCTTTACCCAATTTAGTCCCAAATTCCTTTAGACTTGTGTAGTTGACCAAAAGTCAACTATTAGTCACCATTGACCTAGGGTTGACCAGGGTTGACCTAGAGTTGACCAGAGTTGACTAGGGTTGACCAGTTGACCAAAAGTCAACTGTAGGCCAACTCTTGACCCCGTTTGACTTTCTTCGACTTGTTTTGACCTGTGATGACTGGTATGACCTAGGATTGACTTGGGTTAGCTTAGATTGACTTGATATAACTTGAATTGACCTAGATTGACTTGACAGGACTTAGTGTGACTCAGTGAGACCTAGTTTGACCTAGATTGCATATCATTCATTGTAAATCATTCCTAAACTTGTTTAAACCTAAATTAACTTACAGTATCTCATATTTAGGTCTTCTGATACCGCTCTGAGCATTGATATATCCTACAGCTCAGGACAGCAGGCGAGTACATTCACTGATAGTTTTTATTGTCTTGATATTTGCTATATCCTATTCAGTTGTAGTGTCTTACTTGATTCTCAGACACGATAGTTTACGGACTAGTATTGTCGGATTCCTGTCATGAGATGTCATTCTTAGATTTCTTGGGATACTGGTACTTGTTTAGTCGTGATTCTCGTACTTGTATTGACGCCGATTCCTGAAGAGGACTTGCTTCCCTCTTAGGGAATCCCGCGTCATGACGTGCTATGTCCGGATCCTTATATTATTCGGGGAATGGGGAATATTATAGATAGTGTGTTCAATGCCCACCTTGAGTTACTACTTGTATCATAGCTATACCCTCACCTCACGATGGGTATAGCCTGACCTGTACTACTACTTGCTCCATAGCTTACCATCCCGGCCGGACCGAGTCCACGCACTTGTAGCCGGTCGGCTGGAAGCCTGATTCTTGACCCATACCGATCACATTAGGCTATAATGTTCGAGGCACATTTTATATTTACTTTTCTTGTCATATATCCTGTTCTGTTCTACATTCAGTACTTTCTCACCATGCATGATATACAGTTACTCACATGCTCTACATGCCTTTACATTGTATCTTGATTGGAGACTAAGTTCTGCTCGGGAGAAGAGTTACAACCCCGGTCCTTGTTTGGTTTAAGGGTTGTAACTCGGCTTTCGAACGGTTTCCAAGTCTTCATATATCTTTGTCTTGTAGTTCATTATACTGTCTCTTATAGAACTTGTCAATTCACATGGAACTACTGTTAGTGCTTGTACTTGCTCATTTTTCTGACAGGATACCGTTATGATATATTACTGATGACTCTGAGTCGGACTGCCCGACCTATTACGGGCTCGAGTCAGATGGAGTAGCCTTGGATCGTGGCCTTATAGTAGAGCCACTAGATTTTGTACTTCCAGAGTAGTGTAGGTTAGCTAGGTTTGACTGGACTGCGATCCAGCTAGCTTTATCAGACTGTAGTTCTATATTATATTTTGATACCCTGTGATGTTGTATATATCTGGGCTTGTACTGGACTCTGGACTTATTTACTCTTTCATCTATCATATGTCTTTCTTTCTGAGCTATCTACCTTAGTTTTATTCTGTGATTAAGACTGTATTGTTATGTCACCTCCATTCGGAGAGTATATACTGTACAGGTACATTTTAACTGTTAGTCGTAGGTATTTACAGACGTTATATACATCGTTCTACCGCCGATTCTGCAGCGTAGGCTGGACGTACCCACGTGCTCGTGCCCCTCATAAGGGTGCGGGTCGTGACAAGTATAATGGCACTAATGGATAGAAGATTGACAGGAAAAGACGGAGCATGCAAGACATTGGTTAGAGTGATGGAAGGGGTGCATGCGACAGTACCTTTATCCATTACAGGGCTGGATGTACCATCCGCGGTCTGAATACTCTCCGACAATGGTAGGTGAGTATATTCCTGAAATGCACCTCGGGACCCCGTGACATGGCGAGATGCCCCAGAGTCCATAATCCACCCTGGCTGATGGATAGATGCAAGAGCACGTGCAGAATCACCGGTACTGGTTTTGGCAAAGCAAGTGATGTGATCTCCCGAGGTCGAAGACGCTCCAGGACTGTCGGCCGAACCCAGCTTTGTGCCACGCAACTTCTCAAGGAACTCCCGCTCAAGCGGGGTTATTTCAGCCAGTTGATTCTCTTCCCCTTCCTCCGCCAGATTTGCTTTGTGTCCACCCCGTCTACCAGCATATCCTCCTCTACTACCCCATCGGCCTCCACGACCCCGTCCTCGATCATTAGACTGATGGCGCAAGGGTTTTTGGACAAAATCGGATGTAATGTCCGGAGTCACCACAATTGTGGCAAACACCACCCATAGATAGAGGTTGATTGAAGGCAGCAAGGGCAGACTTGTCAACCGCGGCTTGCTCCCCCTGGTAGGAGCCCTTGTTGGGCATCAACTTCAGTCTAGCTTCTTCCTGTGTCATAACAGCTATAGCTTCTTCCAAGGTCGGAAGCGTGGGTTAGGATAGGAGGATATTCCGTCTCTGCTCAAATACAGGGTGTAGTCCCTTGAGGAATTTTATCATACGCTGCCGGGAAATATAAGCCAGGAACGTCTGAAAGTACTTTGCGAATGCCGGTTCGACCTGTGCATCTTCTATCCCAAGAGGATCATAATGATCCAGATCAGACCAGTACTTCTTCAACAGGGCCGCGTACTCAGAGATGGTACGTTCGTCTTGGGCTACCCTATCGAGTTCATCTTGCAGTTGAAAGACTCGCATAGGGTTGCCGGAGCCGGAGTACATATCTTTTAGAGTTTGTCATATATCAGCAGCAGCCTCCATTGCCTCGACATTGCCCGACACCTGGTCGGTTAAAGAGGCAGTCAACCACCCAGCCATGTCACGCTCCAGAACCAGAATACTGGAGAGCGGGGGAATGACTCAGCCAGCTACGTATTACGGGTATATGAATACTGTATAATACGATCAATACTGTCTAAAAGACAAAGGGAATGCATACTACATGAAAGTCTCGCTATGGTCACTTCACATCTATTGTCTCAATCATTCAAACAAGAAGCAATAACAGAGAACATTTAAGATAAAGCAATAAGGCGTCCCAAACGCTTAGTCAAAATGTTCTTGAGATCTGGCTTTACAAAACATAGCCAGATGATATAGCAACATATACACAATTTTTATCAGCTGCAGTCTGACTTAATTACAATTATGTAAAAGTAAGTACAAGACAATCCGACTAACATGTCGGTGCCAAACGGCAAAATATAAAGTAAGTAACAAAATGAGCGGGGAAGTAAGGAACCCACTCGAGTCCTCCGGCAATCATTCCTCTAGTATTGACCATCTTGGAGGTAGAAGTAAGCTGAGTCCTCGGAAATCGGCTCTAAATCTGGCCATGCAAAACCAGAGAGGTTAGACCTCTAATAGCAAGTACCGCAAGGAAGCATGATATGAGGAGTTAAAACCAGTAATAAGAGAATAGGATATATAGATCTCTGCTTGCTACTAGGATTCACATAATGTCACGACACTTCGATCCAACCTCCCAACCAAACAAGGACAGAGGTTGGCCCGTCATGTCTCGACACTCTGATCATCTTAGTTAGTTAACAGAGTAGGTACAGTACACAAACAAATCAACTTAAACGGCCATCCAACTCCTACGGCTTACTACTGTGAGTCCCAAGTTATCCTGGAATTATACAATAAGGATTTCTCAGTTCTTACTATGGACAAGCAAGGCTAGTCGATCCAATCAATCAATTGCGCCAATCATGAATTAGACGAGTCCCAGCGGGACGCCCGTCATTAATATACAATATACAATAATATAAGCAGATACCGCTCCCTGCCCGTGTGGCAGAATTGCAGTATCTGTGGGAACCAGCCGGCCTGTTGGGCGCTAATAGTCCCAAAGATGGCTGCCATGTAAGAACTCAGAAATTCATTCCCTCCATGCAATCATTATTTTATTTAACTTAATAGCCTCTATGTTAAGTGAAATCCCATGCCGTGGATCATGGTCATTCAGAATGAGTACTTCCGTACAAATTACGATATGCCCAACTCTACAATGATACCCGTGCGGTTAGGTTGTAGGTCTTACATAGCGTAATGCAACAATTAAAACTAACCACAGAATAATCATGCCTTGACCATAGAGTACACATGCTGCTTTCGTGAAATAAATAAATAAATTGTAGCCTGCATGTATCTATATGTCAATATTTGGGATTGGCCAATCGATTGCAAATATGAACGTGTCTTATTCCATTTAATTAAATAAGACGACTAGCCAGTCTCTTAGTTCCATCTAGTAACGCATGATCAATAATTAATCAAGATAACAATCAATGTTAATTAATGCCAAATTCGGAAAATAAAAATTGGGAAAATAAATAATGATTGGGAAATAAATAATCTCATGCGCTGTGGAAAATGATTGGAAAATAAATAATCTCATGCGCTGTGGGAAATGATTGGAAAATAAATAATATCATGCGCCTGAGGAAAATGATCAGGAAATAAATAATCTCATGCGCTGTGGAAAATGATTGGAAAATAAATAATCTCATGCGCTGTGGGAAATGATTGGGAAATAAATAATATCATACACCGGAGGGAAATGATCGAGAAATAAATAATCTCATGCGCTGTGAAAAATGATTAGAAAATAAATAATATCATGCGCCTGAGGAAAATGATCGGGAAATAAATAATCTCATGCGCTGTGGAAAGGATTGGAAAATAAATAATATCATGTGCCTGAGAAAAATGATCGGGAAATAAATAAGCTCATGCGCCTGAGGAATGCGGCTGTAGGAAATAAATATCATGCGCTGTGAAAAAGGTTGGGAAATAAGTAATCTCATGCGCTGAGGAATGATTGGGAAATAAATAAGCTCATGCGCCTGAGGAATGCGGCTGTGGAAAATAAATATCATGCGCTGTGGGAAATAAGTAATCTCATGCGCCTGTGGAAAATGATTGGGAAATAAATAAGCTCATGCGCTGTGGGAAATGATTGCGGCTGTGGGAAATAAATATCATGCGCTGTGGAAAAGGTTGGGAAATAAGTAATCTCATGCGCCTGTGGAAAATGATTGGGAAATAAATAAGCTCATGCGCTGTGGGAAATGATTGCGGCTGTGAGAAATAAATATCATGTGCTGTGAAAAAGGTTGGGAAATAAGTAATCTCATGCGCTGAGGAATGATTGGGAAATAAATAAGCTCATGCGCCTGAGGAATGCGGCTGTGGGAAATAAATATCATGCGCTGTGGGAAAGGTTGGAAAATAAGTAATCTCATGCGCCTGTGGGAAATGATTGGGAAATAAATAAGCTCATGCGCCTGTGGAAGAAAGATTCATGCAGCTGGGACTGTTCTTCTTCTCCAAATTTCTGAGAACATAACAACCATGGAAGCCATTGCTTCCAAGCTCCATAAATCCTTCATCCCAAGCCCAAATATGGACTTCCATAGGCCAAAATTGGATAGAACGAAATTCTCTACAACATGGAACCATCAAAACTTGAAGATAACAAAGTTTACTAGATCAAAACCTAAAAAATCCAAAAAATGTTTTAAACTTAGATCTACAACGAATAAGCCATGGAAATTGGAAATGCTAAGTACTAAAGAGACTTAGAATCAAATAAGGAAGATGATGGAACAATAATAATGGGGATCCATCATGAAGCAAGTTGGCACTTGCCTTGCTCTCCTAGATTGGTGGAAGAGTTATGAGGAAGAAGAAGAGAAATAAGAAGAAGTAATGAAGAAAGAGAAAGAGTTTGGGGCTTTAAATGGGGTGGTGGTAGGTGGAGGGTTGGGTTCATGATGAACCAACAAAAACCGAAAATAAACCAATCTAGGTCGAACCCAAAAGCAAAGTAAAAGCAGAGAATAAAATACAGAAAGTAAAATACAGAAAAATAATTACAGGAAATAAATTAACATGAAATTAAAGGAATTTAAATACAGAATAATACATGATAAATATTGAATAAATACGTTCCAGCAGTACATGTATTTAGAATACGTATTCCGGGAACGGGAAGTGACATCTCTACCCTCCTTAGAAAAATTCCGTCCTCGAAATTTCAATTCCAAGCAGGATAGAAACATCGAAGCTAAACTAATCTAAGTATAAGCAATTTGTGTAAGCAATTATTCTACAATGCCAATAGCAAGTAACATATCTATGTTGAATATTTTACGACACCAAGCAATTCTACTCATAAAGTAACAAGCATGAGGAGTTAAGACAATCAAGGTATACAAAAAGAGATATACCTCGTGAGTCAAACAGATACGGATACTGTGATCGGATATCATCCTCACGTTCCCACATTGACTCTCCTAAAGAGTAATGACCCCAAGCAACCCGGACAAGGTTAATTGTTCGGTTCTTGAGTATCTTCTCTCTTTGGTCCAAAATAGACACAGACTGTTCCTCGTAAGACAGGTTGGTACCAACAACCAGCTCAGAATGATCAAGGACATGGCTTGGGTCCGATACATACCTTCGCAATTGAGATA
The DNA here is from genome assembly GCA_029216955.1 of Iris pallida. Taxonomy (NCBI): domain Eukaryota; kingdom Viridiplantae; phylum Streptophyta; class Magnoliopsida; order Asparagales; family Iridaceae; genus Iris; species Iris pallida. The sequence goes on along the minus strand of JANAVB010004599.1, from coordinate 563,944 downwards.
CATGAAACACGTCATGCACCTCTCGTAACGAAGGTGGAAGGGATAAACGATAAGCAACATCGCCTATCTTATCAAGAATAACAAATGGGCCCACGTACCGCGGACTCAATTTCTTGCGAATGCCAAATCTAATGACCCCACGGGTAGGTGAGATCCGCAAGAATACGTGGTCCCCAACAGAAAATTCTAGCGGCCTACGATGCTGGTCTGCCCAATGACGATGCCGATCCTGCGCAACTCGAAGTCGCTCTCTAATTCCTTTAATCACTTCCACTGTCTGAACAATCATCTCCGGGCCTAACATCTTTCTCTCCCCGATGTCGTCCCATGCTGTCACGACCCGCACCCGCTTTTCGGACGCGAGCTCGTGAGCAAGCCAGCTACGTATCGAGCGGACTTCAGCCTGACTCGAGTACGTATAAGCTGTCAAGGTCAGGGGTATCATGTCTAATCTAAACTGTATCTCAATCCACAGAAATCATATAAAATAAGAATGAACAAGTATGGGTCATGGTCTGCAGCCCATCAGCATATTGTTCGATTAGACTCTAAGAATGATATGAGTCTATAAATAAACAGAGTATATCATGGTACTGAATATAAATCACGAAAGGATAATAAAGAAATATCACAAGCAAGTACCTGTATCAAACATCGCAATCCTCTATCATCCTGCTCTGCTAACTAACTCCATGCAATCGCTAAACCTGAAGAGATCATCAGGTCCTCAGAGGACTAGCAAGATACATAAAAACGAGCCTTTCTAACAGTTTATTATGCATAGAGAAAAGTACAGAATAAACAAGTAAAACGGTGCAATGAATAAAGCACGAATCTATACACTGTCTACACGAAAATAAACTGCTGAACAAGGACTAGAGAACTCATGTCAAGATGTCAACGGATAACCGAAACAAATACTCAAACCCTCATCCCTAATGTGGACTCGCAGGTTTGAACTACTAACCCTCGTCCCTAGTGTGGACTCGCAGGCTAGCATCACCCTCGTCCTTAGTGTGGACTCGCAGGCGTAACCCTATACCACTAACCTTCATCCCTAGTATGGACTCGCAGGCTAGCATCTACTACTAACCCTCGTCCCTAGTGTGGACTCGCAGGCTAGCATCACCCTCGTTCCTAGTGTGGACTCGCAGGCGTAACCCTATACCACTAACCTTCGTCCCTAGTGTGGACTCGCAGGCTAGCATCTACTACTAACCCTCGTCCCTAGTATGGACTCGCAGGCTAGCATCTACTACTAACCCTCGTCCCTAGTGTGGACTCGCAGGCTAGCATCAAGGTTCAAGACACGGAGGCACGACTCAATCAAGGCACGATCAATAAGAAATAAGGCTAACTGTGAACACTGTCTAAAGCAATGATAAAATATACAAGCTTGATAGAAAAGATACATGGCAATAATATAAGAAAAACTGGATAAAATAATAGACAGTGCATGTAAATAAAGCTGTGTAGAAAGGCAAGGTATACTTGCGTGGGGGTTGTACGCAAATCCAACAAATATATAGTAAACTGATAAGCCACGAAGTCCAAGTCATCACAACTGTCTCCGAAAGCTGAAACAGACAATGCCAATAGTCTCAGAATAGTCAAATTAGCTAGAATTGCCTGTCCTTAAGGCCAATTCTGGACACAGAGGTAAAACGGTAATTTCGGGCAAAAATAATGTCCGCCGTTGGACCCGTTTTGCACCGAAAAGCGTGCCAGAGTCAATGGTCTCTAAAGTCCTCAAACTATATGTCTACGGATCTAGTTTTCCGATACGAACCCAACCGTATGTCCAGAGTTAGATTTCGGCGGGCCGTGCACAAAATCGTCCGTTGAGTGGGACCGTGGGGCCCGCAAAACGACGTCCGATTCAACTGTCTCAGAATTGGACCAAACTTGCCATACAGGACCAAAAAATGATACGGTCCTGTTGGCACAAGTTTTGTCTCGATCCGATGAGCGTGCACAAAGTAATTGAGAAATTTGCAAAGTGTACGATACGGTGAATTTCGACGGATACGCATCAAATTCGTCGCGCACACGCGACCAATCTGAATTTCGTCAAAGCCCACACGACCACGAAGCCGTTACGCAGATTTCGATCCTTTCGGTACGCGACCACGTCGTCCGGATTGACGTGACGCACGTCGTGTGGATGGTTTTCGATATTTTCAAAACAGGTTTTTGATCAACTTTAACCTAATTTTAAACAGAAAATAATAGTTACAAAAATAAACTAATTAATGAGTTTTAATCTCGGTTAGGTTTTCTAAATGATTGTTCAAATAGAATTCTAAACTGGTCTTTGGTTTGACCAGAAACGGCCTCCCAACATGGGTATTTGGACCGAACTTACGTCCTGTTTTGGACAGGATTTCGCCGATATTCGAATCAGTTTCCTGATCAATCTGGTCAACCACATTCGAAACTATTTGAAGGATCATGAAGGGGGTTATATTAGGTTTATACCTGAACAAACGGCTCGGAGATTCGTTGCTGGAGTACGGAGAAAAATTGCGACGAAGTAGGGCCGATGGCCGCGCGTTGCTGCTGTTCCTCGTGCTTCCTGTGCGCGCTCGACCACGCTGCCGGCGGCCGACGGCGGCCCAGGGCAGCGCACGCGCGCAGGGGTGCGCCCAGGCTCAAGCAACGCATCTGGGTGGCGTGGCAGCGGAATACTTAGGGTTTTGGGTGTTCTTCTCTCGCTCCTTTCTCTCTAGTATTAATACTGCTGCTATTAAACAGAAGGGGGGGGGGGGTTCCTTACGTGCTCGAGCTGCTTATGGGGCTTAGGCTCGGGTTGTATCAGTACAGGGGGGTCGGGGCTTAATTGTTGCTATGGGCTCGGGATTATGGGCCGAGGGGTTAGCTCAGGCCTGGCTGGTAATGGGCTGCTTGCTTCTTGCTTATTTCATTTCCTTTTTCTTTCTTAATATCTATATTTCTTTCTTAATATCTATATATATATAGATACACACATATATATATACGTTTACGTATATATGTACGTACACATACATACATATACGTTTTCGTATATTATATATATATACATATACATAGATATACCTATATATTTTATATATATATACACATACACAATATCTATGTATATACGTATACATAAATATATGTACACTCATTTACATATCAAGATAATATATATTTATATATAAATACACATATACAATATCTATATATATACATACACATACATATTGTATATAAAATATATATATATATATATATATATATATATATATATATATATATATATATATATATATATATATATATATATATATATATATATATATATATTTTATTGGTTGTATATATATATATATATATATATATATATATATATATATATATATATATATATATATATATATATATATATATTTACACACATATACAACCAATAAAATAAAATAGTATTTTTTTAATAATATCCTCAATAATATAATAATGATAATATAATGATAATAATAATAGTAATAATGATAACGAAATTCAACCAACCGATAATGGTGTATATACCATTACATATAATCTCAATTTGTGCAAGGATAACTAAGGAGGGTATTTATCCTATTTTTAAGATAAAATATCCAATAAATATTTATTAAATGTATATCACCCATTTATACCAGCTCCTGCTAAAACATTAAACAGAATACAACTATACATATACCCAATACATACCTATATGGACGTCTATGCACCTACCCGACTACGCAGGCTTAGGCTCGGTTCGGGTGCAGTCCGAACTAATTTGGTACAACCGGGTCTCCTAACGTCAATTAATACTAATAACGAATAATTAAACTATTTATAATTGTCGTGTCGCAACTTGGCCTGGTTTTCTTAGTTAGGACGTCACTATAGCTCGGTCTTCCCTACCAGGGCTAATACACTAGTCAAGGCACGCCACTGCACTAACCGTGCCATGATTCCTAGTCGTCTTGTACTTCAAAATTCAACCATGGCTAAAATCATCTACCGTAAAACTAACTAAATAATTATTTATAAAATCCTAAAAATCCACATTTAAATCAAATAAATAAAAATAAAAAAAATAATTCAAGATTTCTGGGAAGGGAAGCTACACATGCTAGTGGCGACCTACACTTCTTACCATATAGTGCTTCAAATGGCGCCATCTGGATACTGGCTTGATAACTGTTATTATATGAGAACTCGACCAAGTGTAGGTGACTCTCCCAAGATCCTCCAAAATCTAGGGTGCAAGCTCGCAACATATCCTCTAAGGTCTGAATTATTCTTTCTGATTGCCCGTCCGTCTGTGGATGGTAAGCCGTGCTAAATCTTAACTTGGTACCCAAGCTATGATGTAAGCTCTTCCAAAAATATAATATAAAACGGATATCTCTGTCTGACACAATACTGACTGGGATCCCATGTTGCCTGACTATCTGCTGCATATACAATTCTGCCAACTTCTCCGTAGATTGCCCTACTCTGAAAGGAAGAAAGTGTGCCACCTTTGTAAGCCGAACTACTATCACCCAAATAGCATCTTTACCACTTGGTGATCTCGGTAAACCGGTCACAAAGTCCATTGTGATGTGTTCCCACTTCCATTTCGGGATAGGAAGTGGTTGTAATAACCCAGCTGGCCTCTGCTGTTCTGTCTTCACTTGCTGACATACCAAGCAACGAGAAACAAATCTAGCTATCTCCCTCTTCATCCCGTTCTACCAGAAGTGCTGCTTGATATCTTGGTACATCTTGGTCCCTCCAGGGTGTATGGAATACTGAGAGCTGTGAGCTTCTGCCATAACCTCCTGTCTGATATCTCCACTAGACACACATAGACGTGACCCAAACCTAAGGGTACCATCTTCATGAATTCGCATCTCCTTTCTGAGTCATGACTCACACTCTGCTCTAAGCTTCTGAATCCTTGGGTCTTGTGCCTGAGCTGCCTTGATCCTGTCTACCAAGTCAGATTGAACTTGTAGACTCGCCAGAACTCCTACATCACAAGGAAGTATAACCTCGATGCCCATCTCCTGAAGGTCTTCTAAAATGTGCTTCTGTGTTGTTAACATAAATGTGCTGTCTCTCCTGCTGAGAGCATCTGCTACCACATTAGCCTTGCCTGGATGATACTGAAGCTCCACGTCATAATCCTTGATCAACTCCAACCATCTTCTCTGCCTCATGTTCAGTTCCTTCTGGGTAAAGATGTACTTCAGACTTTTATGGTCTGTGTACATGTCTACTCGATCACCATATAAGTAATGCCTCCATAGCTTCAAAGCAAATACTACTGCCGCCAACTCCAAGTCATGAGTTGGGTAATTCTTCTCGTGGTCTCGAAGTTGCCTAGATGCGTATGCTATCACCTTTCCATGCTGCATGAGGACACATCCAAGTCCTTTACCTGACGCATCACAATAAACGGTAAAACCTCCGTGTCCAACTGGCAATGTAAGAATAGGCGCTGATATCAACTTCTGCTTCAGATTCTCGAATGATGCCTGGCATTCTGTCGACCAGACGAATGGTACATCTTTCCGTGTCAAGCGGGTCATAGGTGCTGAAAGTCTTGCAAAGTCTGATACGAACCTTCTGTAATATCCTGCCAATCCCAAGAAACTCCGTACATCAGCTACGGTCTTGGGTACTGGCCAACTCTCTACTGCTTCTACCTTCTTGGGATCCACTGCTACTCCAGCTCCTGATATGATATGACCCAAAAATGAAATGTGATCCAACCAAAACTCACACTTGCTGAGCTTGGCATACAACTGGTTCTCTCTCAGAACCTGTAACACTTTCCTGAGATGGTCTTCATGCTTCTCTTCACTGGCAGAATATATGAGAATGTCGTCAAGAAATACAACGACAAACTGATCTAAGTATGGCATAAAGATGTGGTTCATTAAATCCATAAAGATTGCTGGAGCATTGGTCAAACCAAACGGCATTACTAAGAATTCATAATGCCCATACTTCGACCTGTATGCTGTCTTGGGAATATCCTCCTTCCGAACCCTCACTTGATGATACCCTGAACGAAGATCTATCTTGGAGAAAACTCTAGCTTTGCTCAACTGATCAAATAAGTCGTCGATCCTGGGTAGTGGGTACTTGTTCTTCACTGTTGCCGCGTTAAGCTTCCTGTAATCGATGCACAATCTGGATGACCCATCCTTCTTTCCCACAAGTACCACTGGTGCTGCCCATGGTGACACGCTAGCTTGGATGAACTTCTTCTCCTTCAGTTCCTCTATGTGCTGATATACCTTGGCCTGCTCGGAATTCGCCATTCTGTAAACTCGATCTGATATCGGTTTAGTTCCAGGTGCCAATTCTATACTGAACTCAATATCTCTAACCGGTGGTAGACCTGGAAGTTCTTCGGGAAATACGTCCAGAAACTCTTCAACTACCTTCGGGACTTGAACTTCTTCCATTGCCGTCACTACTCCCTGCTCTTGTTGAGTTGCTACTGATCTGACTAAGGTGAACCGCTTCATGCCTGAAATATCAAAAGATACACTCCCTCTACGACAATCTATTGTCGTATGACTGTCTTTCAGCCAGTCCATGCCTAAGATAACGTCGAAATTTCCAACATAAAATTCTATTAACCGGGCGGGTAAGGAATGCCCGCAAACTACAACGCTACATGCTAGAATAACTCTACTAACTCCTACGAGCCCATTACCAGTGAGTATATTTAACCTCCCTGGCAATGCCTCGAACTCCATTCCTAGCCGTGTTGCAAATTGTACAGATATAAATGAGTGTGATGCGCCCGAATCAAACAATGCTACTGCAGGATAAGAGGCGACGAGAATGTTACCTGCCACAACATCTTCCGATGCCAATGCCTCTTCCAAGGACAGAGTGAATGCCTGCCCTCGACCTCCTTGCTGGTTCCCATGCTGCGGCCTAGCCTGGTACTGCCGCTGTCCCCTGTCTTGATGATGCTGGGGTGGTCTATGCTGGTGCTGCTGCATCGACGGTCCCTGCTGCCGAAATATTTGAGCCTGCAGCATTAACGGGCGTTGTGCCAATGGCCTAACTGCCACCGCTGGTCCTCGATACTGTCCTGCCCCTGGTGCTGGAAGAGCAGGAAACTGTTGTATTGGTCCTCCTGACCTCGAATTTATGGGACATGTGGTAACCCGATGATCTGGGTTTCCACATATCAAATACTGCCCGTTCAATGTCTGACACACATCTCTTGTGTGCCCTATCTTCCCGCAATAAGTGCAGCCCGCTGAGGGTTGCTGGTTCTTCCTCTGTTGCTGTTGCTGTTGCCTGGGTGGTGCTGGCCCTCGCATTGCTACATCGTGAATGCGAATGCCAGGGGACGGTGCTGTTGTTCGGGGCGCTGCTCCCCCTCCTCCTTCAATCTGACTGTGTGATCTCTTCTGACCTCCAGTCCTTGCCGTGATCCTCTGAGTGGTGATCTCATGCCTCCGAGTGGCCGTCAATATCTCATCGAAAGTCTGATAATTGTGCCCCTCTATCAACTGCAAGAGTTCAAGATGAAACCCTTGCTGAAACCTCATAGCCCTCTGGCTCTCTGTGGCTACCATCTCCGGGGCGAACCTACTCAATCTGCAGAACTCCGCTGCATAAGCATCTACCGTCTTGCCATCCTGTCTAAGATTGATAAACTTCTGTTGTAGCTCAAACTGTGCCACAAATCCATAATACTTCGTCTTGAATCTTGCTGTAAAATCGTCCCAAGCCACAGGACGTCTGATGCCTACCTCCTCTGATTCCCACCAATCACGTGCGAGATCCTGAAGTAACAACTTTACCTGATCCACACGTTCTTCTGCCGGTACCTTAGCGGCTGTCAAAATAGCCTCAATATCCTTAAGCCATGCATCTGCTGAGATGGCATCCTCCGTACCTTCGAAACGGCGGGGGTTGTACTTGCAAAACCTGGCTGACGCTCCTGAATCTGTCCTCGCCCCTCTTTCTAAAGCTTTCTGCAATCCTTGGTTAAGTAGTACATTCTGCTCTTGTAACTGAGCGTGCATGCGTTGCTGGGCCAACATCTGATGTTGCTGAGTAGCCATCATCCCTCTCATGATCTCCAGAAGGGCTGGTGTATCCACTTCCACTGGGGTAGGTGGAACTATAGGTGGTGTAGGAACCTCCGGATACTGCGGTCCAGCTACTGGTTTCACTATCACTTCTTTTTGGATGGTCTCTTGAGTTAGTACCGGCCCTTGTTGCTGACCAACATGGTCAGGTTGCCCATGTTGCCCTTGTTGTTGTTGCCCAATCATGACAGATACGGACGAGGTGCCCCTAAGAAAAGGGATAAAAGAACAATCAAACGATCGGACATGAAAGATCAATGAAGTCAAAGGATACAGGAATGTCAAGCTAGAGTCGAGAGTAACGAATCATGAGATCAAGGGGGAACATGTGTGATTGAGACATCCTATAAATTAAAACACCCCACAAGTCTGAAATCAGACCTGCATGGGCCACCACTAAAATCTTGTCACGTCCCAGAACCAGAATACTGGAGAGCGGGGGAATGACTCAGCCAGCTACGTATTACGGGTAGATGAATACCGTATAATATGATCAATGCTGTCTAAAAGACAAGGGGGATGCATACTACATGAAAGTCTCGCTATGGTCACTTCACATCTATTATCTCAATCATTCAAACAAGAAGCAATAACAGAGAACATTTAAGATAAAGCAATAAGGCGTCCCAAACGCTTAGTCAAAATGTTCTTGAGATCTGGCTTTACAAAACATAGCCAGATGATATAGCAACATATACACAATTGTTATCAGCTGCAGTCTGACTTAATTATAATTATGTAAAAGTAAGTACAAGACAATCCGACTAACATGTCGGTGCCAAACGGCAAAATATAAAGTAAGTAACAAAATGAGCGGAAAAGTAAGGAACCCACTCGAGTCCTCCGGCGATCATTCCTCTAGTATTGACCATCTTGGAGGTAGAAGTAAGCTGAGTCCTCGGGAACCGGCTCTAAATCTGGCCATGCAAAACCAGAGAGGTTAGACCTCTAATAGCAAGTACCGCAAGGAAGCACGATATGAGGAGTTAAAACCAGTAATAAGAGAATAGGATATATAGATCTCTGCTTGCTACTAGGATTCACATAATGTCACGACACTTCGATCCAACCTCCCAACCAAACAAGGACAGAGGTTGGCCCATCATGTCTCGACACTCTGATCATCTTAGTTAGTTAACAGAGTAGGTACAGTACACAAACAAATCAACTTGAACGGCCATCCAACTCCTACGGCTTACTACTGTGAGTCCCAAGTTATCCTGGAATTATGCAATAAGGATTTCTCAGTTCTTACTATGGACAAGCAAGGCTAGTCGATCCAATCAATCAATTGCGCCAATCATGAATTAGACGAGTCCCAGCGGGACACCCGTCATTAATATACAATATACAATAATATAAGCAGATACCGCTCCCTGTCCGTGTGGCAGAATTGCAGTATCTGTGGGAACCAGCCGGCCTGTTGGGCGCTAATAGTCCCAAAGAGGGCTGCCATGTAAGAACTCGGAAATCCATTCCCTCCATGCAATCATTATTTTATTTAACTTAGTAGCCTCTATGTTAAGTGAAATCCCATGCCGTGGATCATGGTCATTCAGAATGAGTACTTCCGTACAAAGTACGATATGCCCAACTCTACAACGATACCCGTGCGGTTAGGTTGTAGGTCTTACATAGCGTAATGCAACAATTAAAACTAATCACGGAATAATCATGCCTTGACCATAGAGTACACATGCTGCTTTCGTAAAATAAATAAATAAATTGTAGCCTGCATGTATCTATATGTCAATATTTGGGATTGGCCAATCGATTACAAATATGAACGTGTCTTATTCCATTTAATTCAATAAGACAACTAGCCAGTCTCTTAGTTCTATCTAGTAACGCATGATCAATAATTAATCAAGATAACAATCAATGTTAATTAATGCCAAATTCAGAAAATAAAAATTGGGAAAATAAATAATGATTGGAAAATAAATAATCTCATGCGCTGTGGAAAATGATTGGAAAATAAATAATCTCATGCGCTGTGGAAAATGATTGGGAAATAATAATATCATGCGCCTGAGGAAAATGATCGGGAAATAAATAATCTCATGCGCTGTGGGAAATGATTGGAAAATAAATAATCTCATGCGCTGTGGAAAATGATTGGGAAATAAATAATATCATGCGCCTGAGGAAAATGGTCGGGAAATAAATAATCTCATGCGCTGTGGAAAATGATTGGGAAATAAATAATATTATGCGCCTGAGGGAAATGATCGAAAATAAATAATCTCATGCGCCTGAGGGAAATGATCGAAAAATAAATAAGCTCATGCGCCTGAGGAATGCGGCTGTGGGAAATAAATATCATGCGCTGTGGAAAAGGTTGGGAAATAAGTAATCTCATGCGCTGAGGAATGATTGGGAAATAAATGAGCTCATGCGCCTGAGGAATGCAGCTGTAGGAAATAAATATCATGCGCTGTGGGGAAGGTTGGGAAATAAGTAATCTCATGCGCCTGTGGGAAATGATTGAGAAATAAATAAGCTCATGCGCTGTGGGAAATGATTGCGGCTGTGGGAAATAAATATCATGCGCTGTGGGAAAGGTTGGGAAATAAGTAATCTCATGCGCTGAGGAATGATTGGAAAATAAATAAGCTCATGCGCCTGAGGAATGCGGCTGTGGGAAATAAATATCATGCGCTGTGGGAAAGGTTGGGAAATAAGTAATCCCATGCGCCTGTGGGAAATGATTGGGAAATAAATAAGCTCATGCGCCTGAGGAAGAAAGATTCATGCGGCTGAGACTGTTCTTCTTCTCCAAATTTCTGAGAACAGAACCATGGAAGAGAACCATGGAAGCCATTGCTTCCAAGCTCCGTAAATCCTTCATCCCAAGCCCAAATATGGACTTCCATAAGTCAAAATTGGGTAGAACGAAATTCTCTACAACATGGAACCATCAAAACTTGAAGATAACAAAGTTTACTAGATCAAAACCTAAGAAATCCGAAAAATATATCAAACTTAGATCTACAACAAATAAGCCATGAAAATTGGAAATGCTAAGTACTAAAGAGACTTAGAATCAAATAAGGAAGATGATGGAACAATAATAATAGGGATCCATCATGAAGCAAGTTGGCACTTGCCTTACTCTCCTAGGTTGGTGGGAGAGTTATGATGAAGAAGAAGAGAAATGAGAAGAAGTAATGAAGAGAGAGAAAGAGTTTGGGCTTTAAATGGGGTGGTGGTAGGTGGGGGGTTGGGTTCATGATGAACCAACAAAAACCGAAAATAAACCAATCTAGGCCGAACCCAAAAGCAAAGTAAAAGCAGAGAATAAAATACAGAAAGTAAAATACAGAAAAATAATTGTAGGAAATAAATTAACATAAAATTAAAGAAATTTAAATACAGAATAATACATGATAAATATTGAATAAATACGTTCCAGCAGTACATGTATTTAGAATACGTATTTCGGGAACGGGAAGTGACAAGCCACGACGTTGTTGACAATCTCCCAAACAGCAAACTCCTTGGCGGAGTGATCGGCTGGCGCCTTGGCTTGGCCAGTGACATAGCCAACCAAGCCACGTCCCTTCAGTGTCCGCAGCGCCTGCCGCGACCACTTCAAGTAGTTGGACGTGCCTTCCAACTTTGTCTCCAGCTTCTCCAATTTCCCCATTTTGTAAGGGGACGGATCCACATCAGTATGGATCACACGTGGGATTACCTCGGTTAATCTTTTTGATAAGATATCTTCAACCAAGGCCTTCATCTCTTCGGCCGTCAGTTTGCCACTGATCGAATCCATGGCTGCTGCAACTGTGAACCCTATTCGTCGTCTTCGTTGGCTTTGTCGACGTCGGAGTCGGCAACTTTCCCAACTTCGTCGTCTTCTTCGTCTGCTTCGACGGCAGAGACTTTACGAATGCGCTACCAACTTGGCCAGCACCGACGCGCGCATGTAAAGTGAACACGTCAGGACACCAGAGAAGACATGATCAGTCTCTGTATAGATCCCGATGTGAAGGATGAATAACAAAATAAACATTTGTTAGTTCCAACCGGCGCAATCTAGGAACAGAGTCGGTGCAAATAAGTATTTGACATCTCGACTGTCTTCGAAATACGCTGGTTTTTTTTTTTAGGCGGCTAGGGTTAGGGTTAGGGTTTGGATGGGGCTGCTAGGGCTAGGGTTAGGGTTTCCATGGCAAGAGAGGCTAGGGTTAGGAGGGGGGCGGGAGGTTGCTGGAGAGGGGGGCGGGAGGTGCTGTAGGGGGACGGGCTGTAGGGGGGCGGTAGGGTTGCTGGAGGGGGGGGAGGTGCTGTAGGGGGGGCGGGTTGTAAGGTGGAGCAGCCGGAGAAGGGGGGCTGTAGGGTGGAGCGGGGGGGGGGGGCAGCGGGTGGAGCAGCTGGCAAGGGTGGATGGAGGGCGGGAGAGGGGGCTGTAGGGTGGAGCGGGGGGGGGGGGGCAGCGGGTGGGGCTGGAGCTTAGGGTCGGGGGGGGGGGGGGGGGGGGGCTTGGAAGGAAAAGTTTCATTTTGTGGAGAGAGAGAGAGAGAGAGAGAGAGAGAGAGAGAGAGAGAGAGTTATGGCTCTGATACCATGTAGAAAATAATAGTTGAATAATTTTATTGATGGACTACTTCACTACTTATAGGGAGTCTAGCTCCTCTACATACTACATATTCCGATGTGGGACTAAAAGTCCCTTATTGATTCTCAACATGATTGTACTCTCTTATATAAGGTGAAGCTTAGTGCATCTCCAACCCTATTGTTTTGTAATGTGTTGATGTAATGTGTTGTGGTTCCTATGTAACATTCGGCACAAAACAATTTCTTTCCTATGTGTTAAAATTATATTCCCTAGAGACAATGAAGTAGAAAAATATTCTCCTATTTAGATGTTTACTTTTTTCCAACTTCCAATACTCTTCTTCATTTTTTCTTCTAAATATTTTTATTCATAATTGATGACATGGAGGTAAAGACATTATCAAGTGCATTGTCTCGATCTAGACAACCAACTTCACAATGTCGTTATAATGTTTTGTATAATTTTTGCCACATAAGTTTTGCAATTTATTTGACATTTGCAGTGAAGGATTTTTGAATAAAAGTTTGTCATACTATGTGGCAACATTTTTTTTTTTCCTCAAAATCACAATAGGATTGGAGATGGAGATGCTATTAGTTTTGCTACTTATGGCTAAGAATTAAAACTTTTCACTTCTGCATTAGCCTTTCACGACTAGTTTATGTAAGATACGATTGCATCAAATGAGCAGCTATGGATAAGAAAAGTGAATGCAACTTTAATAGTATGCTTAGGCCTGTAACGGTAGGCCGAAAATCCGTATCCGATTCATATTCGAACCAAAAATATCCGAAATTTCGGATACGGATTCGGATATCATATCGAATATTTATCGGATACGGATACGATAAGTGTCATATCCGGACCAATAATATCTGAACCAATAATATTTAAATTATTTAATAAATTTAAAATATATTCAACGTATGTATGAGACTATTAGTTATATGTGCTTGTGTGAAGAATTTTTTGGTACAAACATATTCAATATATGCATGGAAATCTGCTGCTTATGATATTTCAATGTAAAATTTGCACATATATCTGACAAAATCTGTTGTTCTAATGTGAAAATCTGCTGCTTCTGATATTTCAATGTAGAAATATGCTGTTTCTAGACAAAATTTGTCGTTTCAATGTGGAAATCTGTTGTTTCTTGACAAAATCTGCTGGTTCTGATTTTTTTTCTTCCCTTTTTAAATATTTTTTTTAGTAATCTTATTGGTTCAGATATTATCCGATATCCGTTAAAATTATCGGTAACGGATACGGTAGCCAAAACTTCTATCCGATCGGATATCGGATAGTTATCGGATATATCCGATAGTTAATGGTTCAAATATGGTAATGTCAATATCCGACCAATAAACTACCATTGACAGGCCTAAGTATGCTACTAACGTGCACATGCATTAAAAAATTTGTTAAAATAAAATTAAATTAAAACCTTGGATATATGTTTAGATACTATTATATAATTAGTTTATATATATATATATATATATATATATATATATATAACTTTGGATATATGATATTTAGATAATATCATATAGTTAGTTTAAATATAGTTTAGTTATTTAATTAAAACTTGTTCATCGTAGAACTCCTGTAATTAGTCTTTTTATTGACACTATCTCTTTATCTAGTAGTTGTATGATATGTGAAAGGAGTCGAATATCGATAGGCACATATCATTGGTACCGGATGCATCGTTAGGTTGTGCCGAGTAAAATTTGTAGTTAGATTAAATATATTTTTAAAGTTTAACTATTAAATATTTTTTAATTTGCATTTGTTATATATATATATATATATATATATATATATATATATATATATATATATATAACAAATGCAAATTAAAACTTGTTCATATATATATATATATATATATATATATATATATATATATATATATATATATATATATATATATAAACTTTTGTATTTATGTTTAGATAGTTGTAAAAAATTTAAGTTATTTTAAAAGTTAGTTATAAGAATTTTAATTATTTATATGTGAGGTATGGATATACATATTCTTAATTAAGTTTAAAATAAGGGATAAATCCAAATGGGTACATGCGCATAATGTGGGAATGTGGCAGCAGCGAAGTTCAAGGGCCAACACACAGCTTTGTGTAAATTGCAACCTTATATTTCTTCGAAATTGCAGGCCAAGTCCCGGTCCATCCATCAATTTACAAATAATAATAATAATAATTATAATTATTTGAAATAGTTGAACAAGTGGACGAAAATGAAATATGATATTTGCCATTCCTTCAAACTTTCTTCACTTTGGTCCCACTCTTTTGGCGTTTCTTCACTTCCACCACTCAGATGGTACGGAGGTTATAATTTAAAATGACATCTATTTTTTTGGGTTCAAATTGCAAAACCATAACTTTTTTTTTTCTTTTCAAAAAGTTCAAGTGGTGAGTATAGAAATTATTCTTGGCACGTAGGGTTGGATCGGTTTTTTTTTTTTTTTTTCCGCTTATAGTTGGGTCCAATGCTTATGGTTTTTTTATGAAACAAACAGAAATTCTCAAGAAGAGGAAAAGAAAGAGGAAGAGGAAAGAGGAGGAGGAGGAGGAGCATTCGGAATTGATCGCTGCCACAATCATTCAATCATTCAATTGGTGATTTTGTTAGAGAAGGAGGAGTAGGTAATTGGTGTCGGTCCGGTGGGGTGTCGGTCCGGTGTCCGGCCGGAGAGGAGCGAGCGATGTGGAGATTCCGGATTTTATTATATTAGAATGGAACGACTGCTGCTTTCTTCGATTCATCACAACAACAACAACAACAACAACAACAACAACAAACAACAATGACGTTTTATGTTGCTCGAGAAGCTGCCAAGGTTATTCTTCTTCTTATTTATTTATTTCATGTTTTCTTTGTCCTTTTTTTTTGTTTTATACGTAACAATGTGGTTAGTTTTTTTTTTATTGTTATTACATTTTTTGTTTTTGTTTTTGTTTTGGATTGTTGCAGCTATGGAAGAGGGTGGAGATGGAGACGTCTGTAGAAGTGCAGGTCCTTGGGGACAAGTGGAAGCTTATTCTAGGTGGACTTATTTTTCAGGTAGGTTAGTACTTAGCACAACATCAATTTAATTCATTTGATTTGATGCTGCTCGTTAACCATTTGAGTCAAGGGGATCGATCAGCCATTAGAGGCATCTTTTTTGTTGTTGTTAATTCTTGAAGGTGGTAAGCACATCAAAGAATGAATGGGTGGTTCAAGGAACCTTTTATTTTTTGGTTGGCGGAATCAGTACATTGGGAAAGGAAAGTCATTCATTTTGTGTGTGGTTACCTAGTAGAAAATAGCGGAATCAGTGCATTGGGAAAGGAAAGTCAATTCATTTTTTTTTAGGGATTTTTTGACTTTCATCCCACTTATTAATATGACTTTGTACTTACATCCCACTTTTTATTTTTTTTAGACTTACATCCCACTTTTCGTCACTAAAAGTATTTTCGTGACAAAACAAATACTTTTTGTGACAAAATGAATACTTTTTGTGACGAAAAGTGGGATGTAAGTCTAAAAAAAATAAAAAAAGGGATGTAAGTACAAATTCATATTAACAAGTGGGATGTAAGTCAAAAAATCCCTTTTTTTTATGTTTGGATGCCAAAGGAAAGGAGCAAGAAAGAAAAAATGGTTTCCGAGTAGAAAATAGCAGAAAATGGTTCCCCCACCCAAATTTTTTGGACTAAACTATCCATACTCAAATATGTATTCTGACTATATTCCTGGGCTTTCCAAACACCAGAAAAGGAAAACTGATGAGGATTGCAATTTCTCATGCCCGTGGAAAGAGCAAATGATTGATTTCCTTTCCTTTCCGCGAACCTAACAAGGCCTTAGTGCAGTGCCCCGTTTTGCGATTTGATTTATATTTCTTGTGGATATAAGTGGATCACATAGGCAATATTTTAGGAAGCAAGGATGCTCCAAACATTGTCTTCGTGCCCGTGGCACATTGTGTTGGGATGTCGTGTATGTATCTTGTCGTGTTAGTGTTTGTATCTGTCCAATAAAGTAGGTGATATTCTTTCCACTTGCTAACTCTTTCAGTAGTAATTAACAAACGATGCGAAGAAAATTTGGGATTTTAGTTATTTTTCCTTATGTATATTACCCACATGTTTTTACTAGTTCAAGAATCTTAATTGTATACTTTTGTATGTCCACAGTACATTCATGGCCTGGCTGCTCGAGGAGTTCACTATCTACACCGCCCTGGACCTACTCTCCAAGACCTTGGGTTCAGGATCCTTCCGGTTTGTATAATATATCTTGTGTTCCTACATGATTTAACCATAAATTGTCGGAGAATCTAGCCAATCGTAAAACCGTCTTATTTCTCCCAATTATGTTATTTTAGGAACTTGGTAAAGAGAGATTTTACATAAGCGAGACCTTGTTCAGTGCCATATTTCTCTCATTCATACTGGTATTAATCTTCTCGCTCATCTACTTATTTTTTTTTTGGTTTCTAACTTGCATTCTGTGAATGTTTTGGATTTATATACTCGAAGAAATATCACTCTATGTTTTAATGGAATATGGAGAGTTTTGGAACAAGTTATCTGGGGAATGTGAATGAGTGCAAGCCATGTTTTAGGCAGGATGTGTGTATGTTTTACATTTTGGGTGTCAATTTGTTAAGCTTCAGCAAAACAGAAAAAAATAAAAATAATAATAACATGCAGGGATTGCATAGAACTTAGATTGGTAATGGAGATTCTGAGGCTTTCAGTGGAGGGCGTATACCACATTCAATGAAACTTTTAATTGGGTGAATCGTCCGTATGATATGTTTGAGGCAACAATGCAAAAACTCTGCATTTGATGTATTCGTATCCAAGACAAATTACATATATCCATTTCATTTTCTCTGGATTTTGGACAATTGTTATGTTTGACACCTCATGTGCATAATTGAAATACATCCCTCACGTTCTCCTGGAAGTTCTAATGTTGCATTCCTAAAAACCACCATTGTTATGTCGCATTCCTAAAAACCACAACATATTGGTTTGTTTGGAAGTGTAGCAGGGTTATGATCCTGATCTGGTTGACCCTTAACGTAATTCCTTATCTTCACTAATGTTTTAATCATCTTATGCATGCTTGATGTATAATTACCGACTGTAACCTTATTACATGTGTGAATTAGGCTCTGAACTTAGGCAAACCGTAGGCAGTGATGCACTGCCTGCTGACACACTTCGCAACTATTTTTTCTTTTTGAGACAAGATGTATATATATATATATATATATATATATATATATATATATATATATATATATATATATATAAATATATAAATAAATATATATATATATATATATATATATATATATATATATATATATATATATATATATATATGCCAATGACCCCCTAGCCTAGTGGTAGTGGTGAGGCATGCTGCCCGATTGGTCTGGAGATCGATTCCCAGTGGGAGCGTTCGCCATAATTACCAATTTTCAATATATATATATATATATATATATATATATATATATATATATAACCTAGAAAACTAGTCTAAATATCCAGCTACTTTAATTGTATTATACCTTTTGCAACTTTCAGATCAATCTTTAGGAAAATATATGTTTATTGTTGTCTGGCTCCATAGTAATTACTCGAAAAGTTGTATAGAGTTGTATTATTTGTTGAAAAAAATGATGGAATTGACAAAATAATACTGTAAAGGTTTATATTTGATCAGTTTATATGCTAATACTCCATAACTTTGTATGTTTGTGCATGCTGCCGGTGCATGGCAATGTATGCCATTGGGGTATCTAACTGACCTATGAAAAGTAGTTAGTCCATGTTTTTGTATTGAGGTTACTGCTGCTAGATTATACAACACTGTTTGTCTCCGGTTATAGCAATAATGTGTTTTTTATTAGTGTTACAGAGGATATTTTGGTAGTGTTACATAGGACATGACTCCTAACAGAGCTGAATGGAAGAAAATGATTCAAACAGCCGACCCCAAAAATATGGGATAAAGGCTTTGTTTTTCTTCTTGTTGTTATAGAATTAGTACCTCTTTGTAAGGCTACCAATGGTTTCCTATCATAAGATTACCAAGCCTCAATTTGAAGCTCAACCCATCACAATATTGTTCATACATCTTTGTTCTGCAATGTAGGTTCTGACTTGGTTATTGGCATTTGGCCAATGGATTAGGATCTGAGCAATAATTTCATAGTCTTTGTTCTTAATTCTGTTGGTGTACCATTTTGTGCACCAGTAATGAACCTGTCTCCACTTCCACACCTACACATTATCATATGTATGCTCTCTCTCACACACACGAAAAGATTCATAAAAGAAGATGATGATGATGATGTTCTACGATTTGTTTCAATATTTTGACCCCTTCACACTATTACTTTTGATTGTTAACGGTGATTTAATCTCTTATACTTTATACATTACTTTCTTCTCTTTCTTGTTACCTTCCATTCCTTGGCTGTATGATCCTGTTATTTGTCTTGGTTATTTGTCTAATTTGTATCATGAAAAGATGTTGATCCTTTTTCAGTGGACACTCCATCCGTTTATTTATCACAGCAAACGGTTCTACACTGTTCTACTCTGGCGTAGGGTGCTGGCTTCTTTAGTTGTAAGTTCATAACAGATATTAAAACGACCCCTTGTTAAAGTTATGCTTTGATTTAATATAAAAGGAACAAGGTTGTCTTAAACCAAAATTCCTGGGGTTGGACCAAAAAATCTGTTTTGATCTGATTGAAAAGATATTCCTACAGGCTTGTCAGTGTTTAAGGATCATGACATTCTACTCGACTCAACTTCCCGGTCCTAGCTATCACTGTCGCGAGGCAAGCATTGATCTACATTATAAATCATCTCATAATTTGCTGGTATTGAGTAAATAGGACTTTTCTATTGAACAGGACTGTACCTCGTACTTATGATTTCTAGTTCATAGAAACTACCCTAAGGTGAACAACTGCTGCATTCTATGCAGGGTTCAGAACTTGCCAGACTGCCCCATCCTAACAATATATTAGAAGTGCTTCTCATTAACTGTAAGTGGATCCTACTAAGCTCTAACTATTTCGTGCATGTTCCTAATTAACTCTGGCATTTTTTTTCTTCTTTTTTTTAGTTCCTCGAGGAGCCATATATGGTTGTGGGGATTTGATCTTTTCATCACACATGATATTTACTTTGGTGTTTGTGCGTACATACCATAAGTATGGTTCTAGAAGGTAAAAGTAACTTCAAATCTCAGTTTTTTCTTCTTTCTTGGACCTTCTCTAGTAATCAGAGTAGAATACCATAACATAATTAACATGTGATGTTTTCCGAATAAAACAATATGCATGTAACTAGAATTTATGGGATTTCTTGCAGGTTTGTAAAGATGCTTGGTTGGTTTCTAGCTATTGTGCAAAGCCTACTTATAATAGCTTCTCGTAAGCATTATACGGTGGACGTTGTTGTTGCCTGGTAGGATGAGCATTCTACTTAAATACTACATATTTCAGAAACATTTCAGCTAATGCAATAATTTTGACCAATATTTGACTTGAATGCAGGTACACTGTTAATTTGGTGATATTTTTCATTGACAAGAAACTACCAGGTTTACATGCTTCATTTTGTTTTAACTTTGTGTACCTGTAGTTTGCAAGTGTGTGTAGTACAAAATGTTGCAAGCGTGCATATACCTCATTGTGGTTTCCTGTATACTGGAAGTATTGGTAAACATATAGATAAATTGATATATGATTATTATGCTTTTTCCTTACAGTAGTCCAAACGAGTACCCCCCAGGCCCCCACCATGATGATTTATTTGCCATGCTCACCTTGCTCACCCTAAGATTATTTATGTTTATGTTAGCCCTACATCTATAATCAAGTGTCATCCAAGCTAGCATTCTTGTTATAACCTGAAACCTGGCTTATTAAGATATTTGAGATGAGCTATAACTTGAGGCAGGAGCTACATACTTCACTGAATGGCAAAGGTGCCGGAAGTGTTCTTGTTCTGTTAGTCTTGAGAGGTCTAGCAAGGGTATATTGCAACTCAAGATGGTATTTTGATAGATTGAGCAAATCTGTCATAATCCCAATATCTGCTTAAACCTTAACTTAAGTTTTCAAATAATAAGTTGTCAAACTAAGTTATTCCTTCTATCCTAGCTAACTATAGAAAATTTTAATTTGATTTGGGTTAGTATCTTTTCCTGTATTTTATGCCCCTACGGAAATGAGGATTCGTATGCTCTACTGACATGTGAGATATGTGTGACAATAGAGATTGGAGAAGTTAGTATCTGCTTACAAATACTTTGGTTTCAGAGGTGACACTAGAAGAAACTTAATTTGACTGATTATTGGCTGCTGACACAGAAATGCCTGATCGAACGGTTAGTACTGCACCATTGTTGCCACTGAGCACGAAAGACAGAGACAGAACCAAAGACGACAGAACCAAAGACGACCATCACAAGCTATCCAATGGAAATGGTGGCGATGCTACTGATTGGGTATACCATTCTTCTATAATATGTTAACCTTCTTACTGAAAAGAAATCCATCACAATATTAGTATTACTAGTCCTGGTGTCAGTCAAAAAATATATACCAATGGAGCACCGCTTTCTTAATTTTTTCATGGATTCTTTATTCTGACAGCTAATATGTGTTTTTTTTCCTTTCCAGAGATTAAGAACTCAAGTGAATGTGAAGCATTTAGAAGCTGGGAACCTTGTTCATTCCGAAGCAACAATGAATGGTTCCTAACTAATGTTACGGAGATTACCTTTAGTTCTATGGAAAATCAGAATTTGGTGGTGGCACACATGTAGCATTAGAAGATAGGGGATTGCCATCATTTCCTATGATAGGTGATTACTGTAACTTGAGAAAAATAATTCAACCTCCTACAATTTTTCTTCTTTGTGGTAATCAAAATCCACAATATGAATGAACCTTGTAGATTTTATTACTCTTGATCAAATTTTAGCGATTCTTTTTTGTTATAGTACTGTCAAGAAGAATCAAACCTATAGTTGCATTTGACATGGGAGTTTATATATAGCGCTTTTTTTCTAAACTTGAATTACTAACAAACTCAAACCTAACATTCATCTTGTTTACGGGCTCGAAATCATATGAATTTCATAACCAATTATGTAAGGTCTATCATGTAAGATAGTTATTTTATGCAAATATATGAATCAAATGAATCAGTTTGCGAATTGCTGAGTTTACGAGTCTGAGTATCCCTAAGTTTTGTTCGGACTTGTGCATATCCAGAACTGAACTGTGTCAAAAGTTATAGTGCCCTACCTAATTATTCCCCAAATAAATCTTTCACTAGAAAGGAAATGGATACAGATCAAAAACCCTAAAGGAAGACATGACTTCTTATTTTTTAAACTCCACCATGAAAAGTCGTCGGTTTACATGCACCTCATTATTTGATTTTTTTTTTTAATGGTCTAAACAAAAAAAAGTCAAAGGACTAAATAAAAAAAATTTGTACACGTCTAATGCTTGTTGCTCGTGTGGAAAGCAACGCGTACATCAGGCCCGACAGGTTCGAGACCCCAAATCGTAAGAACGTGTAGGCATGTGTGAGTTGTACTAAAAAAAAACCTATCACGGATCGCGATCCACATGTTTCCTTTTAAGAAGATATGCACAGTCCATTCAACCTCCAATCAAAGGCCACCAACCTCAATTAGAAAAGAAGAATTAGGTCAATAATCCGCGCGCAAACCTATCTCGTCCATCCGATTCGGTCCCAATCCAACAATCCAGAGCAACCGCACGCCTTACTCAAAATTTTTAAGAGTCCCGTTTCTTCCTTTCTTCCTATTAATATACCATTACCATCCACTTCATTCTCGTCCAAACCACAAATATTTTCTTCTCCTTCTTCCGCACTACCAAACCCTAGCTTCAACTCTTCTTCTCGATGGCTCGAAACAAGTAAAGAAAAGACCTTTTCCGTCTTTGTGATGAGATGAGAATAAAATAAAAATGGAAGAGAAGAGAAAATAAGAGATTTCACACACAAGATTTACCGAGGAATTAATACGAGATTTTACACACAAGAAGAGAAAATAAGAGATTTCAATTTGAGCCTACGTCCTCACCTGCCATTCTTTGCATTTTCACTATAATCAAATGAAAGAAAACAAAGGGCTATTCTCTCAAGCTGGTACAACTTAACTTGATGATCACTTTCTCTCACAAACTTACTTTAGGTGGATTACAAGTGTGAGGATTAGAAGAGCTTTTGCTGTGCGTTATTGTTCTCGTTTCAACCTTCATCATATCCCCACTATTTATAGGGAGGATGTGATTCTTGGGTACACCAATTTCTATGCATGGAGAAGCCCAAAGGGTAGCCCTTCTATCTCCTAAGATCAGTCCTTCTATCTCTCAATGCATGGAGAAAACAAAGCATTAATGTTGCACGCATGCTTGCTGCATGCAGAATGTGAACAATTAGGCTACTTCATATAGTCATAACTTCTATAATACACCTTCAAATGTCCTAATCTAGAGCTTGGATTAAAGAGAAAACTTTTCTTTACAACTTTCGTATTGAAGATCGATCCAAATAATGACTGCAACACATCCAAATCAGCCTCCCAAAACTAAATCTTGTCATAGAAACTACATCCAGTAAAATGGCTAAGTACATGGCCGAACCCAACCCTGGATGACCAATCTCAATGGATCATCCATATTTATTCATGATGGGGATGGACCTTGTTCCTATCACCAAACAGATAGACAGTAAGTCGACTGTAGGCAAGGCCCCCAAAGCTTGCCACCAAAGTCGTACAGAAGTCGACTCCGGCGACCAAAGGAGTGTAGAAGCCCCACCACTTCCGTCCCGAAACTGTGGCTCTAAGGGAGATTAGGAAGTACCAGAAGGACACAGAGCTCCTCATCTAGAAGCTCCCCTTCCAGAGGTTGATGAGGGAGATCGCTCAGGATTTCAAGACGCTCTGTTTCCAGAACAATGTCGTGGCTGCTCTCCAGGAGGTGACGAAGTCCTACTTGGTTGGATTATTTGCGGATACCAACCTCTGCGCCATCCATGCCAAGACGGTCACCATCATGCCCAAGGATGTCCAGCTTGTTCGGAGGAGTCACGGGGAGAGGGCCTAGATTCCGGTGATGATGATGTTGGGCACGTGCGGGCGTTTGCCAACCCACCTGACCAAAACCAACTCCCGTCTAACAGACACCAAGCACAAGATGAAGACAAGTATATGGCGGTGACGTACGTCACCTGGACAAATCCCAACCTTTAATAACTCAGATGAAATTATAATATTGACAGAACTCACGTTGAACCCTTTGTCCTAATAGGTTCAACCCTCTCACCACTCTCAAGAAGAAAAATAGAAGATTACAATTGAGATCACTCACCAACCCGTAGCAATCTCCCTAGCCGAAGTTGACGACTCCTCGATTAGATCTTCTTCTTCATTCTGTCTTGGATGACGGAGTCCTAAGAGCAAAGTACGGACTTTCTCTTAGATTTTCTTGTGGATAAGCACCCCGAATCTCCACTTTGTGCTTTGTGCTTATTCTTTGGGCCTAAACCCTCACCCCATATATATAGGATGAGAAAAAAAAATCCTTATTTTAGGTCATAATATGATTTCTTAATTAGAAAGCCCTCAAATAATTAAGAATCCTATTATACCTAAAATAGCCTATCAATTATCATATTCTAGATCATAATAGGATTTCCTAAAATAAGAATCTTATTATATCAAAAATAATACAACACCAATTATGGACATCCAAATCAAATTAAATCAAATAATTAATTAGATTTGGATTCCACAAATATGTTGTTACCAAATCCAGACTGAACTCCAACAATCTCCTCCTCCAGTCTGATGAGAGGGTATTGACCCCATGGGTCCTTAACTAGACTCCATGCATGTCGTCCCATGACAGAATTCCTACTCCCCCATGCCACTGATCTTCGATCTCCCGAGTTGCTTTGCATCTTCATTTGTCTCCAGCTCCTCGACCGTCGCATCGACGCTAGCTGCCACGCATTGCACCTCCTGTACCACTGAGATCCTGCCGATATTAATGACACGACCAAGATCGAAGTCTCCGACGATCAGCCTCACCATAAGTCTTGGCTGCTTGTCCTCGACTTCCGTCTTCCACCAAAAAGTGTTAACGTTTCGACAAGCTTCTTCATCCTTGGCTGGCCCAACCAAGCGGATGGTGCGATTTCCACAAGATTCGAACCCCTGAACCTGTCCACCTTCGTGTCCGAACTTGAAGCTCTCCCATACACATGCGTACTCGAGCAGAACATCATGTACTGTACATGTCGTCGATGACCCACAGCTGCCCCTGAACTGCGTGAATGACGATGCTCCCGCCTGAGATTGAGTTTGCTGTAAACCTTGATCTTCTCCCTGGCTTCGAACTGCTGAAACCGATGTCGCTCCGTAAAGATTTTGCAAATCACCTGTCGCCAAATTTGGATCCATAGAACAACCTCCATCTGGAGACCGACTAGCTATCATGGGATCGACAAACTGACCCTCAATCTTTGGCTCATCACCATCCGTGCTTTATCTTGACAAATCGAATCCTCCGTAACCCTCTAAGCATCTAGAAGCCCATCCTTAGCATGTTCTTGACGATCCACCTCCTGTCGAACACTCCTCGAGCCTCCATCCGATGTCTGTGGCCTGCCTGTACAGCTCAGCGGCTTGAGCCTGTACATGCCACAGCACAAATCTCCCCGAGCCAGCTATTACAAGCATCTAATCTTTGCTCCCAAACAGATTACGACAACCATCATCTGCCAGCCTCCCTACCAAAACCAAGTTGTAGCGCAAACTCGGTACATGTTGCACACCCTTGAGGACGAGTTTTTCACCAAACTCCGTTGCCAAGTGCACATTACTGATGCCTACAATTGCAACCATCCCCTTGTCGTCCATCTTCACACGTCCAAACCTGTCGTCACGATATGACGTAAAAATCCTTCTATGTGGAGTGGCGTGATACGATGCCCCCGTGTCCATAATCTAGTTGCCATCATGACACATGCCATAAGGTTCTTCTGCATCGGTCGTTGTGATGATGATATCTTCCATTGCTGTAAGATCCTCCTGATCATCCTTGCCTTTGACCTTCTCAACTTTGAGCTTCATGCAGTTCCTCTTGATATGACCCTTTTCACCATAGTAATAGCAGCCCTCCTTGCGGTCCACAATCATAAGATCCCGAGAACTCCCCCTGTCCTCATTTGTGACTTGGATCTTCCCTTCCCGTAGGAAGTCACCAGAGCGAACTCCTTCGATAATTTCACTTGCTTATGCCGGACCTCCTCATTCAACAAGCTACTTTTGACTGCCTCCATCGTGACAACTCCATCAGGCACAAAGTTGCTCACCGACACCACCAATGTCTTCCAGCTTTCCGACAGAGAACTCAAGAGCAGTAGGGCCTGAAGCTCATCATCAATCACTATCTTTATCGTAGACAGCTGATTGCTGATACCCTGAACCTCGTTCAATTATTGTGCCACTGGGGCACCCTCCGTGTACTTCGAGTTGACGAGTTGGCGAATAAGAAATGCCTTGTTGCCAGCCATCTTTCTTTCATACAGCGAATGCAGCTTCTCCTATAATGCTTTTGTCGAACTCTCCATGGACACGTGGTGAAACACCAAATCATCCAACCATTGGCGGATGAATCCAACGACCTTCTGATCCAGTTGTTTCCAGTCTTTAGTAGCTTTGTCTGTTGGCTTTGTGCTGTCGCCCTCCCACGGACCATACAAGTCATTGCACCAGAGTAGATCTTCCATCATTGGCTTCCAAATCGTCCAATTTTCCCTTGTGAGGGTGATCATATGAGTGTTCATCTGCTCCGTAAACATGGTTGCTAGAACCTCCAAAGCTCTAATACCAATTGTTGGATGCGTGCAAAAGCGTTTGCCAACCTACCTGACTAAAACTAACCCCCGTCTAACGGATACCAAGCACAAGATGAAGACAAGTATATGGCGGTGACGTGCGTCACCTGGACAAATCCCAACCTTGATGAAGACAAGTATGTGGCGGTGACGTACCCTACCGTAGCAATCTCCCTAACTGAAGTTGAGGACTCCCCGATTAGATCTTCTTCCTTCTGTCTTGGATGGCGAAGTCTTAAGAGCAAAGTACGAACTTTCTCTTAGATTTTCTTGTGGACAAGCACCCCGAATCTCCACTTTTGTGCTTTGTGCTTATTCTTTGCCCTCACCCCATATATATAGGATAAGAAAAATCCTATTTTAGGTCATAACATAATTTCTTAATTAGGAAGCCCTCAAATAAGAATCCTATTACACCTAAAATAGCCCATCAATTATCCTATTTTAGTTCATAATAGGATTTTCTAAAATAAGAATCCTATTATATCTAAAATAGCACAACACCAATTATGGACATCCAAATCAAATCAAATTAAATCAAATATTTAATTAGATTTGGATTTCATAAGTATGTTGTTACCAAATTCAGACTGGACTCCAACAGATGATTATTGTGGTATTTTACTTTGATGCCGTCTCTGCGATATAGAGAAGTTTTTTTGTATGATTGAATGCTTTCTAGTTTTCTAATGAAAATCTACTTATTTTTTCTTCCCTAATTCCATTGTGTTAAATTTGGTATTCTTATATTATATGTTTGAGGAAATGCTTGTGTTGAAGGTTGATTTACACATTTGTACAACATATTGAGATTTATTCATGTTAAAAAAATTCTAGTGGAACCTTGCAATGTAGGCAACAATATCCATATGTTAAAAGGAAAAAAAAAACTGTTGAACCAATATCCTAGAGTTTTGGAATACTTGTCTAATTAGTTGGCCATATAAGAAACTTTTATGATTTTTATTTTTTTTAAATTATTACCAAACCTTTGGATGTTGATCATGATTATTATCTCAATATAGAACACCTAGATTTGTGATGTTTTCTTCATAATCATGATCACATGCCATTGTTCAGTGTATGTACTTTTCTGATTATCTGAATATCATCATCTAGGGGGGAGAGGGGTGTTTGCTTCTTTAGAAGCTATGGAACTTGGAGACGACAAACTATGTAAAAGGGTTGGGGTCAAGTTATCTAAGGTTTTTTTTTCTTCTATTTTGCTTGACTTATTGTATTTAATTGGAGGAAAATGAGCTTGGAAACAAAATTAACTTAAGCATTTGGGATGTTACCAACCATTCCCTTTACATATTTGTTCAACTTTTTTTTCCAACTTTATTTTTGACTCTAAATAGATAGAAACTTGAAGAATTTTGGGTTTTACAGGATATGTTTGTGCCTTCCCAGCTTTGCTATACTAAACAAGGAACTCTTTTGTTGCACTGATCACTGACTACAACTTGGTAAAAATTTATTAGATACAGTGAGAACATTTATGCATAGTCATAGGCTAATATCTGGCTCATATCTTTGTAGGAAGCACTTTCAGTTAAAATGGATAATTTCTAAAGGTACTCCACATTTTACTCCAAGCAGTCCTAACATTAAGGAGGACTACCAACTTCGTTCACAATTTATCTTAATATTCAAATTCTTTAGGACTGCCAACATTGTTGGTGGTCCTACTTTATGTTAGAACTGCCAACAAGTTGGCAGTCCTATGACTAGGCAGTCCTAGAGTAAAATATGGAGTGCCTTTAAAAATTACCTTAAAATGTCCTCAAATGATCTATGCCTTAAAGAGTAGATTTCCAGTAATTTTTAAGAAAATTATTTGTTCTCCCTTCTAAAAGCCTTACAATTGATGTCCATTTGTTTCCATGAATTGCATCATTAGTGTTTTGAGACAGTGCAACACATTATATTAAGAGAAAACATGAAGCTATATTACATATGTGTCACGTCCCGACCCAAAAAATCGCTCGTCCTCGCATCGATTTATCTGAATCGTTCATCCTCGCTAGGGCGTGATGCCGTACGAGTCTGGAGTTGCACTCGTACAAGGCAAGATGACAAGTTCTCAAATGGTTATATTTGATTTGATATTAGCAACGGAAGAAACAGAGTATACGAAACAATTTTCTTTATTGATAATTGAACTGAGGTTACAAAGGCTTTCAATAGTCCAACTGAATTTGCCGGATTGGCTTACAACACTCAGGTTCTCTCTTGCCCACAAAGGATTTCATCGTTCCATACATTATGTCTTCTATATCTCGGTCGCATCATCTCGTTGTAAGTCCGAACGTCATTGCGGTCGCATGCCTCAAAATGCTACTACATTCCGTGCCTCAGCACGTCCAAGCGAAGCTCCGCCGCGAGCAAACCATTACCTACATCCTGCAAGCAATCTGGTAGGAGATTAGTACTAATCCTCTCGCGTACTGATATTGACCCACTTTACTAAACTGATATTAAGTAGATATATATTGAATCATGCATCATACAATTTAGTGTTCTTTCTATATTTGCCTTATGATCAGTTTCATGGCATATTCGAAAACAGTAAGTAATGTTTTCATGGAAAGCATGTTATTTCGATTCACATAAGCAAGCATACAATTTATTATTGTTTTGTGACTTCTTACCAACATCGACGCACTCACCCTTGTCCGACACAAGGTGAATACGCTTACCATCTTTCTCTGTCATGTTATAAGTAATCTTTGTGCATGATATCTGTATGCCTGCACTTTCAACCCATCTTTTCTTAACTATATGAAGGCCACTGGCTTTGTAGCCATAATGGACATATCAATAGTACGTCAGTGACTACTTCAGCCTAGGTTGCTACCCCCACTTTCTGAAATAGTTCCAAATGATACTGATATTTGTGACGCTCCATTTCAATGGTAGGTCGCAAGCCTAACAGATTGAAATGCTCCACATAATACCCATCTCAAATTTTCTTTCTAGATCGAACGGTCCCGGTCCTTCCGGCGTACATCGTTCGAGGGATAAACACCTTGTGCACAAGTTGTCCGTGACCATGTAACGTGCATCACTAGCATACAACCAAATAATTTGCCTCTCTCTATTTCCATTGGCACAATGCCCCAACTCAATGTTCATCAAACGAACGACCCGAAGGCCCCGAACATTCCGAGACACCATCCCACATTCGACAGTTCTGTCACATTCACGCCACAAAGATTCTCTTTGCAACGAAGTCATCTTTTACGATTCTCGTGCACGTACGCACGCTTTGACACAATTATTCTCTATTCTTCGAGTCGTACATGCGATGTGTTACGCCCCAGAACCAGAATACTGGCAAGTAGGGATGGACCAGGCCAGCTATGTATTCCAAAGTACTATAGTACCCCAAAATAACGTACAAGTTGTAGAGACATGGGGGTTACTACTACAATCCAACAGTCAATCCTAGGTCAAGCAATTCTAGGTATCTCAATCACAAGCAAATATACAAAGTACAAGAAGTATGATTATCAGACATAAAATAGTAAAGTGTTCCAAACTATATATATATGGATGATCACACTACAATAAAAAGACCTATTAATAACGCTCGACAAGACGTATTGATGACGCCTGATACCTAAGCGTTATCAACGTTCGAAATACCTTTTTTCTACGACGGTTTGGGCTAATTCTGGACTTTTTATAACGTTTATAAAACAAAACGTCATTAATATTTTAGCGCAGTGGCAAACTTGTAATAAGTTTTCTGTAAAATCCTTTCCACCCCCGCGATATTTTGAGGCTCAGCCCCCCGCCCCCTTCTCATTCCCTCTCCAAATCCCTTCTCCTTCCCTCTTAGCTCCACTCCCCTTCTCCTCCTCTTCCCTCCTCTCACCAAACCCTAATCTTCTCCTTCTCCTTCTTTCAATCCCCCACAAACCCTAACCTAGGTCCCATTCTAAGCCCTAAGCCCCCAACCCCCCTCCCACAGACCCTAAGTAGTAGCAGAGGGAGTTCAAGGCCCTCATCGTCGACCTCTCGGCCCGTAGCCACGTCTGCCTTCTCCTCTACTCCAGAGCCCTCTGTGCCGACCTCCACGGCCTTCTCTCTGACCTCTCCACCCTCCTCGACATCCGCCAGAAAAAGAGAAAGAAACCCTAACCCTAATTTTTGTTGGATTGGCGATGGAGGTCGATTCTGTCTCCTCGCCGACCCCCAAATTTGTAAGTCTGACCTAAGTTTTGATGCTCTCTCTCTCTCTATTTTTTCTTTGGTTTTTTTGGGGTTTTCTTCAACTTCTCTCAATTTTCAGCGTCCGGATCGAGAGGAAAAAGAGGACTGTTTTCTGGGGACGTTTGCTCCCAACGACGAGCTGGATCTGTTCTGGAACGAAATCGACAACGATCGCGTGGTGAGAAGCTCGATTTCATCTCCAATTTATTTAATTTTACAGATTTTTTAAGGATTTTTTTTTCCGATTTTTAGGCAATTTTTGATGTGATCGTTGTTGATTACAATTAGGGGGCGTGATTATGGAACAACGGGAACACTTTCTATCTCAATGCCGTTCTTCAGTGCATTGTTCAGACCGTTCCGTTGGTCGAGATGCTGCAGTCGTTGCAGAAAATTCATTCGTGTGACGATAGAGGTTTTTTTTATATCCCATTTAGTTTGGAAATATGATTTTTTTTTTAATTTTCATTTGATTAGGGTTAGGGTTTTTTATGAATTTCATGGTCTCTGGAATTCGTAGAAGAGGAAGAAGATTATTTTTGCTCGCTCTGTGCTCTGAGGCATCTTGTTGATGAATGCATAGCGAAATCATGTCGGGCCATCTCACCTGACGTCTTTACCAACAACTTGAGCAGTATCCTTGCTAATATTATTTCTGACTATGTGTTTGAATTACTTATTGGTGATTCAATTTAATTGTTCTTTTTCCATGTATGTTTATTTTTTAATTTGTCATGTTTTTGGAGGAATTGGATGGAGTAGTGGTTAAAGATATACTTGAATCTCAATGTTTGCCACAATTCTTAGGTTGTGATTGGTCGGTGGAGAAGTGGGAAAAGGAAAAGTGAAAGAGGAAGAGAAAGAAGAACTAAAATTTTGGGGAGGGGCCTAAAACTACAATTTTGGGGTGTAAAATTGTTAGGTTAATCCAAACATGTAGTTACTAAAACTTTTGATGCCCCCCCAAGTTGTTAGCAACTCTCACTCTATGAGCCATAAAAAAGAAGTGAGTTTCAATTAAGGCAAACCAAGTTTTCTTAGACGTTAAGGACCAAAAGGCCTAGATTGGGGACTCAATACTAAAATTAGGGGCGTGTACATTGTAGTAAGTCAATGCAAGCTTTTGGTTTATGCCCTAATGTGTTGTGGTTTCCTTCTATCAAAAGGGTATATTTAGAAAATTATTGACATCCCATGCAAATCCTGTTGTGTGTACTAAATACACAATTATACTTCAACATCAAGTGCATGAAATTTTCAATCAAAAAACAACCACTAAGAGTATCACTAACTTGAAAATCAAGATATAGGAGAGAGAAAAACAATGAGAGAGAGAGAGAGCAAGATATAAGAAAGGGAAACTAAGAGAGTCTATGTTAAAGAGGGCAAATAGAAAAACTATTGTACCTCCTCGGTTGTAGTATATTTTAAAATGTCTAATAATATCCATAGCTTTATGTTATTGGATATGAGTTAGATTCAAGGTTCAACAAAATGATAGGTATTGGATCATAGTTAAGGGGTGCATTTTAAAAATATTATTTGTATTTGATTAGTTCATACTCATATATGATGTTTATCGACTTTGTACTGATCTTAGTGTATTTATCTTCTTTTTTGTATTTGATTAGTTAAGGAAGCAAAAGCATATATAGTAAATAAAAGGTGAGTCTAGAAATTTATTTCATATGTAGAAAGCATACATAGTAAATGAAAGGTGAGGCTGGGCAATCACTTTAGGAATGGTCCATGTTGGAAGTCAAAAATCCTTCAAGATTTAACATGACTTTTAGAACATTGATTTCAGTTATCCTGAATCATGTTGCTTGTTTGATTGCCATCTCGTCTCATGTTGAATTTTACACCTAACTTGAAATTGGAAGAGATTGATTTAGAAAGGTAATGCCAGTTCCTCAGTTTATGTTTTGGTACATGAGCAATATTACAAAGTATATTGAACCGTATTTTTATCTTTTTCAGGGATTTGCTACACGTGATGTTGACAGTTTTGATGTGCTCAAATTGAAGCCAAAGTAACTACTTGTTTTGAGGATCCATTTAAGTAGTAGTTGTAAATATATGTATTTTGATACCCTATTTTGAGATAATGTAATGAAGATGTTGATATAATATTTTGATGTTTTATTGTGAATATAGTTCAAAGTGGTTGTTTTAAAATTGAATTGAGAAGTTTTTGGAAAGAATATATAATGTGCAGTATTAAGCATTATAAATGTGATGAGTTCAGTAATATTGAGTGTTATAAATGTTCTCCATTGAGCTTATACAGATTATCTATTCATAATGCTTTCAAAATGTCCTGAATTGTGCATTATATATTAACTATTAATAACGCTTTATAGAAACTATTCATGACGATTTTTTATAACGCTTTTAAAAAACATTTATAACACCCGTTTTCATAACGGTTGCTTTAAAAAAGTGTCATGGTTCGTCATTAATGACGCTTTTTAGCCGTCATTAAAAGGATATTTTGTTGTAGTGTCATGAAGCTAGTAATATAAAGTGAAGAACTAGCAAGAGTAATAGTCATACATGATAAGCTCTAGCTATAGTCTAGAATATGCAAATCATGTTTAGGCCCGTAGGCTAAATGTCAAGATCCAAAACACGAGCTAAACACGTGCTCGAGGCTAAACGCTACAAAAGAATTATGTACATAACTAGTGAAAGAATGATATAAGAAAATCCACTAAGGTACTCTGGTGCTCCGGATAGTCACCGTCGAGTAGATGGTACGGAAGAATCCTTCGGGCTCCTCTATCAGATCTGGCCAAACAAAACCAGTGGGGTCAGACCCCTAATAGCAAGTACCACAAAAAAAGTCAAACATATGA
The DNA here is from genome assembly GCA_029216955.1 of Iris pallida. Classification (NCBI taxonomy): domain Eukaryota; kingdom Viridiplantae; phylum Streptophyta; class Magnoliopsida; order Asparagales; family Iridaceae; genus Iris; species Iris pallida. The sequence goes on along the minus strand of JANAVB010004599.1, from coordinate 530,178 downwards.
ACTAAAACTAGCAATAGCTAACGTAGCAACGGATAGAGACTGAAATAAGTAAATATGGATCGAGACTTATGCACTACCAGTGCAGTTATCCCGAGAATAGAAAAGACAATAAGAAAACAACTTGGAGCATAAAGTAAATAATATGTGACCTAAAGTAAACCATGGTTATGTGAAGTAAACGGAAGCATGTGAACATGTGACATAAACTGAACAATGTAAAAAAAATGTTACATGTGAGCATGTGAGATAACTGGGACATGTGAGCATTTAGATAAATGGTACATGTGAGCACGTTAGATAACTGGGACATGTGAGCATATTAGAACTATATAGAACGACAAATGATAAGATGACTTAGGAACAATTCTGGAACCCAAGTTACAATCCGTAAACCAAACAAGGACCGGAGCTGTAATCCTTCTCCTGAACAGAACTTAGTCTCTAATCAATGTACAACATAGGAATCACGTATAGCGTGTGAGTACTAAATAGGACGACAAATGACAGGATGACTAAGAAACTATTCCAGAACCCAAGTTACAATCCGTAAACCAAATAAGGACCGGGGTTGTAACCATTCTCTTGAAAAGAACTTAGTTTCTAATCATTTATCGACAAAAGTAAAGCATAAACAATAATGTACTGAAATAAACAAATATCGATACTGCCTAGACTAGACTGGACTCCATACAATAATCACGGCCAAGCAATGAGTACAACTTTATACATTAGCTAACTAGGGTTATCACAATCCTAATTACTAACATATGCACTTTTGAGAAACCAAATCCAGTTACCTGCCCTGCAGACTACCCGACTTATCCAGGCCAAAAGGAAAAAAAAAGTAATGGTGGATACATCGTCCGGGAGACAAATGTATCCTAAGATCAAATAGTGGGTACTTCGCCCATGAGACAAATGTACCCTAAAACATATAAAAGGTACAACACTTGACGGTGCGCTGGAAGTGTGCTCATCATGATAGATAGCTCCAAATCCATTCAGGTTGGGGCCGGGACAAAGGGCTTACAGGTAACTGGGAAATTCTCCCCTCCTAATGCATCTAGGTAATCAAGCTAGTTGTTTAGTCCTTAACATTTTTTTGTTGGATTCTGGGTGTGACATTCCGCAGAATCTATCCTAGACATGATATACAAGACTAGACAATACAAGAAAGTACACTATAACAAGCTACAACAAGAAAACATAATAAGCTGGAAGCTAGGAGTGCGCTACGACGGGCCACTATAGAGAAAATAGAGAGTGCGTCATGACATGACACTATCATGTAACCAAGAAAAGACATGTACAAGAGTGCACCACGATGGGTCACTATCTAGTAAGAAAAGAAGATATATAATATGAGTGTGCCACGACGGGCCACTATCTAGTAAGCAAAGAAGACATGTAACATGGGTGCGCCACGATGGGCCACTATCTAGTAAGCAAAGAAGACATGTAACAAGGGTGCGTCACGACGGTCCACTATATATATTATCAAGATGAGATCATGTTGTCATGTTCAAGTTAAGTTCAATATTGACAAGTTATCAAGTTGGGTCATTGTATTTTAGGTCAAATATAGAAAATATACAAAGAATATCAAAAACTGTGATTGAAACTATCTGTCGCATATGAACTTCAATTAAAGTATAACAAGAAGATTCTTAAAGCCAAGACAAAGATCTACAACTTTCATGTTTTGAGTTTTTTAAGATTCTAGCTACAAAACAGCTTAAACAAGCAAAAACAGACATTTAAGGCAATCTGCGCACGGGCGCACTGCGCGAGCCAAACTGTCCACGGTACGCGAAGCGCGCATGCACGACGCGTGGTCTGTACACTGCGCACAAAACACACTACATACGAAGGCAAAACTGTCCATGGTGCAAGGTGCGCGCAAGCACGACGCGCGGGTGTACAGCATAAAATTGTGCGGGCGCACGACATACGAGATGCGCTGCGTGAACGGGCAAAAATGCCCATGGCACAAGGTGCGCACAAGCACGACATGCGGGCGCGTGGTAGAAAATTGTGCGGGCGTGCGACGTGCAAATTACGCTTCGTGCGCAGGCAAAAATGCCCATAACGTAAGGTATATGCAAGTACGGCACGCGAGATGCGCTGCACGTGCGACAAAAATGCCCACGGCGCAAGGTGCGCGCAAGCATGGCGTACGACAAAAAATCGTGCGAGCGTGCGGCGCACGAGATGCGCTCCCCGCGAGGGCAAAAATACCTACGGCGCAAGCACGACACACGGCAAAAATGCTATGCGCGGTACTGTTCATCATCCCGACTGCACCAAAAGGTGTGGGGAACTCATGAACACGAAAAATGGCTTAACTTCTTCATACAAAATCGAAATCAAGCGGTCCAAAAGCCAAAATAGGATAGAATTGAATTCCCCACAACATGGAACCATTAGTTTTTAAAAATAATAAACTTTAAGAGGTCATAACTAAGAAAAATAAAAAAGTTACAAACTTAGATCTACAAAAATGTAACCATCAAAACCGAAAATTCCAAGTTCTAAAGAGGCTTAGAATCTTGCAAGGAAGAGAATAAAACAAACAAAATGGCAAAATTATAATGTTCAAGATTTAGCAAGATGTACTTGCCTAGGTTAGAGGAGGAGTAAATGAAGAAGAAGATGCAGAAATAAATGTGAAGTAATGAAGAAAGAGAGAAAGAGAGAGAGAGAGAGAGAGAGAGAGAGAGAGAGAGAGAGAGAGAGAGAGATAAAGAGAGAGAGAGAGAAATTGGTTTATATACCAACCCTCTCATCTAAAACCAACCCAAACTAAGCCATGCCAAGTTGAACCAAATCAAATTAAACCAAGTCAAGATTAAACCAAGGCAAGGCTAAGAAAGATAAGTCAAAATACGGGTCACCTGACAAATGTCAGAATTTCATACACGTATACTGAAAATACGTGTAACAAAAAACGGGAGTGACAGGCATGCCGTCGGTATACACTGGTATTGTCACGACCCGTACCCTGATTAGGGGCACGAGAAGCGGTTACGTCCAGCCTACGTCACAGAATCGACGGTAGAACGCTGTATAGGTCTCCTAGAAAGTATAGCATCTAGACACAATATATAAAGACCTGTCATCTCCACACGGAGGTATATAATCTCAACTCAATCACAAGACAACTAGGAAAGATAGGCAGGGATATAAGATAGATATGGTGAAAATAGAATGCAGAAATAAAGCAAGGTCATAACCATAACGAGTCGAAGACATAACATAAGGTCCCGAATAACATATGTATCAAAAAGTCTAACATAAGTTGGATCGTAGTCCAGACAAACCTAGCTAATAGATCAAGATAGAAGTACGATCATCCACTGGCTCCAAAGGTATCAGCTGGTCACAGTCTATGTCCTGACTATACCTATAGTGGGTAGAACAGTCCGCATCTATGTCATCTGGATATATCATAACGATATCCTGTCAGGTAAATGAACGAGTACAACGCTGGCAACAAATTCTATAGTAATGACAAATGCTCTAACAGTCAATCATAACAGAGTACAAGATGAATATATCAAGATGTAAGTATAACAGGATATGTAAACTGAAAATCATGTTAGGGTGAATCATGCAGAAAAGTAAGCTAAACTGTAATATATAACTGATGTAATAAATATAAAATGTGCCTCGAATATTATAGCATAATATGATCAGTAAGGGTCAAGATCAGGCTTCCAGCCGACCGGCTACATGTACGTGGACTCAGCCCGGCCAGGATGGCAAGCTATGGAGCAAGTAGTAGCACAGGTCAGGCTATACCCATCGTGAGGTGAGGGTATATCTATGATACAAGTAGTAACTCAAGATGGGTATTGATCACACTATCTATAAAATTCTCCATTCCTCGAATAGTATACGGATCCGGACATGGCACGTCATGATACGGGATTTCCTAAGAGGGGAGCAAGTCCTCTTCAGGAATCAGCGTCAATACAAGTACAAGAAATCAATACGAAGCAAGTACCAGTATCCCAAGAAATCCAGAAATGACATCTCATGACAGAAATCCGACAATACTAGTCAGTGTACCAATGTGTCGAGAATCAAGTAAATACTATAACTGAGCTGGTAGAGAAGATATCAAGACAAGTAACTGCTATCAGAGAATGTACTCGTCTGCTGTCCTGAGCTGTAGAGTATATCAATGCTCAGAGTGGTAATCAGAGACCTAAAAATGAGATATTGCATGTTAATTTGGGTTTAACAAAGTTATGAATGATTTCTAATATATGATATGAAATCTAGGTCAAACTAGGTCACACTAAGTCACACTAAGTCCCGTCAAGTCAATCTAAGTCAAACTAAGTTATGTCAAGTCAATCTAAGTCAACTCTAGGTCATACTAGTCATAGAAAGTCAAAACAAGTCAAACGGGGTCAAGAGTTGACTTACAGTTGACTTTTAGTCAACTGGTCAACCCTGGTCAACTCTAGGTCAACCCTAGGTCAAACTGGTCAAGTGTTGACCAACAGTTGACTTTTGGTCAACTGGTCAACTCTAGTTTGGATTTGGACCATTTAAGACAAAGGGTTAACTCATTGTTGACTTTTGGGTAAAAAGTCAACTCTGGGTCAACCGAGCCGAAATTGGTTCAAATATGACATTTGTAGGATGTACCTATCAAGACATCTAAGTTTCAAGTCAAACCGACTACCCGTATCCCGTATCTTGAATTTACCCGTTTACCCTTTATATATTATTTACCCTTTAGCACTCTCACACTAAAGCTAAGTGGCTTTCCCTTGGGAGTTTCACTCCCGGCTTCCTAGGGTTGTAGGTGTCACGCCCCAGTACCGAAATACTGGGACGGACTAGGCCAGCTACTCCGTATGAGGTATAAAACGTCATACGGCGATCGTGGCTGTCAATCTTGCTGGGTATCCTAGCATGCAAGCAGTCTATGGCCTAAATCTGATCTCATATCCACAAGCAATAATCGATGAAATAACGACAAGAGAGATAATCATATGAAAAACAGGAAATACTCATATGATAATCAGAGAGTCTACAATAAGAAATAATGTAGACAAGAATACCTTCCCGCACAGTTCCCTCATGGTCAGGAACTGAAGCACGTCCTCCAAGTCAAGTCTGGAAGATCCACATGGTCGGTTACAGGCAATCTGGGAACAATCCAGGGTTGGTCAGGCCAACCGTAGCAAGTACCAGAAAGGAAGGCTCAAGGACGGGCGAAGAAAACCAGCAGGATATAATATGACAGGAATAGCATGTAAAAACAGTAAATAAGGTAAGGGATCTTGCGGTACTAACGCACGATTACAGAATATAAGGTAGCAATCCAATTACTAGTACGTAAGTAACCAACAATCATCACAGTCATCCTAACATCCACTAATGCTTGCATTGCCAACTGGAACTCGTAGTCTGTCATCGGAACAGTAACCCATCCCTACATCAAACAAGAACAAGGGAATGAATTACTGCACCGGGACAGCGTTACGTGCCAGCCAGCTTAGCAAGCAACAAGCCAAACAATTATATAAATAAGTGGCCACTCAAATGCCTACGGCTGTCTATGTGGAGGTTGGGTTACCCCAACAATGCAATATAGGAATCCTCAGATCGTGCCATATCCCGCAAGGGCTAGCGAGGCCAAATAACGCATAGCAGGTAGGTATGCACGGTCCCTCGGAAGGCCACCGTGCTAAGCAGGAGTACATATAGTAGTCGGATACTGCCATATCCGTGGCGGCCAACCCCGATGCGCCAGGACGAGCCTGTGGCGGCCGGTAATACACGATCTCGGGATTCCGTTCCCTTCCAATGCTTCTACCATTTTCAGTTGCCTAGATTAACCCTACATTTTTCCGGAATCACATGCCGTGGTCACATGCTCATCCTCCTAGATGTCGTACCTCAGTACGAGAACGCTAAGTAAGAATCAGCCTCGGCACCTATAGTCCCAGTTGTGATCCATCCTTAGTGTTATGCAACAAGCAAGCAAGCAATCCTAACCACGCTAAAACGATAGGCCAACTACCAGATACCCGTACAGGTAATCATATAACATAGCCAGAATATCAAGATGGCATCGCAATGCCATATAATCATGGAAGTAGCACCTCAAAGTGCCAATAGACAAAGGGCACCGTAGTGTAAGGTCAGGGCCAGTACCTCACAGGGTAAGCTGGACTTATAGCACGGATACAGGTAGTCAGGTCTGGGACAAGGACAACTCTGTCAGTCACAAGAAGTCATCTGCCCACATCGTGGCATGGATATCAGGTCAAGTACAAGACCAGAACCTCTACTATAATAACATCTCAAGCATATATGGGAGCCTACAGCTCCAATCATCAAGTCGGACTATCCACCAAATCAATCTATCAAGTGTCTCCCATCCATGAGGGAGTGAATATCACGTTAATAAAGACAACCACCAAATACCAATCTTATTCCCCCTAACAATGCTAGGCCCTCAGACTCACAAGAATCCTCCTAGTCAATGATCACAAGCCACTAGAAAACAAGCCCCTCAACTACCAAGACACAGAAATCAAACCAGGTTCTCTAACTACCGGAATACACAAAGGCACCAAATTTAGGCGTTTGGGAAGTCGAGTAAAAATTATATATAATACCCTCGATATTCTCCTCGTTCCGCGAGACACTCGCACCAGTATCAAAATCCAAAAGTCCTCAAAGACATATCTGATCAAATTAGAACATCACCAAAGAACTAGCAACACCATCTAAGAATCCACTTAGTCTACCATAATCACTATCTCAATATCCTATCTCCTCATAGTCAATCCTCGAATAAGATCATAATCCCAACACACGGGTCAACACTAATCAACACCGTCGGAAGATGGCAAGGATTGTGTGAACCACTCTGGATCAGATCCACAACCCTTAAACCAAACAAGGACCAGGGTTGCAGACCCTCACCCGAGTAGAACCACTCTCCTTACACAATCCGACGGACAGGACAGACAATGGAATAACAAACTAAACTAGAACACCATCTAAAGGAAGAGTCACGAGTCAAGAGTCCAATGGGTGATACCGTCGAAAAGGCAAGGATTGCGTGAACCCCTCTGGATCAGATCCACAACCCTTAAACCAAACAAGGACCAGGGTTACAGACCTTCACCCGAGTAGAACCGCTCTCCTTACACAATCCGGCGGACAGGACAGATCAAGACGCTAGGTGACTAATCTAGTCGGGAGTCTACCTAGCAGGCAATGAGATCAGGGATACTATACCAAGAAGAACATGCATGAGTTCAGTCCCGCAAACCAAAGGAGTGGCACTGCCCAATCCTTCGAACCAAATTCCCAACCGGAAATTCTGGAAAAAATTCGGTAGAGTCTCCTTTGTATTCTGGACGGGAGCACCCTACAAATTGGGGCTAAAATCCACTCGGCGCAACCCGCCGCAGAATCGCAATTCGAGAACACTAAGTCTCGACCTCCAGTAGCACTACGATGCGTACTGGGCACCAACCCTAGCCGAAAACACTAAGTCTCGGCCTCCAGCAGCACTACAATGCGTACTGGGCGCCAAACCAACACATGCAGCAAGAATCGCCACGCAGGGCGCACCAAGACCCACAGTCATATCCAAGCCACAAACAAAGTCATAGAAACAGTTAGCCAAAGCCGCTACCCGACCGCGAGTCGGACACGGGGCATATGGGGACAATCCATACATGTGAGTCGTGCTCGTATCCTCGGAGGTGTGGATGACCCATCCGAGTTGTCCGATACGGTCTATCCCGGTATCGGACGAAGCTAATCTAGATTTTCATGGCAGTTCTACTGCTAAGCTACACTACTCATGGTTATACATTTACAATAAATTAAATACAATAAAATCCAGGAGAGATGGCAAGAGCCGCCGATGAGCAAGGGATACTTGTCTAGAGGGCTCGGCTAGGTAAGCAAGTCTTCGGTGATCTGGATCCAAGCTAGCACGTCCATCGAGGTCCTCAGAACACATAATAACAATTATCAGAATTAAATAATAAAATAATAACAGGAAGCACGGAGGATGGCAGGAGGCTATACCGTATGGGTCCCGCAAGCAGCGCAGGGATCTGACACGAAAACTGAGGCACGCAGACTGACACGGACACGCAAATTGAGACGTGCACGTATATCGAGACGCGCATGAGAATCGAGATGAACAGGAGACAAAGTGCACGTAAATCGAGACGTATACGTAGATCGAGGAAATTACGAATATCGGAATGGCGCACGAATCAATGCGACACGTAAATCGGGGAATGTACGCAAATTGAGACGGAGCGAGATTTAAGGAAGCACGCAAATCAATGCGACATACAAGTCGATGTATGCACACAAATCGATGCGGTGCAGAGTCTAAGGTGATATACAAACCAGGCGGCACGTAAATCGGTACGGGTACGCAAATCGAAGCGGCATGAAAACCGAGATGGGCACAAAGGCCGAGACACATAAACGAGGCAACACGCAAACCAATGGGGTACGGTGCCCGAGGCAGCACGGGGCTCGAGGCGTCCTGCTGCCCAAGGCAGCACGTGAATCGAGGGTGCACGAAAACTAATAAGGCGCACGCAAACCGAAGCATATACAGAACGAGGCGCACGCGGACCGAGCAGCACACTGCTCGAGGCAGCACGTGCACCGAGGCACGTGGCCCGAAGAGCACGCAGCCCAAGGCTGGCTCGCTGCTCGAGCAGCACGGGGCCCAAGGGCGTCCCGCCGCTCGAGATGGTGCTGGCCCGGGCACGGCAACGACACGGCGGTGGTGCTGGCCACCGGGGAGAAGAGGAAAGGAAGGGCGGAGGAGATCGGGGCTCACCGGGGTCGGTCGGGCTCCGGCGGAGGGGACAGCAGCAGCAGCGGTGGGGGTGCTGGTGGCGACGGAGGAGGCCGACCGAGAGGGAGACGGCAGCGGCGACGATGAGGGTGGCGCTGGTCGCAGGCGGAGGAGGCCGGCTGTGGGGGAGACGGCGACGATGATGAGGGCGGTGGCGGTGAAGACGAGGGCGCCGGCGGCGCTTAGGGGACCGGAGGAGAAAGGGGGCAGTGGTGGTCGCGAAAGTGGTGACGGAGACGGTGGCCGGCGGTGGCGGCTCCGGGAAGAGGGAGCTCAGGGAGGAGGCGGCGAAGGCGGTGGCGGTGCTGGTGGGTGATGGTGGCGGCGGAGGCATGGCCGCGGCGGAGCTGGCCGGGCGTAGGGCGAGCGGGAGCTCGAGGGAGAGGGAAAGAGAGATCGGAAGGGGGAGGGGGCTGAGAGCGAGTGAGAGAGAGAGAGAACTGAGAAGTGGGGGAGAAGAGAGTGAGGGATCGGGAGAGGGGGAGAGAGAAGAGTGAGGGAGGGGGTGGCAGCTGTTCGTGTACGGGAGAGAGAGAGATGAGTGCATGGGTTGGGTTAGGGTTAGGTAAGGGGAGGAGTTAGGTTAGGTAATAAAATCAATAATAATAAGAATAATTATAACAATGGAACTAAAACACCAACTCCAAAATAATAATAAAATAATACAAACCGTAAATTAATACGGTAACGATAACCAAGAGTCCAGACCCTACGACGAAAACAAATCCTAATCCAAAAAAATAAATAAATTTTTAAACCAATACGAAATCTAAAAACCACCCAAATACGAAATACGGTCATATACCTATTTCTAAAATAGGGATATGACATCCTACCCACCTTACAAAAATTTCGTCCTCGAAATTTTGAAATCATGTACATAAGATTTTCAAAACTAGTACATATAGGTACCATGAAAACTCTACCCACCTTACAGAAATCAAGTAATACAATAAGAAACGAACAAAATCTCAATATGAAAACATCAAAGAGAAAATGTCTAGCTACACAAATCAACTCATGAAGTAAATCCAAAACACCAAATAGGACCTCGAAAATCAAAGTCCCATAGATCAAAACAAGTACGAAATATTAAAAACAATATCAAAAACCTGAAATCCCCACTGCATGAAAATCAACAAAATCATAAAATAAAGGATACATGTCTCAAACTGGCGACCGTAGTTCCTAATATCCGAAAATGTGTCATGATCTTTCCTTGCCACGCCATCCGGAATGGCTGCAAAAGATGCATCAGGATACTATAATCGAGCGGCTGCAACTTTCGTTACCACGCCGTCATGGTATACTAGGGTCACCCGGTACCTTGACAAATACCCAAAACGAATCAATTCCATAACCCAAATATCCGAACCACTAAAATCACAAAATCTCTAACAGTATAACGAGTCCTAGAAAACCATCGAAATCTAAAATCAGGTGAATCGTAACACACATCCGAAAATATCTTCAATAATAACCACAAGATAGCTTTTCTAGAAAAATACTCCATATCCGTAGAAAAATATTCCAAACCAAGGATCCATATCAAAATGTAATATATAGAAAGTATATCTATAAACAAAATAATATCTGAAATAGATAATCATGAGTCCAGAAATATCCCGAATCAAAGGAGCTGAATTCATACAAGAACATCTACTGGATACTCAACAAATGTTAAAATATCCAATCTCAGAGTCCAGATGGAATCTTCATTCCGCAGCAATCCAGCCAACGCTCGAAGAGGGCGATAATGATACTAAGTCAACACGAAGTCAACGCACGAAAGGGATAACAAGAAATCAACCAAAGTGAAACACCGGTAGAGAGTACAGAACCCAAGACAGATAATCAAGTAACCCAACGATGGAGATAAGATGACATCTCATCGGATAAAACGATCGACATGACCAACTATAGGATCACATCGATCAAACAAGGATCAGGGGCAGATAACAACAAATGAGACAGGGCAAAGCAAAATAGGTCCAGGTAGAGATGGGGACCAATTCACAAGTTCAAGGGAGCGAAGGGCAAGTGTAGCAAGTTAGAATCCAAAGGAATAGTGGACTGAGATCAACAATCATGTGATACCCAACAATATCTCAAACGAGACCTGCATGGGCCACCACTAAAACCTTGTCACACCCCAGTACCGAAATACTGGGACGGACTAGGCCAGCTACTCCGTATGAGGTATAAAACGTCATACGGCGATCGTGGCTGTCAATCTTGCTGGGTATCCTAGCATGCAAGCAGTCTATGGCCTAAATCTGATCTCATATCCACAGGCAATAATCGATGAAATAACGACAAGAGAGATAATCATATGAAAAATAGGAAATACTCATATGATAATCAGAGAGTCTACAATAAGAAATAATGTAGACAAGAATACCTTCCCGCACAGTTCCCTCATGGTCAGGAACTGAAGCACGTCCTCCAAGTCAAGTCTGGAAGATCCACATGGTCGGTCACAGGCAATCTGGAAACAATCCAGGGTTGGTCAGGCCAACCGTAGCAAGTACCAGAAAGGAAGGCTCAAGGACGGGCGAAGAAAACCAGCAGGATATAATATGACAGGAATAGCGTGTAAAAATAGTAAATAAGGTAAGGGATCGTACGGTACCAATACACGATTACACAATATAAGGTAGCAATCCAATTACTAGTACGTAAGTAACCAACAATCATCACAGTCATCCTAACATCCACTAATGCTTGCATTGCCAACTGGAACTCGTAGTCTGTCATCGGAACAGTAACCCATCCCTACATCAAACATGAACAAGGGAATGAATTACTGCACCGGGACAGCATTACGTGCCAGCCAGCTTAGCAAGCAACAAGCCAAACAATTATATAAATAAGCGGCCACTCAAATGCCTACGGCTGTCTATGTGGAGGTTGGGTTACCCCAATAATGCAATATAGGAATCCTCAGATCGTGCCATATCCCGCAAGGGCTAACGAGGCCAAATAACGCATAGCAGGTAGGTATGTACGGTCCCTCGGAAGGCCATCGTGCTAAGCAGGAGTACATATAGTAGTCGGATACTGCCATATCCGTGGCGGCCAACCCCGATGCGCCAGGACGAGCCTGTGGCGGCCGGTAATGCACGATCTCGGGATTCCGTTCCCTCCCAATGCTTCTACCATTTTCAGTTGCCTAGATTAACCCTATATTTATTCGGAATCACATGCCGTGGTCACATGCTCATCCTCCTAGATGTCGTACCTCAGTACGAGAATACTAAGTAAGAATCAGCCTCGGCACCTATAGTCCCAGTTGTGATCCATCCTTAGTGTTATGCAACAAGCAAGCAAGCAATCCTAACCACGCTAAAACGATAGGCCAACTACCAGATACCCGTGCAGGTAATCATATAACATAGCCAGAATATCAAGATGGCATCGCAATGCCATATAATCATGGAAGTAGCACCTCAAAGTGCCAATAGACAAAGGGCACCGCAGTGCAAGGTCAGGGCCAGTACCTTACAGGGTAAGTTGGACTTATAGCACGGATACAGGTAGTCAGGTCTAGGACAAGGACAACTCTGTCAGTCACAAGAAGTCATCTGCCCACATCGTGGCATGGATATCAGGTCAAGTACAAGACCAGAACCTCTACTATAATAACATCTCAAGCATATATGGGAGCCTACAGCTCCAATCATCAAGTCGGTCTATCCACCAAATCAATCTATTAAGTGTCTCCCATCCATGGGGGAGTGAATATCACGTTAATAAAGACAACCACCAAATACCAATCTCATTCCCCCTAACAATGCTAGGCCCTCAGACTCACAAGAATCCTCCTAGTCAATGATCACAAGCCACTAGAAAACAAGCCCCTCAACTACCAAGACACAGAAATCAAACCAGGTTCTCTAATTACCGGAATACACAAAGGCACCGGATTTAGGCGTTTGAGAAGTCGAGTAAAAATCATATAATAATACCCTCGATATTCTCCTCGTTCCGCGAGACACTCGTACCAGTATCAAAATCCAAAAGTCCTCAAAGACATATCTGATCAAATTAGAACATCACCAAAGAACTAGCAACACCATCTAAGAATCCACCTAGTCTACCATAATCACTATCTCAATATCCTATCTCCTCATAGTCAATCCTCGAATAAGATCATAATCCCAACACACGGGTCAACACTAATCAACATCGTCGGAAGATGGCAAGGATTGTGTTAACCACTCTGGATCAGATCCACAACCCTTAAACCAAACAAGGACCAGGGTTGCAGACCCTCACCCGAGTAGAACCACTCTCCTTACACAATCCGGTGGACAGGACAGACAATGGGATAACAAACTAAACTAGAACACCATCTAAAGGAAGAGTCACGAATCAAGAGTCCAATGGGTGATACCGTCGAAAAGGCAAGGATTGCGTGAACCCCTCTGGATCAGATCCACAACCCTTAAACCAAACAAGGACCAGGGTTGCAGACCTTCACCCGAGTAGAACCGCTCTCCTTATACAATCCGGCGGACGGGATAGATCAAGACTCTAGGCGACTAATCTAGTCGGAAGTCTACCTAGCAGGCAATGAGATCAGGGATACTATACCAAGAAGAACATGTATGAGTTCAGTCCCGCAAACCAAAGGAGTGGCACTGCCCAATCCTTCGAACCAAATTCCCAATCGGGAATTCTGGAAAAATCCGACAGAGTCTCCTTTGTATTCTGGACGGAAGCACCCTACAAATTGGGGCTAAAATCTACTCGGCGCAACCTGCCGCAGAATCGCAATTCGAGAACACTAAGTCTCGACCTCCAGTAGCACTACGATGCGTACTGGGCACCAACCTTAGCCGAGAACACTAAGTCTCGGCCTCCAGCAGCACTACAATGCGTACTGGGCGCTAAACCAACACATGCAGCAAGAATCGCCACGCAGGGCGCACCAAGACCCACAGTCATATCCAAGCCACAAACAAAGTCATAGAAACAGTTAGCCAAAGCCGCTACCCGACCGCGAGTCGGACACGGGGCATATGGGGATAATCCATACATGTGAGTCGTGCTCGTGTCCTCGGAGGTGTGGATGACCCATCCGAGTTGTCCGATACGGTCTATCCCGGTATCGGACCAAGCTAATCTAGGTTTTCATGGCAGTTCTACTGCTAAGCTACACTACTCATGGTTATACATTTACAATAAATTAAATACAATAAAATCTAGGAGAGATGGCAAGAGCCGCCGATGAGCAAGGGATACTTGCCTAGAGGGCTCGGCTAGGTAAGAAAGTCTTCGGCGATCTGGATCCAAGCTAGCACGTCCATCGAGGTCCTCAGAACACATAATAACAATCATCAGAATTAAATAATAAAATAATAACAGGAAGCACGAAGGATGGCAGGAGGCTATACCGTACGGGTCCCGCAAGCAGCGTAGGGATCTGGTACGAAAACCGAGGCACGCGGACTGACACGGACACGCAAACCGAGACGTACACATATATCGAGACGCGTATGAGAATCGAGATGAACAGGAGACAACGTGTACGTAAATCGAGACGTGTACGTAGATCGAGGAAATTACGAATATCGGAATGGCGCACGAATCAATACGACACGCAAATCGGAGCATGTACGCAAATCGAGACGGAGCGAGATTCAAGGAAGTACGTAAATCAATGCGACATACAAGTCGACGTATGCACGCAAATCGATACGGTGCAGAGTCCAAGGTGATACGTAAACCAAGGCGGCACGTAAATCGGTACGGGTACGTAAATCGGAGCGGCACGAAAACCGAGATGGGCACAAAGGCCGACACACATAAACGAGGCAACACGCAAACCAATGGAGCACGTGCCCGAGGCAACACGGGGCTCGAGGCGTCCCGCTGCCCAAGGCAGCGCGTGAAGCGAGGGTGCACGAAAACCAATATGGCACACGTAAACCGAAGCATATGCAGAATAAGGCGCACGCGGACCGAGCAGCGAACTGCTCGAGGCAGCACGTGCACCGAGGTACGTGGCCTGAAGAGCACGCAGCCCAAGGCTGGCTCTCTGCTCGAGCAGCGCGGGGCCCAAGGGCGTCCCGCCGCTCGATGCGGTGCTGGCCCGGGCGCGGTAACGACACGGCGGTGGTGCTGGCCACCGGAGAGAAGAGGAAAGGAAGGGCGGAGGAGATCGGGGATCACCGGGGTCGGTCGGGCTCCGGCGGAGGGGACAGCAGCAGCAGCGGTGGAGGTGCTGGTGGCGACGGAGGAGGCCGACCGAGAGGGAGACGGCAGCGGCGGCGATGAGGGTGGCGCTGGTCGCAGCGGAGGAGGTCGACTGTGGGGGAGACAGTGACGATGATGAGGGCGGTGGCGGTGAAGACGAGGGCGCCGGCGACGCTCAGGGGGTCGGAGGAGAAAGGGGGCACTGGTGGTCGCGGAAGTGGTGACGGAGACGGTGGCCGGCGGTGGCGGCTCCGGGAAGAGGAGCTCAGGGAGGAGGCGGCGAAGGCGGTGGCGGTGTTGGTGGGTGATGGTGGCGGCGGAGGCATGGCCGCGGCGGAGCTGGCCGGGTGCAGGGACGAGCGGGAGCTCGAGGGAGAGGGAAAGAGAGATCGGAAGGGAGAGGGGGCTGAGAGCGAGTGAGAGAGAGAGAACTGAGAAGTGGGGGAGAGGAGAGTGAGAGATCGGGAGAGGGGGAGAGAGAAGAGTGAGGGAGGGGGTGGCGGCTGTTCGTGTAGGGGAGAGAGAGAGATGAGTGCATGGGTTGGGTTAGGGTTAGGTAAGGGGAGGAGTTAGGTTAGGTAATAAAATCAATAATAATAATAAGAATAATTATAACAATGGAACTAAAACACCAACTCCAAATAATAATAAAATAATACAAACCGTAAATTAATACGGTAACGATAACCAAGAGTCCAGACCCTACGACGAAAACAAATCCTAATCCAGAAAAATAAATAAAATTTTAAACCAATACGAAATCTGAAAACCACCCAAATACAAAATACGGTCATATACCTATTTCTAAAATAGGGATATGACAGTAGGATACTAGCCTATACTAACATTACCTACCAAGTTTTCTAGGTAAGGTGGACATCCAGTCCATCTTACGACTCATGTTGTTCAATTACCCATTATCTTGAGTATCGTAAGATACTCAATGGTATCATGAGATACCATTCTCCCCACCTCAAACGTAACCCCGATTCAAACTTAGGAGTCTCCCCACAAACTCCATTTCACATTAGCTAAGTCCTATTTAAATTTGGAAACGTTCCGACACTCGTATCTCAAAATTCCCCTTTCACTCACCCTCACACAAACACTCACTCACTCTCACAAAACTCACTCTCACACACTCACATATGACTATTTAGGGGAGTTATTTAGTGGGTTATATGGGTATTTATATAGGGTATATAGGTATATATATAGAGGTATATATATAGAGGTATATATATATACATGTAGGGGGGTTTATGGGGGTTTAAAGGGGGAGTGATGGGGGCTGCCACTGCTACTAAACCTGCTGCTGCTGCTGCTAAAATTGCTGCTGCAGCTGCTGTTTTCAGGGGGGGCAGCAGCCCCTAATCCTCCCTACTGCTGCGGCTATTGCTCTTCTTCTCCTTCTCCTTCTCACCCTCTATTCTCCCTTCTTCTAACTCTTCCTCTCTAATTCTTCTCCTCTCTCTCTCTCCTCTCTCTCTCTCTCTATATATATATATATATATATATATATATATATATATATATATATATATATAAACACACTAATACAAATCATTCTCATTTATTCCCCCTCTTCTCTCTCTCTCTCTATATATATATATAAATATATATAAATATATATATATATATATTTTAGCAAAAGAAATTTTATTGAAATAAAGGCAGGCTCATAACGAGCATTACAAGCGGGTGTAGGACCTAAACACACAAAATGGGTCCTGCTAGACAAGGTACGAAATCTAAAAGGTTCAGAAACGAGTTCCAAAATTCAGATCCGAAATTTCCAAATTCGAACTGACAAAACTGAGATTTCGAAAAAAAAAAATTTTGAAGTAACAGAAATAGAGATTACGAAATTTCAAAAACATAGATTTTGAAATTTTGAAAGTAGTCGGGGGTGAGGGCTCTCAGCCCTGTAGCTTTTTTTTTGGGGGAATGAAGGGAATATGAATTTTGAAAATATATTCAAAATTCAAAATGAGCTGGTCCCGAACGTGCGAGACCCGGTCAAACCCAGACGCGCGGGACCCGAGACAGTCCCACGTGGGAGGGGGCCCACTGCCCGACGGGACATGGCCGATGGTCTGCCCGAGGGTGCGCCGCCCGAGGGTGCGTCGCCCGAGGCTCCTCCGGAGACCCGCCCAGCGCGGCGGAGACCGGCGATGGCGGCAGGGAAGAGGGGGAGGACGGGGGCGTCGACGAGGGGCGGAGCCAGGGGACTCCGACGGTGGCGACCGTGAGGGGGACGCCGGATGGGGCACCGGCGGCGCAGCCTGAACGGAGGGGCGTAGCCCAACGAGAGCCTCTGCCGGGGGAGGCCAAGCTGAGGGAGGTGGGGACTACGGCAAAAGGCGGAGGCTGCCTCGAGCGCCGAGAGCGGCGAGACCGCGGGGGGCGCGAAAACTGAGAGGAAGGGAGGTGGGGGAGCCGAGGAGAACCGGCGCGGGAGGCAGGGACTCCAGCGGTGTCGACCGTTGGCCCGCTAGGAGAGGCTCCGGAGCACGTATCGGTGGGTGGACGGCGGGGTGGACGCCGCCGTGGCCGGCGATGAGGGCGCCGGGGCGGGGGAGACACTCGACGCTGACGTCGGGGAGGGCGCCAAGGCCGGGGAGTGCCAACGCGCGAGGACGGCGGAGAATAGCGTCGCTGGATCGTCGCCCGACGCCGAGGAGGACGTCAGGACGGAGGAGAAGCCAGCCGAGGGCCTCTACGCGGAGGGCTGCGACGCGGCCACCGCCGGAACTGAGGGCGACGCGCGACCCCGGGGGGGTCACGGCCCGAGGGGGGAGGGGAGAGGCCACCGGCGTCAGGAACGAACGCCGGCGGGGGGGCCTGGACGGGGGGAGGGGGAGGGACCCCCGGGGGAGAGGGGGCGGGGAGGAGGAGGAAATTTGCACCGGCGGCGCTGGGGGCGGGCACGGGGGGCCGCGGCGGTGGGGGAGGAGCATCCGGAAGGGGGGGCTGCACACCGAGACGCGCGAAGGAGGAGGGAGGCGCCGGATCTGGAGGAGCCTTCCTACGCCGACGGGGACGACGCCTAGACCGGCGCCTAGGGAGGCGGGGGGAGGATAGTGGGGGGAGCCCCATGGCGTGAAGCAGATGCTGACGAGCGGGAGGCCCCCCCACAGGGGTGGCGGCCAGACTACCGGCCAGTCGAAGAATGGAGGGCGGTGGCAGCCGAGGAGGCCCCAACCAGGGGCCGGACCGAGGAGGCCGTCCCCCGAGACGGCTAGCCGCGCGTCTCGAGCTCCGGAGGATAACGGAGCGGCGGAGCCCTGGGCTCATCTCCTGATCTCTCTCTCTCTCTCTCTCTATATATATATATATATATATATATATATATATATATATATATATATATACTCCACATCCCGTTTCCTCCATCTCTATATATATATAAAAGCCCACACACACATATATATTTACACGCACATAACACTAATACAAATATGAAATTAAAGTGTCTAAAATACTTAGAGGCAAAACTAATATTCTTGGGATGTCCAACTTGGGGAAAAACACTAGGACAAGCACAAATCATAACTCTTTCTAGGACACACCAAATGGACTCAAACTTGACACAAATAGGGACACAACCATGGGGATCAATCCTACTTGGTCAAAACTATTATACATGATGAAGAAATGAAAATAGAGGATAGTTAGTACCTATTGGGAGATGGATCCCAATACAAAATCCTCCGACACGGCTCCGACACAAAGTGAATTGTTTAGGACACACCTCTTCTCCTCTTGCTCCCAAAAGTTTGTAGAAGCACCACTTGAGGTAGAGGGAGAGATTTATGGAAGAATATTTGGAAGAGAACCTTTATTTGGAGATGATTCCAAGGGATTGCTCTTCTTTTCTTTGGAAGAACACTTGGAGAAGAAGATGGAAAATTTTGAAGTGTGAAAGGAAGAAAAAGGAGGAGGGGATGGCCGACCATATAAAGGGGGGTTTATTCCCTTGGGTAATTACAAGTTTGCCCCTCTCTTTTCTTCATGAAGGTTTAATTCCTATTAGGATTTGGGGGTTAGAAAAGACCAACTAAAAATCATAATTAGGTCTAATCACTCATGTGGGATTAGACCAAACTCCTAGACCTAAATGATGAGTTTGGTGGGCCATGGCTAATTAATGTGTTAAGCACAACTTAAGTCAAAATTCCCCGGAGTCCCGAAATAAGTCGGAATGAGATAAAATTCGAATCCGACTCCTATAATCATTAAATATTAACATTCATGAAATAAAAATCCTAAAATATTCAAAAATGGTAAATTACCATTTTACCTCTATCTTGGAAAAGTGAGGGTGACAGGTATACTGGCGGTATGCCGGTCAAGAAGAAAATCTATAAGCTGGAAAAAATTTAAAACATTCCGAAAACCAAGAAAATACAAAATACAATACAAAAGTATGTATCCGTATATAAATACCGATACTATGAGACGAGTCTCACACGATGCATGCCACGATACCGTAATTCCATATTCTTATGCCTTAGTATTCAATGTTCATGGCTTGTGCACTAGGGCACTCGCCTCGATAGTCTTTTAATGTGCTAGGCTTCTAACTCATGTGCGGGGGCACGAAATGACATATGCAGTAAGGCACTTGTCGATACAGTTACACCATGTTCTTATGGCTTGCGCGTCGAGGCGCTCATCGTTGTGGTGTTTCGATGTTCAATAGCGACTCGTGCATTTGATGTACGTTTTATTTCAATTGTTCTATCTAGTGTTCGACACGCACTACGTTCACCTCTCGATCGAGCCACGCCCGTGGTCTCAATAGGTTAACTTACCATACAACGATATTTACTTAGGCATGAAGGAGTAGGAAAGAAAGGTCAAAGTCCTTCAACCTTAAGTCGATATGCCTTGTCGTTTCGTCGAGCCGATTCATCTCGATTTCATAACTTTATTGTACGACTAATTCTTCTGACTTAGCTATTTGATGCACTTTGTGCACCGTTGAATTATTCGACCGATTTGGCTTACCGTGCCTATGCCTCAGTCCGTCGTGAGACGATGCTTTGGTTTTGCGGACACCATTGCAAATAAGGTAAAATGTCGACCTTTTATATTTCAGCGTAAAAGCATAGCCTGCACAAGAAACCAACTAAAATCAATAATCATTCAAACGGACTTGTGCGTTGCATCGATTTGATTTCTTAGAATCTTTGAACCGACTCAATGCTTTCTCTCCGCCAACTTAACACTTGCATCGATCTTATTTGATGCATTCCTTTGGTCAACGTAACTCTTTGCATCGATTTACATTGATACATATTTTGGGTCAACATAACTCTTCGAGTCAACGAATCAGCATAATGCGTCGTACGATGTGGGACATTACATAATATATCACTCAAAATAAGGTTCGTCCTCGAACCGAAACCAACACTCAATCAAAGTGTTTCTCCAGATCATTTCAAGATCTCGTTCCACTATCATTTGAATCATACAACTTAGTTTGGATCATACATATATTTTATGCGTTCCACCAATATATGCATTTCAGCCAAGCTCAGTCGTAGGATATTGGAACAAAGCTAACAGACTTCTTATCCTCAATTACTTGCCATCTCATACTCTTGATCGGACTTGGGCTCTAATTTTTGTTCCCATAAATTCTATCGTATATGCAGATTCGATGCATACGTGATCATCCAAAAGTTACGATACACGATGCGATTCAAAAATCGCATTTCTTATTTCGTAAGTTTCGTATGGACTATCAATTCTATGCGTCGTATCAAGCCGTCACACATCCGATCACAACAAGTCTCCGCAACGCCTTGCGTTTGAAGTCGCTGTCCAACTATTTCTGAAGTTCCACATTGCAACTCATCTCGATACGATTTCCTTTGTTGACTTGCAACATGCATCAACAATGAGGGTTACGCCTGCTAGGTGACTTACTTAGACACCGTGCTCGAATTTTCTTGATACAACTTTTAAATTGACGTTGCACAAAGGCAACAATCTATCCGACGTAAAAGTTCAATTCAAGTTGGCGATGCTCAAAGGCAACAATCGCTTTGACACGAAGGTCTCTACGATGCGCCTTATTTCGAATACTATCGAGTAGAAAATTCCTAGCCAGATATCCAACTTGTCCGTCTCGTAACATTGAATATAAGTTCAATTCACGCAAGCTCAATTGCAAGGTGAATCCAAATTCAATAAAACAACTCGAAAGTCATTCTAAAATCGTTCGCTCTCGTGCATAGCACAATTCTCGCAAATCGCTATCCGTATCACCGAGTTCATTCATGAAATTTTATTTCGATTCGACCAACATAATCATTCAAGCATTCATTCGACCAATCCTCAAAATCAGACTATAAAATTCTCGGCCGAAGCCATTCCATCAATTCCCAAAATAATTATTCGATCAAGTAGACTTATCATCAACATGCACCACATTGTATTTGTTCTCGACGCAATTCGATATGCGACATCATATGGGTCATCTTATGGGTCTGCAACATTCACTTTGATTTAGCGGTCAAGTCTTCTAGGGTCAGCTGTCCCAAAGCTACGCTCGATAATTATGGATCATTAACGAAGGACAGCTACTATGAACCATACTATATTTTATTCGGAGCCAAATCACGTTCCGACGCTTTCTATGATATTACCCAAATTTGGACAAAACCATTTCTATCTTGCAACTGAGACGCAACTATCCTCCGAGTAATTCATGTACTACCGTCGATGATTCTGCAATTCACGAAATATATACTCGTATCGAGTTCGAGTATATCTACCCACGGTCGACATCTGAGATGCTATACGCATCAAAAGGATCATTGACGACATATAGTCTCGCCCGATTAATCACAAGGTTTACGATCAACCAGTTCGACATTCTCGTATTGCTATTTACAAAAATCTCTATCATAGGCCAGTTTTGTGTTGTATTCTCACATTGTGCTTACGTTTCTAGCGTATCAATTTCAATAGCGCGAGGGTCAACTTTGAATCTATATCAACGTAAACTTAACTTGCATCGTATAGAAGCATGGAATTTCAGGTACATCTAAGGCCAGAACTTCTATGCGCCCTAACTCTCATGCACCAAAAATTAACATACGCCAGGAAACAGAACACTTGGCACAACAAAAACAACAAAGAAGTAGAGACATAAAACTAGGGTTTTTCTTTTATATGAAAGTCTATTACATGTCTAAAACTCTTTTACAAAGGAGAATTCTTTTAGAGAAAAAAAATCCTAAAAGCTACAGCCAGACGCATCACTTGTCAGACGCATCACTCAAAGTGATACAGCCAGGCGCACCACTTCAATATACAGCCAGGCGCAGTACTCAAGTGCTACAACCATGCGCATCATTCCAGCATTTCAGCGTAGGCGCATCCCCATGCATAGTCAGAGCGAATCACTTCTTCGTCAGCGTGCGGGCACTCTAGCAGGAGTAGTGGATTTTCTAGCCTAACAAAATTAGGGCACGATAGCCCCGATCTGCGGCTCTTCCAGCATAAAAAAAATTGGGGCAATCGCCCCGATCTTTTGATGCAACATGCACCTCCAGCCTGTGTCAGGACACGACAATCTCGATATTTGGATACAACAGGCACTTTCATAGTCTTATATGAAAACAGGGCCGATGGTGAATAAACCAACTTGGCACATCTTCGTCTTCGGAAGGAGTTCGTCGTCAAAGCTTCTGCGAACGAGGAGATCAACAACTCGTCGAAGCAGGGGACCGATCAAGTTTGTGTCCATGAGAGAAAGCCAAATGCTTCATAAAGCTATTTATAGGCCGGGAAACCCTCACCCATGCACCAAGTGGCAGTCTCCTTATATTCTGTGTAATGAATTTGTATTAATGACGATGAATCTGCCTCTTTTGTATTCAGCCAAGTCAAAACAGCCATTAACGTCTCGAAGAACTCAACAGACGGGCCAATGAGGATGCGCCATCCGGCAGATGTGCCGTCAGCACCATGCGCTCCGTACCGATGCGCCCAATGGGACATAGACCCATGCCCCTAGTGGGGCACAAACAGATGTGCCCATTTCAACTCGTCACCCATCAAGCATTTAATGCTATGTGACAGAGTTGGCAGCACGTTCCTCGAAGACTGAACGCTTGGTAGCTTTTTGCAGAAAATGAAGAGCCGCAAACGTCAACATCGTCATTACTTAATTTTGTCGGCTACAGTTGTCCTTACCACATGGCTGGCCGATCACTAGCATGCGCCTCCATAGCCATGCGCCTAGAAGTCTGTATGCGCCTCAAAAGCCATGCGTCCCAACTTACTCCTGATCCCAAATGACAGAAGCCAAGTCTTTGCATGCACCTCCACTGCCATGCACTCGAAGCTCTGCATGCGCCTTAGAAGCCATGCGCCCAAACTTGTCTGTGACCTCTAAAAGTATAGACCAAGTCGCCCCATGTGCCAGATCCTAGGCGCATCATGACAGATCACCTTCTACAAAATCCGAGATCTTTGAGCCATAAATACGTGCCATGTGTCATTTGGCTCAGTTCTGCCTACGAATGGGTGCTAACCACCCAAGATCTCAGCAACGACCGAATCTTCGCAACTGCCACGTGTCAGCTCCACCGCAGCCCAACAGTGCAGTTCAAACAAGATTCAGATTCAACTCAGGGCACATCGTCCATGCGCCCCATAGCATCAGCCATGTGGTGTTCTCACGTACAGGCGCATCCTATATATGCATGCATGAGCAGACCAATCTGCTGCCTATAAATAGAAGGATCATTCCTTTATCTACACACGGACAGATCATCATATCTACATACAGAGACAAGAAGAGACACGTAACATCTACTTCTTCTCCAAATGCTTCGGTATCTAGAGCAGCCTAGACCTTCAGAGAATTCAAGATCGCCGTTAGATCGTCAACGGAGTCAACGCATTACCACTCGCTCCACCGATACAGTTTCCAGATAAAAACAAAAGTGTACTCCTAGGACTACGTATAAGTCCTATATTGTGTACTGTTCTGTTTGTAATTGAAATAATAAAGTTTTATTCAAAAAAACCTTGTCGCATTTTCGATAGCAAACAAGGTGGCGACTCTGCTGGGGACTTTTTTCTCTTTTGACGAGAAAGTTGTATTACAATCCGACGACACCAAGCTTGGCTCCTCCCACAAGACACTCGTGGTGTGCCTCAATCAATAAGCATATAAGGGGTTCATCTCTGAAGGCAACACAAGTCCTTCGAAGCGGCTGCCAAAGCCAAAGAAGACTCCCCAAGTCTGGGTGCATAAAGGAGATGCGATGAGCACCACCGCTGAATGGGACGCACCACCGCAGCCCACCCTTCCTGCTGACGTTCTCAGCAAGCAAGATGTACCGCCAGTATAGCACATCTGCCAGAGAAATGTAGTGTTGACTGTATTTCCCAACTGTCCTCTTCTAGTCGAAGAAAATATGCCGACGAAGCAAAGGCACATCTAGCTTCCCGTACATGAACTCTGGCATATAGGAGAGGGCCTCTGTTTTTGACAGAAT
This sequence comes from Iris pallida, assembly GCA_029216955.1. Lineage (NCBI taxonomy): Eukaryota > Viridiplantae > Streptophyta > Magnoliopsida > Asparagales > Iridaceae > Iris > Iris pallida. The sequence goes on along the minus strand of JANAVB010004599.1, from coordinate 505,578 downwards.
CACTCGCTGTCGTGGCGAGGATGAGTTGGATTCTGAGTACTATGCACCTTCGTGGGCTGGTACGAAGAAATCTAAGGCAGCACGAGCCATGCGCCCCAAATGTGCTACGCCCACAGTGAGCCGGAGATGCGCATTCAAAATCATGCACACTGCCGATAGTAAACTATACAGAGTCGACTCGGGTGCGTTTGCTCTAGATACGAGCTGACTCTCAAAGTCTCCATCTCGCTTGGGCGCATCTTCTACGTTTGGAACCAATTCATGCGAGACAAAACTTGTGACTTTGAACCCATGCACCCACGTGGGTTGTGCGCACGAAGTGGGTTCATGTCGCAATACATGTTGCTCCCCCACCAATGATCTAGGCGTATCTCATGCGCTGGAACTGGATCAGGGGGTGCAGAATTCACATGACCACCCCGGCACTTGGCCTCGCTATGCACCTGAAGGGGGTGTGAAAGTGAAACTTTTTCCTCATGATTTGCGTAATGTGATCACTCACAAATGCAGATCAGCAGAGCTGACCATTAAGTATGATGCGCCCCTCGCAGGGCACACTTGTGCCATGGTCACCATCAACTTCTGTTGTTATAAAACAACAGCTCCATCATCCAGGCAGTCTGTGTTCCAGCGACTACAATCTGTTGTAACTATCCGACGTCGTCTCGAAAAGAAGGTGCCAATTGAAGATGATTTAGAGCCCAAGGTCGTTTCTTGCCATGTTGTCTCCAACTCCCATTCATCAGGGAGAAAGACAACCACCAATCCCTCGACTTCAATCGCATCGTCCAAGAGTCAGCCGAAGAAGAAAGCAAAACGATGGTCCCGTCCTCAGGGGTGTTTGAGAGCACCCGGTCAAGGGAGAAGGTTCTAGCAAAAGCATTAGCTGGGAGTGATGAAGCTCCTGCTATCCATGATGACCCTCCGCTTGAAGATGCGGATGTTCTCCAAGGAATCGACCCTGAGGCAGCTGGGGGTAGCCAGTACGAGGCCTCAGAAGGGGAGACCCTGTAGGACCGTTGAGCACCTCTAGAGGGGGGAGGGGGTGAATAGAGTGAGTGCGAGTGCAGCAGAAAAATAATCACCAATTTTAAAAATTATAAACAGATAAATATGGCAGTAAATAAATATAGCAAGAGATAGAGAGATCAAACTAAGTGACACAGCGATGTATACTGGTATCCCTCTAAGAGGACTAATCCAGTCTCGAGTACTCTTGCTCGATGTTAATCCACTAAGGCACAAGCTAATTAGGAGCTTGCAGTCTCTTACAATACCGTACTTGGTGACAAGTGTACGACCAACTTCACAACACCGTGCTTGGTGACGAGCACACGACCGGCTCCACAACAGAGATAATTTCTGTACTTTGAACAAACTCTTTACAACTCTTGAGAACCAAAAGACTCTAGATCGAAATAGATATTACTGGCTTTTGGCTAAGAGGAGTGTAATTAAGATATAAAATTTTGATCGGATGAAAACATTTATTGAATAGAGAAGAGAAGATGAAAAATGATTAAGTGATTTGGAATGAGAAATTCTCTTCTATTTATAGGTATTTTCTGGGACCGAACTCGGGCAGAGTTCTGGTAGAGTTCTGATGCAAAGATTTCGTATATGAATGTTGCGTGAAAATTTGGAGGCAACAAATATTTAAATTTAAACTAACCGAACTCGGACAGAGTTCGGACCGAACTCGGACAGAGTTCGGACCGAACTCGGGCCGAACTCGGTTTGAGTTCTGTCTAGGTAAAAATGTTAAACATTTGTAAAATATTATTGCACAATGGAAAAACTTTTTGGTAGATGGAATATGGATAGGTAGGCTGTATAGAAAGAGGACTGTGATTAACCTAAGCCAGTATTACCCAGTCGATCTTATAATTTATATCCTAGACTCAATAAAGATAAAATACGTAATAAACTGTAAAATAACTCGGACTAAATTCCAATGAAAGTAAGCTTCAAACTGATGATTTACGTGCTTGATAATGCAGTAGTACGCTTGTTGATATTTATTTCACAAGACCTGAAATAATTAGCAGCAGTTCGTATATTTTGTGTATTGACTTAAGTTCATGTCGATTATTAAAATCGGGTGTGACCATGGAATGGGCCAACAGACCCTTCCGCAGGAAAGTGAGGTCGAAAGCGAAGCCTCAATCGATCCATCCACTTCCACCCATGTTATGCCAGTCTATATGGCTGAGGGTGGTGATGAGAAGAGTCAGACACTCCAGCTTCGGACATCGTGCAGCGCATGGATACCCTGGAGGGGAGCCTTAAAACTCTCTCTGCCACCATGCAATCCTTGAATCAAATGGTATTTGAGATTCGGACCACTCTGGCATCTCAACCATTAGCAAGGGCACCTGCCTTCATCAGTCCCGATCCAGGGGCCAATGGAGAATCAAGTATACCCCCTCAACGGGTATCTTCGGGTGCAGATCATCATACTGTACCTCGAATGTCGGCTCCTTCAAATGTCGAGCTTCATACCTTATCACCCTCACCGGCTCCCAATTCTATAGAAGAGCTGGTTGACATGATCAGAGATCTGCACGAGCGCTTTGAAGTACGAAACAAGCATGAAGAACGTCAGAAGATGGGAATCCCGCAACCTTACCCTATATAGTGGAACAAAGTGGTTCACCCTCCTAAGTATAAACTACAAACATTGATGCCATACAATGGAAAGGATTCTACTCGCCGGTATCTGACCTGCTTCTAATCTCAAACGGGACATCTCCCAAAGGAAGACGCCCAACTCACCAGCCTATTTGTCAGGGCATTGAAGGGAGTCGCTTACGACTGGTACTGCAGTCTCCCTGACCACTCCATATCATCATTCGATGACTTAACATGCCTCTTCCTCGACCGATTCTAAGATAGTGGAAAGGACATGACCATGTCATCTCTTATAGAATGTGCCAGACAGAGAAGAAGACTGTTTGAGCCTTCATCAAACGTTTTCGACAAGCATGCTTAAGGTTGCCTTCGGGTATGCCAGAACATGCACTGATCGATGCCTGCAACATGAACATGACTCCTGCAATCAAGCTCTGGCTCGACTCCACCCAGCCTTCCGATTGGAGTTCATTGATCATCGGGGCTGAAGCTGCTGAGAAGAAGGCATGTAATGCTCGCCTTCTGGGGGTTAACTTTCCCGCCTTTGATGACAAAGGAAAACTTGCTGCTACCAATAATAGTGAGCGCGAGACAAAAGGGAAGCAGGCATTGACTGTCAACGCTTCAAGGAGCACACATGGGCCCATTCAGAAGCCTCCACCAGTACCGAGGCCGAAGGAGGTCTACTCCTTCAATGACGAGGACACCTTACAACTCTTTGAGATGCTGAAAAAGAGCAACAAGATCAAGTTGCCTGATCCTAAGCATCCTGACGAGGTGGGCAGAGTGGGCGACCCGAGGTACTGTCACTACCATCGGTTTGTTGGACATCCAACTCAAGACTACTAGATCCTCAAGAACTATATACAACGCATGATCAATACGAACATCATATCAGTCGATTACGAGGAGAAGACAGTCTCGACCAACATGGTATCACTCCAGTTCAACACCTTACCTCCTACTACTACTCAAGATGGTGTTGTCTCCATCCCGAAGCCGACATTGGAGGTGGTCAACCTTCTGCCGACTCGTGACAACGCGAGTAGACTGATTCCACTCACCACATCTCGGGGGGAGATCATGTGGGTTCATCCAGATCACGCTCCGGAACTGACTCAATCGGGGGTACATTCTACCTCCAAAGCTAAAGACAAGAAGACCAAGTCTTGCCGAATGGTGACGTCCTCCCCCAAGGAGGCACTTCCTGTACAAACATGTTCACAGTAGAACTCTCAGCCTGAGGATGCCCCTGTCGAAGTGGCACCTCCCGTCACCACCTCGGCTGTTCAAGGTGAAGGTCCTTCCCAACTTTCGGCAGCTAACAAACAGAAGCATAAGGAGGCCCGCCTCTACGAAAAGACAACGCTTTTGGGTTAACCAAACCCCACAACTTCGACATAGTGGCATAACTTGCCAGTACTCCAGCTCGATTGTCCTTGTTCGAGCTCCTCCGTATGTCTAAAGATACTCGGGAGGCTCTCTGCAAAGCCCTAAAAGATGCTGAGTCTTTCATCAGTCAGGTCAAGCAGCGTGAGGACGATCCATCAGCATTTCCATACTGCCATAGTGTGGGGGAGATCAACCCTAACATCACATTCACTCAATAAGACATGCTTCTCAAGAACAACAAGCACAACAGACCACTGTATTACACAAGGTACGTCGGTGCCATCAAGGTGGATTGAATGCAGATCGACCTGGGGTCTTCTCTCAGCACTATCCCCCAAACTCTGCTCCAGACGTTGGAGATCCTGATGCATCGTTAAACAGCATCCCACACTATAATCAGTGGCTTCAACGCCAGCAAGAGTGAGCCATTGGGAAAGATTCGGCTGAAGTGTCATATCGGTGATCTCCAGACCAAAATGACCGTTATTTTGTGGATGCGGACGTCAACTACAACCCTTGTTAGGGCGGCTGTGGCTACACGAATACATGGTGGTATGATCCCCTCTCCATCAACGTATGAAGTACGTATCCTCCAAAGGCAAAGTCCGAACAGAGTTCGCTGATGTCGATCCTTTCAGAAGGATTGAGGCCTTCTTTATCGACTCTAATCTGTACAAGTTGATTCATCTCGAAGATGAAGCCAACGATGCCGATGATGAAGTCGAAGCCGAAACCGAAGCTGACTTGGAGGCAGAAATGATAATCGATGCTCTCTTGAAAGTACGACTCAAGGGGAAGCCGCCTCAAACACCGTCTCCTATAGTGGTCAAACTTTGCGGAAGGGCACCAACTTCTCTAGGCGGAGCATCCACTGAAGCCCCCTTGAAGATACGACTCAAGGGGAAGCCTCCCCAAGTGTCGGCTCCTCTCGTAGCAAAACTATGTGGAAAGGTACCAGTCGTCGGAACACCAACTGAGGCACCTCTCAAGGTAAGACTTAAAGGCATACCTCCTCAGTCTTCAGCCCCTCCTAAGCTTCAAGAGAAGGCCTACGTATCTCTATCGACACCAGTAGCGATAAAGGCCAAGCTCCCAATAGGTTCTCCCAAACCACCTCTGGCTTCTCCAATACTCACTGACGAAGAACTGGGAGAGTACATATCCGCCAATGTGGATGCACCGTCCCTTGATGATGTAATCCCTCGAAACAAGATCCCGTATTTTATCAATAAAAGGGTGTCTTTCAAATTTTAGTCTTCCATATTGGAATGCCATGTATACTCTAGATAATGCTCTACAGTCGTTGCAAACACAAATAACGACTGTTAATCATGTAAATCGAGTCATCCTGTACCAAGGAGTCTATTATATAGTCCCGCCTCGAAACCAGGACGAAAAATCTATCATCTTCGGTAAAGTCGAGCGTCACCAAGACCTTCCACCGACGGAGCCAGAACCCGACACCGGCAGAATGCAAATTTATCGGTACAATGATCGAGCCAAGTATCTCATCTAAAAGATGGGCTACAACCTGAAAAGCGGCCAGGGTCTAAACTATGGCAAGGGCCGACGTCTTTCCTTACGACTCCCTGTTCCGAAAGCGAAGCCATAAGACTATTATCATCGTACTCGATGGGGGGTGGGCTACATCACACCCCAACAACACCAGAAAGTTCAAAAGCAGAAGACGTCGCACACTCTCACTCGTCTGAGGCTTCAACTTGGGACTCCGACACCAGCGTCGGCCCAATCTTTAGGAAGGAGTTGTCAGCCAACATGACATCTATCCATCCTTCAGAAGATGAAGACGACACTCAAACAATAGAGTTCTTCGAAGAAGAACCCTTGGCTCAATGCCTAGGCGCATAATAGGAATCTCACTTTGAATTACGAGAACCCGTACCGAAGACAAAGTCGAGCATATCGACCTCGGAGATGGATCTTCATCCAAACCTATTTTCATCAGCAAGAGCTTGGCGAAAAAGGACCGAGAATCTTTGGTCCAATTGGTCAAAGAATACATCGACGTCTTCGTCTGGAGTTACGAAGACATGCCAGGGCTCGACCCACAAGTCGTAATGCACAAGCTTAATATTGTCATGACCCATTTCTGAATAATCGAACACGAGTCGGACACGCCCAGCCTTCATTGTTAGACACAATAAAGTAAGCTGTACCAATATCTAGGAAGAACTATGAATAAAGATAAGAATGAAAGTAATCACAGCATCTAATATATCAAATCCCAGAATCTCAGATACAATCTAAATGTTATTACATTCCAACAAATTTAAACTATAAAGTTGTCTCTAGTACAAGTCCAAATAAAGCTAAGTAGAAAAGACTAGGCTTCCTCAGCCCCTAGGTCCAGGGCCACATCAACTGGCTCATAGGTGCCTCCAGGCTCCTGCCCGTAGTAAGTATCACAGATAGCCTCCAGCTCACCTGCAACATATCCTAGTCATGAGCGGAGCTAAGTATATCCAAGGAAATAAACATGAACATCATGGTATGAACAAGAAACAGGAAATATATAGACAGTACGAGAAATGAGAACACGACATGAAACTGAATATATAAATACTGAGAGTAAATACAAGGAACATGATATAAGTCCTGAACATGAAATACAACCTGAACATGAAATACAACCTGAACATGAAATACAACCTGAATCCTGAAATATGCAATATTGAAATACATCCAGAGTGTGTGATCGTCATGGATAGATTCAATGAACATGAAATAGTTCCCGCGTACACGACGCGGGGCCTAAGCTATTCACATGAATAGTAACAGGGTTTGATCACATCTGTAGTATTTCTCCTTCCAAACACAAGTAAACTCAAGAGAACATGAAACAAGACAATCCCGTGATACATCATGTCAACAAGATGATACATGAATGAATATACAAGACATAAGAAAATGAACAAGTCCGAGGAGTATACTTGTCTTGCTCAGTGTGGTCAAGTGTGGGATAAAAAGCTGGGTAACCTCCTGTTAAATGATTTTACAAGTAATTAATAAACTGGCTAAATCTAGTTTGTTATCAAACAATTCTAACCATGATTAACCTCTATACAAGTCCTAGTTTAAGGGTTACCTCTTCTAAATATATTTTATATAAAGCATCATTAACAATAGTGTAGGTCCTAAAAAATTAAGTTGTACACATCAACAAAGTCATGAAGATCAAGAAATGAATCTTTCAAATGAACTGCGCAGACATCAGTTTGCGCATACTAGATTGCGTACACTCCCAAGCGTGCAGGCTGACGTGGCAGATCATCATCATTACCTGACACAAATCAAATCTTTTGACAGCTGACAGCACGAAGAACGAGGCGACCATTCGTTTAATCGTACAGCACGGCACTCGAGGACAGCTGGCAGCGCAATCTATGTTGGCGCAATTCATGTTGGCGCAATCCATGTTGGTGCAATCCATTCCTGCGCAGTCCAAGTCTGCGCAATCCAAAGTCAGTGCAATTCAGGTTGCGCGTTCTATCAACATAAATAACAAAATGCACGTGGCATTCATGACATCATTTGTTCATTACGTGGCAACCGTCTATACACGATCATGCGCATTTTAATCAAATGATGCCATGTGTCTAAGACAGTTGGCCCATGATCCAGCAACTGTCTGCGCAGTTTACTGTTGCGCAAACCAATTGCTGTGCAATCCATCATGCGCAGTCCAGAATAACTAAAAGTTAGTTATTTTTCAGAACTCTATAAATAGAGTTTCAAGTCTCCATTCAAGGAGAGAGATCAAGAATTAAGGATCAGATCAGAGATCATAGAGAGATCAGAGAGTCCAGGAGTTCTTGCCCAAGTGCTGCTGCATTCTTTCGAGGCTTTTGCCTTCAATTTTCGAGGCCTTTTGCCTTCAATTCCAGAGTTGTCTTCAACTTCAGAGGCTTCGTCTTTAAAGTTCACATCGTCCAAGGGATAAAGCAATCGTCATCTAGATTGGATTTCTAAAGTATTACCATTCCCAGAATTCAAATTGTAATCTTTTACAAAGTTTGTATCAATAAAGTTCTACACTTTTGTTTTTGCATACAAAATGGCGACTCTGCTGGGGACGACTTTCTCCTACGACAAGGAAGTGACAACTCAATATGATATAGCGTCTATCGAAAAGACGCAGAAGATACTGGTTGTGAAGATCAACCAGACAGCCTACGAGGCCATGATCACCTCCAAGACCACTCCTCACACTGTAACCACTTCTGCCACAAGCAAAGTGCGCCCAGTGTGGGTCCCAAAGACTGCTGTACAGTCTATTGATGCTTCCAGCAAGACTCCTGCGCAGTCTGTCAGCAAGACTGCTGTGCAATCTAAAGCTTCTGTCATCAAGCCTGCTGCACAATCTGTCTCAACTAATACTGCGCAATCTGCTGTTGCCAGTATACAGAGTACTTCATATGCTGCCTTGGCTAAGTGCAAGACTCCTATGCCTCTGGCACAATTGGCTGTCAATCTGTCTGCGCAGTCCAATATTCCAACATCCAGAGTCCACCCTAAGCACTCTGTAGCAAGAACTCCTGATACGCAAACCACAGTTTCTGTGGCCAAAACCAGTACGCCATCCATTCATGCGCAAACTGCTCCTACACAATCCAAGAGTGACAGCCTTTTGGCTAAACTCTCTTCTTCTCATAACAAGGGAAAAGGCTCTGCTCCTCTTCCCAAACACACTGTTGCTCCTGTGCAATCTACTGGGGATAGTCCTTTGGCTATTCCTCTTCCTCTTCAAAACAAAGAAAAAGGCCCGTTGGTCTTTTCTCAAACTTCCTTGTCCCATGACTTGGAAGACAATAGAGGGAAACGCTCTTTAGCTAACCCTTCTTCACAAAACAAAGGAAAAGGCCCTTTGGTCTTTTCTCAATCTTCTTCAATTTTTATCGAAGAAGATCAATCTGAACGTGCCTTGGCACCAATCAGTACTAGAACTTTTCAAATAAGGATTCTTCTTCCTTCATGACAAGAGAACTTGTACTGACCAAAGAGGTATTCTGCCTACTCCGGTAGCAGAATTCCAAGACCTCCCAACTCTCAAAATATCTCGTTCAAGACAGAGAAAATTGTTGGTGTCTCAAACAGAAACTCCTAGGGGTGAGTTTGCAGATCTAAGGACTTATCTCAATAGGCCTACTTCGGCGAAACGCAAACAACCAATGTCGAAGCTCAAACATCATCAAAAACAAATCTTCAGGGTTAAAGATCCTGACACTTATGCCAATGAAGTGAGCACTTCCCTGTAAACTCAAGGGACTAAACAGTTGAAGAATCGAAATCATGTTTCGAATATTATCAAAGAACAGATCCCTCAGAGTTTTCCTCGTCCTGCTGCTGTCCCGATCTCCGAGAACATCTCAGACAAAAGCGGGATACTATCTCAACACCTCCAGTTCAACCATCTGATCATCATTGCAACCACAAAGTCATCATCCAATGTTGTTGTCAAAAACAAAACGATCTGTCTTCGATCGTTTGACTTTTGCTAAATCTGAACCTATGTCAGAGGATGAAGAAGTGTTGTATGCTTCTGTCAACATGGCTTACCGGGACAGGGGGTAGAAAGTGCTCCAAGCACGGCAAACCTCGCAAGCCAAGCCAGATATTTAAACTTACTCCAAGAATCTCTGAAGGAGTATTTCGACATACCCGATCTAAAAGCCGAGATACAATCGGTCAAGGGAATCTTCCTCAAAACCCTTCGAGTTATCTTCCTACTTCTCAGTCAGGAGACGACTCTTTCTCCGACTATGATGCATACAACGAAAGCTCTGAACAGACAGTGTCTTCCACTGTACCAAGAGAAGTGACAGCTTATGTTGTCACTGATGATCCAGATGCTTCAACTTCAGCAAATCAAGAACAGCGAATCGCTGCACTTGAAGACAAGCTAAAGACCATGGCGGAAATGGTTGCTATATGCATTCTATCATTGTGGCACAACATGTCACACCACCGAATGTACCTACTGCAAGTCCAGAGATCATAGCATCATCAGTACCTGTCAATACTGGGCTGGGGGTAGTATCTCCTCAAATACCTCCTGTACAAGTACAAGTTCAAACTACACCCAGTCAGTCAGGGGCTGGGGGTAGTGCTTATAATGCTGTTCCTCCTCCTCCTACTCTGACTCAACCTGCTCCTTCTTCGTCATCGGAAGACGTCAATGAAGCTGTCAAACTCTTGCGAACTCAGTTTGAAGCCTTCAAAGAGAAAGACAACTTGCAACGGTTGGGGATCAAGCAGCCTATCCAGTTGAATGGAAGGAAGTCCCGTTTCCGCCAAAGTACAAGATCACAACGATCTCTTTGTTTGATGGCAGTACCTCACCAAGTCAATTCATCAATCACTTTGAGGTAATGACCGTTCAACTCCAGCCAAATGACGCTCTTCTTACCAGAGTGTTGTCGGTTGTTTAGCCGGCATAGCATACGACTGGTACAGAAGTTTGCCTGATGGTTGTATCACTTCCTTCTCAGGTCTCAAGCAAATCTTCCTAGAACGATTCTATGAAGGATTCAACGACATGACTATGTCGGCTCTCAACAAAATCAAACAGAAATACAATGAAACTGCTGAGAGTTTATGAACGGTTCTGCCGTGAAGCCTTGAAGATGCCTCCCAAACTCCAGCTGCTGTCACTATTGATACTTGTAAGGCAAATCTTTGCCTATCATCAGTATGTGGACTGGATCTACCCAGTTCCAAGATTGGCCCTCATTCATTGTCAACGCCAAAGCTGCTGAAGTGAGTGCCGAGAAGTTCAAGCAATTGGGGGTACAAATGTCTAACCCCGATCGGAAATGAACACCAGACATCAGGTGGTGGTAATCGTCAGAACAACCGCAAAGCAAAAGAGACTTTGAACATCAATCTGAACAAGAATAAAGAATCTTTGGCTGTCAATGTGGCTCAACCTACATCACCTTCCACTCCTTCTGCACCGCAACCGAGGGAACCTCGTCCGAAAGTAGAATATTCCTTCGACGAGATAATACTGCAAGTATTTTTGATTACTTACTCAAAGCACAAGATTCATCTCCAGATTCAAAGAAACCTGATGAAGTTGGTAAGACTGATCATCCTAAACATGTGTCTACCATAGGTTCATTGGACACCCCACTCGGGCATGCTACGTGCTCAAGGGCAAAATTCAAGAGCTTGTCAATGCTGGTGTCATTACTCTACAGCAAGATGAGAAGACTGTGACTGCAAACATGGTTTCGGTCCAGTTTGGTGATTTTCCTCCGCAGATGGTACAATACGGTGTCATTCCCATTCCCAAGGCCACTCTAGAGATTGAGAATCTTCCACCTCCACCAAATGAAGGTCTCGTTCCCTTGTCTCTTGACAACGGCAAAATTATGTGGATTCATCCCGATCTTGCTCCAGAGTTCAAGGTTTCCTCTTCTTCTAAGAAGAAAAGTCGCTCTAAAGGCAAGACGAAGATTTGTAATATGGTGTCTTTTGACCCCATAGTGACGAGGAAATTCTGTTAGGCACCAGATCAGGGAAAGCCTATCTGAAAGATCATTCTAAAGCTCAAGAGAATCCTGCTTCTTCTTCTGAACCTGCTCTAGCACAACCTGCTTCCACTGAAGAGATCCCTTCTACATTTTTACCAGTTGTAGTACCTATTCCTCCCAAGCCAATGACGGCTGACAAAGGCAAGCAACAAGTCCGCTTTGATAAACCCCTGAAGAAATCATCTCCTACTGGACTTGAAAAGCCGTACAACTTTGATATATGGGCTCAATTAGCTAATACACCGGCTAGGCTATCAATCTTCGAGCTCTTGCGCCTTTCCAAGGAGACTCAAGAGACTTTAAGTGAAGCTCTGATGCAGGCTGAAACTTGCTTAACTCTCCTCAAAAAAGCCGGAATCAGAACCAGTCTCTTGCCGTCACTGTCATAGTGTCCTGGAGTTAATTCCAAACATCACTTTCACTCAGGATGATATGCTGCTGGAGGATAATAGACATGATCGTCCTCTCTACTATACAGGATATGTCGATTCAATGAAAGTCGATCGTATCTTGATAGATCCAGGGTCTGCTCTCAGCATCATGCCAAAGATGATGTTGGACGCATTGAAGATACCAGTTCATAGTCTTTCAAGCACAATCACTACTATCTGGGATTCAACCAAAGAAAAAGTGAACCTTTGGGTAAGATTCGCCTAAAACTCCAAATAGGCAATCTTCGCACAAAGGTGATCTTTTATATCATCGACAATCATGGTTGTTCTTATAATGCTCTTCTGGGAAGACCCTTTCCTCCATGAACACAATGTTGTTCCATCGACTCTTCATCAATGCTTTAAATATGTTGATGATAAAGGACAAGTTCACAAGGAAGTTGCAGACCTTTATCCTTTCAGGGTGTCGAAGCATACTACAATGACGTTCGTATGTATAAGGAGGAATTTATGAAAGTGGTATTGGCAATGGATACTGAAGAAGATCAAGAAGCAGCACCCAATGACACTCTCATTATACCTATCAAAGGGCGTGTTTCTCATCCTCAATCTTCTAAACCACTGGCTATTCACTTGCCAGTCCAAAAGAAATTAGTTGATGCTGATCAAAGTCAAAGGGAGCTCACCTCTTCTGAGCCACTTGTTATCGACTTGCGTCGTAACAAGGACAAAAAGCAGCTCACTTCTTCTGAGCCACTTGTTGTTGATATAACTCACAACAAGGAAAAAATGGAGCTCACCTCCTCTGAGCCACTTGTTATCGACCTCCGTCGTAACAAGCCACCTCCATGTTCTTCTTCTCCCCCTCTTGTAATCAATCTGACCAAGCCTGCTAAGGCTAAAGGTCCTGCTGTAAATACGAATGTACAGATCAATGAAAAAGCATCTACTTGCCAGTATACTGATGTTATTTATCATACTAAATGCTATTTGGATATGTTAGATACCTTCCAATCATTTACAATAGGAGTTGTACAATCTCTTCAAACAGAAGTCTCATTTGAAGATCCAGATGATTCTTACCGTATTGTCCCTTCTCGAAAGAAAGGTGAGAGTCCAATACTTTTTAGTAAAGGACCGGAACAACAATTCAGCTATACGGATGATAGCAAGAGTAACGATACAGGACATCTCCAACTCCGTCGTTACAGTCAACAATCTAAAGACATCATCCGAAAAATGGGCTATGACTTCAAAAGTGGTCTCAATTACGGTAAAGGTAGACGAACTTCTATTCGTACGACTGTTCTGAAAGGAAAGTCAGAGATATACTACAGCAGGACTAAGAAAGGTCTCGGATATGCTTCTCCTCCAATTTTATCCCCAGCAGTCTCCGACTCCGACAGTGAAGAACGTTCTAATTCTTCCAATTCCAGATCATGGGATTCTGACACTAGCATCGGTGAAGTCCATCGGCTGGTCGTATCCTCTAGCATGGTCCTCCGCTGAACTTCCGGAAGGCTATGATGAGGACGTTGAAGAAAATCCTGAAACAGATCCTTGGGCTCAACAGATGGACAATCAGTGGGTACTCCGATTTGAACAAAGAGAACCTCCTACTGAAGATCAACTAGTTCAAGTTGATGTAGGAGAAAGCGGGTCACCTCGTCCAATCTTTATTAGCAAGAATCTTTCAGAAACAGATAAGCAAGAGTTGATTCTTCTCATTAAAGAATACATTGATGTCTTTGCTTGGAGTTACGAAGACATGCGAGGTTTAGATCCCAAAATTGCTACTCACAAACTGAATATTCTGCCTAATGCTAAACCAGTCAAACAGCAGCAACGGCGATTCAAACCAGAAATGATGGACGTAATTAATGATGAAATCAAGAAGCTCATTGCTTGTGGCTTTATTCGAGAAGAACAACATCCCGATTGGGTAGCTAACGTTGTTCCAGTCTTGAAGAAAACCGGCAAAGTCCGAGTCTGCATCGACTTTCGGGATCTTAATGAAGCATGTCCAAAAGATGAATTTTCTCTCCCTATTACGGACGTCATGATTGACAATACCTGTGGGTTCGAGCGAATATCTTTTATGGATGGATTCTCTGGATACAATCAAATCAAGATGAATCCTGAAGATGAAAAACACACATCCTTCCGCACTCCTCGGGGAGTCTATTGCTACACAGTGATGCCATTTGTCTCAAGAACGCTGGTGCAACCTACCAACGGGCTATGAGTACCATTTTCAGAGAACATCTTCGTAAAATAGTAGAATATTATGTTGACGATATCGCCGTCAAAAGTCGTCTGAAAGAAGATCACATCCAAGACTTGAGAACAATCTTCAATCTCATGCGCCAACATCAGCTTAAGATGAATCCTACCAAGTCATTCTTGGGTGTCTCTAGTGGTAAGTTTCTCGGCTTCGTCATTACCTCTAAAGGTATACACGTGGATCCCGAGAAGATCAAAGCCATTCAAGAGATGCGTCCTCCACGCAACTTTAAAAGAGCTACGAGGATTCCAAGGTCGACTTGCGTACATCAGAAGATTCATTTCGAACTTGTCTGGACGCTGTAGACCATTCACTCAACTAATGAAGAAGGGTGTATCTTTTATTTGGACTAAAGAATGTCAACAAGCATTCGACGACATCAAAAGATATCTCATGAACCCACCAGTCTTGGTGCCACCAATCTCGGGCATTCCATTCTTAATATACGTCCGTGCTATGGATCATTTATTGGGTGCTTTACTCGCCCAAAAGAATAAAGAGGGTCATGAACAAGCCATCTACTATCTCAGTCGTACTATGATTGGTGCTGAACACCGTTATAGTCTGGTCGAAAAAGAATGTTTAGCCCTTATGTTCGCTGTTCAAAAGACAAGGCATTATATCATCGGTCAAAGCATTCATGTCATATCTCGAGTTAACCCTCTTCGGGTACTCATGAAAAAGCCCAGTACACTCAATTCTCGGCTGGCTACATGGGCCATTCTTCTAGCTCAATATGACATAGTGTATGTTCCACAAAAGTCTGTCAAAGGTCAAGCGTTGGCAGATTTCTTGGCGGCTCATCCCGTACCAGAAACATCCAAGCTTTACGATAAAATTTCGGACGAGACGCTGGAAGTCAACCTGATCTCTGAAGAATTTCTGACCTGGCGTCTATTCTTCGATAGTGCATCCAGAATTGGACTAAATGGTGCCATTGTAGCAGGAGTCGGAGTTGTTCTTGTTTCTCCAGATGGATTGACCATCCAAAGAGCTTACTCTCTAGATGAACCCTGTTCCAACAATGTAGCAGAGTATAATGCTCTACTCATCGGCCTTCAGTTAGCCAAGCAATTGGACATCGGATATCTCAAAGTTTACGGCGACTCTAAGCTGGTTGTCAATCAGGTTAGAGGAACCTATGAAGTTCGACATCAAGATTTGGTGCCTTATCATGAAGCAGCGATCAACATGGCTACATCATTCAAAGCTTTCTTCATCGACTATGTTCATCGAGCTTGCAATACCGAAGCAGATGCCTTAGCCAACCTTGCAGCTGTCCTAGCCATCCCTATCAAAAGACAGCAGGTGGTGGTTATCTCTAACTGAGAATTATTCTGCATCGAAAACAATCATAATATTGAGTTCAGCAACTTTGTTGAAGTCAACGTTATCGATGAAGACTGGAGAACTCCTCTCATCGACTTCGTGGTTCATGACATACTCCCTGAAGATCCTAAGGAGGCTACAAGTGTTCGATGACGATCTCTCCGATTCTACTACAATCAAACCACCAAGACTCTTTATCGGCGAACCTATGACGGTCTTCTTTTGCGCTGTCTTGCTGGTGATGAAGCAAGACAAGTGTTACGTGAAGCTCACGACGGTGTCTGTGGAGCACATCAACCCGGTCCTAAACTACAGGATCGCATTCGACGAATGGGTTACTACTGGCCCTCTATGGTATCAGATGCCATCGAATATGCAAGAAAATGCCGAGCTTGTCAAATACATGCAGATTTCATTCATCAACCGTCGGAATTTCTTCATCCGACTGCTGCTTCCTGGCCTTTCGAAGCTTGGGGCATGGATGTCATAGGTCCTATTAATCCTCCTTCTTCTAGAGGACATCGATTCATACTGGCAATAACGGACTACTTCTCCAAGTGGGCTGAAGCTATACCTCTGGCTGAAGTCAAGACCAGTAGCGTTATCAAGTTTGTCAAACACCATATCATCTACAGATTCGGTGTACCTCGAAGGATCATTCATGACAATGGACCTCAATTCATCAGTCAGAAGTTCACCAGATTCTGCGATGATCACCGGATTGACAACGTCGCCTCGACTGCCTACAATCCTGCCGCTAATGGTTTAGCTGAAGCCTTCAACAAAACTATTGTCAAGCTCCTCAAGAAGTTTGTATCCACTAACAAAGGAAATTGGAGTAAAAAACTTGGTGAATGTCTATGGGCTTACCGAACTACGGTCCGCAACCCTACAGGCTTTACACCTTTCTCTTTGGTGTATGGCTGTGAAGCTGTTCTTCCTCTGGAACTTCAAATTCCTTCTTTAAGGATTGCCATTGCTAACGAGCTCACTACAGAGAACAACGATCTTCTTCGACTTCAAGAGTTGGAAGCACTTGATGAGAAGCGGCTAACAGCCCAGCAGCATATTGAGTTATACCAAGCTCGCATTTCGAAGACCTTCAACCGTAAAGTTAAAGTCAGAGCCTTTCAACAAGAAGAACTTGTTCTAACAGTCAGACGTCCTATGACTATGACTCATATGAGCAAAGGCAAATTCGACGCGAAGTGGGAAGGTCCCTATGTTGTGAGCAAAGTTTTCTCAAATGGAGCTTATCAACTCTCAGAACTAGATGGACAAGTTGATATGATGCCTATCAATGGCAAGTTTCTTAAAAAGTACTATGTGTAAATATAAATGCTTGTAAATCATCAGACAAGTTCAAGTTCATAAATAAAATTCAAATTTTATTTCATCATGAATGATAGTACATGATATTAAGGGAGATCACTATCATCCTTCTTAACATTGGGACGCGGACCACTGCCGCCCTTTTCAAAGACACGGTCAGCAAAAGAGCCGAGAACTTCCTTGTTGGAACCCACCAGGAACTTGCAAGCGGCCATCCTCATGGCTTCCTCTTCTTCAGTTCTTCCTGGTTCAAGCAGAAAGTCCAGGATGTCTCGCGGTGGCTTGGGTGCAGACGAACCTTCGCCTGCTTCTGCCTCCTTTGGCTGAACTGGATCGACAGAACATTTTTCAGTACCCTTCTCAACCTTCGGGGCAAGTTCAGCCTTCTTGGATGCATCTCCAGATGACATTTTTATGTTGAAAAGTGAAAGTGCTCATTCCTGTCAGATTTCTGTTCTATTTATATGCAAAAATTTCTCAAACAACGAAGCGACACATTCATCCGACGGTTCGCCGTTCCTTCATCATCACCTGACGGTTCATACGTTCATTCAATTCACTTGATGGTTCATCCGTTCATTCACATTCATCCGACGGTTCATCCGTTCATTATCATCCGACGGTTCATCCGTTCATTCATCATTATCTGACGGTTCACCCGTTCATTCATCATTACTTGACGGTTCATCCGTTCGTTATTATCCATTTTGACGGTTTGTCCGTTCATTCCATCATTTGATGGTTTTCCCGTTCATCTCACATACACTGACGATTCATCATCGTTCACCATCCACATCAGCAACTTATCATTTCGATTAAGTTGTCAATTGAGATAATAATATTCGGTATATTCTGCCATGTCTATGTTACCTCTGAGCAGATATAATGAATATAATTATTTTCTACAAAATCATCAGGAAATATATCATGTCTTGCACCTCTGAATATATTTTCTATCTCTATTATTTATATCTGAACAAGATATGCAACAAATAATGGAGCCACAGCAGAAATGTCTTTTATTAATCAAAATATGAGACATTACAAAAATACATGTACTACAAAAGACATAAAGATACAAAATGTTCTATTAAGACGGAGGTATTATCAGATTATCAATCTGCTGCTTTAGAGTCTGCAGCCGTTCTTCACGAGTGGACATCACCCTCCTTCTGGCCTCTCCCATCCCGATTTTTTCATTGAAAATGGGCATGGTCACCGTTCGACGAGTAATCTCGGCATCATGAGCTGCCACGTACTCATCCCTCTCCTGAATCAGAGCATTGAATTGTTGGACTGTAACCTGATGATCAGTAACTTCATCTTCTAACTCCTTCTGGAGACGAGCAATCTCTGCCCTCAGCTCAGCAGCTCTCTTCTCTTTTCTCTCAGCCATCAAGGTCACTGATTCTAACTTGGACTGATACTCAGCAAATTTTGTAGAGAAAACTTCCAAAAGGTTCTGGAGATTCACCCTTTCAATGTCAGCTGCCTGAGCCAGTTGTTCGAATTCTGCCTGCACTAGAGACTCCACATCTCCTTGGTTGAGCTCTTTATAGTTTTTGATGGAAATCTCTAACTCATTCAAAATATGATCTAGGAAAGTGGCCTGAGCCTCGTCACCTTGTTCTCGGATAGCCCTTACTAAGAGAGAGGTTAGACCCCTAACCATAAAAAAATCAGTACCCTCTTTTTCCATCATTCTATTTACTAGAGGTTCCAAAGACTCAAAAAAGCATCTGGTAAATGATTGGATCACAAGATTATTAATCGCTATAGCACCAGGAGTTGCAGTTACTCCTATTGATGACGAGGCCGCGGGATGTTCAATCTCTCGCATCTGGACAGCAGGCTCTTTGAATAAAGAAGCCAAAGTGGAGTAAGTTGCCCCTCCTGGTTGTTCCTCTGCAAAAGTAAAAATTATAATTTTGCCTGTTTTTTTGCTATTGTCCAAGAAGATTAAAGATGTAAACTGTCTTACCATGGTTGAATCCAGCAATGAGCCTATCATCTGCTGGAATAGACTCTAGCCGAGCAGAAGTAGTTTCAGCCATAACAGCTTGGCTACTGCCCACTTCAGAACCACAGGATAAATGATGACTGCTACTAACAATCACCGTCGTTATAGGCATTATGTCCGTGTACGTCGGAGGTACTAGAGGAGTCTCAAGATCTGCAGGAAATTCAAATAAAGACGTTAGCTATCAATCTATTTAAGAGGAGATTGCTAATTTTATTTTATACCTTGAGGACCAGTGGCGGGAGTTTCTTCCGGAGCTTCTTCATCTGCTGCTTTTTCTGGAGATACTTCTACCTCAACATCCTCTTCAGGATTTAAGGTATCATCAACAACATTAGGAGATGTATGCACTTCATCATCCCTTTCAAGATCTTGTATATATTCATCAATATTCTCGGACTCGGACGAAGAGCTCTCCTCATCTTCACCTTCTTCTGGTGCATTCCTGCTGGCAGTTGCAGCTTGGTCAAAAGAGTCTTTCAGTGGGCTGTAGTTGCAATCTTCTAGAGCCGCAATTACTTCACGATCTTCCTCTTCACGGAGGGTCCTAGGAGTAGGAGGAAGTTGAGTCGTCTTCGCGACAGGTGAAAGATGTCGTACAATATCCTGCTCTTCCTCTATGATATTTTCTCTGGGCTCTTCGGCCTCAGTTCTCGGATCAAGATCTTCCCTTTATTCAGTCTCTTCCCTATGTTCTGGACTAAGAGTTTTATTTCTAGATTCAGAAACAGGGGTGGGAGAAGACATAGTGATTCCTGCCGTAGCATCTGCCACGATCGAAGACAAAGCGTGACTTCTACGGACCAATCTTTTCTTTCTGTGTAGAGGTCTTTCAGGACTCTCTACATTTATTGTCTCGACTTGTCTTTGAACAGAGGTCGGTGTGGTAGCTTCTTCTTACTGAATTGTCTCGGCCAGCTGCCGAGATTGAGATCTAGTGGTAATCTTTTCAGAGGAATGATCTAAGACCAGTCTCTTCTTTGCTGCTGGAGCGGGAGGCTCCTCTCTTCTCCTCTTCTTCTTGGCTGGAGATCTACCTACCTTCAAAGAAATACGCAGTGGTACGTTAACCTCTTGAGGGAACATAACGTCCTTTGAAGCTTCCAAGGGTGCATCTACTGGCTCATGTACCTCATCATTTCCTATGAGCGACATGACGACTCCTTCCCTCTTCAATCTTGTTGAAGACGCGAAGCTATCCGCGAGATTGAAATTCTCAGCAAAGGTGTTCGAAGATGTATAGAATACTGAGTATGTAAATAGCATCCGAGGGCCATGATTGCTATTTACTGGTATCGAGAACGTTACTTTCGTATCTCGAGCATTATAATAAGCCCAAGCTCGGGCCCCATCTATCAAAAAACCCTTTCCTTGAAGGCACGTGATAGCATTTCCCATATGGAATTGGTCGTACCCGAACTGCCGAGCAAATCGACTGGGGAGATATGGCTCTAAATAACATTCTTCTTCAAACCGATACACCAAATGGGACGGTCGAATTATCTTCAACCACTCAAAAGCTATACGGCTCAAAGGTTGCATCTTCGAGTCAATCATATTTGTCAGTATTTGTTCATATCCAACAGGAGGAGGAGTGCAACAAAAGTTCCATCCTTTGCTCAGGTTCAGAGCATATCTACAATCTCTCAGAGTAGTGTATTTCCACTTACCATGAGAGTACCTCCGCAAAAAGCTACCGTCGACCGGTCCCATGCCGGGGTCCATCAAAGTAGGATGGTGAAGAAGCAACCACCCAAACAGATATGTATACGGTAATTCCAACCGAGGAAATTCTTTTTCACCCTTAGCTTTCAGCATCAGATCGACGTACAGACGAAGAACGGCATTCAACCTACAAGTCATCGCTGACAAAAGATCCATCTTGTAGCCGAAGACTAATCTAACGGCAGCAAAAAGAACGCCTCGATGGAAGCGGTCTACGGTACTGGATCCCGGGACTACAAATCGACGGAGCCAATACGTCAGAAACCCTGCTAATTGAGCTTCTTTTGACATAAATCTATACCCTACTCTCAAATAACTCTCGAGAGTATCTCCTTTCTTTAAAGGAGGACATTGATGATCATCCTTCATCTCTTCATCAAAATCGCCACTTTTTTCCATCAACTTCATCACTTCTGTGTTGCTCAATGGCTTAAAGAAGTCAGGATAGCATCTATCATGTTCCTTGGTCTTCGGTTCTTTAATATGGTTAAGGAACAGATAAGGTAACCATTTTGAGGAATAGCAGGTATTTGATGTAGCACTTTTGTAGAACAGAGAACAGATTTTATAATGACATAGCAGTTCTTCGAAGACTGCTACCATTTCTGCGTTCTCTTTTCGGAGTTTGTCCAACTCATCATTTGTTGGGACAAATTCTTCATATGGGGCATCCCCCATTGGCAAGTAAGAGATGTACTGCATCTCATGAAGTGCAAACCCGATTTCTCCGCCAGAAGTCATGAAGGTCCCTGTTCTATAATTGTACCTTTCTGCTAGAGCCAAGAACAGATGCGGGTTGGAAGCAAAACCATAAACAGTGGCATGCACTGCTTGGTACAAATTGATTTGCTAAAGTTTGTTTTCAAACTTGGTCAGAATCCAGTTTGCTATGCAGTTCCATCTCTTAAAATCTGGATTCACCAATCCAGTTAATCTGATATCCTGCTCAGGATACCTTCCTTCGACTTTCGCAAACTCATTTGCGAATATTGGAGTTCTGACAGGTAATAACAAGGAAGAATTCTCCGGCGGAATACAACCGGGTTTCAAACCTCTTAACAAGACACTGTACCGTTCTGAGGAACTGTAGAACATGTCCTTCTTGCTCGGCCCCTTCTTCACAAAAATCCTTCCT
Source organism: Iris pallida (assembly GCA_029216955.1). Taxonomy (NCBI): domain Eukaryota; kingdom Viridiplantae; phylum Streptophyta; class Magnoliopsida; order Asparagales; family Iridaceae; genus Iris; species Iris pallida. Next base: position 483,782 of record JANAVB010004599.1, on the reverse strand, counting down.
GGACGGACATCTTGGAAAGGTGTAAGGTTCCATTCCATCTTCCTCGGATAGCTCGCATGAGCATACCGGGATAAGGGGAGGTAGCGGGAAATATCTGGTATCGAGAATGACTTATCCGTCTGATGGACAATCCTTTCTTCCATCCTTGGTCTCGGTTGAGAACTTTTCTTAAAAGCTTTGCCGAACATGAATAATGGCTTCTTGTGTATGACAGCGTCTGCTGATTCTAGAGGTTGTCCATTCATCAAACATTGTAGTGTCTCATTATCTTGGGATATCAAAATAGCCTGACGGGAGGTTGTCAGATTATATTGAGGATAGTGCACATGAGATAAGTCCTCTTTGTATTCTGACTCTGAAAGAGTTCCTATAAAGTCCTCATATCCGGGATCTTCTCTAGTATTAACTGCATCAGACAGAGAAAACAAAAATTCAGTACAAGTCAAGTCAAAAATTTTGTCATCAGACTGCGCAACATCAGATTGCACAATATCAGATTGTGCAATAATCTGATTGCGCAAACAAACAGTCATCAGTTTGCGCTGGCAGTCCCGCGCAAATCAGTAAATTGTGCTAACTTTTGCCAGCGCAGTTCAATCGATTGCGTAGAGAGTCGTCCTTCATAAAAATGAAGAACGAATTGATTTATGCAACCAGAACCCTAAAAAGGGTGGCGCAGTATGATCACATCTCTAAAAAGAGATGGATTCTGAAGGAACAGTGAAATCAAAACTCTAAAAAGAGTTTTTGATTAGGTCATCTACCTCGCAGCGCTGGATGAGCAGTTTCGTGACGAGAAGCACATCGCGCACCCCTAGCCGATGACTCGGCGGAGGCTTTTCCCTTGGCAGCGGCGGAGGATCGTCGGGGAGCCATCGAGATCGTCGGAGAAGAAAGGAAGAAAGAGCTCGGAAATTTTTCTCTCAAGTGCACGAAGAAAGCAAGTAAAGAACACTTCAAAGGAATTGAAGAGCTATTTATAGTTTTTCAAATCGAAACGGCCGCCTTAGATTGCGCCTAAAAATGGGGCTAATCCCTCAGATTGTGCAGACAGCTCACTACATGCGCAAATTGATTTCAATTTCAAAAATTCAAAGTATTTCGAAATTTTGAATAAATTCAACTTTCGAAAACTTTGAAGGGGGTCTTGTAGGTCCTAAAAAATCAAGTTGCACACATCAACAAAGTCATGAAGATCAAGAAATAAATCTTTCAAATGAACTGCGCAGACATCAGTTTACGCAGTAAACAGATTGCGCATACTAGATTGCGCACACTCCCAAGCGCACAGGCTGACGTGGCAGATCATCATCATTACCTGACACAAATTAAATCTTCTGACAGCTGACAGCACGAAGAACGAGGCGACCATTCGTTTAATCGTGCAGCACGGCGCTCGAGGACAGCTGGCAGCGCAATCCATGTTGGCGCAATTCATGTTGGCGCAATCTATGTTGGCGCAATCCACTCCTGCGCAGTCCAAGTCTGTGCAATCCAAAGTCAGCGCAATTCAGGTTGCGCGTTCTATCAACATAAATGACAAAATGCACGTGGCATTCATGCCATCATTTGTTCATTACGTGGCAACCGTCTATACACGATCATGCGCATTTCAATCAAATGATGCCATGTGTCCAAGACAGTTGGCCCATGATCCAGCAACTGCCTGCGCAGTTTACTGTTGCACAAACCAATTGCTGCACAATCCATCATGCACAGTCCAGAATAACTAAAAGTTAGTTATTTCTCAGAACTCTATAAATAGAGTTTCAAGTCTCCATTTAAGGAGAGAGATCAAGAATCAAGGATCAGATCAGAGATCATAGAGAGATCAGAGAGTCCAGGAGTTCTTGCCCAAGTGCTGCTGCATTCTTCCGAGGCTTTTGCCTTCAATTTCCGAGGCCTTTTGCCTTCAATTCCAGAGTTGTCTTCAACTTCAAAGGCTTCGTCTTCAAAGTTCACATCGTCCAAGGGATAAAACAATCGTCATCTAGATTGGATTCCTAAAGTTGTACCATTTCCAGAATTCAAATTGTAATCTTTTACAAAGTTTGTATCAATAAAGTTCTACACTTTTGTTTTTGCAAACAAATAGATATTACCAATCTAAGTTTATAATTTCTAATGAACTGTACATATTTACCAGATACTTAGTTTAGATAAATTGGACAACTCTAAATGATATTAGTCTTAACTACACTCAAGTCTAGTAACTGATATAAAGAACTTCCTTCAACCAGTATTGCCAACCTAGTACTGTCTTGGTTTCAGGTATAGTGGATGTCAAGCCTTTACTTCAGGTAACCCACAATCTCATGTGAGTTTCAGTTGTGGTTTTAATACAAAACCCACCACTTGATACACTCCTAAAGTCTCAGATATGGTTGATACTTATCAATCTCAGGAATCAGTCTCTAATTCTCAACAATTCAATTCTCTTCCCAGGCTGATGCATATCAGTCTCAGCTAGTACTTAGATTCACTTCAGTCTAGAGGGTACTGTTATGAATTAATCTAGCTAAAACTGAGATAAAACAGTCCTAAAATACTATAATTTGACTTCCAATAACCCCTCTATTATTCCAAACCTGAACTCATTAGTTCAGTTTAAAAGAAACTGAACTATCAGTCACTTCTAATAGCTGACAGCCACAAATATGTTCAGCACCCAATGTCAGTCCCTTATCATTCTAACTGTTCTAGCCATTCTCTTTATGAATGGAACAATACCCATTTATCTACCTAATACAATCCTTAACTTCCCTTGTACTCGATTTACTGGAACACTCTGTGGAATATACAGGCTTAGGACTGCTAACTGAACCTACATTTCTACAGTCCATGCTCTCAAGAACCAATTTCCCCTTCCTGTTACCATCCTCAAAATACATCCTCTTGTCCAAATAAGATTCTTGGAACTCAACAGTGCTATCTAAATCAACCAAAAAGAATCACAATAATTCAGATTTGATTCATTAATTAGAATACTGCACTTGAATTCCTGAGATAAATAACAGGGACCTACTCAAAATTATGTTAACCTGAGTATACAATTGCTCCATCTCCACCCTCAGTTATATGAATCAACAGGTCCTATCTAATGATTGTTCTCCAGTTATATATGGTTCTGTGACCCTATAAATTATGCCCAATGATACATCTCAGAGCAATTCGACTACATCCTTCACTGATATCCTTCCTCAGTTTCTTAAGAAATCACTTATGCTCATTTGTTTCAGATTCTGGAATCAAGGGAATGGCTTAGCAAGAATCATTAACTCAGGTACTAATTTCTGTCCTGGCTACTATAATTTAAAATTAAAAACTAACAGTTAAAATCAAATTTGTACATTGAGTAGATAATCCAATATGGTATGACTGAATGAATAACCACCTTAACTAACTTATGCAAAAATGAACACAGAGCTATAACTCGAGAGTTGGATTCTAACTAAGTATTCTTCAAATGTTGATTCTCCAGACTTAGCCATATATTTAAATAGAGTAATATCCAATATCTCCAAATCAGAATAAAACTCCCTGCAGTTAGAAACTATGCTACAATTTACACAACATATTCTACTGATGGCCCATCCTAGCTAAGAGCCTGACTCTCCCCATGACATCAGTGCATACATGAAGAACCAGTAGGTTGTATTGAATTAACTTTAATCAGCTAATAACTACACAGGATGTGGTCAATTCAATCATTAAAATGGAACTAAATTCTGAGTATAGGGTTCTCTCAGTGCCTTCCACAAAACTCAGTTCACCACCCTATTCTTAAATCCATTAAATTATGAATTGCTGAGAATAAGTGTAGCTAAACCTCAGACATCTACTTAACACCACAATCAACACTAATCCTCAGAACACAGTGATATACCTGAAGCGAAGTCCTCAATTAACTGATACGATCTCTTGAATCCAATACGCTCCCTGTGTCCAGCAATCGTCCTCGCTTTTGTTTGGAACATTACATCGAGCAGTTCAATGAGAGAAAACAGAGTAGTTAGATTCAGAGGTAGTAATCACCTCTAATTTGGATGATCAACGAGATTCAAGAATTTTATGAATACTTACCAAAATTGATTAGCTCGAACAATTGGTTGGCTATTCTTGCTCAATAAAACTGGATCGATTTGTTCTCAAAATCTTCTGTTTCACAGAAGAAGACACAATCAAAATAATGTAAGCACCAACATAGTGTTTGCAAAAACAAAAAAGTTTATTCCAAACTTGAAAAAAATAGTACAAAGTACAATAAATTCTGGAGAAGTACAACTATAGGAATCTGATCAGAAGACGATCACTTTATCTCTTGGACTATGTGAACTTGAAGACTGTAGCCTCTGGAGAATGCAGCAGCAATTTTGTAAGAGTTCTTGATCTCTGTCTGTATGTATCTGATAATTTCACAATAATTAGAAACTCTATTTATAGAGTTCAAGAAATAACTGTTTTAGTAGTTATTCTGATGTGCGCGAGGCTGAATTGCACCAAATTGGGTTACGCCAACCTTCTGTTGTGCCAACTTTCATTCAGTTGTTAAGTCGTGTACTACCTGTATTTAGACGCGTGGCATCATGTGATTGAGATGTGCGTGATCGTGTACAGGATAGTAGACACGTCTTGAGAGATTATTGGCATGTGCGCCACATCATCCTGCTTTAGAATGTAAGTTGTCTCAACTTCATTAGGTTGCGCGAGCTTCGCTCAACTATGTCTGATTGAGCCGCACCGAGACACATGGCAGCTTTTGAGTAAAAGTCTTTCGGATTGTGCCTAGGCACAACTAAATAGTTTGTCTGGATTGTGCCTAGGCGCAACTTACGAAGTGGACAGGACAACTGTCTACCAACTCTCCTTGAGTGGCACAATTCACGGGATTCGAAAAGATTTTTCTCGTTCACTGTGGTATCAGTTGTCAATGCTGTCAGATAATGATGGCCATTAAGTGTCAGATGCCACGTAGATTTTGGCGCAATAAGACTGGGCACAGTCTGATATTAAGCACAACCTGATCAGTGGTGCAGCTTGTTCTCTGAGCTTCATATCAGTGGCGCAACCTGATCTTTGGGGCGCAACTTGATCACTGATTAGTATGTTTAGGGCACAACTTAATTTTTAGGCCCTACAAGATCCCCTTCAAAGTTTTCAAAACTTAAAAATATTTCAAAGTTTTGAAATACTTTGAATTTATAAAAAATTTGACTGAGTCAGTTGCGCCAGTCAACAACTGGTCATTATATTTAGATCTCTTTCTCGAAAACACAAAACTTCCTCTTCGTCTTTCCGAGTATCATTGATGATTTTTGGTTTCCCATGAGGAATATGAAGAGTCAATTTAGTGATATATATGTAGGGGCTGATTTTCATACTTTATTCTTCACTTCTGTAATGTTGATGCCGTCTAAGAAGGAGACAGAGGCCAATGTTGTCACCAACATCAAGTCTCTTGAAGCGAAACCCGACGTCATACCTTCAACTTATTTGCTGGAGTCTGACCCGACACTAAGGGCGACGAACTTTCTAGACTGTTTCGGGTTAACCCCAACTGTCTTTAATCGCTCGAGTGGTGGGCCATCCTCTGAAGAGTGCGGCGATTCGGAGGGATTTCTCAATCTAATGCATCGCTCGGGAATCCGCAACATGAAAGAACTGGAAGCTTCTCTTCGTCAGGCCGATGAAGACAAAAAAAGAATATATTTTTGTATAACAACTTTTATTCTCTTTTTTGTGTCCTTGTCTGTAGGTGTCCACCTAACTTTTGTGAAATCTAAAATTTCTGATACATTGTGTGGCTGTGATTTCAAATAGTACACGTAGATGCGTTCCTTCAGCTGATTCAAACGCTTACTGTTTCGTTGAGGAACACATGGCAGTCATCACATGGTTTCCATCACCTATTATTTAGTTCTTTTTCAAAAATAGGCTCCTAGAATGACGCGCCTGTTTCATCTTTAACCCCTTTAAAAGGATATCAGAAACGAAAGAGCCATTCATACTGTAGGGCCTAAAAATTAAGTTGCGCCCTGAACATACTAATCAGTGATCAAGTTACTCCCCAAAGATCAGGTTGCGCCACTGATATGAAGCACAGAGAATAAGCTGCGCCACTGATCAGGTTGTGCCTAATATCAGACTGTGCCCAATCTTATTGCACCAAAATCTACGTGGCATCTGACACTTAATAGCCATCATTATCTGACAACACTGACAACTGACACCACAGTGAACGAGGAAAATCTTTTCGAATCCTGTGAATTGTGCCGCTCAAGGAGAGTTGGTAGACAGCTGTCCTGTAAACTTCGTAAGTTGCGCCTAGGCGCAATCCAGACAAAACCTTTAGTTGTGCCTAGGCGTAATCCGAAAGACTTCTGCTCAAAAGCTGCTATGTGTCTAGGCGTGGCTCAATCAAGCGCAGTTGACTGAAGCTCGCGCAACCTAATAAAGTTGAGACAACTTACATTCTAAAGAAGGATGACGTGGCGCACATGCCACTAATCTCTCATGACGTATCTACTATCCTGTACACGACCACACGTATCTCAATCACATGATGTCATGTGTCTAAATACAGTTAGTACACGACTTAACAACTGAATGAAAGTTGGCGAAACAGGAGGTTGGCGCAACCCAATTTGGCGCAATCCAGCCTCGCGCACATCAGAATAACTGCTAAAACAGTTATTTCTTGAACTTTATAAATAGAGTTTCCAATCATTGTGAAATCATCAGATACATATGGACAGAGATTAAGAACTCTTTCAAAATTGCTGCTGTATTCTCCAGAGGCTACAGTCTTTAAGTTCACATAGTACAAGGGATAAAGTGATCGTCTTCTGATCAGATTTCTACAGTTGTACTTCCCCAGAATTCATTGTACTTTGTACTATTCTTTTTTTAAGTTTGGAATAAACTTTTTGTTTTTGCAAACAAAATGGCGACTCTGCTGGGGATGACTTTCTCCTCCGACGAGAAGGTGACAACTCAATGTGATACTGCGTCGATCAGCAAGACGCAGAAGACTCTGGTTGTTCAGGTCAACCAGATAGCCTATGAGGATATGATTAGCACCAAGAGCAACAAGCGTACAGCGGCTATTGCCAAGAATAGGACAATGTGGACTCCTAAATCTTCTATGGTCACTGTTGCCCAGGCGCAACCTGAATGTTCAGTAGCCAAGACACAGTTTGTCTCGGCGGCTCAGGCACAGCTTGGTTCTATTGCCCGTGTGCAACCTATTCATCCTGCTGCCCATACGCAGTCTGCTACTCTCTTTGCTGCCAAGGCACAGCCTGTTCAAGCTATTGTTGAGGTACATTCTACCCATGTTGCTGCCAAGGCACCGTCAGTAACCCGTAGGACTATGGCGCAAACCAAGCAATCAGCACTTCAAGCGCAATCTGCTGCTCTGGCGCAACTCAAAGGAACTAGTCTTTTGGCTATTCCCTCTTCTAATTATCAAGTTCTGAACTTGGAGAATCAATGTTCTAGTTCTAACACTAGACAGAACAAAGGGAAGAGTCCTTTGACACTTCCTCAATTGGCACAATCTATGCCTAAAATGGTCTCACGATAGAAAAAAGGAAAAGGCTTCTTAGCTGACCCTTCACAAAATAAAGGAAAGCACCCTTTGGTCTTTTCTCAAACTTCCCTAGTCTATGATTCAGAGGAAGATCTGTCAGATTCTATTCCTTTAAACAGAGGTCTTCGGATCTCTGATATTGGAAAGAATACTGACCAAAGAGGTATCTTACCTACCCCTATGGGGTTTGGTCAAGACCTTCTCACCTTGCAAATTTCAAGATCCAAGCAAAAAAAATTGAGGGTATTACAAACAGAGACACCTGGAGCAAAATTTTTAGATTTACGCGCTTATCTTAATAGGCGTCAACCAATATCAACTTTGGTAAAACGTAAGAACCCTATGCCAAAGGCCAATCTGTACCAAAAGCCAAAGTTTGAAAATAAAGATCCAACCTCCTATGCTAATGAGTTGAGTACATCTTTTTATACTCAGGGAACTAAACATTTGAAGAATAGAAGACATGTTCCTAACATCATTAAGGAATATGTTCCTTCGACTTCTTCTCGTCCTGTAGTTTTAACTAATTTGCGGCAATGTCACACACAAAGACGGAAAATTATGGGGATGACTCCCTCACCTCCAAATCGTGCTTCAAATCGCTACTGCCTTCATGAAGTCGTCATCAACTGTTGTTGCCAATCGGCTCGATGATCTGTCTTCGATCGTATGAACTATGCTTCAACTCCTGAACATATAATAGAAGATGAAGATGAGCTATTATATGCTCCTGTCAACATGACTTCTCAAGGCACTGGGGGTGGAAAACGTCCAAGACGTAATGCATCCCGTAATCTTAGTCAGCAATACTTAGATCGGATCCATGCATCCAATGAAGGTGTCTTTTAATACACTAGATCGAGGAATCGACATTTGAACCAAGGTGTCTTAAATTAAGAAGATCTTTCCATCGCTTATGTAGGAGAAGACTCTTTCTCAGAGTTTGAAGCAGATAGTGAAAGTTCTAAACAGACTATCTTATCAATAGCAGCAAGAGAAGTGACGACATATACCGTTATGGAAGATCAAGATGCCTCTACTTCAACCATCAAGAGCAACGGATTGTTGCTTTGGAGGACAAATTGATGACCATGGCAGAGATGGTCATAAACATGCTTACTATCATCCTGGCTCAACATACAGTTCCACCGATTGTAAATCCAGCTACAAATCCAGAGCTTATAGCATCTTCTGTACCTGCTAATCTGGGGGTACCAACTCCTCAGGTCGCTTCCGTGCCAATTCAAGCTGATCCCAGTCAGTCTGGTGCTGGGGGTGGTAATTACCACGCTGTTCCTCCTCCTAACACTTCTAACCAGCCTACCAATTCCCAAATATCAGGGGATGATAATGAGGTTGTGAAACTCTTACGTACTCAGTTTGAGGCCTTCAAGCAGAAGGATGGCCTACAAAGACTGGATATAAAGTAACCATATCCAACAGAGTGGAAGAAGGTTCCATTTCCTCCTAAATATAAGCTCCCAACCATCATGCTGTTTGATGGAAGCACTTCTCCAAGTCAGTACGTCAATCATTTTGACGTGATGACTGATCAATTATAGCCAAATGATGCTCTCCTTACCAGAGTGTTCGTCGGTTGTTTAGCTGGTGCAGTATACAACTGGTATTGTAGCCTGCCTGATGGCTGCATCACTTCTTTTGCTGGTTTCAAGCAAATGTTCTTAGAATGATTCTACGAAGGAGTTAACGACATGACGATGTTTGTCATCATTAAAATTAAACAGAGACATAATGAATCCACAGAGAGTTTTATTGAAAGATTCCGTCGAGAGGCACTCAAAATGCCTTTAGGAACTCTATCTGCTGTAACAATATACACTTGCAAATCAAACTTGTTGCCTATTATCAGTATATGGACAGGATCTACACAATTCCAGGATTGGTCTTCTTTTATTGTCAATGCCAAAGCAGCCGAGGTCAGTGCCAAAAAGTTCAAGCAGTTAGGAGTCCAAATGACTCATCCTAACCAAGATGAACATTCTACACCCGGGGGTAGTAATCGTCAGAATAATCGCAAGAGTAAAGATACATTGGCCATTAATCTTAAAGACAAGGAAACTTTAGCTGTCAATGTCACTCAAACAGCATCCACTCCATCAGCACCACCGCAGAAGACAACTCGTCCAAAAGAAGAGTATTCTTTTGATGAAGATGATACTTTAAGCATCTTCGATTGCTTGATCAAAAGCAATATGCTTCAGCTTCCAGAGACAAAACGGCCAGAAGAAGTGGGTAAAATTGATCACCCTAAATACTGTGTTTATCACAGATTTATAGGGCATCCGACCAGAGCATGTTATGTGCTCAAGGGAAAAATTCAAGAGTTGGTCAACTCTGGAGCAATTACTCTGCAACAGGACGAGAAAACGGTAACTGCTAATGTAGTTTCTCTACAATTTGGTGATTTTTTTACCACAACTTGTGCAAGATGGTGTTGTCCCCTTTCCAAGGACTACTCTTGAGATCATGAATCTTCCACCTCCTCAAAATGAAGGTCTTGTTCCGCTGTCAACTGACAGAGGAGAGATTCTATGGATTCACCCAGATCTGGTAGCAGAATTTGAAACGCCTTTCTCTTCTAAGCAAAAGAAGCATTCCAGATCTAAATCCAAGAACTGTAACATGGTATCCTTTGAACCAGTAACAGAAGAAGAAATTCTAATGGGTACTAGATCAGGGAAACCCTATCTTCGGGAGTATTTCGAAAATGAAGAGAACCCTGCTCCATCTCCTGATGTTCCTCCATCATCATCTTCTCCTGGCGAGAATATACCATCATATCCTTGCCGGTGGTCGAACCAACTCCTCCTAAACCAACAGCAGCCGACAAGGGAAAACAACCTGTCCGTTTGGATAAAGCATTAAAGAAGTCCTCATCTCTCGGACTTGAGAAGCCATATAATTTTGACATATTGGCACAATTGGCCAATACTCCAGCAAGATTGTCAATCTTTGAACTCTTACGTCTCTCAAAAGAGACTCGAGAGACGTTAAGTGAAGCCTTGATGCAGGCTGACGCTTGTCTTACTCTTCTCAAAAAGTCTGAAAAGGAGCCAGTGAGCTGTGCACATTATTATAGTATATTTGAATTAATGTCCAATATCACTTTTACACAAGATGACATGATGTTAGAAGACAATCGTCATGATCGTCCTCTCTATTTCACAGGGTAGGTAGATACCATAAAAGTTGATCGTATTCTGATTGACCCAGGGTCCGCACTTAACATCATGCCGAAGTCTTTGCTGGATGCTTTGAAGATCCCAGTGTATAACCTTTTCACAACTATCACTACCATCCGAGGGTTCAATCAAGGAAGAAGTGAACCTTTGGAGAGGATACGCCTAAAACTTTAAATTGGCAATCTTTGTACAAAGGTAACTTTCTATGTTATTGACAATCATGGCTCATACAACACTTTGTTGGGAAGACCATTCCTCCATGAACATAATATTGTACCCTCTACGCTCCACCAATATTTCAAATATGTGGATGATAATAGAGAAGTCCAAAAAGAGGTTGTATATCTGAATCCTTTCAAAGGGGTTGAAGCATACTACAACAATTCTCGCATGTACAAGGAAGAATTCATGAATGTAGTACTAGAAATGGACACGGATGAAGAATAGAAGAGTGTGCCAAATGATACTCTGGTGATTCCCGTCAAAGGACATACCTTATGTCCTCAGTCCTCCAAACCACAGACTATCTATCTTCCTTCCCATGAGAAGCAGCCTAAGGGTGATGGTCAAGAATGTAGAAGCATGGAAAATACTAAAGGAAATGATTCATGCGGCCAGAAAAGATCCATACGGCTCAGAGAACTCATGCGGCTCAGGGAATCATGCGACATAAGGAGCTATGCGGCCCAAGGCATTCCATGCGGCTCAGAGGACACGTGGCCTGATAGTGCTCCCCTCCGACCCATGCTACATTAATAGCTATGACGGCTGACCCCTCTGAAAAGTTGACAGCCCTGACACAAAGGCAGGTAATTATGACTCTGTCATAATGATGAATCTCTAGGGAAGAGGAAAGAAATCTCTGACACAAATCCTCTGAGAGTCATAAAAATGCCACGTGGCCTTGCCACGTGGGCGTTCGTATGCGGCCCGCTTCTCATGCGGGTCAGAATAAATCCTATACGGGTCAGGCCGTAGAAGCCTCATGGGACTCGAGCAAAGGACTTCCCATGCGGCTCAGAGTGAATCCATCCTATGCGGCTCAGGCCATGAAAGCCTCATGCGGCTCGAGCGAGGACTTCTCATGCGGTTCAAGAGGATCATGTCTATGCGGCCCAGGCGGATATATACCTATGCGGCCTACAAGGATTACTCCTCTGCGGTTAGAGGACTCAAGTGAGGGCCACTGCCCAGGCAGCCCTGACCCGTGGGCTTAACCGTATGCGGTTCAAATTCATATGCGGCTCACTCGTCATGCGGTCCAGACCCCCCAGCAGCTCCTAGGACACGTGTCCTAAACCGATTAATTCCTCAGATTTGCTACCATTAAAGATGGGGTCAAATCCCAATAAATCTGGGACACATGGCAGAAGAATAGATCTGATTTATTCGCAGATATCAGAAGATCAGTATAAGGAAGATTTATTCCAATCAGCATTAATTGCTCATAGGATTTGGTGTAATCTACACCTAATGGCCCAGATTCATCATAATCAGGATGAATGGCCTAGATTGACCAATCCCTAAGCTGCCGCCATCTCTAAAAGCTAATCATTAGCAACCCTAATGATCATATCCCACTATTATAAATAGCAAGGTGCCATTCCCTTGTAAGATATACAATTTCAGAGAGAAAAATACGTATATACAGAGAGACTCCCTAATAGTCAGAGAGAAGAATACACAGAGAGAGAGAGAAGCCAGAAGAGAAACAGAGGAGCAAGAAGAGCATTTCTTCGTCAACGCCAACCATCTTTTCACAAGGAGCCAAGGCTGTATACCGATCGTCCAAGGAGTAAGGCAGGGCTGCCGTCGCCTTCCCGAGCATCTATCGTCACCCCCCAGAATCTAAAATAAACAATTGTACTTAGACTGCTGTACCTAGGTTTTCGTCCCTAGGCTTTCTTTGTACAAGCGAGTTTGTAACGTGAAGTAAAAGTTCGGTCCTCCGATAATTATTCTGTTCTTTTATATTTCATGGCAAACACGATGGCGACTCTGTTGGGACTAACTTCTCCACGGCTGAGGAGTTGGTGACGCAATCGGATGCAGCCAAGCTTGGCTCCACGCAACAAAAGATGGTCGCCCGGTTCGACCAACAGGCGTTCAAAGAAATGCTCTCCGACAAGAACACTGGCCCGGTCCAGAAGCGAGCCCGCACAAAGAAGGCCCGTAAGGAGTGGAGACCCCGATCCTTCGTTCCTGCTGAAGCTCTTGCAGAGACACCCTCTATTGTTCAGGACGGCGAGCAAGATTCCCCTGCGGCCCCACTTCAGATCATAGACAACTCTGCTGTCCCCAAGTCCGGCAGAAGTAAACACTATGATGCTGGACTTGCAGGAGAAAAGAGGAACTCTATGAGATCCGAGCCGCATAAGGTTATCAGCCGCAGGGAGAAAGCTCATGCGGCTACATCCTTCAGCCGCAGGGAGAAAGCTCATGCGGCTACATCCTCCAGCCGCATGAAGAAAACTCATGCGGCCATATCTGTCAGCCGCATAGCTTATGCGGCTACAGTTGCCAACCACACGAATGAAACTCATGCGGCTGTGGGAGTCAATCGCTTGCAGAAAACCCATGCGGCCACAATTGCCAACCGCATGCGGCCAGCCTGTACGGTTGTGACTCCTAGCCGCACGAAAATAATTCGTCCAACGGCAGAAGACAACCGCATGCAGACAGCCTGTACGGTACCCAACTCTAGCCGTATAGCATCCGTTTTACGCTTCTCTTGATCAGTCTTTGATCGTTTCTCATGCGGTCCTGACCCTGATGATTCTCTGGATGATAAGCCACTCTGTGGTACCCAACTTGGACTCCTCCTATTACGCACCCGCAAGTGCTAAAAGAAGGAAGTCTAGGACAGCGCGAGCTCATCAGGCCCAATCAGCTGTCCCAACCTCTGACTATCGGGGCATCCCGTTGACTATCACACGGGCCTCGGATGGGAAGTTGTATACAACCGCTCGAGTCCAGCCCCCGGCGGCAAACAGACAGAGTAGTTCTTCTGACCTACGGGAGGCGATCCTCCACAAACGCAAGGAAAGAGAAGGAGTGTCAGCGTGCAAAGAGTCCTCGCTCGGACATTACTGCACCCAAATCATCGTCAATTGCTGCTGCAACAACGCGGCAGTACCGGAAGATCGGCCGTCCGTCTTCCAAAGGCTACAGCACCCGAGCTCAGAAGATGAGGCACCTCCTGTTGTCTCCTGCAATTCTGCTCAAAAGGTCCCCACCGAAAGGAAGGGGAAAAAGACGAGTATCTCCAGTCCCAAGATATCAACCACCACAGCTAAGAAACTATCATCTAAACGGTTGTCCTCTACTGGTGTATTCTAACACACCCGTTCAAAGACGAAATTTACCGCGATGGGAAATTCATCATCCATATCGCTGGGGGTTGAGGGAACGGGGGGTAGCACTCCTTTGAACATCCGCAACAATCCGATGTTTCAAAGAGCCGAGCCCGGACAAACAATTCTTCCATCAGGGGCAACAGACGCCGATGTCCCCCCGAAAAATCTCTGCGAACTCAGAGGCCTTCAAGGGAGGCTAGCTTATATCAGAAGGTTCATTTCCAACCTCTCCGGGCGATGCCGACCATTCACGCACCTCATGAAGAAAGGAGTCTCATTCGTATGGGACGAGGAATGCCAGCGCGCCTTCGACAGCATCAAAGAATATTTGTCGAACCCTCCAGTCTTGGTGGCCCCAGTTTCTGGAAAACCATTTCTGCTCTATGTACGAGCAATAGAACATTCCCTCGGGGCTCTGCTGGCACAAAATAATGACGCAGGCTATGAGCAAGCCATATATTACCTCAACCGAATGATGATTGGGCCAGAGCACCAATACACCGCTGTGGAGAAGGAATGCCTCGCTCTGGTGTTCGCTATTCAGAAAATACGGCACTATGTCACCGGACAAATGATACATGTGATCTCACGAGTCAACCCTCTCAGGGTCCTCATGACTAAACCAGGGGTACTCAGCTCTCGCCTCGCTACATGGGCAATATTGCTGTCCCCTTATCATATGATCTTCGTCCCACAAAAGGCAGTCAAAGGTCAAGCCCTGGCAGACTTCTTAGCAGCCCACCTAGGCTCGGAGTCTTCCAGAATATATGAAGAGATCCCAGATGAGGTCGTCGACTCGCATGCAACCTCTCACGATGATATATGGTGAATGTTCTTCGACGGTGCTTCGAGGACCGGACCTAAAGGCAATATCGTCGTCGGAGTCGGGGTAGTGCTAGTCTCCCCTTCCGGATTGGTGATTAACCGCGCTTATTCCCTCACTGAACCCTGCTCTAACAATATGGCCGAGTACAATGCTCTGGTCATTGGTCTCCAACTTGCAAGAGAGCTGGGGATAGAATACCTTGAAGCATACGGCGATTCCTAACTAATCGTCAATCAGATCCGGGGCTCATACGAGGTCTGCCACGAAGACATGATCCCTTATCACCAAATAGCGATTAACATCATCTCGTCGTTCGAGGGGTTCTTCATCGAACATGTCCCCAGACTCCGAAATATCGAAGCTGATGCCCTAGCTGGTCGTGCCGCTTCCCTAGCAGTTTTGAACTATTATCGCCAATCAGTGGATATGATAGGCCACGAACTGGTCTGTCCCAAGAACAATGTGCAATTCGTGGCGAGTTATTCCGCCCAGACGATCGATGATGCCCCAGATTGGAGACAACTATTCATCGACTTCGTCGTCTACGACATCTTGCCTGAGAACCCAAAGGAAGCCACTTCTATCAAACGGCGTTCTCTCAGATTCTTCTACGATACAGAGACGAAAATGCTGTATCACCGCTCCTACGACGGATTACTGCTTCGGTGTCTGTCAAACGCAGAAGCCAAAGAAGCCGTACGAGAAGCCCATGACGGTGTCTGCGGGGCCCACCAGCCCGGTCCTAAATTGTAGGACCGTCTTCGACGAATGGGCTACTATCGGCCCACGATGGTGGCAGATGCGATAGATTATGCTAGAAAATGCAAAGCCTGCCAAGTCCACGCGGACTTCATTCACCAACCATTCAAATTTCTACATCCGACAGTGGCGTCCTGGCCATTCGAAGCATGAGGAATGGATATCGTTGGTCCAATCACCCCACATTCCTCCCGAGGACATCGCTTCATACTTGCGATCACTGATTACTTCTCCAAATGGGCGGAAGTTGTCCCACTCGCAGAAGTCAAGACTTCAAACGTGATCAGCTTTCTTAAGCATCACGTCATCTACCGCTTTGGATTGCCCCGAAGGATCATCCATGATAATGGTCCGCAGTTTGCAAGCCACGCTTTCTATCGATTTTGCGATAAGCACCGTATTCAGAATATCGCTTCAACGCCGTACAACCCGGCAGCAAACGGGTTAGCAGAGGCGTTCAACAAAACAATCATCAAACTCCTCAAGAAGTTCATTTCCTCCAACAAGCACGACTGGAACGAGAAGCTCGGCGAGTGCTTATGGCCTTATCGCACTACAATTCGAACAGCCACCGGGAATACGCCGTTCTCCCTAGTGTATGGGAGTGAGGCAGTTCTCCCATTAGAGACTCAAATACCCTCACTCCGCGTCGCCCTCACTTATCAATTGACAACGGATGATAACTACCGACGTCGGCTGCAAGAATTAGAAGCCTTAGATGAAAAGCGCCTCCTAGCTCAGCAAAGGATCGAGCTATACCAAGCACGCATCTCAGGAGCCTTCAACAAGAAGGTCAAAATCAGAACATTCCAAGTAGGTGATCTTGTTCTGGCAGTCCGGAGGTTGATGGTCATGACTCACAAGACCGCCGGCAAGTTCCAGCCAAAGGGGGAAGGTCCATTTGTCATCGAGGTCGTGTTCTCCAACGGTGCTTATCGCCTCGCCAAGCAGAATGAAGACTTGCTCATGTTGCCCGTCAATGGCAAGTTCCTGAAGAAATACTATGTTTAAACAATATTCTCCAGATCCTCGAGTCACGTACCCGCTAGTACCACTGAACTCGCTTCATAAATTTCCAGATTATTGAGTCATGTATCCGCTGATACCACTGAACTCACCCTCACAGTTTTCCAGATTCTCGAGTCACGTACCCGCTGGTACCACTGAACTCGCTCCATAAAATCCCAAATTATTGAGTCTTGTATCTGCTGATACCACTGAACTCACCCTCGCAGTTTTCCAGATCATTGAGTCATGTACCCGCTGGTACCGCTGAACTCATACTCACCGTTCTCCAGATTCTCGAGTCACGTACCCGCTGGTACCGCTGAGCTCGCACCCACAATATTCCAGATTTTCGAGTCATGTACCCGCGTGTACCGCTGAACTCATGCCCTTCTTCCACAAAGATATCCCAAATTTCTAAGTCATGTACCTGCTGGTACCTCTGAACTTACACTTTGATTCCAACATTCATGGATTAACGAGTTATGTACCCATAAGTACCCCTGAACTTACATCCTGGTCACTCTTTTGAAAGAAAGTCATGTATAACCATACCCCTGAACTTTTTTCCTACAAGAGATCCTCCCTCATGATCTAATACCTGTACTCTCAGTGCACAACAAAGGTAACGGGTCCACAAACTTCCAAGATGGCCATGTCCTCATTACCTCTGAGTCGTTCCACTTCCACCAAAAACAAATCATCCCCTACATAGAACTTCCATGTCCTTATTACCTCTGAGTCATTCTATGTGCCCTCCTTCATTGAGCCCACTCCTGTCATGTCCTCATTACCTCTGAATGGGAAGGCTCCGTCAAAGAAACCCTCATGCTCGCCATGTCCTCAGTACCTCTGAGTCAGTATGATTGGTTCCTTTCTTTTAAACTCGTTGTCCGTATCCAGAACCTGGGTACGTTACGGACAATGGGTCCACGCAAAATGTCCCAATAAGAGGATTATTACAAAGCAAAAGAGTGAAGCACATATATATTCCATTCATTCAGAAATCGGTTACATCCACACGATTGCAAGCAAGTCAAAAGAGTTTTTCATGAAGACAAGAAGAAAGGCAAAACAAAACAAAGACTACAGACAGATAACCACGAAAAGCCCCTATATCCTAGTTACAGGAGCGCATGTACCATTCCCTCAACCATCTCACATATGAAGGATGCAAGTGAAGAGCATCCTCGTCCGGAATAGGAGAAATAGAGTTCCCAGTGCTACCACCCTCAGCAGTCTCGATATTTGGAGGGCTGCCGTCCCCCTCAGGCGCAGGTTCTTCTTTCTTCACTTCCTCCTTAACAGAGGAAGATCCCTGGCTGATGACAGGAGGCTGCGGCTCCTCTGACGCCGCAGTCTCAGCATTCGGTGGAGATACTGCGAGAACCAAAGACGAAGAAAATGAAAACAGTCAGAAATGGTCATGCGGCTCGTTTTAGACAAGTCTCATGCAGCTCAGACAGGGGGTATATCCTCATATGGCTCAGTCATAGGACGTGTATGCGGACCATGTAGTTTGAGAAGTTCACATCAAAGTCTGAAGTATGAGTGAAGCAGGCTCTATTAGGGTTTTAAATCGACTACCTAATCCTTACCTTCGATGGCAATATGAACGTCAAGACGAACGGGGGGGCGCGACAGTCGAGGGCGAAGCCGATTTCTTACTCCTCGCCACAGCCTTCTTCACAGCCTTAGAAGCCCTGGGTGCCATTGCTGTCTGATGATCAGAGGAAGAAAACACGACAAAAATCTGAGTCAAAAAGAGTCTAAGAGAGAAGACTGTCTAAATGCCCTTCTATTTATAGACAGAAAACTATGGACCGACGCCCCGTATAAACGCGATCGACTCTTCGGCTATCGAGCCAAACCAGCCATTTAAAGACTGAGCTCTTGGGATCCTGTCCCAAAAAGATCTACACGCATGGCATAATGACGTGGCAAAGGGCATATGCGGTTTAAATGGCCATGCGACTGAAAGCAACTATGCGGCTCGAAAGTCCCCTGCGGCTAAGATATCCATACGTCAGGACTTTATATGCGACCGGAAGAATATCCAGCCATGCTTCTTATTCAAAGTATTTCAATTTTGCAAATTGAAAACTTTGAAGGGGGTCCTGTAGAAGCGTGGAAAATACTAAAGGAAATGATTCATGCGGCCAGGAAAGATCCATGTGGCTCAGAGAACTCATGCGGCTCAGGAAATCATGCGACATAAGGAGCTATGCGGCCCAAGGCATTCCATGCGGCTCAGAGGACACGTGGCCTGATAGTGCTCCCCTCCGACCCATGCTACATTAATAGCTATGATGGCTGACCCCTCTGAAAAGTTGACAGCCCTGACACAAAGGCAGGTAATTATGACTCTGTCATAATGATGAATCTCTAGGGAAGAGGAAAGAAATCTCTGACACAAATCCTCTGATAGTCATAAAAATGCCACGTGGCCTTGCCACGTGGGCGTTCGTATGCGGCTCGCTTCTCATGCGGGTCAGAATAAATCCTATACGGCTCAGGTCGTAGAAGCCTCATGGGACTCGAGCAAAGGACTTCCCATGCGGCTCAGAGTGAATCCATCCTATGCGGCTCAGGCCATGAAAGCCTCATGCGGCTCGAGCGAGGACTTCTCATGCGGTTCAAGAGGATCATGTCTATGCGGCCCAGGCGGATATATACCTATGCGGCCTACAAGGATTACTCCTCTGCGGTTAGAGGACTCAAGTGAGGGCCACTGCCCAGGCAGCCCTGACCCGTGGGCTTAACCGTATGCGGTTCAAATTCATATGCGGCTCACTCGTCATGCGGTCCAGACCCCCCAACAGCTCCTAGGACACGTGTCCTAAACCGATTAATTCCTCAGATTTGCTACCATTAAAGATGGGGTCAAATCCCAATAAATCTGGGACACATGGCAGAAGAATAGATCTGATTTATTCGCAGATATCAGAAGATCAGTATAAGGAAGATTTATTCCAATCAGCATTAATTGCTCATGGGATTTGGTGTAATCTACACCTAATGGCCCAGATTCATCATAATCAGGATGAATGGCCTAGATTGACCAATCCCCATCTCTAAAAGCTAATTATTAGCAACCCTAATGATCATATCCCACTATTATAAATAGCAAAGTGCCATTCCCTTGTAAGATATACAATTTTAGAGAGAAAAATACGTATATACAGAGAGACTCTCCAATAGTCAGAGAGAAGAATACACAGAGAGAGAGAAGCCAGAAGAGCAACAGAGGAGCAAGAAGAGCATTTCTTCGTCAACGCCAACCATCTTTTCACAAGGAGCCAAGGCTGCATACCGATCGTCCAAGGAGTAAGGCAGGGCTGCCGTCGCCTTCCCGAGCCTCTATCGTCACCCTCCAGAATCTAAAATAAACAATTGTACTTAGACTGCTGTACCTAAGTTTTCGTCCCTAGGCTTTCTTTGTACAAGCGAGTTTGTAACGTGAAGTAATAGTTCGGTCCTCCGATAATTGTTCTGTTCTTTTATATTTCATGGCAAACAAAGAACAAAGAGAGCTCACCTCTTCTGAGCCGTTTTTAATCGACCTTCGTCGTAAGAAGCTCCCTCCTCATTTTCGTTCTTTTTCTCCCCTCTTGTCATCAATCTGACTAAGCCTGCTAAGGTTAAAGTTTCTGTTGTAAATAATGGTGTAAAAATCAATAAAGCTTCTCCTTTACAGTATACTGATGTCTTTTACAATACTCAGTATTATTTGGATATGCTAGATAACTTTAAACCACTTACAATAGAAGTCGTATCATCTCTGCGAAATATAGTATCATTGGATTCAATACAAGAGTCGTACTTTTTAGTACCGTCTCGAAAGAAAGATGAAAAGCCTATATTCTTCAACAAAAGAGAGGAACCAAAAATTATGCTCTATAATGATAATAGAGATGATACAGGAAGGCTACAATTATGCCGTTATAGTCCACAATCCAAAGCCATCATCCGTAAAATGGGCTATGATTTTAGAACATGACTCAACAATGGTAAAGGAAGGCGGACTCCCCTTCGTATTGCTGTTCCAAAAGGAAAATTACAACAATACCATAATAAATTGAAGCCGAGCTTAGGTTATGCTTCACCTCTCTCAACTTCTGAACCTTCTGAATCTGATGAAGAAGAACGATCTAACTCTTATGATTCTATTTCATGGGATTCTGACACCAGCATCGGTCATATTCATAGGGTGATGGTATCTTCTAACATGGTGTCCGCCGAATTCTCAGAAGAAGATGAAGATGACATTGAAGAAGCTCATGAAGTGGACCCTTGGGCACAAAAGATGGACAATCAGTGGGAACTTCATTTCGAACAACGAGAACCACCTACTGAAGATCAACTTGTCCAAATCAATATTGGAGAGGAGGGTGTATCACGACCAATCTTCATTAGCAAAAATCTTCCAGAGGATGATAAACAAGAGTTAATTCATCTTATTCATGAATAT
Source organism: Iris pallida (assembly GCA_029216955.1). Classification (NCBI taxonomy): domain Eukaryota; kingdom Viridiplantae; phylum Streptophyta; class Magnoliopsida; order Asparagales; family Iridaceae; genus Iris; species Iris pallida. Next base: position 462,571 of record JANAVB010004599.1, on the reverse strand, counting down.
ATTGATGTCTTTGCCTGGAGTTACGAAGATATGCAGGGATTAGATCCTCAAATTATTACTCACAGGCTTAACATTCTGTCGAATACCAAGCTGGTCAAACAACAACAACAGCGATTCAAGCCTGAAATGATGGATGCAATTGATGAAGAAGTCAAAAATCTTATAGCTTACGGTTTTATCAGAGAAGAATAGCATCCTGACTGGGTAGCAAACGTTGTACCAGCCCTGAAGAAGACCGAAAAGGTTCGAATTTGCATAGACTTTAGGGATCTCAATGATGCTTGCCCTAAAGACGAGTTCCCTCTCCCAATTACTGATGTTATGATCGATAATACATGTGAATTCGAACAAATTTCTTTCATGGATGGGTTTTCTGGATATAATCAAATCCGGATGGATCCTGAAGATGAGAAACATACTTCATTTCGTACTTCTCGGGGTGTATACTGTTATACGGTCATGCCGTTTGGTCTTATGAATGCAGGTGCAACTTACCAATGGGCTATGAGTACTATTTTTCACGATCATCTGTGAAAGACTGTCGAATGCTATGTTGACGATATTGCTGTCAAAAGTCATCTCAAAGAAGATCACATTCAAGATTTAAGAACTATCTTCAATCTAATACGCCAGCATCAACTCAAAATGAACCCCACCAAGTCTTTCTTGGGTGTCTCTAGTGGTAAGTTTCTCATCTTCGTTATTACCTCTAAGGGTATACACATTGATCCCGAGAAGATCAAATCCATTTAAGAGATGCATCCTCCACGCAACCTAAAAGAGCTACGAGGATTCCAAGGTCGACTTACGTACATCAGGCGGTTTATTTCAAATTTATCTTGATGTTGCAGACCATTTACTCAATTAATGAAGAAAGGTGTATCTTTTGTTTGGACGAAAGAATGTCAACGAGCATTTGACGACATAAAGCGATATTTAATGAGCCCCCCGGTTCTTGTACCACCGATCTCAGGAACACCCTTCTTATTGTATGTCCAGGCAATGGATCATTCATTGGAAGCTTTGCTGGCTCAAAATAACAAGGAAGGTCATGAATAAGCCATCTACTATCTTAGTCGAACGATGATTGGAGCTGAACATCGTTATAATCTGGTAGAGAAGGAATATTTAGCCTTAATGTTTGCTGTTCAGAAGACAAGATATTACATTATAGGCCAAACTATTCATGTCATATCCCGAGTCAATCCTCTTCGAGTCTTAATGAAGAAGCTAAGTACACTCAATTCTAGGCTTGCCATATAGGCCATATTACTAGCACAATATGATATGGTTTATGTTCCTCAAAAGTCTGTGAAAGGCCAAGCACTTGCTGACTTCTTAGCAGCTCATCCTGTCCCTGAGACATCTAAACTCTATGATGAGATTCCGGAGGAAACATTAGAATCAATATGATCACAAAAGAATTTCCTACCTGGAGGTTGTTCTTTGATGGAGCTTCTAAAATTGGACCTGGAGGTACCCTTGTGGCTGGAGTGGGAATTGTTCTCGTTTTACCCGATGGATTAGCTATTCAAAGGGCCTATTCTTTAGATGAATCATGCTCTAACAATGTGGCAGAATACAATGCCTTGCTCGTTGGACTCCAATTAGCCAAATAACTAAATATCGAATATCTCGAAGTATATGGCGACTCTAAGCTGATTGTTAATCAGGTTAGAGGCATATATGAAGTCCGACATCAAAATCTAGTACCATATCATGAAGCAGGAACCAAGATAGCCTCTTCATTCAAAGGGTTCTTCATCGAACATGTACGTCGCTCATGTAATACAGAAGCCGATGCCTTAGCTAACCTAGCTACGGTATTGGCAGTTCCAGTCAAAAGACAACAGATGGTTGTTATCTCTAATAGAAAACTATTCTGTGTTGAAAACAACCACAACATTGAATTTAGCAACCTAACTGAAGTCAACGTCACTAGTGAGGACTGGAGATCACCTTTCATTGATTTTGCAGTACATGACTGTTTGCCATTAAAATCTTTTGATGTAATTTTAATACAAACAGAACAGTGTTACAATGTAGGACTTAGACGTAGTCCTAGGAGTACACTTTTGTTTATCTGGGTCCCTTGTGCCAATGGAGCAAGTGGTAATGCGTTGACTCCGTTGACGATCTGACGATGGTTCTCGGTTCTCTGAAGGTCTGAGTTGCTCTGGGTGCTGGAGCTTGCGGAGAGAAAGAAGACGTTGAGTGTCTGTATCTGCCTCTCTTTATATGTTGTTGGTGGTTGTACGATGTGTATATGTGTGTAAGAAGGAAGTGATCCCTCTATTTATAGCTTTGCAGGCTGGCTGCTCATGTGCGCATGTAGGATATGCCTGTACGCTAGGACGCCACGTGGTGGTTGCTGATGGAGGCACATGGGCGATGCGCTCTGATTGAGGAGTTGAATCCTTCCTGTTGCTGTCGTGGGCAATGGCAGAGCTGACACGTAGCAATGGAGAGGATCTTTCAGTTGCTGAGATCTTGGATGATTAGCACCCCTTCATAGGCTGAATCAAGTCAAAGGACACGTGTCGTAGGTCCATGGCTCGAAGATCTCGAATTTGGTGGGGAGTGATCTGATAGGATGTGCCTGGGATTGGGCGCATGAGGAGGCTTTGGCTCGTAACCTTTAGGAGTCACGAACCGGTCGGGGCGCATGGCTTTTGAGGCGCATGCAGGGCTTCAGTAGTGACTTTACTTCTGTCTTTAGGGACCAGAGAAAAGTCTGAGGCACATGGCTTTTGAAGCGCATGCAGAGATTTAGGCGCATGGTTGCGGAGGCGCATGCAAGATGGTTGGGCGGCTACGTGGCTTGCAACCGCCGAAAGAAAGTAATGATGATGCTGACGTCGGCGACGCTTCGTCTTCTGAAAAAGCTGTCAACTGTTCAGTCCTCGGGGGACGTGCTGCCAACTTTGTCAGACTTCAGCATTTAATGTTCTTGACAGGTGATGGGCTGTTGAGTGGGCGCATCGATCTGCGTTCCACTAGGTGCATGGGGACGCATGGGGGTGCATCCTTATGAGGCGCTTGGAGCTGATCGGCGCCTCAGTATGATGCGCGGTCTGGCCGGCGCATCCGCTTTGCATGATACATCTTTATGGGCCCGACTGTTACATTCTTCGAGTGCTTTAGATAGCCGTTTTGACTTGGCTGAATTCGAAGCGTTAGGTTCATCACCATTTAATGCAAATTCATTGCACAGGATACGGAGAGCCAGCCACTTGGCACATGGGTTTGATTTGCCCGACCTATAAGTAGTAGCATGGAGAGAGAGTTTGCTTCTCGTTCTCTCACGTCCTTCCGAAATGAATTTGTTTGCTCGAGCACATTCTGTTGATGAGATGCTCCTGAGGGTGAAGATGCGACGTATTGTCTTCATTGATGCACTTGAAGGTGAGTGTTACATCCAAAAGTCGGAGTCGAAGTCTTCTGAGGCAGGCAGAAGGTGCATGTTGCATCCAAAGATCAAGATGCTCGAGCCTCGTCTCCATTATGCTGGAGGAACCGCAGATCGGAATTGCGGTGCCCCGATCATCTTCCTTGGGCTTTGGGAGAGCTCCGCCTTCTGCTAGAGTGGGTGTTGCCTATTCTTGTTGGGTTGAAAGCTGCCCCTTTAGCCGCAGGTTGATTTGCGGTGCTCTTCTCTTCCTTGGTTTGGAGAGCTCTTCCTCCAGCTAGAGGGTTGATTGCCACCCTCGTTCTGCTCAATAAATGCTTCATTAGTCGAAGCATTTGATGGCGCATATGCTGACACTTCATGATGCGCCTGACTGGGACGCTGAAGGGCGACACATAACTGAGCTACTGAAGGGATGCACCTGGTTGAGAGCGCATGGAGAGATGCGCTTGTTTGAGAGCGTATGACGAGATGCGCCTGTTTGAGAGCGCATGTCGAGATGCGCCTGTTTGAGAGCGCATAGTGGTTGCTCCGCCTAGCTGTAGACTTAGGGTCTTTTCTTTGTAGAAATTCTCCCTTGTACAGCTCTTTTTAATACGTGTAATAGACTTTTATATGAAATAAAAATCCTCTTTTAATGTCTATACTTTTGCTTTGCTGTGCCAAGTACTTCCTCTGAGCTCCCTGGCGCATGTGATGTTTAGGCACATAGGATTTCTGGTCCTGAAATTCCATGCTTCTACAAGACCCCCTTCAAAGTTTTCAAAACTTTTCACCAAGTTTTGGAATACTTTGAATAAGAAGCATGGTGGCGTCTTCTACGGGGCGCATGACTGTTCGGGCCCATGATTTACTCCGCGCATCAGTGATGGGGCGCATGCTCCTCTCAGCTAATACAAATGATAACGCTTCGGTAATAAAAAAAGATTAATGATGATCTTTTTTAGATTTATTTGCAGTTATCTCCTCACAGAACCCGAGGCGGCGGCTGAGGTCACACTTCATCGGTTCACGCGTGCGACTGAGCCTATAAATAGGTATGAAATGGAGAGAGAGAGAATTCTTCCTCTCTTTGCTTTATTTCTTTTTAGAGTTCCTCTTTTGAAAAAACCCTAACTTTCTTCTTTCAAGAAATGGCTCCCAAGACTCCTCGTGTCGGTGCTGGCAAAAGGAGCCTGCGGAGTTCATCGAGGAGGACGCTCCTGTCACCGTTGTGACTCCGGTCGACGTTCGACCTGCGGTGACGGGTGGATGTCATCTTTCAAGTGTCGATGACTATCCCTTTGCTGAATGAAGTCCTTCTGGATGCTTCTCTTTGTCAAATGGGAGTTGATTTCGACGAGAAAGTTATTAACCCCACGAAAGCTGGTATCCTACTGAATCAGCCTTCCGAGAGAATGCTGCAAATCCAGAATCAGTCGCCTATTTTCCTCCAGAGTATGATGGAGAGCGGCAAGCTGGAATCTGCTGAGTCCGAGGATGTGACCTTCTTGAAACCTGTCTTTCGGTTCGGTGACAGACTGTTCTCCACCGAGGCGAAGATACTAAAGATCAAGGAAGACTGATTCTTCTTTGCGAAGGGCATGGTTCTATACATGCGATAACTCGAACGCCAATTGCCGCTGACGGCCTTCTACCGTTTAGCTTCCAAGAGAAGGATGTCATGGGAACTTACTTCTTCTCAAGGAGGGGCAATAGGGGGTATTCTTTCGATTGACGTTACTTCGAATCAAAGGGATACCTTGGCCGCCTTGCGAGCCGGTCCCTCATTCAATTGCTGGACTTTGCGTCCTAGGAGCCTTTATAGTGAGGTCGCTAATGACACTTTTGCCTTTAGTGCTTCGACCTTTGCAAATCGGATGCTAACATCGAAGGTTATGTATCTGAAAGGTAGCTTTAGGGTTGAAGGTTGGTGTGACCACATGCTGAAGTGGGACGAGTTGACCCTTTGGGTGTTATCGAAGTTCAAGGCTGAGCTTGAGGAGATTGGGCTGACGGTCGCTATTCGTGTCACACAGGCCGGCATGGATCTCAATAAGCATATGTTTCTTGCGCTCTTGGAGACGTTCAATACCCAGACTGGCACTTTCTTTACTCCAGTAGAGGAGTTGGGACTGGCTCTCCATGAGATGTACGAGGTGTCCAAGCTTCCATGGGGCTCAGAACCATACGCGGAATACTTTCCTTCAAATAAAGAGATCGTCGTTCTGGAAAGGAAGGACCCGGAGATGATGGCTATTTTCAAAGAGGTGGCGAGCCATCATTATCTGATGCAACGGAAGGACAAGGGCAAGTCTCAGCCTCATGTAACTGCTTGGAGGGATTACGTCTTCAAGCAGGATTTGGCAGACCCCTCAAAGATCCGATTTACGACTCCGCAGGGGCTGAAACCCGCGGAAGTAACTTCCGAAATGAGCCGACTAGACGAGAGGGCCCCCATTCAAATGAGAGTGGCGAAGATGCGTACAGCTATTTCTGGCACTGTGTGCACCGGATGTCATCTAAGGCAGTATTGTCTGCATACTTGATGATATGGCTCCGGGATTGTGTGTTCTCGGGCGGATCTGGCTCTGTAGAGAGGGTAAACCGGAACCTCATTTTGCCAGCAGTAAAATTGGTTTTTGGTTGCCCTTTGGCTTTCCTCCCCGCGATGGTGTGTAACCTGTTGCGGGGCTTGAGGACTTTTGCGGATGATGTGATACATGGGAGAGGTAGGAACGACAACTTTCCCCGGGCCGAGTTACCATTCCATTATCTGATGGGATGGTTGATTTTGCACCATTCCAACGTGATGAGCCCGGGCTTGGAAGAAGATCACAGAGCCGGAGATGCATTCCTCCGTCGTTTTCGCCAAAGGAGTTGGTTACATACCGGTGTCCCTGTTTGCAGGAAAGATTTATCCCACCTTTAGGGGTAGGAGATCACCAAAGTTGGTCCCGTCCTTTTGGATTTTGAGGCCAACGAAGACTTAATGGATTCGGGTGAAGATGCCACCACTCTGCCTCCATGGGGATTCTGCTGGTTGCAAAGTATCCGGCCGTCCCATCTGGTGTACCGGAATAGGAACCAGTGTTACCTGGCACCGTATTTGTCGAGCCGTTTTGTACGACAATTCGGCTATGCTCAGTTGATGTTGGACAACCCCAGTATTAACTTGGGGTATACTGGAAGGTTGTTGGATGGTGCACGAGCTTGGTATTACTACAATGCCGGATGTACCGGAGCTCGTTTTACGCTGCCTGTTCAGAACCCACGGCCGCCGATTCATTTCTCGGCCGCCAAATTTTACTGTGCCATGAATGTCGCGTCCCCTGGATATGATCGGAAGACCAATTTTATTGTCGGTACCCAGTTAGAGGCAACTAAAAATCAGTTGGCGAAGGCTCGATCGTACCGTCCACCAGAGACGGGTTATCGAGGTACCCCTGCCGTATCTACGGGGGGTCGGGCGGAGCCCTCGGGCGATCAGCCGAAGAGACGTGCTGATACAGAGGCTGGCTGTTCTGCGCCGATACGACAGAAGAAGGCATTGTCACCGGTAGTGTCAACAGACTCGGCTCCTATGGAGGTAAGGAGTCTCACATAGTCTGGTTAATTCTACCATTTTGTGACATATACTTTCTGTAGAAGCATGGAAAATATTAGAATAATGATCCATGCGGCTCTGAGTAAGAAGCTTATGCGGCCCACCCAGGAGCGGCCCTATGCGGTTCAAAGAAGACTCTCAATCGCATGCGGCTCAGGAGCGTATGCGGTTCAGCAAGGCATATGCGGCTCGATGGACGCCATGTGTGATCCTTCCCTACAGCTGGTCGTTTGAGTAGTGGCCTCATTTATTGCTCCAGCACGATTCACTGTGGCGGCCTTGACATAAAGTTTCATAATGGCCTTGCCATAATGACTGACTCCTCGGGAAAAGAAGAAAATCTCTGACCAAATCCGTCAGAAGTCCCAGATTGCCACGTGGCAATCAGTCATATGCGGCTCCCTGAGAACCCGTTCCATGCGGTTCGATACAACGCTAGCTCATGCGGCTCCCTGGGAACACATTCCCTGCGGCCCAATACGACACCAGCTCATACGGCTCACAAAGATTACGCATATGCGGCTCGATGAAGCATCGTCCTATGCGGCTTACAAAGAGTATCTCTCTGCGGTTCGAGGATAGTCAATCCTATGCGGCTCTGACAGGACTCACAATTAAGACACGTGGCATGGGATCAATAAGAGATTTAACCGAATTTCAACAAATATATTTGACATCATCGTCATAATTACTGAGATCAGGGCATATCATTTATCATCAAGCTAATGGGACACGTGGCGAGCAATCAGACATTGGCATAATCAATCACGAGGATTTAAAACAGCTAGCATTAATTACTCATGAGATACGATGCTATCCGCGTTAATGGCTGAGATTCACTGTAATAAGGATCAAGGGTTCAGATAGAATGAAGGAACGCCGACATTCCAAACAGATAATCATTAGCAAACCCTAATAATCACCCTCCACTTTTATAAATAGCCAGCATCATTCCCTTAAAAAAAAAGAGAGAGAGAGGAGAGGTCGGTAACAAAAGAATAAAAAAAAGAAGAAGAGAGAGATCTACACAGAGAGAGCTCCCCCTTTCTTCTTGATAATCACAGAGGGAGAGAAGTCAGGAGAGCAATCCGAGGAGAGCAAGAAGAGCGTTTCTTCGTCAACGCCAAGCAGATCTTCCCCGAGCCAAGGCTACATACTGATCGTCCAAGGAGTAAGGCAGAGCGGCCGTCGCTTTTTCGAGCCTCTATCATCACCCCCCAGAATCAAAAATAAACAATCGTACTTAGTCTGCTGTACCTAGGTTTTCGTCCCTAGGCTTTCTTTGTACGAGCGAGTTTGTATTGTGAGTCTAAGTTCAGTCCTCCGATAATTGTTCTGTTCTTTTACAATCAATGGCAAACACGATGGCGACTCTGCTGGGGACTAACTTCTCCACGGCTGAGGAGTTGGTGACGCAATCAGATGCAGCCAAACTTGGCTCCACACAAAAGAAGATGGTCGTCCGCTTCGACCAACAGGCGTTCGAAGAGATGCTCTCTGAAGGCAGCGCTGGCCCGGCCCATAAGCGCACCCGCACCACGAAGGCTCGCAAAGAATGGAGACCGAAGTCATTTGCTCCTCCTCAAGCCCTCGATGGGATGCCCTCTGCTGCTCAAGACGACGAGAAGGATTCTCCTGCGGTCCCACTTCAGGTCGTAGACAACTCTGTTGTCCCCAAGTCCGGCAGAAGAAAATATTATGATGCTGGACTTGCAGGGACAAAGAGGGACTCTACGCGGACCAAACCGCAGAAGAATATTAGCCGCAAGGAGAAAGCCCATGCGGCTACATCTGCCAACCGTTTGAAGAAAACTCATGCGGCTACTTCTGTCAGCCGTATAACTTATGCGACTACAGTTCCCGACAGCATGGATGAGACTCATGCGGCCAGTAAAGTCAATCGTTTGCAGAAAACCCATGCGGCCACAGATGCCTACCGCATACGGCCAGCCTGCACGGTCGTGACCCCTAGCCGTATAAGAACTCGTCCGACGACAGGAGACAACCGCATGCAGACAGCCTGCACGGTTTCCGCTCCCAGCCGCATAGCATCTGCTCCATGCTCCTCTCGATCAGTTTTAGACCGTCTTTCGTACGATCCGAACCCTGATGACTCTCTGGATGATAAGCCAGACTCTGTGATGTTCAACTTGGACTCTTCTTATTATGCACCCACGAGTGCTAGAAAGAAGAAGTTTAGGGCAGCGCGGGCTCATCAAGCCCAGACAGCCGCCCCAACCTCTGACTATCAGGGCATCCCGCTGATTATCACACGGGCCTCTGATGGGAAGTTTTACAGAACTGCTCAAATCCAATCTCCGGCGGCGAACGGACAGAGTGGTTCCTCTGACCTGCGTGAGGCGATCCTCCACAAGCGTAAGGAAAGAGAAGGGGCCTCGGCGTGCAAAGAATCCTCACATAGACGTCACTGCACCCAGATCATCGTCAACTGCTGCTGCAACAACGCGACAGTGACGGAAGATCGTCCGTCCGTCTTCCACAGACTACAGCACCCGAACTCAGAAGATGAGGCACCTCCTGTTGTGTCCTGCAATTCCGCTCAGAAGGTCCCCGCCGAGGGAAGAGGGAAGAAGACAAGCATCTCCAGTCCAAAGATATCAGCCACTACAGCTAAGAAGTTGTCGGCTAAACGGTTACCCTCCACCGGAGTATACCAACACACCCGTTCGAAGACAAAATCTGCTGCAACAGAAGACTCATCGTCCCCGACCCTGGGGTCGTAGGAGCTGGGGGTAGTACTCCTCCGAACGTCCACAATAATCTAATGTTTCAAGGAGACGAACCCCGAGAAACAACCCTCCCATCGGGTACAACAGATGTTGATGTCCCCGAGGACATCCATGATTCTCTAGACGAAGCAAGCTCCGAAGCTGGGGGTAGTGTTCCTTCCGAGTCCGAACCTGAAGAGAACATCCCCACATATCCAGATGATTTCTCGACGCATGGGTACGACTCGGAGGGTACATCCTCCACCACTCCCTCCGTCACTCCTCATGTGAAGACGGTATTCATGACAGACAGCAATCAAGGCGGTTCCAGCGATCGCCAACGCATCGACACGCTGGAGGCCATATTGCATGCCTTGGTCAAGTCTGTAGACGAGATCAAAGCGGCACTTCCTACTCTGCAGGGAGTGACACCTGGCCAGACAAGCACGGGTCCCGCAATCAACGTAGATTCAAATTCAGCGGTGCCAAACCAGGGCAATAATCCTCCCGAGATAACGGCCCCTACCGCGACAGATGAGGCCTGAGAAGTAAGAAGAGATGTTCAGGAGCTCCGAGCAATGTTCCACGCCCGAGAAAACTCTCAAGACCTCAGAATACGGCAACCATATCCTGCTGAATGGAGGGATATTCCCTTTCCGCCAAGATATAAGCCGTTCAATATCAACCCATATGATGGCAAGACTTCAGCAAGTCGATACATCACTTACTTTGAGGTCACTACTGACCATCTGCCCCATGATGACGCTATCCTCACGCGGTTATTCATTGGGGCATTGGAAGGAGTCGCCTTCGATTGGTACCACAACCTGCCAGACAATTGCATCCACTCCTTCGCTGGCTTCAAGCGCTTGTTCTTGGAGAGGTTCTATGAGGTAGGGCAGGACGTTACGATGTCTACCCTCATGGACGTCGTTCAAGGAGAGAAAGAACTGACGAGAAATTACATTGAACGGTTTCGTTAAACCGTAATGAAGTTACCATATGGCAACCCGGACTCTTCTTTGATTGAAATTTGCCAAAAGAGACTACTTCCAACAATTAGTCTCTGGATGGGCGAAAGTCAGTTCAAGGATTGGAAGGCTTTTATCATCAGTGCTACAAGTGCTGAAGAACGATTGAAGAAGGCTCGCCAACTGGGGTTGCATATCTCGGAGGGAGAGAACAAGAGCAAGCGTCCCAACACCAGCAACAACAATGGGGGTAGCCCTTCCAACAACCGGGACAACAAAGGCAAGCAGGCTATGGTGACCGATACAGCCCAGAAGCCCGAGCCACAGCTAGCAGACAAACAATGGCCTCAAATCACTTATTCCTTTGAAGACGGCCACGTCAAGCCTATCTTGGACATGCTTATACAAGGAGATAGGATTCAGCTTCCTCCACCAAGACGGGAGCCTCGGCCGACTGATCTGGAGAACCCAAAGTTCTGCTATTACTATCGCTACGTCCACCATGCTACACACGACTGCTACCAACTGAAACGGTATATCCAAAACCTCATCGATTCGAACGCCCTGGCCATCGATTTCGAAGAGGTAACCGTGGCAGCCAACATGGTTTCCGTACAATTCGGCAGCTTCCCTCCAACAGAGACTCAAGACGGGGTTATACCCATCCCTCTGGCAACAATGGAGATTGCTAATCTGTCGCCTGTTCGCGATCAAGCTGCTGGTCTAGTACCCCTCACCAAATCACGAGGGGAAATCATGTGGGTCCATCCGGACCTAGTCCACGAGGTAACTCAGCCCTCTCCACCTTCTAAAAGGAAAAAGTGAAAAAGTCAGATCCTGCCGCACTACCTCGGCGGAAGAAGAGGAAGTCTCGACCGTCACCACTCGATCTGGAACACAAGCCCAACCGGTAACCGAAAGCGCGACTGATGATCATCCGCCCACTACCAATGATGCTCCGGGACCAGCTCAGCCTTCGACGACCGACAAGCCTAGGCCGAAGGAGACTCGCTTCGACAAGTCCCTCCGGAAGGAGACACCTCAGGGGCTGGAGAGGCCCTACAACTTCGACATCTTAGCGCAATTAGCTAATACCCCGGCCAAATTGTCTTTATATGAACTCCTCAGGCTCTCAAAGGATGTCCGCACGGCTTTAGGTGAGGCGCTCCAAAATGCCGATGCATACTTGGCTCAGGTCAACCTCACGGGCGATAACCAACCTGCAGAGCTCCAAGATAGTGCGTGTACGGAAGCAATGCCCAACATCGTCTTCTCTCCGCAAGATATGCTCATCAAAACTAACCTGCATGATCGCCCGCTATACTACACTGGATACATCGACGATGTAAAGGTGGACCGAATGCACATTGATCCTGGGTCCTCTATAAACATCATTCCGAAGGGTCTGCTACATCATCTTCACATTCCGATGCATCGCCTGACACCTACAAGCACCGCCATTAGCGGTTTCAATTCGGGCAGGAGCTACCCAATAGGGAAGATCCGTTTGAAGTGTCAGATCGGCGATCTCCAATCAGAAGTCACCTGTTATGTCATAGATGCCGACACTTCTTACAATATCCTTCTGGGGCGGCCTTGGATACACGATTACATGATCGTGCCTTCCACGCTAAACCAGTGCTTCAAATATGTCGATAAGCACGGCTTCGTGAGGACAGAGTTTGCCGATATCGACCCCTTCAAGGGGGTCGAATCTTATTACTCAGACTCCTGTCTGTAAGAAAAATCAAAGAAGCATCTGGTCGAAGAAGATGTGCAAGCTCACAACAAGACGGCTACGGGATCAGAAGAACCTCTAACGATCCACCTTCAGGCTCGCAAACCGGGCAATTCTGTACCCCTTACGGCCACTCTGCGTAAGGACGCAATCAGTCTCTCCGCACAAGAAGAACAAATGAGAATTCGGCTGCCAAGGTCCGGCCAAGCGCCGAGACCCATAACAGGGCCACTTACCATCAGACTATCGAGAGTCGGTCAGCTCCAAACGGAGAAGCCCAATCCCTCCAACAGACCGCTCATAATACGCCTTCCCAAGAAGATTCTTCACCCCGATGCGAGGTCTGACACTTCTAGCGAACCAGCCACCCTTCGTCTCACATCAAGTACCAAACTGGGGGTTGCTAGTTTACCAACAACTCCACGATCTGTTCCGCCAGTTGAGCCTATGAAGATCAAGCTGACTAGGTCGTCCTCTCAGTCTTCATTTATACAGGGGGTGGCCGAAGAAGAACCAGAATTAGCCAAGTATGTGGCTGCCCACTTCGATACCCCTTCCGCAGATGATGTAATCCCTCTAGAAAAGATACCTTACTTCATCAATAAAGGGTTATCTTTGAACTACACCGAGCTCAATAAGCTATGTACAATGTATGCTATGGAACACGATGTAGGCACTCACCTACATACACAGGTGACAAACGTGTACACCGCCATCCGACTTACTCCAGCAGAAAACACTTACCGAATAGTCAAGGGAGGGGACCACCCGAACATCTTCGGCCGGACGAACAACCCACATCCCCCCGCTATAGAAGAAGTCGACTTCGGGTCAGATGCCGGAAGACTGCCTCTGTATCTCTATAGCCCTCAATCCAAATATCTCATGCAGAAACAGGGGTACGATCTAGAGACAACGCCAGGACTGAACTATGGCACTGGACGACGATTACCTTTGAAGACGCCAGCCCCGGCGGGCAAACCACGGAACTACTATAACAAAACCCGATGCGGTTTAGGGTATGTAACGCCTACTACGACCCCTGAAAGCTCTGATGAAGAATGCGACTGGCAGTCACATTCAACCGGATTACCAACTTCTGACTCAGATACCAGCATCGGAGATGTGTTCAGACAAGTCATGTCAGTCAACATGGCATTCACCGACGCTTACGAGGAAGACGAAGACATCCCCGAAATCCTTGAGCTAGAACCATGGGCCCAGCAATTAGACGCACAATGGGAAAAGCAGTTCGAACTGAGAGAACCTCCTACCGAAGATGAGGTCATACAAGTGGATCTCGGCAGCGAATCTTCTCCAAAACCGATCTTTATCAGTAAAAGCCTAACTAACGAAGAACGAGAATCGCTGTTAGTACTCGTCAGAGAATACATTGATGTGTTCGCCTGGAGCTATGAAGACCTGCCGGGGTTAAATCCTGACATCGCTCTCCACAAACTCAATATACGGCCAGATGCAAAGCCAGTCAAGCAGCAACAACGACGCTTTCGCCCAGGTGTCATGGACGCGATCGAAACTGAAGTCAACAAGTTAATAGCCAGCGGTTTCATTCGTGAAGAGCAACATCCTGATTGGGTCGCCAATATAGTACCCGTCCTCAAGAAGAATGGAAAGATTCGAATCTGCATCGACTTCCGCAACCTGAACGAGGCATGCCCCAAAGATGAATTCCCCCTTCCCATCACAGACATCATGATCGACAACACATGCGGCTTCGAACGTATGTCATTCATGGATGGATTCTCGGGGTATAATCAAATCAAGATGTCTCCCGACGACGAAAAGCACACATCATTCCGAACACCGATTGGCACGTACTGCTACACAGTCATGCCATTCGGTCTAAAGAATGCTGGCGCTACATATCAACGAGCCATGAGTATCATTTTCCGAGAACATTTACGCAAAACAGTAGAATGCTATGTCGACGACATCGCCGTCAAGAGTCGCCATAAGGAAGATCATCTACAAGACCTGAGAATGGTGTTCGACCTGATGAGAGCCCACAACCTGAAGATGAACCCTACGAAATCATTCTTGGGCGTATCCAACGGAAAATTCTTAGGCTTCATCATCACGGCACGGGGCATCCATGTAGACCCTGAGAAGACGAAGGCAATCATGGAGATGGGTCCCCCGAAAAATCTCCGCGAACTCAGAGGCCTCCAAGGGAGGCTAGCTTACATCAGGAGGTTCATTACCAACCTCTCCGGGCGATGCCGACCGTTCACACACCTTATGAAGAAGGGAGTCTCATTCGTATGGGATGAAGAATGCCAGCGTGCTTTCGACGACATCAAAGAATATTTGTCGAATCCCCCAGTCCTGGTGGCCCCGGTCCCCGAAAAACCATTCCTGCTCTACGTACGGGCAATGGAACATTCCCTTGGTGCCCTGCTAGCACAAAATAACGATGCAGGCCACGAGCAGGCCATATATTATCTCAGCCGGATGATGATCGGGCCAGAACATCGATACACCGCCGTAGAGAAGGAGTGTCTCGCCCTGGTATTCGCTATTCAAAAGACGCGACACTATGTCACAGGACAAACCATATATGTGATCTCGCGAGTCAACCCCCTCAGAGTCCTCATGACTAAACCAGGGGCCCTCAGCTCTCGCCTCGCCACATGGGCAATATTACTGTCCCCCTATCATATGATCTTCGTCCCGCAAAATGCTGTTAAGGGTCAAGCCCTAGCAGACTTTTTGGCAGCCCACCCAGGATCGAAGTCATCCAGAATCTATGAAGAGATCCCAGATGAGGTCGCCGATTCGAATACAGCCACCCACGATAACATATGGCGAATGTTCTTCGATGGCGCCTCAAGGACCGGACCCAAGGGAAACATCGTCGTCGGGGTCGGAGTGGTATTAATTTCTCCTACTGGGCTGGTGATCAATCGTGCCTACTCCCTCATGGAACCTTGCTCCAACAATGTGGCCGAATATAACGCTCTGGTCATTGGCCTCCAACTTGCAAAAGAGCTGGGGGTAGAATACCTTAAAGCATACGGCGACTCCCAACTAATCGTCAATCAGATCAGGGGCTCATACGAGGTTCGCCATGAAGACATGATCCCCTACCATCAAATTGTGATCAACATTATCTCATCATTCGAGGGATTCTTCATCGAGCACGTCCCCAGACTCCAAAATATCGAAGCTGATGCCCTAGCAGGCCTGGCTGCTTCCCTAGTAGTGCCAAATCACTCTCATCATTCGGTCGATGTAATCGGCCATGAGCTGGTCTGCCCCAAGAACAACGTTCAAGCCATGGCAAGTTATTCTGCCCAGACGATCGACGACACACCGGACTGGAGACAGCCGTTCATCGACTTCGTCGTATACGACATCCTCCCAGAGAATCCAAAGGAAGCTACCTCTATCAGGCGGCATTCTCTCAGATTCTTCTACGATATAGAGACGAAAATGTTGTATCGCCGCTCCTACGACAGATTATTGCTCCGGTGCTTGTCAAACGCGGAAGCTACAGAAGCTGTACGAGAAGCTCACGACGGTGTCTGTGGGGCCCATCAACCCGGCCCTAAGCTACAGGATTGCCTTCGCCGGATGGGCTACTACTGGCCTACGATGGTGGCAGATGCGATAGATTATGCCAGAAAATGCAAGGCCTGCCAAGTCCACGCGGATTTCATTCACCAACCATCCGAGTTCCTGCATCCAACGGTGGCATCCTGGCCATTCAAAGCAAGGGGGATGGATATCATTGGTCCAATCACCCCACCTTCCTCCCGAGGATATCGCTTTATACTTGCGATCACTGATTATTTCTCCAAGTGGGCGGAAGCCGTCCCACTCGCAGAAGTTAAAACTTCAAACGTGATCAGCTTCCTTAAGTATCACGTTATCTACCGCTTCGGACTACCACGAAGAATCATCCATGATAATGGTCCACAGTTTATAAGCCATGCATTCTACCGATTCTGCGATAAGCACCGCATTCAGAATGTCGCTTCGACACCATACAACCCGACAGCAAACGGGTTGGCAGAGGCATTCAACAAAACAATCATTAAGCTCCTCAAGAAGTTCGTCTCCTCCAACAAACGCGACTGGAACGAGAAGCTCGGCGAGTGCTTATGGGCTTATCGTACCACGGTTCGAACAGCCACCGAAAATACACCATTCTCTCTGGTGTACGGGAGCGAGGCAGTCCTTCCTTTGGAGACTCAGATCCCCTCACTCCGCGTCGCCCTCACTTATCAATTGACGACGGATGATAACTACCGACGACGACTACAAGAGTTGGAGGCTTTAGATGAAAAGCGCCTCCTAGCTCAGCAAAGGATCGAGCTATACCAAGCACGCATCTCTGGAGCCTTCAACAAGAAAGTTAAAATCAGAACATTCCAAGTGGGTGATCTTGTTCTGGCAGTCCGGAGGCCGATGGTCATGACTCACAAGACCACCGGTAAGTTCCAGCCAAAATGGGAAGGTCCATTTGTCATCGAGACCGTGTTCTCCAACGGCGCCTACCGCCTCGCTAAGCAGAACGGAGATTTGCTCATGTTGCCCGTCAACGGCAAGTTCCTGAAGAAATACTATGTTTGAACATCATTCTCTAGATTATCGAGTCATGTACTCCTTTAGTACCACTGAACTCTCATCCATCATTCTCCAGATTATCGAGTCATGTACCCCTTTAGTACCACTGAACTCTCATCTATCATTCTCCAGATTATCGAGTCATGTACCCCTTTAGTACCACTGAACTCTCATCCACCCTATTTCAGATTATCGAGCCATGCATCCGCTAGTGCCGCTGAACTCTCACTCCCTCAATAGTCCAAATTACCAAGTTATGTACCAGCTGGTGCCTCTGAACTTACATTCTGGTCACTCTTTCAGATAGTAAGTCAAGTATGATTATACCTCTGAACTTTCTTCCTGGCAGAGATCCTCCCTGAGGATTCACTACCCGCACTCCCAGTGCACAAAAAGGGTAGTCGATCCACCAATTTCCGAAACGACCATGTCCTCATTACCTCTGAGTCGTCTTCACTTCCACCAAAAACAAACCGCCCCCTCGCATAGAACTTCCACGTTCTCCTACCTCTGAGTCGTTCTATGTACCCAATCTTCATTGAGCCCACTCCTGCCATGTCCTCACTACCTCTGAGTGGGAAGGCTCCGTCGAAGAAATCGTCATATTTGCCATGTCCACATTACCTCTGAGCAAGTATGTCGGTCCTCTTTTAACCTATTATCTGTACCCACAACCGGAGTACGACAAGGATAATAGGTCCACAAATGTCCTCTGTTGACCACAAATATCCTCTGTTGACCACAAATGTCCTCTGTTGTCCACAAATAGCTTTCGTAAAGTCTCTCCTGCCATGTTCTCATTACCGCTGAGCAGGAAGATTTCACGATACAACCTTCATGTTTGCCATGTCATCATAACCTCTGAGCAAATGTGATCGGTTCCCTTTTACCCCATTATCCGTATCCTGAACTAGGGTACGCCAAGGGTAATAGGTCCACAAATATTCATTCGCTAAGCTTCTTAGCATAAATCCACCATCTTACCATGCCCCGGGAGCCCAGCTGCTCTACGGCATTCCTTCCCCCAGTACCGAGAACATCCATGACCACTTTGCCGTGGCTGTCCCGGACATCCTATCTAAACTGTTATCCGTATCTAAAACCAAGGTACGCCTAGGATAACAGGTCCACAAATAAATCCCCCAGCAAGTCCAAATTCCATAAACACCGCAAGTGCAAGAAAGAAAAGATGAGTTGAAACATGCTCATTTATTCAAAAATCAAAAGGCTACATCAGCAGGGATCACACCCCCTTGCAAAAATTAAAAAGAAAAAAAAAGAGAGAGAGAAAGAGAGAAGAAAAAGAAGACAGAAAGTCAATCACTGCTCTGGAACACATAACGCCGTAAGACGGTCCTTTATCAAAGCAACCGACCACTCAAGCTTTTGTCTGGCTCGGCGCTCCGCTTCCTGATCCAACACCGCCGCATCCTCCAGATGAGCATGGGCTCGCCAGTTGTCCTCAAACTTCATGAAGGCCCGCTCCAGGTTGACAAAAGATCGGGAAACCCTCTCGGCCTCCCGAGCGATCGACTCATGTTCTGCATGAGCAGCCTCCCGCTCTGACTCTAAGAAGGCCAACTCCTTCTGGAGTGCGAGAATCCGCTCCTTCGTGTCAGCTATTCCACGAGAGGCAGATTCTTCCCGGGCCCTACAAGCCTGACTCCGACGACCCAGTCGGTCATAGAAGACGGAGAACTTGTCAAGGTCCCTCTACACAGTCGGCCCGGCAGTTTCTCGAGCGAGCTTAATCCTGTCCCTAGCAGCGACCAGGAAGCTGCGCTCCCATTCAGTCGCGGCGGGCAAGCCAGCCTGCCGCACTGCCAGCAGTTGGGTCACAAGCTGGTCAGCCTTTGTCAACTTAGGCTCCAAGAGCGCTGCTAACCCCAGCCCGCCAGGAAGACCCTTCAGGGTGTCAATTTGGCCCCGAGCTCCCCGTAGAGACAGAGAAAAAGGGACCCCCCGTTCCACGGCAGCGTTTACACCCCTCCCTAAGTGGCGATAGTAGCTGTCAACCACATCCTGCGTCACCTCGTCCAGAGCCTCCGAGGAAACCGGTGTCAACGGGAGTGTGGCTGGTAGCACGGAAGAAGAGGCGACGGAATCTGCCGCTCCTCCCAGAAGAGAAACCAACTCTACACGGAAGGACGCTTGAACATCGGCCAATTCCTCTTCAGCGGCCCGCAGAATTTGGATGCTCGGCAGGGTCGAGAAGTCAATCTCCGGAGCCGTATAAGCAGCCGAAGACGAGGCCGGGGCCAGCACCAACTCCATCCCCATCTGCCCAGAGCTGGCAGAATGTCCCTCAACATGCGATAACGAAGGGGAGAAAACTCTCCCTTCCCCCTGATCACGGTAGACCAGGCCTTCCCCAAGAACATCAGCGGCAGGAGATAAAGGGTCAGGACCTGCACGGCCAAGGCAACCATGAATCGACTTGACTCGAAGGACATGCTGATAGAGCAAATAAGCCCCCTCGGTGGTCAATATGTGGCTCAGCTTACCAGTGGAGGAATGTGGAGGCTGAGGTTCGCCTACAGCCATCACAACCTCTTCACTAACAGCCTCCGAGTCAGGAATAAAAGACTCATCTGCCCTTGCATCCTCGGGAGGGGATGCACCGAGGATGGCGTCATCTCGTTGAAATTCAAAATCTCGTCACCCTGGGCTGGGGCCTCAGCAGCTTGGGAGTCCTTAGTCGCCGCTGAGAGAGCCCCCGCAGAGAGGACCGCGGCACACTTATCGCTAATCAAAACGGCAAGGGCCGGATCAACTACTGAGGCAGCAGATGGTTCAGGAGAGCCTGGTTCGTCAGACACCTACAAAGAAAAATGATCAAGTCATATCCCCGAGAGGAAAGAAAGCTACAACAAAGATAGAACTCCGACTTGGACTTACCTCCGGAATATCGTCTGCACCTTCACCCTTCTCGGTGATAGGTATCCCACGAGACCTAACAGCAGCTCTCTTCACGGAAAAGGTCGCTCTACTGTCAGAAGATTCGTATCTGACCCGTTTACGTGAGGGACCGGATACAGCTGAAGGGTGTTCTTCTCTCACTGCTCCCTCTTGTGTAGTAAGCGGCGGATCTTCCGTCGGTTCATCAAGTGGGGGAAGCGGTTGATCCGCCACTTCTTTGTCCCCACCAGGAAGGAAGTCTTCGCTATCATCCTCCTCCTCAGCTGACTCGGAAGGTTCTGATTCAGGGAGAGGAATCTGGAGCGCCAGTTGCTTTCTAGCCTTAGCCCCCTTAGGCTTCTCCTCTAAACCAGTACCTACGATGAAGCTGGTACTCGGATCGAAGTTAATAGGAGGCTTGTTCGCCATAACGTGATACAAAGCGGCCACGTACAGAATTTCCCTCGGCGCCTTGGCATCGGGAACCGAGAAGCTGGCCCGAGTATGATAAGCGTCATAATAATTCCACGCTCGGACGCCGTCAAGAACGCTACCTTCAAAACCCAAACAAGGGTTGGGACAATCAAGGAACAACTGGCTATAACCAAATTGACGGGAAAACCTACTAGGTAGGTAAGGCTCCAAGTACATATTATCCCGGTTGCGATAAACCAGATGCGCGGGACGGATATTGCGCAACCAAGCAAGCATATCCGAAGACAGAAAATGAGAAGGTCCAGTACCGTCAAGGTGTACCTTCCTCACTTCTTCATCAGAAAAAGGAGGAACAGACACAAAGAGATCACACCCATCCACTCTCGCCAACGCCCTCCGACAAGCTGGCATAGTATTGCATTCCCAAGACCGGTGATGGCATTTGAAGAGGAAAGCATCCTCGGCCGTAGCATCTTCCGCTATCCCAGGTCCCAGTAAAGACTTATAGTGCATCGCCAACCAACCCACCAGGTAGTGAAAGAGCAGTTCTACGCGCTCAAAATCCAAAGTCTTCTTGCGAGCAATAACCTTGGACGAGAATGTCCACAGGCCATGATGTATGCTGCACACCATAGCAGGAAGGAGGGCCAGCCTAACTCCGAATACTAGATTAACGGCAGGAAGGATGAAATGTCGACCAATCCTCTCGATAGAACCCGCTCCGCCTGAGACTACGCAGTTTCGTAGCCATATCATCAAAAATCCTGCCAGAAGCGCCTTCTCCGACAGTTGTATGGTCCCGTAGTGAAAATAACTAAGAGAGTCAGCCTGACTCCCGAATATATCGCTCTTGGATCGCGACTTTTTGACATTGGACATCAGATCCCTTACCTCTGCATGCGTTCGAGGGGCTCGGGGAGTAACTTCACCAGAAGGGTCAACCCTAAAGAGATAATTAATCCAGGATGTGGTATGGGGAGCGGTCCCCTCAGAGCTATCCGCCGTTTTTATAGCCATTTGATGACAAGCACTATGGTGGCACAACAACTCCCGATACACCGCAACAAAACCCGGGAGTTACCTGTCCATGGCCTCGAACTCCTCATTCGACGGGGTATACACCTCGAAAGGCTCATTCCCCCATGGAAGCTTAGAGACAGTATACATCTCGTGAAGAGCAAGCCCCAGTTCCCCTACTGGTGTAAAGAATGTCCCCGTTCGCTGGCTGTACATCTCCAAGAGCGCTACGAACAGTGGTTTATTAATGGGAAGCCCGTGACAAGTGCCCCGAATGGCATGGTAAAGCCCCACCTCTCGCAAGAATGCTCCATAAGTCTGTAGAACCCAAGCAGTCAACTGAGCCCACGTAGAGGTGGGGTTTATCCAGTTCGGCAGTGCCAGCCTACCAACAGGATAAGACTTCTTGCGAACAAGCCGATTCAGGAAAGTATCAGCTTGAGTAAGTGTGAAATTGGGACCGTATACATTCATAAAAGAGCCCAGGGCCAGACCCATCATATACTGGAGGACAGAATCCTTACCTGCATACGCTGACTTCATATTCGGATTATAATGGATGTTGACTATCAATATCCCTGATTGAGTGGGAGTTAGGTTACACACCATCTTCCGGTCCAGCAACACCATATTGAACCATGACAAAGGATAATGACGTTCCATGAGAGGAATATGGATTGCCACCCCATCCAAAGAAAAATCCCAGTTCTCAGAAATCTCTAAGACCCGAGGATTCTTGATAGTTAAAGCATCACCAAAAAGGAACAAAGGCTTCAGGTATTTTCCATCCAGCTTCCCAGTATTCATCATGGAACGGAGGTAATGAAGGGTTTGATTCTCAATAGCCTTCAACCTCTCCGAAGGCTCATCAGTAGGGAACTGATTCGATACATGCCTAATTAAGTCGTCAAGACGCACGCCCAGGGCGAATTGATTCGAACCCACTATAAGCTCCCCAGCAGGATTTACGGGCAAGTTCACTGGAAAAATACGAAAGAAACGAGGTTAGAAGGTAGTCAAAAAATAGAAAACATTGGAAAGGTCATCTAAGCCTATGCGGCTCGGCTCGTTACAGCTTCATGCGGCTCAGCATTAGATATGTATATGCGGTTCAGTGTATCATAGCCTCATGCGGCTCCGAGTTAGCCGGGTTCATACAACTCAAGTCCAGATGAACTTATAGATCCATGCGGTTCACGTTAAGCACGCCTACAAAGTCGGATTCATGCGAGCTGACGAGAGCAGACGAATTTTTGCGGTTCAAAAAAATGAACAACGCTTATGCGGCCCAAATAAAAAACACGTATGCAAACTCAGATCGGGTATAAACAAGTTCATGCGGCCCTATAAGACGAAGGGCTCATGCAGTCCCATCAATAAAGTTTCGTATACGTGGCTTGTGCATAAAGTATGCAGCAGAGCCATGGCGACAGCTAGGGTTTTCAGACGATCCCTTACCAGCGATAGACGGGTGGACATCGGGATGGATGGAGTACGCAATGACCGACGGAGGGGCGACCACGTTCGCCGCCGCAGTCGCCATAGAAGCAACTGCCTTACCCTTAGCGGCCTTCGATGCTGCAGCTTTCTTGGGAGCCATTGTCGGTTGCTAAAGAAAAAAGACGAAGAGCAAAGACAGCAAATAGAGATTCAGAGCAAAGAGAGAAGGTAAAGAAAAGCCCCAAGAGGCTTAAAGACTCCTATTTATAGGCAAAAGAGACCCACGAAATGAACAGACGTCTCGGAGTATGCCTCGGATTACGCGCCGCCCCCAAAGAATAAAGGCAAAATGCTTCGGTCAAGACAAAACCGACTCTTGGGATCCTCCCCCAAAAGGCGGCGGTAAATCAAATCAAAGGCACTTAATGAAGATTTGCACACGTGTTCAGGACACGTGGCAATCAGTTTATGCGGCCAGATGAATTCATGCGGCTAAGGCACTTATGCGGTTAGGAAGCTCAGGCAGACAGAAAACTCCTATGCGGCATGAACGGGGCCATGCTTCTTGTTCGAAGTATTCCAATTTTTACAAATTGAAAACTTTGAAGGGGGTCCTATAGAAGCATGGAAAATATTAGAATAATGATCCATGCGGCTCTGAGTAAGAAGCTTATGCGGCCCACCCAGGAGCGGCCCTATGTGGTTCAAAGAAGACTCTCAATCGCATGCGGCTCAGGAGCGTATGCGGTTCAGCAAGGCATATGCCGCTCGATGGACGCCATGTGTGATCCTTCCCTACAGCTGGTCGTTTGAGTAGTGGCCTCATTTATTGCTCCAGCACGATTCACTGAGGCGGCCCTGACATAAAGTTTCATAATGGCCTTGCCATAATGACTGACTCCTCGGGAAAAGAAGAAAATATCTGACCAAATCCGTCAGAAGTCCCAGATTGCCACGTGGCAATCAGTCGTATGCGGCTCCCTGAGAACCCGTTCCATGCGGTTCGATACAACGCTAGCTCATGCGGCTCCCTGGGAACACATTCCCTGCGGCCCAGTACGACACCAGCTCATGCGGCTCACAAAGATTACGCATATGCGGCTCGATGAAGCATCGTCCTATGCGGCTTACAAAGAGTATCTCTCTGCGGTTCGAGGATAGTCAATCCTATGCGGCTCTGACAGGACTCATAATTAAGACACGTGGCATGGGATCAATAAGAGATTTAACCGAATCTCAACAAATATATTTGACATCATCGTCATAATTACTGAGATCAGGGCATATCATTTATCATCAAGCTAATGGGACACGTGGCGAGCAATCAGATATTGGCATAATCAATCACGAGGATTTAAAACAGCTAGCATTAATTGCTCATGAGATACGATGCTATCCGCGTTAATGGCCGAGATTCACTGTAATCAGGATCAAGGGTTCAGATAGAATGAAGGAGCGCCGACATTCCAAACAGATAATCATTAGCAAACCCTAATGATCACCCCCACTCTTATAAATAGCCAGCATCATTCCCTTAAAAAAAAAAGAGAGAGAGGAGAGGTCGGTAACAAAAGAATAAAAAGAAGAAGAAGAGAGAGATCTACACAGAGAGAGCTCCCCCTTTCTTCTTGATAATCACAGAGAGAGAGAAGTCAGGAGAGCAATCCGAGGAGAGCAAGAAGAGCGTTTCTTCGTCAACGCCAAGCAGATCTTCCCCGAGCCAAGGCTACATACTGATCATCCAAGGAGTAAGGCAGAGCGGCCGTCGCTTTTCCGAGCCTCTATCGTCACCCCCTAGAATCAAAAATAAACAATCGTACTTAGTCTGCTGTACCTAGGTTTTCGTCCCTAGGCTTTCTTTGTACGAGCGAGTTTGTATTGTGAGTCTAAGTTCAGTCCTCCGATAATTATTCTGTTCTTTTACAATCAATGGCAAACACTTTCTTTCTTCTTTGCAGGAGCCGCTGAAAAGGAGACCCCGAACTCCAAAATCGGGTGCCAGCAGACCAAAGGAGGTGGCGGGCTCATCTGAAGAGCGCATTCTGCCAATCGTGATGTCTCCCGTGGTGGAGAATCCGGACGATGTCGTTCCTACGGAGGTTTTAATATCTCCAGATTATGTTAGAAGGAAAGCTGATGTTGGAGCAGTTTCCGAGATGGTGCAAGCTGCCGTGGAGGCCTTGGACGTTGAGGGTCCAGCAGACACGGGGCTTCCAGATGAAGAAGTGGAGTGGAGTTTGTTGTCTTCAGATGACGCTCCTCCTGAGATACGTGAGTCTGTTACGGGGGCAACAGACGTGATTGAAGCAGAGGAGAGGGTTGATTCCCCTCCTTGTCATGATGAAGGAAGGTCGCTTATAGCGTTGCCGAGCCCTACCCCAGGCTCAGCAGTGGAGGCTGAGGTGGCTGCCGACCGGGAGGTAGCGATAGATTCTATCTCTGAAGAGGGATTTGATGAGGAGGGGGAGACTTGTCTGCTGAGCTCGACCCCAGAGGACGTACCCCGCCAGGAAACGGGAGCTGATCTCCCTAGCTTGCCAGAGAAAGGCTCTGTGCTGTTTACAGGTCGCGCCTTGGTGGTGGAGAAGGCAACTCCGGATGTTGATAGTCCCCTTGAGACAGAAAAGGGCAAGGGCTTGCTGGTGCAGGAGCCCTCTGATGCTTCTTCGACTTGGGGGACGATATCGACACACCACCTAACTCCTTCTGCTCTCTTGGCATCTCGAGCTAGTAGTGGAATTCAAGTCCCTGATGCGGAAAAGCTGCTGAAGTCGACGTTCCAGCCTTGCAGATCGAGGTCGGCGTGTCCTCTTCAGGTCTGCCTTCCAGGACAGCTCCTCCAACTCCTGCCATGACACCACAAGTGCTGGCGGATACGGATGAGTATGTAAAATTCATCGTTGAGGCAGTGTACAAGATGCTGTAGAAGGGTGTATCGACAGTGATGAACGCTAATGGGAGTTTCACGATGGCAAAATCCATGGCGCTTCTCCACATCGGTCTGATACGTCTCCACCAGGGATATGATCATATGGCCAAGATTCTGGAGGCCTTGGTGACTGAGCTGGACTAGCTGCTTTTCGAGTTTCAGTGTATCCAGCAAAATGATCTCTCCGTCCTGATAAAGGAGAAGTTGATCGCTGTGACTGAGTCCTCTTATCAGGCCACCGTGGGTGTCTAGGAACGCGAGGTGGCTGAAACTGAGGCTGCGGTGGAGAGGCTATCTCAGTCCACGCAGGAGAAGGTAGAGTTGCGAGCCGCGTTGGACGCTAGTATAGCGGAAGTTGATGCCAAGATTCGTCTCCTTGAAGACCAGCGGGTCCAACTTTTATTAGATGCTGAGCGAGTCCAGGCTGAACATGTAGCTAGCATCTAAGGAGAAGAAAGCCGCTTTCACCCGCCGGGCTCTTACCCTGGCTCAGCAGCGGCAACAGTTGGACGAGAAGCATGAGGATGACACTTCTCCGGAGGCCATAGAAATGATGCGTCAAGAAGCCGAACGCCGGGTCCTGGCGACCGTAGAGACTCGGGCGGCAGACTTGAAGCGTCGAATTGAAGAGCTTTCGGCCAACCCCGAGGATATTTAGGGATTGTAGTTTCTTCTTTTTTGTGTAATTTGCAACTCTTGCTGGGGTGTAATCCTTTACTTTTGAATAAAGAATACAGAGTTTTTTGTGGTGTGTTCATTTTTGCTGTTATGAACTTGATGATTTGTGTGGACCTATTATCTTTTGCGCACCTTGGTTGTTTAGGTACAGATAATAAGTTCGGAAGAACCGACATGTTTGCTCAGTGGTGATGTGGACGTGGCAAATATGGGATTCAAATGATAGAATCTCCCTACTCAGAGGTGTTATGGACGTGGTAGGAATGACTCTGGGGGGATACGCGAAACTACTCAGAGGTAATGTAGACGTGGAGGTTCTGCGATCAATGTACGGCAACGCAAGGGTTGTCTGTACGGGATGTTTACTCAGAGGTAATATGGACGTGGTAAACATGATGGGTAGGGTAGTCTTACGGAGTGTAAGATTCCGCTTTGTAGGGTGTAGGGGAACAACTAAGAGGTAATATGGACGTGGATGTCCTTCTACTGGAGGATAGAATGCCATGGAAAAGCTGGGTTCCGGAAGCGTAAGATTTTATGGAAGGGAATTGTACGTGAGCCCTGATGATTGGGTCCACAGACTCCCTTGTTGGGGGAAGATAGAAGTACATGTCTGAAGAAAGTTAAGAATAGTACTTCTTTAGGAACTTTCCATTGATGGGCATCATGAACAAGTCTCCATTGGGTTTGGCGAGACGGTAAGCACCGTTTGAGTATACCATCTCTATGATAAAAGGTCCCTCCCACTTGGGCTTGAACTTTCCTGGTGTCTTATGAGTCAACACCATCGGCCTCCTGACTGCCAGAACTAGGTCGTCTACTTGGAAAGTCCTTTGCTTGACCTTCTTGTTGAAAGCCTGTGATATACGGGCTTGATAGAGTTCAATGCGTTATTGAGCTAGGAGACGCTTTTCGTCAAGTGCCTCCAATTCTTGCAGACGGCGACGTTGATTGTCTTCTTCTGTGAGTTGATTTGTGATTGCTATACGGAGTGAGGGTATTTGGATCTCGAGAGGCAGTACCGCTTTGCTCCCGTAGACCAGGGAGAATGGTGTGTTGCCCGTCGGGGTCCGTATCGTTGTACGATAGGCCCAAAGGCATTTGTCGAGCTTTTCGTCCCAGTCATGTTTGTTGGATGATATGACCTTTTTGAGTAGCCTGACGATAGTCTTGTTGAATGCCTCGGCCAATCCGTTTGCTGTCGGATTGTAGGCGGTTGATGCTACATTTTGAATACGATTCTTGCACAGAATCTGCTGAAAACATGGCTGATGAACTGAGGACCGTTATCGTGGATAACCCTTCGAGGTACCCCGTAACGGTAGTTGATATGGTGCTTGATGAAGCTGACCACCCGGAAGCTATTCACTTCTGCCAGTGGAACTGCTTCTGCCCATTTGGAGAAGTAGTCGGTGATGGCTAGGATGAAGCAATATCCCCTTGATGAAGGAGGGGTGATCGGTCCTACGATGTCCATGCCCTAGGCTTCAAAGGGCTAGGAGGCAACCGTAGGATGTAGTGGTTCTGACGGTGTATGGATGAAGTCAACGTAAAGCTGGCACGCATGGCATTTTTAAGCATAGTCGACAGCGTCGGCTGCCATGGTTGGCCAATAGTAGCCCATGCGTCACAGTCGATCCTGCAACTTAGGGCCAGGTTGATGGGCCCCGCAGGTTCTATCGTGAGCTTCTCGAAGGGCTTCGGCCGCTTCTTCTTTGGATAAACATCGAAGGAGAAGTCGATCGTAGGAGCGTCGGTACAGCATTTTAGTAGATGTATCGTAATAGAACCGAAGGGAGCGCCTCCTGACTGAGACGACTTCTTTCGGGTCCTCTGAAAGAATTCTGTAGACAGCAAAGTCGATGAACGGGAACCTCCAGTCTCGGACACTAACACCAGCACTTGTTGACATGGCATGGGCCATTTGTGAGCAAAGGTTATTTTTAGGACAGACCAAGTCTCGACCAACTATCGTGATGTAGTGTTGAGTCCCGAGGGGTGCTGCCAATGAGGCAGCGAGGCCAGCCAGAGCGTCAGCCTCCAGATTTTGTAAACGAGGTACATGTTCGATGAAGAACTTGGTAAAGGTTGAAATGATATTCAATGCAACTTCATGGTAAGGAATCAGATCTTCGTGGCAAACTTTGTATTGCCCTCTGACCTGGTTATCAACGAGTTTTGAGTCGCCGTAGGCTTCCAGATGATCCACCCCCAGCTGTTGCGCCAGCTGGAGTCCCATGATAAGAGCGTTGTACTCGGCAACATTGTTGGAGCACGGCTTCAAAAGGGAGTAGGTACGCTGGATGACCATCTGATCGGGGGAGACTAGGACTACCCCTACTCCTGCGATGATTTGGCCTTTGGAGCCTGTTTGCCATTGATTGTAAAAGTACAGAACAGTTTTATGGGAGGACTGAACTTAGACTCACAATACAAACTCGCTTGTACAAAGAAAGCCTAGGGACGAAAACCTAGGTACAGCATTCTAAGTACAATTGTTTATTTTAGATTCTAGGGGGTGACGATAGAGGCTCGAGAAGGCGACGGCAGCCCTGTCTTACTCCTTGGACGATCGGTATGCAGCCTTGGCTCCTGTGACGAGATGGTTGGCGTTGAAGAAGAAATGCCCTTCTTGCTCTCCTCGTATTGCTCTTCTGGCTTCTCTCTTTCTCTGTGTATTTTTCTCTCTGATAGCGTATATCTCTCCTTGTATATTTTTGCAAGGGAATGGCACCCTGCTATTTATAATAGTGGGGAGCATCATTAGGGTTTGGATGATTACCCATTCTCAAAGTGGCGGCAGCCTGATGCTTAATCAATCTGGACCATTCGTTTTAATCGTGAAGGATCGGGGCCATAAATGGGGATAGCACTGAATCCTGTGAATGATTAATGCTGATTGCTTTAAATCTTCATGATTGGTTGTGTCAAGCTTGGATCTCTCTCCACGTGTCCCATTGGCTTGATCATGAATAATATGACCTGATCTCATTAATTATAAGGATAATGTTAAATATGGTCATTGGGATCTGGTAAATCTCTGATTGATTTGCATCTCATAATCATCCTTGCTACCAGCTGTCAAGTTGTGGGGGCAATTGGATCTCTGCCACGTGTCTTAATGATGGATTCTGCCAGAGCCGCATGATATCCATGAACCGTATGAGACAGCGTCTCAATGAGCCGCATATGTATAGTATTTACGAGCCGCATGGGATGGTTTCTCGATGAGCCGCATAAGTGTAGTACTTGCGAGCCGCATGGGATGGCTTCTTGGTGAGCCATAGGAAGATGATTCTTGCCAGCCGTATGAAGCTGTTCTTCACTGGAGACGCATGGAGGTAGCCACATATCAATCTCAGATCGTGTCAGAGATTTTCTCCTATTCCCAAAGAGTCTGTCATTATGACAGGGCCATTATGACACTTCATGTCAGAGCCGTCAGCTGTCAAATTATGGCAGAGCATTAAACAGGGCCATTGCTTGATGGCCAGCTGTGTGAAGGGGTCCCATGGGGGCACATGGCGTTGATCGAGCCGCATATCTCTGTTGGTCGAATGTGTGCCGTATGTACTTCTGAACTGCATGCGGCTGGGGGACTCTTTGAACCGTATAGGACTGTCTCTATGTAAGCCGCATGGACTCTCCTATCCCGAGCCGCATGAGACTAAGAGCCTCTCTGACCCGCATGGGATTGCTTATGTATGAGCCGCATGAGACTAAGAGTCTCTCTGAACCGCATGGGACTGCTCCTGTATGAGCCGCATGGGGTTCTCCTATTCTGAGCCGCATAGATCATCATTCTGATATTTTCCATGCTTCTACAGGGCCTGTTCTTGAAGCACCATCGAAAAACATTCGCCAGACGGAGTTTTCTTCAGTGACGTTTGATTCTTGGACCTCATCCGGGATGTCTTCATAGAGTCTGGAGGACTCTGGGATGGGGTGTGCAGCTAAAAAGTCGGCCATAGCTTGACCCTTAACGGTTTTTTGTGGAACGAACACCATGTTGTATGGCGTTAGCAGGATTGCCCATGTAGCTAGCCGGGAGTTTAATGACCCTGGCTTCGTCATGAGAACTCTGAGTGGATTGACTCGGGAGATGACATCAATTGTCTGGCCCGAGACATAATGGCGAGTCTTCTGGATGGCAAATACCGAAGCCAAACACTCTTTTTCAACGGGGTTGTACCGGTGTTCGGCCCCGATCAGTGTTCTACTGAGGTAGTAGATAGCTTGTTCATAGCCTGTATCGCTGTTCTGAGCAAGCAGAGCACCGAAGGAATGATCCATGGCACGGACGTAGAGGAGAAATGGTTTGCCAGCGACGGGTGCCACCAGGACTGGCGGGCTCGTCAAGTAAGCCTTGATATCGTCGAAAGCTTTTTGGCATTCCTCTGTCCAGACGTAAAAGACTCCCTTTTTCATGATCTGGATGAAGGGTTGACATTTTTCGGAAAGGTTTGCTATAAACCTCCGGATGTATGCCAGATGCCCTTGCAGGCCTCGAAGTTCTCGGAGATTCTTCGGAGGGTCCATGTCAAGGATGGCTTTGGTCTTCTCGGGATCAACATGAATGCATTTTGCCGTGATAATGAAGCCCAAGAACTTTCCGTTAGAAACCCCGAGGAAGGATTTAGCGGGGTTCATCTTAAGTTGATGCGCTCGCATGAGATCGAAGACTGTTTTAAGGTCTTGTAGATGATCTCCTTTGAGACAGATCTTGACTGCGATGTCATCAACATAGCATTCGACTGTCTTGCGAAGATGCTGACGGAAGATGGTGCTCATAGCTCGTTGGTATATCGTACCAGCGTTCTTCAAGCCGAAGGGCATCACTGTGTAGCAGAAGACCCCCTTCGGAGTCCTGAATGACGTGTATTTTGCATCATCGGGGAACATCTTGATCTTATTGTAGCCCGAATACCCGTCCATAAAAGACATGCGTTCGAAGCCACATGTGTTGTCGATCATCACGTCGGTGATTGGAAGCGGGAATTCGTCCTTCGGGCAAGCAGTGTTGAGATCCTTGAAGTCGATACAGACGTATATCTTCCCATTCTTCTTGGTGACAGGGACAACGTTGGCCACCCAATCCGGGTATTGTTCTTTACGAATAAATCTGCTGGTCAGGAGTTTGTCTACTTCCTGATCGATAGCATTCATGATGTCAGGACGAAAATGTCGTTGTTGTTGTTTTATAGGCTTGGCATCAGGTAAGATGTTAAGCCTATGTATCGCGATCTGGGGATCAAGTCCCGGCATGTCTTCGTAGCTCCAGGCAAAGACATCGATATATTCTTTAGCCAGCTGGATTAAAGATTCCCGGTCTTCTCCTTTTAGGCTTTTGCTGATGAAGATGGGTTTGGAAGAAGATCCATCCCCAAGTTCGATCTGTTCGACTTCGTCTTCGGTAGGGGGTTCGCATAATTCAAAATGAGACTCCCACTGTTCTCTTAGGCGTTGAGCCCAGGGTTCTTCTTCGAAAAATTCTGGCGTTGATCTTCGCCTTTATCTTCTTGAGATTGTGTAGATGTCATGTTGGATGATAGCACTTTCTTGAAGACTGATCCGATACTGGTATCAGAATCCCAAGTTGATGCTTCGGATGAATGAGAATGTTCTACTTCTTCTGCCTCCGAACTCTCTGAAGTTGACGGCGACGTGACATAGCCCACCCCCCGTCGAGTTCGATGATAGTAGTACTGCGGCTTTCCTTTAGGTGTTGGAAGCCGGAGAGGAAGACGTCGACCCTTGCCGTAGTTCAGGCCTTTGTTGCTTTTCAGGTCGTAACCCATCTTTTGGATGAGGTACTTTGCCTTGTCCGTGTACCGATAGACTTGTATTCTGCCGATATCTGGTTCTTGCTCGGGTGGCGGGAGGTCTTGATGACGCTCGACTTTGCCGAAGATGATGGATTCTTCGTCTCGATTCCACGGTGGGACTACAAAACAGACCCCTTGGGACGGGACTACTCGATTTACATGATATACGGTCGTTATTTGTGTTTACAACGACCATAGAGCGTTATCTAATGTATACATAGCATTCCAATATGGAAGACTAGAATAATTAAAAGACACTCTATTATTGATGAAACACGAGATTTTGTCCCGCGGGATTACATTGTCCAGAAAGGGTGCATCTACATCAGCAGAGATATATTCCCCTAGCTCTTTATCTGTGAGTACTGGGATTGGATCGGGAGAGTCCACCACAACTTTGATTTTGGGGTACGAGAGGGCTATGTGGGCCTTCTCCGACAGTTTGGGTGAGACGGATGATTGCTGCGGCTTGCCCTTAAGACGCACCCTCAGAGGTGCCTCAACTGCGCCTTCAGTGATTGGTGCCTTCCCCTGTAGTTTTGCCACAAGGGGAGCCAATGTTTGAGGCGGCTTTCCCTTGAGCCGTATCTTCAATGGAGCTTTAGTAGGTGTTTTACCTAGAGAAGTTGGTGCTTTTTCAGGTAGCTTGATGTTCATGGGAGGCAACGTCTGAGGCAGCTTCCCTTTGAGTCAAATTTTTAGAGGAGCGTCGAGAATCATCTCTGGCTCGATGTCAGGCTCTGCTGCCGTTTCTGCTTCATAGTCAGCAACATTGGCTTCCTCATCGTCGGGCGACTTGTACAAGGTGGAATCAGTGAAGTAGGCTTCAACCCCCTTGAAAGGGTCAATATCCGCGAACTCCGTCCGAATGATGTCATTAATGGACACGTATTTCATACATTGGTGGAGTGTAGATGGCACCACCATATACTCATGCAGCCACGGACGACCCAGTAGGAGGTTGTAGTTGACATCAACGTCCACGACATAGCAAGTCACCTCGGTTCTGAGATTACCGATATGACACTTTAGCCGTATTTTGTCCACCGGCTCGCTTTTGCTAGAATTGAAGCCATTGATTATTGTGTTGGAAGGCGCCAGTCGGTACATTGGGATCTCTAGTATTGAGAGCACCGTCTTTAGGATGATGCTGAGGGAAGACCCTGGATCGATTTGAATCCGCTTCATCTTGACGGAACCGATATACCCTGTATAATACAGAGGCCGGTTGTGTCGATTGTGCTTGAGCAGCATGTCTTGTTGGATGAAGGTTATGTTGGGGATAACTTCATCCACACAATGACAGTGCGCACATGTAATCGGGAGATCTTCAGGCTGCTTGACCTGACTGATGAAGGACTCAGCTTCCTTCAGGGCTTCACAGAGAGCTTCACGAGTGTCCTTGGAAAGGCGAAGAAGCTCAAACAGAGATAGGCGGGCAGGAGTACTGGCCAGTTGTGCCAGTATGTCGAAGTTGTGGGGCTTGGCTAGCCCCGAAGTATTTGTTTGCAAAAACAAAAGTCTTTTATTTCACAAACTTTGTAAGAAGATTACAATTGAATTCTGGGAAGTACAACTATAGGAATCCGATCTGAAGACGATCGCTTTATCTCTTAGATGATGTAAACTTTGAAGACGATAGCCTCTGAAGAATGCAGCAGCACTTGGACAAGAAATTCTGATCTCTGATGATAATAATGATCTGATCCCCTTAATGAAGGACTTGAAACTCTATTTATAGAGTTCTAGAAATTACTAATTTGTAGTTATTGTGGATTGCGTATGATGAACTACGCTGGTGACAGACTGCGCAGACTATGAACTGCGCTAGCGGTTACTTGATCGTGGGCTAACTGTATTAGACGCGTGGCATTGTTTGATTGAAATACGCATAGTTGTGTACAAGTAGTTGCCATGTGGCGAGCAATTGATGGCATGTAAGCCACGTAATAAATGTTAGTTATCTTGATGGATTGCGCCACTTGAAAAGTGCTAACATCAGACTGCACTAAGACTCGGGCTTGGTCAAACTGCGCTGAAGTTGAGCTGTCATACTGCGCTGGCTGTACAGCTGTCCTCGAGCGCTGTGCTACACAAGAAACGAAAGGACTCCTCGTTTATCGGGCTGTCAGCTGTCAGAAGATCGGATTTTTGTGAAGTAATTATGGCATTGCCACGTCAGCGTAGCGCGCTCGGGTGGTAGCACAGTTCAGCTTGCGCGTTTGAATTGTAGCGTAATCTGCCTCCTGTGTAGTCCATTTGAAGAGTGCGCAATTTAATTTCCTCTGCTTATTTGATAAATGCAACTTGATTTTTAGGATCTACAAGACCCCTTCAAAGTTTTCGAAATTTGAAAATATTCAAAGTTTCGAAATACTTTGAATTTCGAATTTAAAATCAAGTTGCGCAAGTTGCGCTTTGACTGCGCGTTTGGAGGAATTAGCTTCGACTTTTGTGGCGCAATCGGAGGTGGCCGTTTCACTTCTGGAAAACTATAAATAGTTTCATTTACTTGTTTTCGACTGTTCAAGAGATAAAAGCTCCGCTCCTACTCCGGCTACTTATTCTCCTTTTCGCCAACGACAGCAATGGCTCCCAAGCAAACAGTCACTGAAAAGGGTAAGGTCCCGGCCGAACCCTCGACTCGTGTTGCGCCACGAGTTTCTCGTCCTGAGACAGGTCATCCAGCATTGCAAGGTGAATGACGAACCATGATCGAAACCCTTTTTAGGGTTCTTGATATTTTCAGACCTTCATACCTCTCTATTTTTAGAGATTGATGGTATTTGCGCCACCCTGTTTAGGGTTTCGGTTGCATTCACAATAGTTTTCATTTTTATGAAAACTATACTCTTGTGCAATCGGATGGAAAGCGTTGACAAAATATTCGACGCAATCTATCGTTTTGTGCAAGTCAGTTGTGCCAGCGCAAACTGATGTCTTGTACAAGTATGTTAGCGCAAGCTGATAACTTGTACAAGCTGACTGTGTTGGCGCAATCTGATAACTTTGCACAAATTGATGATCTTTTGTAGAATTTTGATTTTGTATGTACTGATCCTTGTTTCTTTATTTGATACAGTTAACCTCAGGGAAGACCCCAACTATGAGGTCTTTGCAGGATCCTTGGCTGAACCTGAATATAAGGAAGATCTATCTCATGTGACATTCCCTCAGTACGCCTTACCGTCATCTCGGCAAGCCGTATTGATTGCACAGGACAATGAGACTTTGTTGTGTCTGATGAATGGGCAGCCTCTTCAGACTGCTGACACAGTTACTCATAAGAAGCCGTTGTTCTTGTTTGGTGAGGCCTTTGACAAGAATTCTCAGCCAAGACCTCGCAAGGAACAAAGAATTTTCCAGAGGGGCCAGAAGACAATCCTTCTGCCGGAGATCTCTAGATGCCTTCCTCTGTCTCGATATGCTTTTGTAGGCTATCCCAGACGAATGGAATGGGATATAACTCCGCTTCAGCAAGCCCGAACAGGAAATATCTGTGTCAAGAAGGGGTCTGGCAACAAAGATATATTCTATAGTTCCTCTGAGCGCCATTGCTCCTTACTTAGAGGACTAAAGCCTAGCTGTATCCCGCCAGAAGATTCTTCCCTGCTACTATCGGTGAGAACATCGATATTCGCAAATGAGTTTGCGAAGGTAGAAGGAAGGTATCCGGATCAAGAGTTGCGGTTGACGGGCCTCGTGAACCCGGATAATAAAAGATGGATCTGTATAGCCAATAGGATATTGGTCCAATTTGAAGCGCGGCTCAAGGAAGTTGATTTGTACCAAGCAGTGTATGCCACTACTTATGGCTTTTCCCCCAATCCTCATCTATTCCTCGCATTGGCAGAGAGATACAACTATAGGACCGGGACTTTCATGACGCCCCACGGAGAGATTAGGTTAGCTTTGCACGAGATAAAGTACATCTCCAACCTGCCAATGGAGGATATCCCCTATGAAGAGTTTGTCCCGACAAACGATGAATTGGACAGACTGTGCCAAGAGAACGCTGACATGGTGGCTGTGTTTGAAGAGCTACTATTTCACTACAAGATTTATTCTCTCTACTACAAGAGTGGCACGGCTGGCACCTGCTATTCCACCAAATGGTTGCCGTACCTTTTCCTCAACCATATTATCGAGAAGAAGACCAAGGAGCATGAAAACTGCCATCCTAACTACTTCCAACCACTTAGCGATAGCGAAGTGATGGGACTGATGGAGACACATAGAGATATGGATATCAAGATCGAGGATGATCTTTAATATCCTCCTCTTAAGAAAGACGATATCATTGAGAGTTACATGAGGATGGGCTATAGGCCCATGTCGAAGGAGGCCCAGCTGGCGGGTTTCCTCACTTACTGGCTTCGACGATATGTCATCCCTGGGGCCAGTACAGTCGACCGTTTCCATCGCGGTGTGCTTTTTGCTACTGTTCGTCTGGTTTTCGGCTATCGGATGGATTTGCTGTCAGCAATGACATGTAGGGTGAATGCCGGCCTTCGTCTCTTCGTCGATTCGATGATTAAAGGGAATGGCGAGATGGGACACTTCCCTCGGCTAGAACTGCCATACACATACTTGTTCGGATGGCTGCTTCTACACCATCCTTCACTAATGAATCCGGATTTGGGGGCAGTGGGCGGCAGCTTTTTAAGAAGATTTTCTGGATGTAAGTTGATTTATACCACTTTGAGAGATTGTCGACGTGCTCTAAACCTCGGTAGAGGATGGAGCTTCTACTGCGTTACCCCTCCAGTTGGCTATGAGCACATGTCTACAAACCTTGTCGACTCTGGGAGGATGCAGCCCTTGGGCCACACAACTTTCGATTGGCTGAGGACAATCCGGCCATCACACCTGGTATACCGGTTCGAGGATGAATGCTATCTCGAGCCTTATCTCCCCAGCCGTTTTGTACGCCAATTCGGTTATGACCAATTTTATGTAGGTAATGCTATCACATGCCTACAAGGAAAAGGTTTTTTAATTGATGGAGCCCGGGCTTGGGCATATTACAATGCCCGTGATACCAGGACGACGTTCTCAATGCCGTCCAAAAATGATCGTGGCCCTCGCATGCTGTATACGTACTCGATCTTGTATACATCAACAAACACTTTTGCTGAAAACTTCAATCTGGCAGACAGGTTCGCGACGACAACTCGATTTAAGAAAGAAGCACCTCTTCTGGTGCTTCCTGGTAATGATGAGGAGCATGAGCCTGCTGATGCACCATTAGAAGCTTCGAGGGAAGCCAACTTCCCTGAAGAAGTCTACGAGCCGCTGTGCGTCTCTCTGAAAGTTATAAGATCTCCGGCCAAGGAGAAGAAGAGAAAGGCCGAAGAACCTTCTTCTCCAGTCTCTAAAAAGAAGATTGTTTTAGAATCATCGGAAAGGGTCACTATCCGGTTGCAATCTCGACAACAGGCTGAGTCAATTCAGATAGAAGAGGCGATGACCCCGACCTCCATTCAAAGACAAGAACATACTATAGACGTAGAGAGCCCGGAGAGACCTCTACACAGAAAGAAAATAACCTTCAAAAAGAAAGTAGTCACCCTTTCAAGGCCTATCTTGGCATCGGTTTTGACAAGTACGATCGTCGGAGTTATGATGTCGTCTCCTATACCTGCCCCTGAGCCCAGACAGGAAGCATCCAGTACAGAGAAGAGGGACGAGGTTGTAGAGACAAGAGAGGAGATCGTGGAGACAGAGGATGAAGCTGCAAAAACAAAATAGGCGACTGCAACTCTGATTCCAATCAACGAGTCAGAAACATCTCTCGACGTATTGCGATCTCCTACACTTGTACCGAAAACTTTCCATCTTCCAGCTTCTCCAAGATCACTTTGTGCTGAAGAAGACAAATTAATGATTGAGGCTCTAGAAGACTGTGACTTCGACTTCCATGATGATATAGATTCGGTCGCCGCAAGTGATAGCGAGAAAGCCCAAGAAGAAGGTGCGGATGGTGAAGAAACATCAGCAGAGACTGTTGATGATACTCCAAATCCGGAAGAGGATGCTGATGCTCATGCATTCCAAGAAAAGAATGCTGTTAATGACATAGCACCGGAGGAATCTACTGTCACTGATCCAAGAGGTATTGGCTGATATTGATAATCTTCTTTTATAGATTAAATGACTGACATCTTAACTTTTATTTATGCAGAAATTCAATCTTCTCCAATTCCTCCAGTATGCACTGATATAGTGCCAACAACAGCGATAGCTAGCAGCAGCCGACATTTTTCAGGCAGCTCCGAAGTAGGAAGTAATCAGGCAGTAATGTCTGAAGCTACCTCTGCTAGGCTGCAACCTATGTCAACAGCCGACAAACTTGTCACTAGACCCAGCAATGGTAAGCTTGCCCTTATTTTTGATCCTTTTTGATAGTCGCTAATGACAACAAACTAATGGTGTTTATTTGATTTCGCAGAGGAACACCTGGGAGGGGCAACTAGCTCCACCATGGCTCCTTTGTCCAGAGAGATTTCAACTCATGTTCCAGAAGCCGAACGTCCACCTGTACAAGCATCTGCTGCTTCAACTTCTACAGGAGTAGTTGCTACACCCGGTGCAGCGGCTACCAACAAATTTATAGTTGGTTCCTTCACCAACCTCTTCTTCACTTCCTTAGGACCCTTAGTAGAAAGGGTAATGGAAAGTGAGAATGTTGGTTTCATCACCGTTAGAATCCCAACTACTTATCTGATCGGTGCTATCCGAAGTCAGGGTGATGAAGCTCAAGCTGACTATCTTGAACACATATTGGATGAACTGGAGGCATCTATTAAGATTTACAAAGATCTTAATCGGGGGGAGGTAGAACCTCTAGTGAATGATGAGTTTGAAAAGATGACTCGCGAAGCTAAAGTCACAAAAGCTGCTTTCTAGACTTTTTTGGACACTTATGCCACAAAGTCTTCAGAGTATGATTCCCGGATGGAGATATTAGCGTCTGCTACTTGGGAGAAAGAAAATAAGGTTGCTAAATTGAATGCAGAGTTTGTTCGACTTCAGAAAGAGTTGAGAATCGTTCAGCTTGCTCTTGAAAAAGAGACTACACAGCATGAAGCTGCCGTTCAGCAACTAGACATTCTAACCCACGAAAAGAATGAGTTTGTCACTTTCCATCAAGATGAAATCGCTCGCCGCCTAGTGACCTTGCCATCCTTTGACGATGAATCTGGAATGGCGAAAGCTAGAAGGCGGGTGTTGGATTCGCGTGAAGGACGACTTCTAGCATTGAAGCAGCAGATAGCTAGTTTGATGACCCCACCAATTGAGTGAAGGAAGACCTTTTGTACTTTTTCCTTCTTTATGATATATCTTTTTGTAATGCCTTTTATTTTGATCAATGAAAAGACATTATTTTTGTGGCTCTATTATTTTTTGCATATCCTATTAAGGATATAAATAATAGTGATGAAAAATATATTTAGAGGTTCAGGATATGATATATTTCTTGATTTAGAAAATAATTATATTCATTATACCTGCTCAGAGGTAATGTGGACATGGCAGGATATAATTCGTTGAATATCATTATTTCGGTAGACAACTTAATCAAAAATAAATACGTAACAAGTTGCTGATATGAATGAACGGATGAATCGTCAAAATGTATAAACGAAATGAATCGTTGGAATGAACGGATGAACCGTCAGATGAATTGAATGAACGGGTGAACCATCGGATGAATGGTAATGAACGGACGAACTGTCGAATGAATGGTAATAAACGGGCGAACCGTCGAATGAAGGTAATGAACGGGAGAACAGTCGAATGAATGTAATGAACGGGTGAACCGTCAAATGAATGTAATGAACGGGCGAACCGTCGGACGAAGAACGCGTCGCTTCGTTGTTTCAAGAATCTCTGCCTATAAATAGAACAGAAATTTAGATGGAATGATCACTTTCACTTTTAAGAAAATGTCGCCTGAAGCTGCATCGAAGAAGGCTGAGATCGTCCCGAAGGTTGAAGCGGTTACTGAAGAACGTCCAGTCGAGATGACCCAACCAAAGCAGACAGAGGCGGACGAAAGTTCGTCTATACCCAAACCACCACAGGATATCTTGGACTTCTTAGTTGAGCCGGGGAAGACAGAAGAAGAAGAGGCCAAACGACTGGCTGTTTGCAAGCTCCTGGTGGGTTCGAGCAAGGATGTTCTCGTCTCTTTTGCCGACTATATTTTTGAAAAAGACGACAGGGGTCCTCGTCCATGATATCTTGTAACACCATTTATGATAAAATAAAATAAAATTTTATTTATGAACTGTTTTGTCGTATTTACAAGAAATTCCTTTTACATTCATACATAGTACTTTTTAAGGAATTTGCCATTGATAGGCATCATTGCAACTCGACCGTCCAACTCTGTAAGTTGATAGGCTCCATTTGAGAAGACTTTGCTCACGTTATATGGACCTTCCCACTTTGCGTCGAATTTGCCCTTGCTCATATGAGTCATGGTCATAGGACGTCTGACTGTTAGAACCAGTTCTCCTTTTTGAAAAGCTCTGACCTTAACTTTGCGATTAAAAGCTTTTGAGATTCGGGCTTGATATAACTCAATATGTTGTTGAGCCAATAACCGTTTCTCGTCCAGCGCTTCTAATTCTTGAAGTCGAAGGAGGTCATTGTTCTCTGTAGTGAGCTCATTGGCAATGGCAATCCGCAGGGATGAGATCTGAAGTTCCAAAGGTAGAACTGCTTCACAACTATATACAAGAGAAAAAGGTGTACAGTCTGTAGGGTTACGGACCGTAGTACGGTAGGCCCATAAACATTCTCCAAGCTTTTCACTCTAGTTCCATTTGTTAGTAGACACAAAGTTCTTAAGGAGCTTGATGATAGTATTGTTAAAGGCTTCAGCCAAGCCATTAGCAGCAGGCTTGTAAGCTGTAGAGGCGACATTATCAATCTGATGATCATCACAAAATCTGGTAAACTTTTGACTGATGAACTGAGGTCCATTGTCGTGAATGATTCGTCGAGGCACACCAAACCTGTAGATAACATGGTGTTTGACGAAGTTGATGACGCTGCTGGTTTTAACTTCAGCCAAAGAGATGGCTTCGGCCCACTTGGAGAAATAGTCCGTTATAGCTAATATAAATCGATGTCCTTTAGACGAAGGAGGATTGATGGGACCTATAATATCCATGTCCCAAGCTTCAAAAGGCCAGAAAGCAGCAGTCAGATGAAGAAATTCCGACGGTTGATGAATAAAATCTGCATGGATTTGACAGGCTCGACATTTTCTTGCATATTCGATGGTATCAGACACCATAGAGGGCCAATAGTAACCCATTCGTCGGATACGATATTTTAGTTTAGGGCCGGGTTGATGTACTCCGTAAACACCATCAAGAGCTTCACGCAATACTTGCTTCGCTTCATCACCAGCAAGACAGCGCAAGAGTAGGCCGTCATAAGTCCGTCGATAGAGAGTCTTGGTAGTCTGATTATAGTAGAACCGAAGAGATCGTCGACGAATACTCGTAGCCTATTTAGGATCTTCAGGGTGTATATCATGAACCACAAATTCAATGAAAGGAGCTCTCCAATCTTCGTTGATAACATTGATTTCAGCGAAGTTACTGAACTCGATGTTACGATTATTTTCCACGCAGAACAACTCCCTATTGGAAACAACAACCACTTGTTGTCTTTTGACAGGAATCGCTAAGACTGCCGTGAGATTGGCTAAAGCATCTGCCTCAGTGTTACAAGCTCGTCGA
The DNA here is from genome assembly GCA_029216955.1 of Iris pallida. Classification (NCBI taxonomy): domain Eukaryota; kingdom Viridiplantae; phylum Streptophyta; class Magnoliopsida; order Asparagales; family Iridaceae; genus Iris; species Iris pallida. Next base: position 420,565 of record JANAVB010004599.1, on the reverse strand, counting down.
ACATATTCAATGAAGAAAGCCTTGAACGATATAGCTATGTAAGTCGCAGCTTCAAGATAAGGTACTAGATCTTGATGGCAAACTTCATATGTTCCTCTAACCTATTGACAACCAGTTTAGAATCGCCATAGACTTCAAGATATTCGACCTCCAACTGTTTAGCTAATTGGAGTCCGATAAGCAAGGTATTGTATTCAGCCACATTGTTAGAGCATGGCTGATCTAAGGAGTATGCTCTTTGGATGGCTAATCCTTCTGTAGAGACTAGAACGATTCCAACTCCTGTGACAATGGTCCCATTGGGTCCGATCCGGGATGCTCCGTCGAAGAATAGACGCCAGGTAGGAAATTCTTCAGAGATCATGATTGATTCCAATGTTTTATTTGGAATTTCATCATAAAGTTTAGATATCTCCGGAACAGGATGAGCTGCTAAAAAATCAGCCAGTGCTTGACCCTTAACAGATTTTTGTGGAACATAAACCATGTCATATTGGGCTAGCAAAATGGCCCATGTAGCCAGTCGAGAGTTGAGTGTACTTGGCTTCTTCATCAGTACCCGAAGAGGATTAACTCGGGAGATGACGTAAATGGTTTGGCCGATGATATAATGCCGAGTCTTTTGAACAGCGAATATAAGAGCTAAGCATTCTTTCTCAACCGGACTATAACGGTGTTCAGCACCAATCATAGTACGACTAAGATAGTAGATGGCTTGTTCATGGCCTTCTTTGTTCTTCTGGACAAGTAAAGCACCCAATAAATGATCCATAGCACGGACATAAATTAAGAATAGTATGCCTGAAATTGGTGGCACCAAGACCGAAGGGTTCATGAGATATTGCTTTATATCATCAAATGCTCGTTGACATTCTTCAGTCCAAATGAAAGATACACCCTTCTTCATTAACTGGGTAAATGGTCTGCAGCATCCAGACAGATTTGAAATGAATCTCCTGATGTACGCAAGTCGACCTTAGAATCCTCATAGCTTCTTTAGGTTGCGTGGAGGACGTATATCTTAAATGGCTTTGATCTTTTCGGGGTCCACGTGTATACCCTTATAGGTAATGACGAAGTCGAGAAATTTACCACTAGAGACACCCAAGAATGACTTGGTGGGATTCATTTTCAACTGATGTTGGCGTATTAGATTGAAGATAGTTCTTAAATTTTGGATGTGATCTTTCTTTAGACGACTCTTGACAGCAATATCGTCCACATAGCATTCGACAGTCTTACAAAGATGATCTCGAAAGATGGTACTCATAGCTCGTTGGTAAGTTGCACCAGCGTTCTTGAGACCAAATAACATCACTGTATAGAAGTAGACTCCGCAAGGAGTACGGAAAGAAGTGTGTTTTTCATCTTCAGGATTCATCCGAATCTGATTGTATCCGGAGAATCCGTCCATGAAGGATATCCTTTCGAACCCACAAGTGTTGTCGATCATAACATCTGTGATAGGGAGAGAAAACTCATCTTTTGGACATGCTTCATTAAGATTCCGAAAATCGATGCAAACTGGAACTTTGTCAGTTTTTTTCAAGACTGGAACAACGTTGGCTACCCAATCTGGATGTTGTTCTTCTCGAATAAAGCCACAAGCTATGAGCTTTTTTGATTTCATCATCGATTGCGTCCATCATTTCTGGCTTGAATCGCCTTTGTTGCTGTTCGACTGGCTTTGCATTAGGCAAAATATTCAGTTTATGAGTGGTAATTTTGGGATCTAAACCTGGCATGTCTTCATAACTCCAAGCAAAGACATCAATGTATTCTCGAATAAGAAGAATTAATTCTTGCTTATCCGCCTCTGGAAGGTTCTTGCTAATGAATATTGGACGAGGTAACCCGTTTTCTCCTACGTCAATTTGAACCAATTGATCTTTGGTAGGTGGTTCTCGTTGTTCGAATTGGAGTTCCCATTGGATATCCATTCGTTGAGCCCAAGGATCTATTTCGAGATTTTCTTCGATATTTTCGTCATAACCTTACGGGAGTTCAGCGGAGACCATGTTAGAAGATACGATCAATCGATGAACTTGACCGATGCTGGTGTCAGAATCCCATAATCTGGAATCAGAAGAATTAGAACGTTTCTCACTATCAGACTCGGAGGCTGCTGGAGATAAGACTGGAGGTGACGCATATCCGAGACCTCTTTTTGTCCTGCTATAGTACATCTCTGATTTTTCTTCCGAAACAATTGTACGGATAGGAGTTCGTCTACCCTTACCATAGTTGAGGCCATTTTTGAAGTCATAATCCATCTTTCGGATAATGTCTTTTGATTGTTGGCTATAACGACGTAGTTGGAGACGTCCTGTATCATTACTTTTGCTATCATCTGTATAGCTAAATTTCTGTTCTGGTCCTTTACTAAAAAGTATTGGACTCTCACCTCTCTTTCGAGAGGGGACAACAAAATATGAGTCATCTGGATGTTCAATCAAGACCTCTGTCTGAAGGGATTGTACAACTTCAATTGTTAATGACTGAAAGCTATCTAGCATATCCAAATAACATTTAGCATAATAAATGACATCAGTGTACTAGAAAGTAGATACTTTTTCATTGATTTGTACATCCATATTTACAACAAGACCTTTAGCCTTAGCAGGCTTGGTCAGATTAATTACAAGAGGAGGAGAAGAAGAACGAGGAGGATTGGACTTGTTACGACGGAGGTCGATAACAAGCAGCTCAGAAGAGGTGAGCTCCCTTTTGTCCTTGTTATGACGTAGGTCGATAACAAGTGGCTCAGAAGAGGTGAGCTCCCTTTGATCTTGACCACCATCGTTTGATTGCTTTCGGACTGGCAAGTGAATAGCCGGTGGTTTGGAGGACTGATGATGAGCAACACGCCCTGTGACAGGTATGATGAGAGTGTCATTGGGCCCTGCTTCTTGGTCTTCTTCAGTATCTAAAGCCAGCACTACCTTCATGGACTCATCTTTATACATGCGAGCATCATTACAATATGCTTCGACACCTTTAAAAGGGTAGAGATCTGCAATCTCTTTTTGAACCTCTCCTTTTTCATCAACGTACTTGAAATATTGATGGAGAGTTGAAGGAACAATGTTGTGTTCATGAAGGAATGGTCTCCCCAAAAGAGCATTGTAAGAGCAACCATGGTTATCTATAATATAGAAGGTCACCTTTGTGCGGAGATTGCCTATTTGGAGTTTTAGGTGAATCTTGCCCAGAGGCTCACTCCTTCCTTGATTGAACCCCAGGATGGTGGTGATTGTCCTAGAAAGACTATGTACTGGGATCTTCAGTGCGTCTAGCATTGTCTTCGGCATGATGCTGAGTGTTGACCCGAGATCTATCAGAATACGATCGACCTTCATCGCGTCGATGTATCCTGTATAGTATAGAGGACGGTCATGCCTATTGTCTTCCATTAGTATATCATCCTGTGTGAAGGTAATGTTTGGAATTAACTCCAGCACACTATGACAGTGGAGGCAAGAGACAGGCTCTAATTCTGGCTTTTTTAGGAAAGTTAGACAGGTTTCCGCCTGCATGAGAGCTTCACTCAGAGTTTCTCGAGTCTCTTTGGAGAGGCGTTAGAGCTCAAAGATCGATAGCCTAGCCGGTGTATTAGCTAGTTGAGCCAAAATATCAAAATTGTATGGTTTCTCAAGTCCAAAAGGGGATGACTTCTTCAAAGGCTTGTCAAAGCGGACTTGTTGTTTGCCTTTGTCGGCTGCTGGCGGCTTAGGGGGAATGGGTTCTACAATCGGTGAAGACACATCAGGGACACCCTCAGTAGAAACGGGTTGTACTGGAGCAGACTCAGAAGAATAAGCAGGGTTTTCTGGAGTTTCGAAAAATTTTCGTAGATAGGCTTTTCCTGACCTGGTGCCCAGCAGGATTTTCTCTTCAACTATGGGGTCAAAAGACACCATATTGCAGACCTTTGTTCTACCCTTGGAGCGATCTTTCTGTTTAGATGAGGAAGGAGCCTCGAAATCTGCAACAAGGTCAGGGTGGATCCACATAATCTCACCATTATCAAGAGATAAGGGGACAAGACCTTCACTTCGTGGAGGAGGGAGATTCTCGATCTTAAGAGTGGCCTTGGGGATAGGGATGACACCATACTGTACCATCTGTGGAGAAAAGTTACCGAACTGTACTGAGACCATGTTCGCGGTAACAGTCTTTTCATCTTGTTGAAGGGTGATAACACCAGCATTGACTAACTCTTGAATCTTGCCTTTGAGCACATAACATGCCTGAGTGGGATGACCAATGAACCTGTGATAAACACAATATTTGGGATGATCAGTCTTACCGACCTCGTCAGGCTTCTTCGGGTCTGGGACTTGGAGCTTATTGCTTTTGATCAAACAATCGAAGATGCTCACGGTGTCGTTCTCGTCAAAGGAGTATTCTACTTTCGGACGAGTTTCCCTTGGTGGAGGGGCAGAAGGAGTAGAAGTAGACGTAGGTGGAGCTACGTTGACAGCCAAAGATTCTTTGTTCTTCAGATTGATGTTCAAAGTTTCTTTACCCTTGCGGTTGTTCTGGCGATTACCGCTACTAGCTGTCGGGTGTTCATCCCGGTCGGGGTTAGACATATGTACGCCCAACTGCTTGAATTTGTCAGTGCTAACTTCAGCTGCTTTAGCATTGACAATGAATGATGGCCAGTCTTGAAATTGAGTTGACCCCGTCCACATGCTGATGATAGGCAAAAGATTTGCCTTGCAGGTATCTATAGTTAAAGCGACCGGAGTTCCAGGAGGCATCTTTAATGCTTCTCGGCATAATTTTTCAATGAAACTCTCAGCAGTTTCATTATGTCTTTGTTTGATCTTGTTGAGGGCTGACATGGTCATGTCGTTGATTCCCTCATAGAATCGCTGCAAGAAGATTTGTTTAAAACCTGAGAAAGAGGTGATACAAACCATCAGGCAATCTCCTGTACCAATCGTATGCTACACCGGCTAAACAGCCGACGAATACCCTTGTAAGAAGAGCGTCATTTGGCTAAAGTTGAACAAGCATTACCTCAAAGTGGTTAATAAATTGACTTGGAGAAGTGCTACCGTCAAACAGTAAAATTATAGGAATCTTGTACTTTGGAGGAAATGGGACTTCCTTCCATTCAACCGGATAGGGTTGTTTGATCCCCAATCTCTGTAAGTTGTCATTATCTTTGAAGGCCTCGAATTGAGTGCGCAAGAGTTTGATAGCTTCATTAGCATCCTCCGATGATGCAGAAGGAGCACACTGAATTATAGTGTTAGGGGGAGGAATAGCATGGTAAGTGCTACCTCCAGCTCTTGAAAGACTGGGTGTGGGTTGAATTTGTACAGGGGGTATTTGAGGAGATACTACCCCCAGACCTGCATTGACAGGCACCGATGATGCTATAACCTCAGGATTTATAGCAGGTGCGGTCGGTGGTACTGTATGTTGGGCCACAATGATAGAATGCATACTTGCGACCATTTCAGCCATGGTCTTCAGTTTATCCTCCAGTGCAGCTATTCGTTGTTCTTGATTTGCCGAACTAGAAGCATCTGGATCTTCAGTAACAACGTAGGCTGACACTTCTCTGGGCACAATAGAAGACACTGTCTGTTCAGAGCTTTCACTGTATATATCATAATCAGAGAAGGAATCATCTCCTGAATAAGAAATAGGGAGATGACCAGAGGGATCTTGGAGAAGATAACTATGACTGATTGTGTCTCGACTTCGTGATCGGGTGTGTCGAAATACTCCTTCAGAAGATTCTTGGAGTAAATCTAAGTACCGCTGGCTGGGCCTGTGAGGCTTGCCGTGTTTGGAGCACTTTCTACCCCCAGTGTCTCGAGATGCCATGTTGACGGAAGCATACAACATTTCGTCCTCGTCTTCTGACATTGGTTCAGAAGTTACAAAATTTAGACAATCGAAGACAGATCATTTTGTTGTCTGGCAACAGCACTTGATGACAACCTTGTGATTACAATGGTGTTCAAGTGGTTGAACTAGAGGTGTTGCGATATTGTCCCGCTTTTGCTTGAGGTATTCTCGAAGGTCTGGAACAGTGAAGAGATGAGAAGAAGTTTGAGGGATATATTCATTGACAATATTCGAAACATGGTTCCGGCTCTTCAGATGTTTTGTCCCGTGAGTATACAGGAAAGTACTCACTTCGTTAGCATAGGTGTCAGGATTTTTCATCCTGGAAGTTTGCCTCTGATGCAGGTTCATCTTCGGCATTGACTGCTTGCATTTCACCGAAGTTGGTGTAGACCGAGGTCTATTAAGATACACCCGAAGATCAGCAAACTCACCCCCAGGGGTTTCTGTCTGAGACACCAACAATTTCCCCTGCTTTGAGTGGGACATCCGAAGAGTTGGGAGATCTTGGAAATGTGCAACAGGAGTAGGCAAGATGCCTCTTTGATCAATGTTCTTCCCTTTAGTAGAGAAAATTTTTGTACTGTTTAGTGCAGAGGCACATTAAGATGGATCTTCTGCAGTAAAAATCGGAGAAGACTGAGAAAAGACCAAAGGACCTTTTCCTTTATTTTGTGAAGAAGGGTTGGCTAAAGAGCGTTTTCCTCTGTTGTTTTCTGAGTTCTGGACTGCGAAAGACCGAGAAAAGACCAAAGGGTCTTTTCCTTTGTTCTGAGGAAGAGGAGGAACAGTCAACAGACTACCCCCAGTGGATTGTGCAGGAGTAACAGGGTACTTGGGAAGAGGAACAGAGTCTTTTCCTTTACTGTGAGAAGAAGGGGGATTAGCCAAAAGGCTATCCCTTTTAGACTGCGCTGGAATAGCTTTTGCTTGGGTTGAGGTAGTAGTGGGCACTTTGATCGATTGCGCCTGAGAGGATTTGACAGATGGCCTTTTGGCCACAGAAACTCCAGGAGTGGCAGCTTGCGCAGCAGAAGTTTTGGTTACAGAATGCTTAAGTTGCATTCTGGTTGAAGGGGCAGTTGATTGCGCGAGAGCAAGAGTTGCTGTAAGTTGCACCAGGGAAAGAGGAGTCTTGCTCTTTGCCAGGTAAGCATAGGAAGTGGCTTGCGCTGTGGCAAGGGGAGCAAGGTGCTGCGCATGGGCAGTAGAAGCTTTGGCTTACGCTTTGGCAGCGCTGGTGATGTTTTGCACAAGGACAGAAGAGGCTATTGGTTCCTTGGCAGTAGAGACAGCAGGCTGCACAGATGACTGCGCAGAGGATTGCACAGAGGACTTCGGAGTCCACACTGAACGGACCCTGCTCTTGGCAGAGGCCACAGTGCGACGAGCAGCCCCAGAATTGATCATCGCTTCGTAGGCCGTCTGGTTGACCTTCACAACCAGCGTCTTCTGCGTCTTTTCGATAGACGCAACGTCACATTGAGTTGTCACTTCCTCGTCGGAGAAGAAAGTCGTCCCCAGCAGAGTCGCCATTTTGTTTGCAAAAACAAAAGTCTTTTATTTCACAAACTTTGTAAGAAGATTACAATTGAATTCTGGTAAAGTACAACTATAGGAATCCGATCTGAAGACGATCGCTTTATCCCTTGGACGATATGAACTTTGAAGACGATAGCCTCTGAAGAATGCAGCAGCACTTGGACAAGAACTTCTGATCTCTGAGGATAATAATGATCTGATCTCCTTAATGAAGGACTTGAAACTCTATTTATAGAGTTCTAGAAATAACTAATTTGTAGTTATTCTGGATTGCGCATGATGAACTACGCTGGTGACAGACTGCACAGACTATGAACTGCGCTAGCGGTTACTCGATCGTGGGCTAACTGTATTAGACGCGTGGTATTGTTTGATTGAAATGCGCATGGTTGTGTACAAGCAGTTGCCACGTGGCGAGCAATTGATGGCATATAAGCCACGTAATAAATATTAGTTATCTTGATGGATTGTGCCACTTGAAAAGCGCTAGCATCAGACTGCGCTGAGACTCGGGCTTGGTCAAATTGTGCTGAAGTTGAGCTGTCATACTGCGCTGGATGTACAGCTGTCATCGAGCGCTGTGCTGCACAAGAAATGAAAGGACTCCTCGTTTATCGGGCTGTCAGCTATCAGAAGATCGGATTTTTGTCAAGTAATGATGGCATTGCCACGTCAGCGTAGCACGCTCGGATGGTAGCGCAGTTCAGTTAGCGCGTTTGAATTGTAGCGCAATCTGCCTCCTGCGCAGTCCATTTGAAGAGTACGCAATTTAATTTCCTCTGCTTATTTGATAAATGCAACTTGATTTTTAGAACCTACAGTATTCTCCTTTCGTAGAGGCTTGTCGAAACGGGCCTCTACATGCTTCTGCTTATTGGCTGCTGGGGGCTTAGATGGGCCCTCATCCTGGACAGCAGGGACGGTGCAAGGAGGCACCACCTCGACGGCAGCTTCATTAGGTTGGGCGTTCTGATGTGAACGCGTCTGTACAGGAAGTGCCTCTTCTGCAGAGGAAGAGACCATACGGCAAGACTTGATCTTCCTGCCCTTAGTTTTGGAGGTAGAGCGTACCTTCGGTTGTGTAACCTCGGAGATGAGATCAGGGTGAACCCATAAGACATCTCCCTGAGATGTGGTGAGTGGGATGAGTCCACTCACGTTGTCACGAGTAGGTGGTAGATTGACCACCTCTATTGTCGCCTTTGGGATGGGGATGACACCATCTTACGTTGTGGTTGACGGAAGGTGCCAAATTGGAGTGACACCAGGTTGGCCGAAACTGTTTTCTTCTCGTAGTCGACGGAGATAACATCCGCATTGATCATGCGCTGGATATAGTTTTTGAGGATGTAGCAGTCCTTAGTTGGATGTTCGACAAACCAATGGTAGTGATTGTACCTCGGATTGTCCACTTTCCCAACCTCGTCGGGACGCTTTGGGTCCGACAACTTGATCTTGTCACCCTGCTTCAGTATCTCAAAGAGTTGCATGGTGTCTTCATCGTTGAAAGAATAGACCTCCTTTGGCCTTGGTGCAAGTGGAGGCTTCTGGGTTGGTGCTGATGCACCTTTGGAGGCATTGACAGTTAACGCCTGTTTCTCCTTCGTCTTTCGTCCGGGGTTGTTGGCTGCAGGCCGTTTCCTCTTGTCCTCAAAGGCTGGGAAACTAACTCCCAGAAGGCGAGCATTGGACGCCTTCTTTTCTGCTGCTTCGGCTTCGATGATCAAAGAACTCCAGTCGGGAGGAGGAGTGGAGTTGAGCCAGAGTTTGAATGCAGGCAGCATGTTCATGCTGCAGGAGGAGAGGAATACGTGTTCTGGCATGCCCGGGGGCAGTCTGAAGCAGGCCTGTCGGAAGCGTTCGTTGAATACTCGAACTGTTTCCTTCTTCTTCTGGCGTATCTCTATGAGGGACGCCATTGTCATGTCCTTCCCGCCGTCGTAGAAACGGTCAAGGAAGAGATGCGTCAAGTCGTTGAAGGAAGATATAGAGTTATCGGGGAGGCTGCAGTACCAGTCGTATGCCACTCCTTTCAGTGCCCCGATAAATATGCTGGTGAGTAGTGCATCCTCCTTTGGGAGATGTCCCGTTTGGGACTGGAAGTACGTTAGATAGCGACACGGAGAGTCCTTCCTATCGTACGGCATTAATGTTTGTGGTTTATACTTAGGAGGATAAACCACTTTGTTCCATTCGAGGGGATAGGGTTGGGGGATCCCCATCTTCTGGCGCTCCTCTTGCCTGTTCTTGGACTCAAAGCGCTCGTGCAAGTCCCTGATCATCTCCACCACCTCTTCCGTAGAGCTGGGAGTCGGGGAAGGTGGTACAGCCTGGAGTTGAGCATTTGATAGCTCCGACGTCCGTGGTGCCTCGCGACTATCTGTATCCAAGGATACCCGTTGAAGGGGTACGCTTAATTCTCCATTGGCCCCTGGGTCAGGACCGGTAGAAGGTGCTCTGGCCAAAGCTGACCGTATCTCAAATACTGCTTGAGTTAGTATTTGCATGGAGGCAGAGAGGGTTTTGAGTCCCCCCTCCAGGGTATCCATGCGCTGGACGAGGTCTGCTGGCGGCACATCCGGCTCGGTATCACCCCCAGTCATGTATATTGTCATGACACGGCTGGAGTCGGATGGGTCAGTTGAGGCTTCGCTTTCGGCCTCGCTCTCTTGTAGGGGATTTGCCACTCCTGGAGCTTCGTCCTGGCTACCCCCAGCAATGTTTTGGAGGATACCCTCGTCTTCGAGAGAAGTATCCGCGAGGGCCTGATTACCCCCAGCTCTGTCTTGGAGGACTTCTTCGTCTTCGAGGCGCAGGTCCACAGGGGACAAACTACCCCTAGCTCTGTCCGGGAGGCTGACTTCGTTTCCAGGATGAAGATCGACCCCAGCTGTTCTCTGGAGGACATCTTCGTCTTCAGAAGGAGGATCAACAAAGGTACCTCCAGCTTCCTCCAAGATCTTCTTTCTCCCCGAGTGCCTTCGAACACTCCGAAGAATGGAACAGTTGTCTTGGTTCTCCTCGGCTGGCTCTTGGACGAGGATGAGGAATGACCAGTCGCCTTTCAGATTGACAAGGAATTAGATATTACGTTGCATGAAGCAACCTTTAGTTCTGGTTCCTTTTCAATTGACACCTTCTTCTCGAGACGACGTCGGAGAGGTGTTAATGATTGCAGCCGCTGGAACACCGACTGCCTTGGTGGCGGGACTGCTGTTTTGCAACAACAGTTGATGGTGACTACAACACAGGCGTGCCCTGTGAGGGGCGCATTGTGCTTGTCATTCGACTCTCCTGACCGGCGTTTGTGAGTGATTACGTTACGCAGATCGTTGGAGGAGAGTGCCACCTTTGTACCCTGTGGTGGCCCACGCAGGTCCAGTATCGCAATTAGTGCGATCTCGTAATGGTGCTCGACTTAGAGTACTAATTATGAGCCTACGATTAGGACGTAGGACCTAGGACATGATAGGAGTTTCTCAATCACACCTAGAAAATTTCTGATCTTTTGATTATCATGATTATTCACCTTGTATTAAATTAACTGTCCTTCTTTGATAATCTACTCATGTGCCATATTGATCTCTTGTTTTAATTCGTCTCCAGGATGACGAAGACACATCCGCAGGCCTCTGGATCGAGTAGCTTGCCTGAGAGATCTGATCAGGCCGAGGAAGAGGTTGGGCGTCTGTCTCTACTGTGGGGCGCCCGATCACCAGGGGAAGGATTGTCGCCTTCGCGGAGTCAGAGGAGGCCAGGACAGAGCACAGCTGGCTAGAGGACCAGCGGTTCAGCAGAGGGGTCCTCCACTCCAGACCCAGCAGCAGCGTTTTGTCCAGCACCAGAGGGGAGCACCCGCGGGCAGGGTGTTCGCTTTGGCAGCAGAGGAGGAGACAGAGCCCGTGGGAGATGTTGTTGCAGGTCATGTTCTCCTAGATTCTTTCCCTGCTTTCGTCTTATTTGATTCTGGGGCGACCCATAGTTTTGTGTCTGTTTCTTTTGCTCTGAGACACAATATCATTGCTGAATATATGGGTAGGACTTGCAAGATTATGACCGGGGGAGGTATTATCCTGGTTAATAATATTTACAAGGGGCGGAGAGTCACTCTGAGAGGCCGAGACTTGAGTGCGTGTCTGCTCGTAATGCCCCTACCGAGGTACGATATGGTACTCGGTATGGATTGGTTGAGCATGCACCATGCTAGCATTGATTGTAGAGGAGGCAGAGTTCTTTTTAGGACGCCGGGTGAGCCAGAGATCGAGTTTGCTCGAGGAGCAGCGGAGCCGGAGGCTGGATTCTGTGGAGCTTTGTTGGCGGGGCAGGATTTGCCACATCCGTTGATTGCTGAGTTCTCGGATGTCTTTCTCTAGGAGTTGCCGGGGATGCCGCCAGACAGGGACATTGAGTTCTCCATAGACTTGGTGCCGGGCGCCGAGCCCATCTCGCAGCATGTCTATAGGGTGAACAACAGCGAGTTGATAGAGCTGAAGAAGCAAGTCGACGAGCTGCAGGATAAGGGGTTCATCAGATCCAGTTCTTTGTCCTGGGGAGCGCCAGTCCTGTTCGTGCCGAAGAAGGACGGTACGTCCCGCATGTGCATTGATTACCGGGCGCTCGACAACCTCACTATCAAGAATAGGTATCCTTTGCCGAGGATCGACGACTTGTTCGATCAGCTGAGTGGGGCAAAGGTCTTTTCGAAGATAGATTTGAGGTCCGGGTATCACCAGCTGAAGGTGAGGCGGGATGACATTCCCAAGACGGTATTTCGGACTCGGTACGGCCAGTACGAGTTTACAATGATGCCATTTGGGTTGACCAATGCTCCTGCGATGTTCATGAACTTGATGAACAAGGTATTCCATCAGTACCTTGACAAGTTCGTGGTGGTCTTCATAGACGATATCTTGATCTATTCGAAGACGCAGGAGGAGCATGAGGAGCACTTGAGAGTTGTGTTAGAGACTCTGAGGAGGGAGCAACTCTACGGGAAGCTTTCGAAGTGTGAGTTCTTCTTAGACCAGGTGGAGTTCCTAGGTCATGTTGTGACCGAGCACGGGATTTCAGTAGACCAGAGGAAGATTTCGGCAGTGGAGTCTTGGTCTACGCCCAGTTCAGTTGCCGAGGTTCGGAGCTTTCTGGGTTTGGCTGGCTATTACCGGAAGTTCGTCCAGGACTTCTCGAGGATTGCAGAGCCGATGACTAGACTCACCAGGAAGGACGTGGAGTTCGTCTGGACTGATGAGTATCAGGCTGCATTCGATGAGCTGAAGAGGAGGTTGACTTCAGCTCCGATCCTGACTTTACCATCTGGGTCAGGAGGGTTCTCGATCTTCAGTGATGCTTCCGAGAAGGGTTTAGGGTGTGTTCTTCAGCAGCACGGAAAGGTGATTGCCTATGCATCCAGGCAGTTACGTCCTCATAAGAAGAACTATCCTACTCATGATCTGGAGTTGGCCGCGGTTATATTTGCTTTGAAGTTATGGAAGCATTACCTGTACGGAGAGCGAGTTGAGATCTTCACAGATCACAAGAGCTTGAAGTACGTGTTCACTCAGAAGGAGTTGAACATGCGGCAGAGGCGGTGGTTAGAGCTGATGAAGGACTTCGATATATCCTTGCAGTACCATCCGGGAAAGGCCAACGTAGTTGCAGATGCCTTGAGCAGGTATCCTGTTGCTATGTTCTTGACGACAGATCGTTATTTGTTGGCCGACCTGGATAGTTTGGGTATCGAGGTCATTATTCCGGGCATGGAGATCCAGATGTGGGGTTTGCAGATTCAGTCTGAGCTGATGGATAGAGTCAGGTCAGCGCAGTATGATGATGTTGCCCTGAGGAGCATCAGGGAGCAGGTGAGGATGAGCTTGCTTGACGATTTCTCTTTAGCCGAAGACGGGTCGTTGCGGCACGGTACTAGGCTGTGCGTTCCGCGTGGAGAGCTTCGGGAGGAGGTTCTTCAGGAGGCGCATCGCTCTCAGTATTCTATGCATCCTGGAGCCAACAAGATGTATAGGGACCTGAGAGAGCACGTATGGTGGTATGGCATGAAGCACGAGGTAGCTCAGTTTGTATCTCGTTGTCTTGTGTGTCAGCAGGTGAAGGCCGAGAGGTAGAGACCAGGTGGATTGCTACAGCCGCTACCCATTCCCGAGTGGAAGTGGGTGCACATCACCATGGACTTTGTATCTGGACTTCCACGGTCGCTAGGAGGGAAGGACGCAGTTTGGGTCATAGTTGATAGATTGACCAAATCGGCCCACTTTTTGCCTTTTAAAGTGGGTTTGTCTACGGAGAGGCTGGCTGAGCTGTATGTTCGTCAGATTGTGAGATTGCACGGAGTTCCGGTGAGCATAGTTTCAGATCGGGATAGCCGATTCACTTCCCACTTCTGGAGGAGTTTGCAGGCTAGCTTGGGCACCTCGCTCAAGTTTAGTACTGCTTATCATCCTCAGACAGACGGGCAGTCGGAGAGGACCATCCAGACTCTGGAGGATATGCTTCGCACATGCGTGCTAGATCTCGGGGGTTCTTGGGAGGACCATCTTCACCTGGTAGAGTTTGCTTACAACAACAGCTACCAGGCCAGTATAGAGATGTCACCATTTGAGGCTCTATATGGACGGAGATGCCGTACTCCCTTAGCTTGGGACGATGTTGGCGAGCGGGCGCTTTTTAGGCCGGAGATGGTTGTGGATGCGGCCGAAAAGGTCAGATTGATTAGAGACAGACTCCGGGTGGCTCAGGATAGGCAGCGGCATTGGGCCGATAGTCACCGGAGACCGTTAGAGTTTGAGGTTAGTTTCAGTTCTTGTCATGCTTGTTGTGATTGTTTGTTAGTTGTGTGTTGAGTTTTTGTCTTGTGTCTAGGTTGGTGACATGGTATTTCTGAGGATATCCCCGACACGTGGCACTATTTGCTTTGGCGGTGGTGGGAAGCTCAGTCCGTGCTACATCGGACCTTTCACCATCTTAGAGAGGATCGGTGCAGTAGCCTACCGACTGGACTTGCCTACCAGGCTCGAGGGAGTGCACAACGTGTTTCATGTATCCCAGCTGAGGCGATACGTGGCAGATCCTAGCCATGTATTGGACCATTCAGCGATACAGGTGGGACCTACTCTCAGCTATCCAGAGCAGCCAGTGGAGATTCTGGATCGCAGGGAGAAGGTGCTCCGGAACCAGGTCATACCCTTGGTTCGGGTTGCGTGGAGACATCACTCTCCAGGTGAGTCTACTTGGGAGAGGGAGGACGACATGCGGGAGCGTTTCCCTTATCTTTTCGTGCCCTGAGGTATAAATTTATTTCCTTTAATTCTGTTTGTGATTTTCTGTGCTTGTTGTCTTCAATTTCGAGGACGAAATTTTTTTTAAGGTGGATAGACTTGTCACCCTCACTTTTCCCAGTTAGGGATAAAATGGTAATTTTCTATTTTATATTATTTTTGGGAATTTTATTTCATGAATATTATTATTTAATTATTATAGGAGTCGGGTTCGAATTTCATCGCATTCCGAGTTAATTCGGGACCCCGGTGAATTTTGACTTGAGCTGTAATTAGCCTGTTAGCTAACCATGGCCCACCACACTAAAAATTAGGGTTTAAGAGTTTGGACTATCCCCATGAGTAATTTAGTTTAATTATAATTTTTATTTATTTTTAGCAACTTCCTAAACCTAATTTAAAAGTTGTTTAATATTAGGCTTAGGGAGGGGCAAACTTGTAATTTACAAGTGCCCCTCACACCCCCACCATGCTTGGCCGGCCATGACAGCCCCCCCCCTCTCTTCCTTCTTCACTAAGTAACACTCCAACTCTCTCTCTCTCTTCCAAATTAATTTCTTTTCAAAAGCTTTCTTCTTCCTCTCCAACCTACCAATATAGGTATGCTTTAATCTTCTAATTTAATTCTCTTTTGCATATAGTTCATTCACATTAATTGGAGATATGACCATTCTCTTCCATTTGCCCACAAATTTGTAGGTTTTCCATAGAAAAATAGGTTAAGGATTTATTAGGATTTAATCTTTTGAGAGTGGTATATATATATATATATATATATATATATATATATATATATATATATATATATATATATATATATATATATATATATATATATATGTGTGTGTATTTATGTGTGTGTATTTATTTATGTATTGTGTGTGTGTAGAGGAGGGTGATATTGTGTCATGGGGATGTTGGTGTTGTGAGAGTGGTGTGTGTGTGGTTGTGTTGTGTGAGGATGTGTGTGTGTTTGTGTGTGTGTTTATATATATATATGGATATGTATATATATATATATATATATATATATATATATATATATATATATATATATATATATATATATATATATATATATAGATATGAGTGTATTTATATATATACATGGATGTGTGTATATGGATGTGTGTGTGTTATATATATATTTAGAGGGATGGATAGATATCTAGATAGATTATATATATCTATATATATATATATATATATATATATATATATATATATATATATATATATATATATATATATATATATATATATATATATATATATGAAGTGTATTATATAGGGAGATAGAAGAGGAGAAGAAGAAGAAGATTAAACGCAGCAGCAGCAGCAGCTTGCTGCAGCAGTAGCAGCAGCTACCTGCTGCAGGAAACAGCCCCCCCCCCCCCCACCTTGGCTTTTAGGCCTATTTACACCCCCTTTTTCACCTATACATATAGGTATATATATATAGATATATATAAGTATTATATATGGTTGGAATCGTAGAGAAGAGTAGAAAAAGATTATGGAATGAGAAATTAGAAAAGGATTTGAGGTTGGGAGGAAAGATTGAAAGAAGTTGGAAGAATAGGAAAAAGGCTAGAATAGAAAAAGGGAAAAACCGAGTTAGAGGGCGAAACGGAGTTCGGAGTATCCGATTGAGTTGAAACTTGGCGTGGGGCATGAATACGTGATTTAAATTTTGCGGGTAGGCTTCCGGGTGGAATTCGGGGTCGTAGGGCGCCCGTATCGCGCCGTATCGGTGCGTATCTTGAAATATTTAAGATTTTGACAACGGACCGTATCGTGGACCGAATGTCCATGATACCTAGGTATTTTGGTAGATATTATATGTATAGGATATTATCATACTACCCTAGAGAGATCGGGTCAAAATATCAAGCGTAGGTAGGCTAACTGGATAGTTGCCGAAGCTAGAATTTTACCCTTTTTAAGGGTAAAATAGGATATTGGCCTACGGCCAAGATATGAGTTTCGAAGTCCAAGATGGACTTGGATATGGGTTGTAGAGGTTGGTAATAGTTAGAAATAGTCGCCTAGACTTAGTCTTGGCCCCGGTTGACCACGGTTGACTTTTTGGACCAAAAGTCAACTATGGGTCAACACTTTACCCAAATTAGTCCCGATTTCTGTTAGACTTTTGTAGTTGACCAAAAGTCAACTATTAGTCACCATTGACCTAGGGTTGACCATGGTTGACCAGAGTTGACCAGAGTTGACCAGTTGACCAAAAGTCAACTGTAGGCCAACTCTTGATCCCGTTTGACTTTCTTCGACTTGTTTTGACCCGTGATGCCTGGTATGACCTAGGATTGACTTGGTTAGGCTTAGATTGACTTGATATAACTTGATTTGACCTAGATTGACTTGACAGGACTTAGTGTGACTCAGTGAGACCTAATTTGACCTAGATTGCATATCATTCATTGTAAATCATTCCTAAACTTGTTTAAACCTAAATTAACTTACAGTATCTCATATTTAGGTCTTCTGATACCGTTCTGAGCATTGATATACCATACAGCTCAGGACAGCAGGCGAGTACATTCACTGATAGTTTTTATTGTCTTGATATCTGCTATATCCGATTCAGTCGTAGTGTCTTACTTAATTCTTGGTCACGATAGCTCACGGACTAGTACACATTGGATCATGACATGAGATATTGTTCCTGGATTTCTGGGTATATGGATACACTCCCTGTCTTGTTCCCTGTACTTGTATAGACATCGATTTCTAAGAGGATTTGCTACCCTCTTACGAAATCACGTGCCATGACGTGTCATGTCCAGATCCATTGTACTATTCGGGGATGGGGAATTATTAGGGGCTATGTGATCCAAGCAACCCTGTCACTATTCATGTGCTTGTGCCACTCTTCCCTTACGAAGGGTGTAGCGAGATCCTTTGCCTTGTGCTCGTTATCCAGGTTGGCCGGCATGTCTCTCCGTTGAGGTTATCGCGGATTGCCGGGCCAAGTGGATAGCCTGTCCTGTCACTTATCCCAAGCCGATCACATATCGCTCTAATAATTCAAATCACATTTTATATTTATTTTGTCTTATCGTATATCCTGTTCTGTTCTACATTCAGTATTTTCTCACCATGCCATGATATACAGTTACTCACATGTTCTACTTTCCTTTACATTGTACCTTGATTGGAGACTAAGTTCTGCTCGGGAGAAGAGTTACAACCCCGGTCCTTGTTTGGTTTAAGGGTTGTAACTTGACTTCCGAACGGTTCCCAAGTCTTCATATATCTTTGTCTTGTAGTTCATTATGCTGTCTCTTATAGAATTTGTCAATTCACATGGAACTGCTGTTAGTGTTTGTACTTGCTCATTTTCCTGACAGGATACCGTTATGATATATTACAGATGATTCTGATGCGGACTGCTCGACCTATTATGGGATCGAGTCAGATGGTGTAGCCTTAGATCGTGGCCTTATAGTGGAGCCACTAGATTTTGTACTTCCAGAGTAGTGTAGGTTAGCTAGGTTTGATTGGACTGCGATCCAGCTAGCTTATCAGACTGTAGTTTCTATATTCTATTTTGATACTCTGGGATGTTGTATATATCTGGACTTGTATTAGACTGTGGACTTATTTTACTCTTCATCTATCATATGTCTTTCCTCTGAGCTATCTACCTTAGTTTTATTCTGTGATTGAGACTGTATTATTATGTCACCTCCATTCGAAGAGTATATACTGTACAGGTACATTTTAACTGTTAGTCGTAGGTATTTACAGACGTTATATATAGCGTTCTACCGCCGATTCTGCAGCGTAGGCTGGACGTACCCACGTGCTCGTGCCCCTCATAAGGGTGCGGGTCGTGACACACCCCTATCAGGCGCATGGCAATACCAAGCGCCGGGGTGGTCAAGTGAATACTGCGCCCCCTGATCCAACACCAAACAGGTGCTCAGATCAGTAGTGGAGGAACAACATTTACAGTGACTTGAAAGAACCTCAGCCGCACAACCAGAGGAGGCGCGGGAGTTCAATACCACATGGTTTGCCTTGCTCGACTCTGTTACGAACGCAACAGATGCACCCAAGTGAGACAAGGACTTTGAAGGTCGACTCATTTCTGGCACAGAAGCACCCGAGTCGACCTTATATAGCTTACCATCAGCAGCGCGTATGCTTCTGATTTGCTGCCGGCATAGCACGTTTGAGGCGCATGGCCCATGCCGTACGTTTTCCCGAGAGGTGATACGCGGGGCATTAGCTGCACCCCTGCTCCGTTGACGCATCTTCCTCGCCTAAGAGGGAGATGACTGGGGAATGTGGTCAGTCGTACGTTTTCCCGAGAGATGCGCTGTACCGGTGGGCGCCTTTTTGTTGCTGAGGACGTCAGCAGGAAGGGAGAGCTCTGTTTGCGCATCCCCTTCGGTAGTGGTGCCAGAGGCGTCGACCTTGCGGACCCAGACTTGGCGAGTCTTCTTCGGCTTCAGCAGCCGCTTCGAAGGACTCGCACTGCCTTCAGAGATGAACTCCTCATACGCCCGTTGATTGAGGCGTACGACCAGCGTCTTGTGGAAGGAGCCCACCTTCACGTCGTCGAATTATGACACAGCTTTCTCGGTGGAGGAGAAAGAGGTCCCCAGCAGAGTCGCCAGCTTGTTTGCCATTAAAATCTTTTGATATAATTTTAATACAACCAGAACAGTATTACAATGTAGGACTTAGACGTAGTCCTAGGAGTACACTTTTGTTTATCTGGGTCCCTTGTGCCGATGGAGCGAGTGGTAATGCGTTAACTCCGTTGACGATCTGACGATGGTTCTCGGTTCTCTGAAGGTCTGAGTTGCTCTGGGTACTGGAGCTTACGGAGAGGAAGAAGACGTTGAGTGTCTGTATCTGCCTCTCTCTATATGTTGTTGGTGGTTGTACGATGTGTGTGTTTGTAAGAAGTAAGTGATCCCTCTATTTATAGCTTTGCAGGCTGGCTGCTCATGCGCGCATGTAGGATGCGCTTGTACATGGGGACGCCACGTGGTGGTTGCTGATGGAGGCGCATGGGCGATATGCTCTGATTGAGGAGTTGAACCCTTCCTGTTGTTGTCGTAGGCTGCGACGGAGCTGACACGTATGCGGGACTTCAGTAGTGACTTTACTTCTGTCTTTAGGGATCAGAGAAAAGTCTGAGGCACATGGCTTTTGAAGCGCATGCAGAGATTTAGGCGCATGGCTGCGGAGGCGCATGCAAGATGGTTGGGCGGCCACGTGGCTTGTAACCGCCGAAAGAAAGTAATGATGATGCTGACGTCGGTGACGCTTCATCTTCTGAAAAAGCTGTCAACTGTTCAGTCCTCAGGGGACGTGCTGCCAACTTTGTCAGACTTTATCATTTAATATTCTTGACAGGTGATGGGCTGTTGAGTGGGCGCATTGATTGGCGTTCCACTAGGCGCATGGGGACGCATGGGGGCGCATCCTTATGAGGCGCTTGGAGCTGATAGGTACGTCAGTATGATGCGCGGTCTGGCCGACACATCCGCTTTGCATGACACGTCTTTATGGGCCCGACTGTTACGTTCTTCGAGTGCTTTAGATAGCCATTTTGACTTGGCTGAATTTGAAGCGTCAGGTTCATCACCATTTAATGCAAATTTATTGCACAGTATACGGAGAGCCAGCCACTTGGCGCATGGATTTGATTTGCCCGGCCTATAAGTAGTGGCATGGAGAGAGAGTTTGCTTCTCGTTCTCTCACGTCCTCCCGAAATGAATTTGTTTGCTCGAGCACATTCTGTTGATGAGATGCTCCCGAGGGTGAAGATGCGATGCATTGTCTTCATTGATGCACTTAAAGGTGACGGTTACATCCAAAAGTCGGAGTCGAGGGCTTCTGAGACAGACAGAAGGTGCCTGTTGCATCCAAAGATCGGGATGCTCGAGCCTCGTCTCCGTTATGCTGGAGGAACTGCAGATCAGAATTGCGGTGCCCCGATCATCTTCCTTGGGCTTTGGGAGAGCTCCTCCTCCTGTTAGAGTGGGTGTTGCCCATTCTGGTTGGGTTGAAAGCTGTCCCTTTAGCAGCAGATTAATTTACGGTGCTCTTCTCTTCCTTGGTTTGGAGAGCTCTTCCTCCAGCTAGAGGGTTGATTGCCACCCTCGTTCTGCTCAATAAATGCTTCATTAGTCGAAGTGTTTGATGGCGCATATGCTGACACTTCATGATGCACCTAACTGGGATGCTGAAGGGCGGTACATAACTGAGCTGCTGAAGGGATGCACATAACTGAGGATGCACATAACTGAGCTGCTGAAGGGATGCGCCTGGCTGAGAGCGCATGGCGAGATACACCTGTTTGAGAGCGCATGACGAGATGTGCCTGTTTGAGAGCGCATGGCGAGATACGTCTGTTTGAGAGAACATGGTGGTTGCTGCACCTAGCTGCAGACTTAGGGTCTTTTCTTTGTAGAAATTCTCCCTTGTATAGCTCTTTTTAAGACATGTAATAGACTTTTATATGAACTAAAAATCCTTTTTTAATGTCTATACTTTTGCTTTACTGTGCCAAGTACTTCCTCTGAGCTCCCTGGCGCATGTGATGTTTAGGCGCATAGGATTTCTAGTCCTGAAATTCCATGCTTCTATAATGACATCTTGCAAGAAGTTCCTAAAGAAGCTACAAGTATCCGTCGTCAATCGCTTCAATTCTATTATAACCATACTACTAAAACACTCTATCGAAGAACTTTTTATGGATTACTCTTGAGGTGTCTCGTTCGTGATGAAGCAAAGAAGATATTTCGTGAAGCTCATGATAGTGTTTGTGGAGCACATCGGCCTGGTCCTAAACTACAAGATCGTATTCGACGTATGGGCTACTACTGGCCCTCTATGGTATCAGATGCTATTGACTATGTAAGAAAATATCGTGTATGTCAGATCCATGCAGATTTTATTCACCAACCATCGGAATTTCTTCATCCGACTGCTGCCTCATGGCATTTTGAAGCTTGGGGCATGGATATAATTTATCCTATCCATCCTCCTTCATCTAAAGGGCATCGGTTCATCTTAGCTATAACTGATTATTTCTCCAAGTGGGCAGAAGCTATACCATTGGCTGATGTTAAAACGAGTAGTGTCATCAACTTCATCAAACATCATGTGATATACAGGTTTGGTGTCCCTCGTCGAATCATCCATGATAATGGACCATAATTCATCAGCCAAAAGTTTAATAGGTCCTGTGATGACAACAAAATCAATAATGTTGCCTCGACGGCCTATAATCCTGCGACTAACGGGTTGGCTGAATCATTCAACAAGACCATTATCAAACTCCTTAAAAAGTTTATCTCTATCAACAAACGTAATTGGAGTGATAAACTTGGAGAATGTCTATAGGTATATCGTATTACTGTCCGTAATCCTACAGGTTGCACACCGTTTTCTCTAGTGTATGGGTGTGAAGCTGTTCTGCCTTTGGAAATTCAAATTCCATCATTGAGGATCGCTATTGCTAACGAACTTACTACAGAAAACAATAATCGTCTTCGGCTTCAAGAGTTTGAGGTGCTCGATGAGAAAAGGTTACTAGCTCAACAGCATATTGAACTTTATCAAGCCCAGATCTCAAAAGCTTTCAATCGCAAAGTCAGAGTGCGAACATTTCAAGAAGGCGAGTTGGTTCTCACAGTCAAATATCCTATGACTATTACACATATGAGCAAAGGCAAGTTCGAGGCAAAGTGGGAAGGGCCGTATGTGGTAAATAAAGTCTTCTCCAATGGAGCCTATCAATTAACAGATATGGACGGCAGAGTTGCTATGATGCCTATCAATGGCAAGTTTCTTAAGAAATATTATGTATAAAGACAATGTACTTTATTTCAGAAACATTATATAAATAAAAGTTCATTTTTATTCATGGAATTACATAAATATTAAGGACAGGGAGGAGGCCCTGATCCTTCATGATTAAATACATAGTTTGCCAACAGTTCAAATACCTTATTGTCTGAACTCACAAGAAACTTACAGGCAGCCATCCTCAATGCCTCTTCTTCTGCAGTCTTCCCAGGTTCCACTAACTTGGAGATCAAATCCTATCCTGGCGCAGGAGGAACAGTTGAGCCTTCGCCTCTTTCTTTTCGAGAAGGCACGGAAGGCTCAGTGTGGAGTATCTCGATTTCTTCTTCGATCTTCGGAGCAAGTAAATCTTTGGAAGACATTTTCATACATAAGGGAAAGAGATTGTCAATATCTACAAAAGTTTTGTTCTATTTATAGGCAAAACAAATAGATAATCGGTCTTAAGAACTGATACAACTTTTTGGAAAGAAGCACAACTGTTCGTTCATTTATAACTATTCATTCATTTATAACTGACCAGTCATTGTCCCTTCTCCGAAACTGACATGACTATTCACTCATTTATTCTTTTCTTCGAGAATTTGAACGACCATTCATTCATTCAATGTCTCTCCCTTAAAAATCAAAGTGACCGATTACTCATTCATTTATCATAATGAGAACCCATGTCTCTGGATTCCAAAATAGCTACGTCAAACAACTTGCCACATTCGCATTCTATCCGCATTCTGTTATCTATGTCAGCATATCAAAATTGAATTATAAAAAGGAGAATAATGAGACAATCATTTCTTTATTCCTTCTTTAAAAATCATAGATACATTTTGATGAAAATCTATTACATCTTTGAGGCCTATTACATCTTTGGATCTTCCCATTTGATAATGAAGGTCTATTACATCTTTGGATCTTCTTATTTGTTGGTGTCAATTCCTTGTCATCTCGACCTAAGGCAACGAGTCAGACAATGGAATCAACTCTGGTCTTCTCTCTCAGAAAGACGAGAGGAGAACCCAGAGTGCAGTAGCCAAAAGATGAGCTGCTGTCAATACAACTGGTGGAGAGAAGATGACCCGCCAGGGGAACTAGGAACGAAATCACCCTTGCGATACAATTCCTAGTTCTGCATCTCCACCATCCAACTCTCATGTATAAAGGCTCTTCCTACTATATGAGGAAGACCGTTCTTGAACATGAAGAGTCCTGAGCTGTCTGATTTGAGTGTTAGAACCACATGAGCTGTCTGATGTGAGTGTTAGAAGAATGCCCTCTGCAACATCCAAATCACCAATGCCAGTCATGAAGAAGCTTGCCAACCGAACTTCTGCAAACATGAATAAAGAAAGAAAAGTTAGACGTATCAAAACTATGCACGCATCAACAGTGTGCGCCGACTAACAGAAGCACATCAATAATGTGCGCCTATTCTCATAATCTTAGGCGCATATCAGCAATGTGCGCCTATTCTCAGAAGCTCAAAAGCACATCATCAATGTGCGCCTATTCTCAGAAGCTCATACGCATCAACAAGTGTGCGCCTATTCTCAGAAACACAGGCGCATATCAACAATATGCGCTGATAAACAGACGCGTGTCAAAACAGCATACTGATCAACAGGCACATATCAGTAGTGCGCCCCTCTAATTAAAGCTAAGCACTGGACCATATTGTGCATCTATTATCAAAAATAGTTAGTGCATATTAACGAAGTCTACAACATACAGATCAGTATTTATCTTCAAAAGTGGCACAAAAGAGAAAAATATATATACTATTGATCCTTTGTTGAGACATACCAATTTCTGAAGGCACATTAGCTTCAGAACGAAGTGGCGCAAGTGAACTTACAAATAGTAAAACCTTGTGTGAAATCATTTATTTTGAGAAAGTATGAATGGCTCTTTCGTTTCTGATGTCCTTTTAAAGGGGTTAAAGATGAAACAGGCGCGTCATTCTAGGAGCCTATTTTTGGAAAAGAACTAAACAATAGGTGATGGAAACCATGTGATGACTGCCATGTGTCCCTCAACGAAACAGTAAGCGTTTGAATCAGCTGAAGGAACGCATCTACGTGCACTATTTAAAATCACAGCCACACAATGTATCAGAAATTTTAGATTTCATAAAAGTTGGGTGGACCCCTACAAACAAGGACACAAAAAAGAGAATAAAAGTTGTTATACAAAAACATTATTCCTTTTTCTTGTCTTCATCGGCCGGACGAAGAGCAGCGTCCAGTTCTTGCATGTTGCGGATTCCCGAGCGACGTATTAGATTGAAGAATCCCTCCGAATTGCCGCACTCTTCAGAGGATGGCCCACCACTCGAGCGATTAAAGACAGTTGGGGTTTGTCACGACCCGCACCCAGTGTAGGGGTACGAGAAGTGGGTACGTCCATCCTACGCCGCAATGTCGGTGGTAGAACGTTATCCTAGGTTACTATCTAATCAACAACTCATACAATTACATAATGTACTTGTCAAATCTCAACTCCGAACGGAGGAAAAGTATAGATATAATGAAATCTCAATCACAGTCTAAGCACGATAAGATAACACAGAAGTTTATAACTAAAGACCAAACAACAATTATCAGCTACTAAATAAAAATAATATCTCAAACAAACTCAAATATAAACTCATATCTCAAGTTATTACAATTCAAGTTCTAAAACATGAAAACTAAACCAAGTCTACTAGCTAGTCTCCCGATCACTCCTGAGTGTCGGGGCCAAAGGTAGCTAATCCTTCTCCTGCTCCAAGGCAAGTAGGGCAAATGTCCTCAGGGCAATCATCTGTAATATTTTCAACAGGTCCAGTCAGGACAGGAACGAGTACAATTTATCTAGAAAACCCAAGTAAATGACAGAGAACTCTAAAGCAGTCATATACAGTTTTATTGATGAACATGGTAGTTTATATTCAGGTGATGGTATAGAGAACATTTAAGATACAAGGAAAGTAAGGTAAGTAAAACAAAAGAAGAATCATGGCAATAAAGACTGTAAATAGAAACTACCTGAACCAGAGTAACATGATATAAGTCCAGACAGTAAATGTAAATAAGTGTAAAACCCAAGTAAGTCCAGACAACATGAATCTGATACCAGGTGATTCCAGTACAAGATGAGTCCAGTATAAGATAATTCTAGTCAGTGATCAAAGATTCCAGGATGAGTCTAGACTATACACTAACATTGTGTTTTAAAATATCGAGATCGACATGTAAACGACTGTAGGTATTAGGCACATCTCTCACTGATCAGGCGAGAGATGGCTATGCTTCCAATAGATTCCAGTAGGGAGATTCCATATTTGGGATATGTCTACATGTTTTACTCAATATTTCCCCGCCCCGCAATATAAGTGAATCCAGTACAAGATACGAGAATCAAGATGAGTCCAGCCAAACGTGATGATACCAGCAATGATTCTAGAATGATTCCAGTAGATTCCAGTAATAGATGCCAGACATGATGATACCAACAATAATTCCAGTAATAGAGGCCAAACAACATGGTATGTGTGTCGCATATATGAATCCAGAAATATCCATACGTGTTGTAAGAATTACATAAAACTAACTAGAATTGAAGTACAATAATTGACAAGTAAATGAGAGAACTATCAGAGAATGTACTCGCTTGATACTCTGAAAAGAGTAGTTTAATATCAGATGTCTGCATCGGAGTCACAATGTCCTAAATAGAGCATTATGGGTTATAATGTGTTTAAAATACGATAAATGAAGTTTACGATACAATCTACATGATTTTTAGGTCAATCTAGGTCAAAGTCAAACTTGGTCAACTCTGGGTCAAAGTCAACTTGGTCAGCTAGATCAATCTTAGTCAACTATGTCAGACTCTAGTCAACTTAGGTCAATTGGTCATATATAGACTTAATGTTGACTTTGGTCAATTGTCTAGTCAAATTAGGTCAACTAGTCCAATCTAGATTAAAGAGTCAACCTTTAGTCAACTTGAACAATGATCAACTTGGTCAAGGTTAATTAGGTTATTGGTCAACTATAAAGGCTAACTCAAAACCAACCCATAGACTACGATATCCTATATATCATAACCTCATGCTTGCCTACACACACACACACATATATATATATATATATATATATATATATATAATAAAAAATATATATATATATATATATATATATATATATATATATAATAATATATATATATATATATATATATATATATATATATATATATATATATATATATATATGGGTTAAAAATCAATTAGATACATTATATATATATACATGTCATTATTCTACATTAACAACTTGCATTCCTACATGCATATTGCATATATTATCCACACATTGCATAATTATACTAAAATCCTATGGACATTATACATATATTACATATCACATGCTCATACACATATTAGAGGGGAAGGGGGAGGAAATTGGTTAAATGTGTGATGTGGTGTGTGTGTTAGCTGACAGTGAATAGGTAGTGTGTGTGTATATACCTTAGTTTGAAATGTGTGTGTGTATGTGTGAGTTCTCATTGTCAAATAGGGAAACAGTGTGTTCTCAGGAAATAGGCAATGTGTGTGTATATTCAAAGTGACAGTCTAGGGGGAGGTTAGTTTCCTGTGTTCTCAGGAATTAAGATAGGAATGTATACATATTCAGTGTGTAACAAAGTCCTATATGCCAACAGTGAAGAGTGTGTAGTATAACCAATTCATTCAGTTTTTAGAAAAGCACACATGTGTGTGGGCCTGTTTTAAGGGTCCAACAGTTTTCAATGTGTGGGTGTGTAGATGAATAGGAAGCAGTGCATAGGTGTGTAAACAACAAGTGAAATGACATTGTTATCAGGTTTAACAGGTTTAACACAAGACAGTTCAATCAAACATCACAAAAATCAGTAAACTAAGCTTGAATTCTCAGGAAATCTCATTTGAAAACATGGTATCAAGGAATTGGGGATATTTACAAATTCAAAATAAAAACACAACTATTTATCAAATAATTGGTTGGTAATGATTTGTGTTATATGTAAGAGTGTCAAATGTGTGTGTGTGGGAATATATCAGTATGTCAATCTCAGTTTTAAAATAGAGAACACGCAGTGTATAAGTTCTCAGAAATTTGGCTAATGACAGTTTAAAATAGTTAGCAACAACCGTAATTTACAGTTTAAAATCCCACTCAAATTCAAACCTTCAAACACAAATCATAAGTTAACCTTCCTGTAATCTAATACATGTGTGGGTAAACTAACATGGTAATTAAAACATCACAAAATCAGTAAAAAGTATAAATTAACTCAGGAATCAACTAACGAAAACTGTGTATCAGTAATCCTGAAATCGAACCCAATTTGTCAACAAAAAACCAAATTAACTTTCGTGTCAGGGGGTGTACAGACATTGGGACATGTCATACACATCTACGTGTCCTAATGTGCCCAGGAATCGGGACACGAAGTGTCCAAGAATTTAAAAAAACTGAATGACAGAATACAGCATTAGATTGTCCTCGTGCAGCGAGGACACGGCATCGTGCACACAAAACAGGGCACGACACGAATCGTGCTCATGCCCACGTGTTTGCCTCATATAGGCCTATGTGTCCATGGCCCTGCACCGTGTCCCAGTGTCGCCGTGTCAAAGTTAAACGTGCGCATCAATGTGCATTTTCACGTGCGGACAGTGACAGTATGGGCCAGTGCGAGTTGATTTTCTTCGTGCACACTAAACGAGAAGTCGTAAAACTTTATGGGTGTCGTTGTGTCAGTCACTAGGACAACGTGTCTACCAAGTTTTACGACCTGAGTCGTCGTGTCATTTTCCACAGCAAGCTCGAGCAGCAGGGCATGTGTGCGGCTGCTCGTGCAGCGAGTTCGTATCCGTTTTGGACACGGACACGACTCGAATGTCGACTCAGTCCACACAAAATCCAAAGAACATGCATAGGGATACAACTATGTTTAATTGGTTTTCAAAATTAACAATATTTATTCCATTCAAGAATTTCATCAAACACCCATTTAAATACACTGATACGTGTCCGATACGGACACAAAATGGACACGATTTTCTACCAAACTTGGGCTACACCTAGGGGAACCTAAATGAATGCATCTATGAAAAGAAATCAGGAATTTACTTGGGTTTGTAGGGTTTTACCTATTGAGTGTTCAAACTCATTGTAAAGAGCCTCGATTCGACGTCTTCCTCGATTTGCTACGGTTCAAACATCCTCCAACCTTGCTAGCAAGCCTCCACAAGTCTCCTCTAATGTTGGGAATGATGATGCAATTGATTTGACTCAATTTGGGCTCAATTTGGATTAATTGGGAGAAGTTTAGGAAAGAACAAAGTAGGGCTTGTATGGCTGTTGAAAATATTAGGGTTAGGGTTTTATATGAGTGGTTGAGGTTCCTCCACCCAATTCCAAGTCTTCCTATTGGTTCAAGGCATTTTTTCACAAATATCTTAAAAGAAAAATATCCTACCTAGGAATATCTAGATATTACAAACCTTGACACTTAGTAGGAATGTTCTAACCATGATTCTAACCTCAAGACTAATCTAGGTTAGGTTAAACTTCTAGGTTAAGGCTTAACTAAAAGATTAGCACAATATTTAATTAAACAAAATTATAATTCCACAAAATTGTCAAAATGACCAAAATACCCTTAGGCTAAGAATTGGTAATTTGAAATTCTAATCATATGACTAGGCTCCCTTGGTCATGGTTAGTCTCTAGGCTTAGTAAAACTAGGGTTTAACTAGTTAACCATCAAAATCGCAATTCAATATTTTAAATAGTTTTAAATTGACTAAAAATTACCAAAAATCACAACATGATTTAAATATCATTATTAAATGATAATAATCACAAAATTTCAAAATTACCCTCATCTGGAAAACTGGGTGTTACAAGTCTATCCCCCTTAGAAGAATTTTGTCCTCGAAATTAAGATGATCGTACTCCTCCTAGGTCAAACCCCCAATCAAACAAGGTCAAAGGATAAAATGCAATCATAGTCGTAATGGTCGTGATTCCATAGTCTCGAGCAGGATAACTACGCTATCTAGCATATCGCAAGAATATCCTGACGTACTAATGGAAATCACACATGAAGGTGGGAGACAAGAACAAGAAGGTCAAACCTGCTAACTCGTCACCTACAGCGTCGGTCTCCTCGACTCTCAGCGCAAAAGCCCTGCCCTCTGGGGTATATCCCTCTGATGGTACGGGACACGGTACTGTGCTACAGGTGGCCTATCTCCCTCTATCTAATCCATGATACTCAAGTAACATCCACACTGATATTCTATTCCATCATACTAGGGCACCATCTATATGGTATCTATTCTGAAATCTGATAATCATACCCGTCTATCTAGAATCATGTTACCAAAATCCTCGTCACACCAATAAGTTGGCTGCGATAATCCATAAAGTCTGCATCTTATGTACATACCTCTAGAATCATGGTCTTTAAAATTTTTGCATACCGCTAGCTTGGCTGCGAAAACTTTAAATTCCCACACCCGAGAAATATATCCAAAATCAGACTCTATCCCATCGCCAAACCAGCTAATATGGCTGTAGAAGACTCTAGATTCCATGACTGAGGCAACCTAGCCCATAACGTTATCTTGGTAGAAAATCAAGTCAATAATGAATACTAAGAATCAAATTCAACGATGAACAAGAAAGATAGACAGATACTATCAGAATCGAATTTCGAGATAGTTTATAATAAGATTCTCAAGGATCATCCTAGGAATCTTCTCAAGTAGTCCTAACTGTGATTGAGTACTCTCTCAACTAAAGCCTATTCCTTAGTTCTTATCGCAGGCTGTAGTGATACTCTAGTTCGAATACCACTACATAAACTCGACCTGCATGGGCCACTACTAAAAACGTGTCACGACCTGCACCCAGTGTAGGGACACGAAAAGTAAGTACGTCCAACCTATGCTTCAGTGTCGGCAGTAGAACGATGTCCTAGGTTATTATCTAATCAACAACTCACGCAATTATATAATATACTTGTCAAATCTTAACTCCGAACGGAGGACAAGTATAGATATAATGAAATCTCAATCACAGTCTAAGCACGATAAGATAATACAGAAGTTTATAACTAAAGACCAAACAACAATTATCAACTACTAAATAATAATAATATCTCAAACAAACTCAAATACAAACTCATATCTTAAGTTATTACAATTCAAGTTCTAAAACATGAAAACTAAACCAAGTCTACTAGCTAGTCTCCTGATCACTCCTGAGTGTCGGGGCCAAAGGTAGATAAGCCATCTCCTGCTCCAAGGCAAGTAGGGCAAATGTCCTCAGGGCAATCATCTGTAATATTTTCAACAGGTCCAGTCAGGACAGGAACGAGTACAATTCATCTAGAAAACCCAAGTAAATGACAGAGAACTCTAAAGCAGTTATAGACAGTTTTATTGATGAACATGGTAGTTTATATTCAGGTGATGGTATAGAGAACAGTTAAGATACAAGGAAAGTAAGGTAAGTAAAAAAAGAGAAGAATCATGGCAATGAAGACTGTAAATAGAAACTAGCTGAACCAGAGTAACATGATATAAGTCCAGACAGTAAATATAAACAATTGTAAAACCCAAGTAAGTCCAATCTGATACCAGGTGATTCCAGTACAAGATGAGTCCAGTATAAGATAATTCCAGTCAGTGATCAAAGATTCTAGGGTGAGTCCAGACTATACTCTAACAGTGTGTTTTAAAATACCGAGATCGACATGTAAGCGGCTGTAGGTATCAGGTACATCTTTCACTGATCAGGTGAGAGATGGCTATGCTTCCAGTAGATTCCAGTAGGGAGATTCTAGATTTGGATTATGTCTACATGTCTTACTCAATATTTCCCTACCCCGCAATACAAGTGAATCCAGTATAAGACACGAGAATCGAGATGAGTCCAGCCAAACGTGATGATACCAGCAATGATTCCAGAATGATTCCAATAGATTCCAGTAATAGATGCCAGACATGATAATACCAATAATGATTCCAGTAATAGAGGCCAGACAATATGGTATGTGTGTCGCATACATGAATCCAGAAATATCCATACGTGTTGTAAGAATCACATAAAATTGACTAGAACTGAAGTACAGTAATTGACAAGTAAATGAGAGAACTATCAAAGAATGTACTCGCCGGATACTCTGAAAAGAGTAGTGTAATATCAGATGTCTGCACCGGAGTCACAATGTCCTAAATAGAGCAGTTTGGGATATAATGTGTTTAAAATACGATAAATGAAGTTTACGATGCAATCTACATGATTTTTAGGTCAATCTAGGTCAAAGTCAAACTTGGTCAACTCTGGGTCAAAGTCAACTTGGTCAACTTGATCAATCTTAGTCAACTATATCAGACTCTAGTCAAGTTAGGTCAATTGGTCATATATAGACTTAATGTTGACTTTGGTCAACTGTCTAGTCAAATTAGGTCAACTAGTCCAATCTAGGTTAAAGAGTCAACCTTTAGTCAACTTGGACTATGATAAACTTGGTCAAGGTTAATTAGGTTATTGGTCAACTCTAAAGGCTAACTCAAAACCAACCCATAGACTAGGATATCCTATATATCATAATCTCATGCTTGCCTACACACACACACACACACACACACACACACACACACACACACACACACATACATATATATATATATATATATATATATATATATATATATATATATATATATATATATATATATATATATATATATATATGTCATTATTCTACATTAACAACTTGTATTCCTACATGCATATTGCATATATTATCCACACATTGTATAATTATACTAAAATCCTATGGACATTATACATATATTACATATCACATGCTCATACACATATTAGAAGGGAAGGGGACAAAATTGGTTAAATGTGTGATGTGGTGTGTGTGTTAGCTGACAGTGAATAGGTAGTGTGTGTGTATACCTTAGTTTGAAATGTGTGTGTGTGTGTATGTGTGAGTTCTCAGTGTCAAATAGGGAAACAGTGTGTTCTCAAGAAATAGGCAATGTGTGTGTATATTCAAAGTGACAGTCTAGGGGGAGGTTAGTTTCCTGTGTTCTCATAATTAAGATAGGAATGTGTCCATACTCAGTGTGTAACAAAGTCCTATATGCCAATAGTAAAGAGTGTGTAGTACAACCAATTCATTTCAGTTTTTAGAAAAGTATACATGTGTGTGTTTGGGCCTATTTTCAGGGTCCAACAATTTTTAGTGTGTGGGTGTGTAGATGAATAGGAAGCAGTTCATCGGTGTGTAAACAACAAGTGAAATGACATTGTTCTCAGGTTTAGCAGGTTTAACACATGATAGTTCAATCAAACATCACAAAAATCAGTAAACCAAGCTTGAATTCTCAGGAAATCTCATTTGAAAACATGGTATCAAGGAATTAGGGAAATTTACAAATTCAAAATAAAAACACAACTATTTATCAAACAATTGGTTGGTAAAGATTTGGGTTATATATAAGAGTGTCAAATGTGTGTGTGTGGGCATATATCAGTGTGTCAATCTCAGTTTTAAAACAGAGAACACACAGTGTATAAGTTCTCAGAAATTTGGCCAATGACAGTTTAAAATAGTTAGCAACAACCATAATTTACAGTTTAAAATCCCACTTGAATTCAAACCTTCAAACACAAATCATAATTTAACCTTCCAGTAATCTAATACAAGTATGGGTAAACTAACATGGTAATTAAAACATTACAAAATCAGTAAAAAGTATAAATTAACTCAGGAATCAACTAACGAAAACTGTGTATCAGTAATCATGAAATCGAACCCAATTTGTCAACAAAAAACCAAATTAACATTTGTGTCAGGGGGTGTACAGACATTGGGACATGTCATACACATCCACGTGTCCCAATGTGCCCAGGAATCGGGACACGAAGTGTCCAAGAATTTAAAAAAATTGAATGACAGAAAACAACATTAGAGTGTCCTCGTGCAGCGAGGACACGGCCTCATACACGCAAAACAGGACACGACACGACTCGTGTTCTTGCCCACGTGTTCGCCTCATATAGGGCTAAGTGTCCATGGTCCTGCACCGTGTCCCAGTGTCGCCGTGTCGAAGTTAAACGTGCGTATCAGTGTGCGTTTTCACGTGCGGGCAGTGACAGTATGGACCAGTGCGAGTTGATTTTCTTCGTGCACACTAAACGAGAAGCCGAAAAACTTTATGGGTGTCATGTCAGTCACTAGGACAACGTGTCTACCAAGTTTTACAACTTGAGTCGCCGTGTCGTGTCCCACAGCAAGCCCGAGCAGCAGGGCATGTGTGCGGCTGCTCTTGCAGCGAGTTCGTATCCGTTTTGGACACGGACACGACTCGAATGTCGACTCAGTCCACACGAAATCCAAAGCACATGCATAGGGCTACAACTATGTTTAATTAGTTTTTGAAATTAACAATATTTGTTCCATTCAAGCATTTCATCAAACACCCATTTAAATACACCGATACGTGTCCGATACGGACACGAAATGGACACGATTTCCTACCAAACTTGGGCTACACCTAGGGAAACCCTAAATGAATGCATCTATGTAAAGAAATTAGGAATTTACTAGGGTTTGTAGGGTTTTACCTATTGTGTGTTCAAACTCACTGTAAAGAGCCTCGATTCGACGTCTTTTTCGATTTGCTACGGTTCAAACGTCCTCCAACCTTGATAGCAAGCCTCCACAAGTCTCTTCTAATGTTGGGGATGATGATGCAATTGATTTGACTCAATTTGGGCTTAATTTGGATTAATTGGGAGAAGTTTAGAGAAGAACAAAGTAGGGCTTTTCTAGGGTTTGTAAAAAGAGGCAAAGGCTCTTAAGTAGGATACTTATAGGAGGGGGGCTTGTATGGCTGTTAAAAATATTAGGGTTAGGGTTTTAGATGAGTGGTTGAGGTTCCTCCATCCAATTCCAAGCCTTCCTATTGGTTCAAGGCTTCTTTTCACAAATATCTTAAAAGGAAAATATCCTACCTAGGAATATCTAGATATTACTGTCACGCCCCAGAACCAGAATACTGGAGAGCGGGGGCAGACATAGCCAGCTATGTATATGAAATGGAATCCATCTCACTATACGGTCACGACTGTCTAGATACATGAGGGTTTAACTACAAGCCAGCAGTCTCCTAAGGTCATGAACAAGCTTATTGTCTCAATCACAAGCAAGCAATAGTAATTACAAGATGTCAGAGCACCAAATATATAATAGCAAGGCGTCCCATACATTACATATTAGATGATCATGAAGCTAGTCGTACAAAATGCCAGGACTAGCAAGAGTTCAGTCATACATGATCAACCCTAGGATCTGTCAATCATATTACAGCCCGTAGGCAGACAGTAAATAAAGATGCAATCGAGCTAACACGTGCTCGCCGGCTAAATGCCTCAAAAGAATAATTTTTACAAATAAGTGGGAGGACAAAAAGAAACCCACTCGTTTCCAGGGTTCCGTCTAGTGGTCACCATCTGGCTGGAAGATCGGTGGATCCTCTGGAGCTGCTCCGATATCTGGCCGCACAAAACCAGCTGGGTCAGACCCCAGAAAGAGCAAGTGCCACAAAGGAGGCTTCACTTAGAAACTAAAACCAGCATATAGTAAGGAACATTAAAGTTTAAATTATCAGAAATAACAACAATAATTGAGTACGAGAAAACCATTCAAGTAGCCAGACTACAACCCTTAAACCAAACAAGGACCGGGGTTGCAATCCTTCACCTGAATGGAAATCCGTCTCAAATACTATAGATAAGGTAATAAGACAATAAATGAAGAGAAGACACAGAACTGCTCCGGGAGCCAGGTTACAACCCTTAAACCAAACAAGGACTGAGGTTGTAACCCTTCGCCTGAACAGAACTGGACTCCTGATCTTTATTGTTAAGGCCATTATAGATAATCATGTTGCTGAAGTAAGATAGAACATGACAAGCATGGCACGGGATACAAATAAGACAATAACCGAAGGGAAGACACAGAACTGCTCAGGGAGCCAGGTTACAACCCTTAAACCAAACAAGGACCGGGGTTGTAACCCTTCGCCTGAACAGAACTGGTCCCCCGATCATTATTGTTAAGGCAAGCATCAATAATCGTGTCTTGTCATGATCTTGCACAGGATCAGGATAAGACTAAGCTGGAATAACTTCATCCAATCAATCACGGCCAATCAAAAGTACGGCTTGATACTTTAACTAGCTAGGGTTATCACAGGCCTAGTTACTAGCAAGATCCAATGAGATTATTTTAACAGCCACAAGCCCTGCAAACCATCCAAGTTATCCAGGTCGAATGTCCATTTATGAAGGATGCACCACATGACTGTGTGCTGGAAGTGTGCCCTACTCGTCGGTAGGCTACAAGTCCACTTAATGCGCCCAGATAACGGGATTGCCTGTAGCTGGGAATCTCTTCATGTCTACTGAATTATTCTTGTTTATTACTCTTAGTTAATTACAGTAGGTATCCCCGACCGTAGTACTCAGGGATCCCATCCTAGACATGATGCAAGACAATACTGGTTTATTGTGCAAACGTAATCATCCACGGTGTCCAGGTTAGTCATTCTTGTCAGGTCATGTCATGTTAGCCGTCGCAACAGCAATTCGAGATAATCATGCCAGGTATGCTTGTCCTGCCATGCCGTGTTCAATTATTATTAACAAACCTATTAAATAAATTTATGATTATCAAGTTCATGACAAAAGGCGTATATAAAATGGGCATAAAATATCTAATAAAATATCAATATACAGGGCTATAGAAGAGCCAAGCTTAAGGAAAATAAAACCAAAGTGACATGCTGACATAAGACCAAGTCAGCCAAGGCCATACGTTCAGTGCAAAGGTCATACGCTCAGGTCAGGCTACGCTCAAGTCAAGCTACGCTCAGGTAAGCCTACGCTCAGGTAAGCGTATGCTCAGGTAAGCCTACGCTCATCAAGGGCAACGTATGAGGTCCATACGGCCCTTTGTCACACAAGTGAGCGTATGCAAGACATACGCTCCAAAAAGACAGCGTATGAACTTCATACGACTCCTTGTCACCCAAGCAAGCGTATGCGAATCATATGCCTCCAAAAGGCAGCGTATGGACGCTATACGACTCATGGCTATCCAAGTGAGCGTATGTAAGTCATACGCTCCAAAAAGGTAGCGTATGGACTCCATACGACTCCTTGTCGAGCAAGCGAGCGTATGCGAGTCATACGCTTCCAAAAGACAGCGTATGGGGTCTACTGCGCTGCGCTAAAGAGCGCGCACAGCTCAGTGACGCAAGCTAAAAAGCTTGCGCACTGCTCACTGTCTTCTCCAAACAGCAGGAACTCCATGGTTGAACCCTAAGCTTCCAAAGTCCATAACTTGGTCAAAACAAGTCCAAATCCAACTTTTCAAAGGTCAAAATTGGGTAGAAGGAAATTCTCTACCACATGGAACCATCAAGAGTTGAAAACAAGGGAATTTAATAGATCAAAACCATGAGTATCCGAAAATGACTAAATTCTAGATCTACAAAAATCCAAGCTTCAAAATAGAAAATGACAAGTTCTAATGTGGATTAGAAAGTTGCAAAAAAGAGGTTAGAACAATAAAAATGGTGGGTTTCTTCATGAAGCAAGATTGCACTTGCCTAGGCTAGGGTTTTTTTGGTTGGTGGTGGAGAGTAATTGTCACCCTCATTTCCCGTATTTCGTATTTTGCCCGTATTCTGATTTTGCGTATATTTTTAAATCTTGCCTAATTGCGGTATTTCGATATTTCTCGTATTTTTCTTATTCGGATTTTCGGTTTGGTTTAATATGACTTGGTTTGGTTTGTAGGAATGAGAACACCTTTAGCTATCTTGCACCCTCATGAACACCACAACAACCCCCATTAAAATCCTACCAACTTTTCTCTCTCCCCATAACTTCCATTTATATCTTCTTCTTCTTCTTCCTCCTACCACCACCAACATCCCCACCATAGGCAAGTTGCACCTTGCCATTTAATAAGGACCCATTTTATTTGATATTTAGTTAGATTAGAGCTCTAGGACCAATGTTAGAGCTTGGCATTTTGGGTTTTGAAGCTTGGATTTCCCTAGATCTAGACTTTGTTCATTTTCGAATTTCTTTAGATTTGATCTATTAAACTTGAGTTTTGGTTGGTTTTATTGTTTCCATGTTGTAGAGGGTAGAATTTTACCCAAGTTAGAGCCTTGGAAGTTCGGATTTGGAGCTTGGATGGCCGACTTATGGTGTTCCAAAGTTTTGGAACCCATGGGTTCTTCTCCTCGGCTTGAGGAGGAAGACGACCCCCAGGCGCGCCTACTTTCTGGCCTCCTTGCCCGATTGTGCTTACTTTCTGGCCAGGCGCTCTTTAGCGCACTGCGCCTCCTTTTCTGGCCAGGCGCTCTTTAGCGCACTGCGCCTACTTTCCTGGCCGCACGTTGTTTAGCGCTGCGCGCCTCCTTGCGGGCCACGCTGTTTAGCGCTTGGTCCGATTGCGCCTGCTCCCCTGGCTAGGCGCACTTTGACCCTTGGACCCAGGCGCATTCTAGCGCACCCTGGCTAGGCGCACTTTGTTGGTTTCGGCTTAAGCGCACTCCAGTGCACTCCAGTGCACTTGGATCCAGGCGCACTCTAGTGTGCTGCCACCCTAGGCGCACTCTGGTGTGCTGCCTCAACCAGGCGCACTCTGGTGTGCTGCCTCAACCAGGCGCACTCTAGTGTGCTGCCACCAGGCGCACTCTAGTGTGCTTGTTCCCTGGCACACCCTAGTTCACCTACACCCTAGTGTCTTAGTGCCTGCTTTATAATTTGGTTTTCTTTGATATGATTGGAGCTTTTGAGATTTTGATTGCTCATATGCACAACTTGACTTGGTCTGACACGTCTTGACACTATTTTTTATGATTTGGCATGGTTTGGCCTGCAGCTAGTTTTCTCCTATCTGTTGAATATCTTGTTAATAACTGAGACCGGTAACTTGATAACTCGGCTTGACTTGATAGTGGCCCGTGGTGGCGCACACCCGACTTGGCATGACTTGATAACTCAACTTGACTTGACTTGGTATGACTTGGCTTCACTTGATAGTGGCCCGTGGCGGCGCACTCTTGACTCGACTTGACTTGTCTTGACACCGTGGGTGTACTACCTGTTGCTCTGTGCAAATCACTTGTCTTGTCTTGCATCATGTCTAAGGGGTGACTCCCTGGGTACCACGGCCAGGGACTCACACTAAAATTGGACTAGGTAATGAGTAGACCAAATTAGAACATGGAGAATTCCCGGTCACAGGCGGTCTCGTTATCTGGAGGCATTAATGGACTTGTAGCTTGCCGACGAGTAGAGCACATTTCCAGCACACTGTCATGTGTTGCACCCTCTAAGTCACCTAAGGGTACATTTATCTCCCGGGCAATGTACCCACCTATAACTCTCAACCCGCGGAAGGATAACTGGATGGTCTGCAGGGCTTGGGACTGGGAGTTTCTCACCTGCATCTTGTTAGTAATTAGGCTTGTGATAACCCTAGTTAGTTAAAATAGTAAGCCGTAGTACTTGCTTGGCCGTTGTGAAATGGATGTTGTCCAGCCTTGTCTAAGTCTTGTCTAGCCCCTGTACCTGGAACTCTTGGTCATGATTGTTTTACTTATCTCTAACGATAAATGGGTAGAGACAGTGAGCTATTCAGGCGAAGGGGTACAATCCCGGTCCTTGTTTGGTTAAGGATTGTAACCTGGCTCCCGGAATGGTTCCACGTCCCTAGTCATTTATCGCTCTGTGTACTTTTACTACTTGTACTTTCTTTTATTCTTTATGTTCTGATATGCTGGCTTTGTTCTTATTTATGGCCTCCTTTGTGGCACTTGCTCTTTCTGGGGTTTGACCCAGCTGGTTTTGTGTGGCCAGATTTCGGAGCAGCTCCCGAGGATCTACCAAGCTTCCAGCCCAATGGTGAACACTAGACGGAACCCGGGCTACGAGTGGGTCTTCCCTTTTTGTTTCACCCACTCATATGCAAATTTATTCTTTTGAGGCGTTTGCCGACGAGCACCTGTTAGCTCGATGCACATTTACTTACTGTCTGCCTACGGGCTGTAACATGATTAACAAATCCTAGGGTTGATCATGTATGACTGAACTCTTGCTAGTCCTATCATTTTGTACGACTAGCTTCATGATCATCCAATATGTAATATTTGGGACGCCTTATATATATATATTTGATGCTCTAACATCTTGTAACTCTGTTAATTGCTTGAGATTGAGACAA
The DNA here is from genome assembly GCA_029216955.1 of Iris pallida. Classification (NCBI taxonomy): domain Eukaryota; kingdom Viridiplantae; phylum Streptophyta; class Magnoliopsida; order Asparagales; family Iridaceae; genus Iris; species Iris pallida. Next base: position 380,644 of record JANAVB010004599.1, on the reverse strand, counting down.
TAGGCTTGATCTTAAGAGACTGCTGGCTTGTAGTAAACCCTCATATCTAGACAGCCGTGACCGTATAGTTGAGATGTATTCTATTTCAATATACGTAGCTGGCTGTGTCTGCCCCCGCTCTCCAGTATTCTGGTTCTGGGGCGTGACACGGTTTAAGTGGTGGCCCATGCAGGTCTTGGCATTCAAGAAATGTGAGGGTTTACCAAATAGATGTCTCAATCAATATTCGCCCTTGATCTCTGCTCGTATCTTCAAATCCCTGAGATTCTTGACCTGATCATATTGCTTGTATAATTGATCTGTCCTGGACCTTTCCTTATTGTTTCCTATGTCATCTTCTTCAGCGGCATTACTCCCGGACCTGCCAACCAGCCAGAGGAAGCTCGACAAGCACTCCAGCGCCAGGAGGATCAAGCTCAGCACTCTGGAGTAGCCTCTCGAGTTATGCCTTCCGGAGGCCCGGAACCTCCAGTTCAGGCAGCTCCGCCCGTTCAACCAGCTAGACAGGACGAGGGGCCTTTGGTAGGGCTTATCAGAGAACTGCTTGCATCCCAGGATCGTCGAGGTGACGTCTTGCACCAGGAGGTTCATGATGCACTAAACCGAGGAGGTCCCCAAGGGAATCAGGCGGCCAACAGTTTCAAGCGCTTGAACCCTCCCTTCTTTGACGGCAATAAAGATGCGATTGCCGCGGATGCTTGGCTTCCGGATACCGAGGTGGTCCTGGAAGCAGCTAGGACACCTGAAAATGAGAAGGTGGCGGTGGTACGCCTACAGTTGTTAGACTTGGCTCGCGATTGGTGGGCAGCTCAGGCCATGGGATTAGCAACACCAGTCACTTGGGCGACGTTCAGAGAGAGGTTCCAGACAAAGTACTTCGATGCGGTGGCACGGTACGACCTGCAGACCAGATTCACCAACTTGAAGCAAGGAGGCAGGACGGTCGATGGCTATGCGACCGAGTTCTCTAGGTTGAGTAGGTTCGCCCCCACCTTGGTGGCAACCGAGTTCGATAGGGCTCAGCGGTTCCAGCAAGGACTGCATTTGGAGATATTATTGGCTGTAGAACAGTTCGAGCACCAGACGTTCGATGCAGTATTGAAAGCAGCAAGGAGGCATGAGTATACCTCCCGGAGAATTATGGACAGGACCGGAGGCAGGAAGCGGTCCCACAACCAGATGCACCAATCTTCAGCTCCAGCCCCGGCAGCTAGGGGTATAACCATTGGAACTCCGAGGCGGGCGGTCTCAGTGATGTCGGTTCAGCATTCGACCCCGACGTACCCGCAGCAGCAGAAGCAGAAGCAGTCTTCCGCGGTGGGATGTTCTCATTGCGGGAAGCCGGGCCATGTAGTGGCAGAGTATCGTAGGGCACGAGGATTGTGCCTGGCTTGTGGAGGAGCAGACCACCAGATAGGGACCTGCCCGAATAGGGAAGGTCCATCATCATCCAACCTTTCTAGTTCTTCGGTGAGGGGACCAGCCCCAGTTCCAGTCCAGCAGCAGCAGCAACAGCAGTACCCGAGGCCATTGGCGCCCCAGGCCCAGGCCTTTCAGCAGCAGAACCAGTAGCAGTTCATCCAGGCTCCGGCACAGAACCGACAGAGGGGTTTCCAGCAGAGGGGACCCGCAGCTAGAGGTCAGGCTATGATGATGACCATGGAAGAAGAAGTTGCACCAGGTGAGGTAGTGGCAGGTACTATTCTCGTCAACACTTTTTCAGCATCTGTATTATTTGATTCTGGTACATCGCATTCATTCATGTCTGCACGATTCGCGACATGGATAGGGTTGGAGCCCGAGTCATTATCAGTGAGGCTCAATATACTTACTGGTAACGGTCTTGTGGGAGTAGATCGAGTGTTCTCCTCGTGTCGGATCGTAGTTAGCGGTAGGGAGTTCCCCGCTAGATTCATAGAATTCCCTATGGCAGACTATGATGTAGTCCTAGGCATGGATTGGTTGAGGAACCATTGTGCTAGGATAGACTGCCATGTTGGCAGAGTTGTCTTTAGTATTCCCGGAGAGCCAAAATTTTCATTTTCCAGAGGCACAGTAGAGCCATCTCCTCCAGTATTGCAGATGGCAGTAGCAGCAGTGCAGTTGCCCCGGATAGTTGAAGAGTTTCCAAATGTCTTCCCAGAGGAACTTCCAGGGATGCCACCAGAGCGGGAGATCGAGTTCACCATTGACTTGATTTCCGGGACAGCACCAGTATCAGAGCGAGTCTACAGAATGGCGCCTTCAGAGTTGGAGATTTTGTACAAGATGATTGAAGAACTCAGGACCAAGGGATTCATTCGTGCAAGTGGATCGCCTTGGGGAGCCCCGATGCTTCTTGTGAAAAAGAAGGATGGTACGTCCAGGCTATGTGTTGATTATCGTACCTTGAACTCAGTGACAATCAAGAACAGATACCCTCTTCCAAGGATAGATGACTTATTTGATCAACTCAAAGGGGCTTCAGTTTTCTCGAAGATAGACTTGCGGTCAGGATACCACCAGATCAGAGTTAGAGAGCAGGACATCCCGAAGACGGCGTTCAGATCTAGGTACGGGCATTGGGAGTTTCTAGTTATGCCCTTTGGAGCGACCAATGCGCCGGCAGTGTTCATGGATCTCATGAACCGTATTTTTATGCCTTACTTGGATCAGTTTGTGATAGTATTCCTTGATGACATCCTGGTCTACAGCAAGAGTGAGGCGGAGCATGAGCAGCATCTCCGTGTGGTTTTTCAGATTCTCAGAGAGCACCAGTTGTACGCCAAGTTCAGTAAATGCGAGTTCTGGCTCGATCGCATTTCATACTTGGGTTACATCATTACCCCGAGGAGGAGTGGAAGTGGATCCCCAGAAGATTGTGGCCATCGAGGCATGGCCAGTACCCAGTTCAGTGGCAGAAGTTCGCAGCTTTCTTGGATTGGCCGGCTACTACCGGCGGTTCGTCTCTGATTTTGCAAGGATTTCAGCGCCGATGACCCAGTTGACCCGCAAGGATGTGCCGTTCGTTTGGACAGCAGAATGTCAGGAATCATTTGAGAAATTGAAGCGAGGTTTGATAACGGCTCCTATTCTCACCCTTCCAGATGGGACCGGAGGATTCACAGTTTATTGCGACGCTTCAGGCAGAGGATTGGGATGTGTTTTGATGCAGCATGGGAAGGTAATTGCTTATGCGTCACGTCAACTCCGTGATCATGAGAAGAATTACCCGACCCACGACTTGGAGCTAGCAGCAGTAGTGTTTGCACTTAAGTTGTGGAGGCACTACTTGTACGGAGACAGAGTGGAGATATTTACTGATCACAAGAGCCTGAAGTATGTTTTCACCCAGAAGGATCTTAATATGCGACAGAGAAGATGGCTCGAGCTACTTGTGGACTATGATGTGGACTTGCAGTATCACCCAGGGAAGGCCAACGTGGTAGCAGATGCATTGAGCCGGAGAGCCGGAGTCTACCTTCTAACAGCGCAACCAGAGCTATTGGCAGATCTTCAGAAGATGGGAATTAAAGTGATTCTCCCTTCCAATGTGGTCTTGATGGCCAGCCTACAGATACAGTCCACCATAGTTGAGAGGATCCGGACAGCACAATTAACAAATTCCAAGATTCAGCGGCTCAGAGCAGAGTGCGAGGCAGGGAGAAGGCCAGAGTTATGTATTCATGAGGATGGTACACTTCGACACGGTACGCGTCTTTGTGTACCCAGTGGAGATATCAGACAGGAAGTCATGGCAGAGGCTCACAGTTCGCAGTATTCCATTCACCCAGGCGGCACGAAGATGTACAGAGATATTCATCAGCACTTTTGGTGGAATGGTATGAAGAGGGAGATAGCCCGGTATGTCTCTCGATGTTTGGTTTGCCAACAAGTCAAGGCTGAACATCAGAGGCCGGCTGGACTTCTTCAACCTTTACCGATCCCAGAATGGAAATGGGAGCACATAACCATGGATTTCGTGACTGGGTTACCCAGATCTCCGGCAGGCAGAGATGCTATTTGGGTCATTGTAGACAGGCTTACCAAGGTGGCACACTTTCTTTCCTTTAGAGTTGGACAGTCGACGGCGCAGCTAGCAGAGATGTATCTCAGGCAGATCATCCGACTTCATGGAGTGCCAGTCAGCATAGTATCAGACAGGGATACGAGATTCACATCACACTTCTGGCGCAGTCTTCATCAAAGTTTGGGGACTCGTCTTAAGTTCAGCTCAGCGTATCATCCGCAGACAGATGGGCAGTCAGAGCGTACTATATAAACTCTCGAAGATATGTTGAGATCGTGTACCCTCGATTTTGGTGGTTCATGGGAGGATCACCTGCACTTGGTGGAATTCTCGTACAACAATAGTTTCCAGGCCAGTATCCAGATGGCACCCTTCGAGGCTCTGTATGGCAGGAAATGCAGATCTCTGTTAGCATGGGACGATATCGGAGAGAGGCAGATGCTCGGTCCAGAACTGATTTCTCAGACGGTTGAAGTGGTCAGAAGAATCAGAGATCACCTCCGAGTTGCTCAGGATCGCCAGCGCCATTGGGCCGATGCTCATCGGCGTCCCTTAGAATTTGCTGTCGGCGACCATGTATTCCTTAGGATCTCGCCTACCCGCGGCGTTATTCGTTTTGGCGTACGGGGAAAGCTTAGTCCTAGGTATATAGGGCCGTTCGATATTCTGGAGCGAGTAGGCGATGTGTCCTATCGTCTCGCTCTTCTGCCGTCGTTAAGTGAGGTACATGATGTATTCTATGTGTCCCAGTTACGACGGTATATTCCGGACCCGAGCCATATCCTAGATCATTCGGAATTGGTTGTTGGTACCAACCTTTCGTATGAGGAGAGGCCCGTGTCTATTTTGGACCGGAGAGAAAAGATACTCAAGAACAAGACTATTAAATTGGTCCGTGTTGCTTGGGGTCATCACTCTCTAGGTGAGTCAACGTGGGAGCGTGAGGACGACATCCGATCGCGATATCCCTATCTGTTTGACTCGTGAGGTATAATGTCTTTCTTATGCCTTATGCCTTATGCCTTCCCTTCCTTGCTTGTATTGCATGATTGTATGATTGAACTGCTTAGTGTAGCTTGTCGTGGCAATCTCTAGCTCCTTGATTAAATTCCGAGGACGGAATTCTTTTAAGGTGGGTAGAGTTGTCACCCTCATTTCCTGTATTTCATATTTTGCCCGTATTCTGATTTTGCGTATATTTTTAAATCTTGCCTAATTGCGGTATTTCGATATTTCTCGTATTTTTCTTATTCGGATTTTCGGTTTGGTTTAATATGACTTGGTTTGGTTTGTAGGAATGAGAACACCTTTGGCTATCTTGCACCCTCATGAACACCATAACAACCCCCATTAAAATCCCACCAACTTTTCTCTCTCCCCATAACTTCCATTTATATCTTCTTCTTCTTCTTCCTCCTACCACCACCAACATCCCCACCATAGGCAAGTTGCACCTTGCCATTTAATAAGGACCCATTTTATTTGATATTTAGTTAGATTAGAGCTCTAGGACCAATGTTAGAGCTTGGCATTTTGGGTTTTGAAGCTTGGATTTCCCTAGATCTAGACTTTGTTCATTTTCGGATTTCTTTAGATTTGATCTATTAAACTTGAGTTTTGGTTGGTTTTATTGTTTCCATGTTGTAGAGGGTGGAATTTTACCCAAGTTAGAGCCTTGGAAGTTCGGATTTGGAGCTTGGATGGCCGACTTATGGTGTTCCAAAGTTTTGGAACCCATGGGTTCTTCTCCTCGGCTTGAGGAGGAAGACAACCCCCAGGCGCGCCTACTTTCTGGCCTCCTTGCCCGATTGCGCTTACTTTCTGGCCAGGCGCTCTTTAGCGCACTGCGCCTCCTTTTCTGGCCAGGCGCTCTTTAGCGCACTGTGCCTACTTTCCTGGCCGCGCGCTGTTTAGCGCTGCGCGCCTCCTTGCGGGCCACGCTGTTTAGCGCTTGGTCCGATTGCGCCTGCTCCCCTGGCTAGGCGCACTTTGACCCTTGGACCCAGGCGCATTCTAGCGCACCCTGGCTAGGCGCACTTTGTTGGTTCCGGCTTAAGCGCACTCCAGTGCACTCCAGTGCACTTGGATCCAGGCGCACTCTAGTGTGCTGCCATCCTAGGCGCACTCTGGTGTGCTGCCTCAACCAGGCGCACTCTGGTGTGCTGCCTCAACCAGGCGCACTCTAGTGTGCTGCCACCAGGCGCACTCTAGTGTGCTTGTTCCCTGGCACACCCTAGTTCACCTACACCCTAGTGCCTTAGTGCCTGCTTTATCATTTGGTTTTCTTTGATATGATTGGAGCTTTTGAGATTTTGATTGCTCACATGCACAACTTGACTTGGTCTGACACGTCTTGACACTATTTTCTATGATTTGGCATGGTTTGGCCTGCAGCTAGTTTTCTCCTATCTATTGAATATCTTGTTAATAACTGAGACCGGTAACTTGATAACTCGGCTTGACTTGATAGTGGCCCGTGGTGGCGCACACCCGACTTGGCATGACTTGATAACTCAACTTGACTTGACTTGGTATGACTTGGCTTCACTTGATAGTGGCCCGTGGCGGCGCACTCTTGACTCGACTTGACTTGTCTTGACACCGTGGGTGTACTACCTGTTGCTCTGTGCAAATCACTTGTCTTGTCTTGCATCATGTCTAAGGGGTGACTCCCTGGGTACCACGGCCAGGGACTCACACTAAAATTGGACTAGGTAATGAGTAGACCAAATTAGAACATGGAGAATTCCCGGTCACAGGCGGTCTCGTTATCTGGAGGCATTAATGGACTTGTAGCTTGCCGACGAGTAGAGCACATTTCCAGCACACTGTCATGTGTTGCACCCTCTAAGTCACCTAAGGGTACATTTGTCTCCCGGGCAATGTACCCACCTATAACTCTCAACCCGCGGAAGGATAACTGGATGGTCTGCAGGGCTTGGGACTGGGAGTTTCTCACCTGCATCTTGTTAGTAATTAGGCTTGTGATAACCCTAGTTAGTTAAAATAGTAAGCCGTAGTACTTGCTTGGCCGTTGTGAAATGGATGTTGTCCAGCCTTGTCTAAGTCTTGTCTAGCCCCTGTACCTGGAACTCTTGGTCATGATTGTTTTACTTATCTCTAACGATAAATGGGTAGAGACAGTGAGCTATTCAGGCGAAGGGGTACAATCCCGGTCCTTGTTTGGTTAAGGATTGTAACCTGGCTCCCGGAATGGTTCCACGTCCCTAGTCATTTATCGCTCTGTGTACTTTTACTACTTGTACTTTCTTTTATTCTTTATGTTCTGATATGCTGGCTTTGTTATTATTTATGGCCTCCTTTGTGGCACTTGCTCTTTCTGGGGTTTGACCCAGCTGGTTTTGTGTGGCCAGATTTCGGAGCAGCTCCCGAGGATCTACCAAGCTTCCAGCCCAATGGTGAACACTAGACGGAACCCGGGCTACGAGTGGGTCTTCCCTTTTTGTTTCACCCACTCATATGTAAATTTATTCTTTTGAGGCGTTTGCCGACGAGCACCTGTTAGCTCGATGCACATTTACTTACTGTCTGCCTACGGGCTGTAACATGATTAACAAATCCTAGGGTTGATCATGTATGACTGAACTCTTGCTAGTCCTATCATTTTGTACGACTAGCTTCATGATCATCCAATATGTAATATTTGGGACGCCTTATATATATATATTTGATGCTCTAACATCTTGTAACTCTGTTAATTGCTTGAGATTGAGACAATAGGCTTGACCTTAAGAGACTGCTGGCTTGTAGTAAACCCTCATATCTAGACAGCCGTGACCGTATAGTTGAGATGTATTCTATTTCAATATACGTAGCTGGCTGTGTCTGCCCCCGCTCTCCAGTATTCTGGTTCTGGGGCGTGACAGTAATGAAGAAGAAAGGAAATAATGAGGAGAGAGAATGGGAAGAGGTTAATAAATGGGGTTGGTTGTGGTAGGTAGGGGGTTCACCCTTGGTTCATGATGAACCAAGGCTAATCAAGCCTAGCCGAACCAACCCAAACCAAGATGAACCATGGCCAATACGAGATAAAATACGTACACGTATTCTTAAATACGTAATACGAACAACATGCATTACAACTACTAACCTTGGCACTTAGTAGGAATGTTCTAACCATGATTCTAACCTCAAGACTAATCTAGGTTAGGTTAAACTTCTAGGTTAAGGCTTAACTAAAAGATTAGCACAATATTTAATTAATCAAAATTATAATTCCACAAAATTATCAAAATGACCAAAATATCCTTAGGCTAAGAATTGGTAATTTGAAATTCTAATCACATGACTAGGCTCCCTTGGTCATGGTTAGTCTCTAGGCTTAGCAAAACTAGGGTTTAACTAGTTAACCATCAAAATCGCAATTCAATATTTTAAATAGTTTTCAATTGACTAGAAATTACCAAAAATCACAATATGATTTAAATATCATTATTAAATGATTATAATTACAAAATTTTAAAATTACCCTCATCTGGAAAATAGGTGTTACAGGGTTAACCCGAAACAGTCTAGAAAGTTCGTCGCCCTCAGTGCCGGGTCAGCCTCCAGCAAATAAGTCGAAGACATGATATCGGGTTTCGCTTCAAGAGACTTGATGTTAGTGACAACATTGGCCTCTGTCTCCTTCTTAGACGCCATCAGAATTACAGAAGTGAAGAATAAAGTATGAAAATCAGCCCCTACATATATATCACTAAATTGACTCATCATATTCCTCATGGGAAACCAAAAATCATCAATAAAACTCGGAAAGACGAAGAGAAAGTTTTGTGTTTTTGAGAAAGAGATCTAAATATAATGACCAGTTGTTGACTGGCGCAACTTGACTCAGTCAAATTTTTATAAATTCAAAGTATTTCAAAACTTTGAAACATTTTTAAGTTTTAAAAACTTTGAAGGAGGTCTTATAGGGCCTAAAAATCAAGTTGTGCCCCAAAGATCAGGTTGCGCCACTGATATGAAGCTCAGAAAATAAGCTGCGCCAGTGATCAGGTTGCGCCTAATATCAGACTGCGTCCTGTCTTATTGTGCCAAAATCTACGTAGCGTTTGACACTTAATGGCCATCATTATCTGACAGCACTGACAACTGACACCATAGTGAACGAGAAAAATCTTTTCGAATCCCGTGAATTATGTCGCTCAAGGAGAGTTGGTAGACAGCTGTCCTGTGCACTTCGTGAGTTGCGCCTAGGCGCAATCTAGACAAAATCTTTAGTTGCTCCTAGGCGCAATCCGAAAGACTTCTGCTCAAAAGCTGCCACGTGTCTAGGCACCGCTCAATCAGGCGCAGTTGACCGAAGCTCGCGCAACCTAATGAAGTTGAGACAACTTACATTCTAAAGCAGGATGACGTGGCACATATGCCACTAATCTTTCAAGACGTGTCTACTATCCTGTACACGACCACGCACATCTCAATCACATGATGCCATGCGTCTAAATACAGTTAGTATACGACTTAACAACTGAATGAAAGTTGGTGCAACAGGAGGTTGGCACAACCCAATTTGGCACAATCCAGCCTCGCGCACATCAGAATAACTGCTAAAACAGTTATTTCTTGAACTCTATAAATAAAGTTTCCAATCATTGTGAAATCATCAGATACATACGGACAAAGATCAAGAACTCTTGTAAAATTACTGTTGCATTCTCCAGAGGCTACAGTCTTCAAGTTTACATAGTCCAAGGGATAAAGTGATCGTCTTCTGATCAGATTCCTATAGTTGTACTTTCCCAAAATTCATTGTACTTTGTACTATTCTTTTTTTAAGTTTGGAATAAACTTTTTTTTTACAAACACATACTTTCTCAAAATAAATGATTTCACACAAGGTTTTACTATTTGTAAGTTCACTTGCGCCACTTCGTCCTGATGCTACTGTGCCTTCAGAAATTGGTAAGTCTCAACAAAGGATCAATAGTCTATATATTTTTCTCTTTTGTGCCACTTTTGAAGATAAATACTGATCTGTATGTTGTAGACTTTGTTAATATGCACTAACTATTTTTGATAATAGATGCGCACTATGGTCCAGTGATTAGCTTTAATCAGAGGTGCACACTACTGATATGTTCATGTAGATCAGTATGCTGTTTTGACACGCGTCTGTTTATCAGCACATATTGTTGAGATGTGCCTATGTTTCTGAGAATAGGCGCACACTTGTTGATGCGTCTGAGCTTTTGAGAATAGGCGCACATTACTGATGTGCTTCTGAGCTTCTGAGAATAGACGCACATTGCTGATATGCGCCTAAGCTTCTGATGTGCTTCTGTTAGTTGGCGCACACTGTTGATGCATGCACAGTTTTGATAGGTCTGAATTTTCTTTCTTTATTCATATTTGCAGAAGTTCGGTTGGCAAGCTTCTTCAGGACTGGCATTGGTGATTTGGATGTTGCAGAGACATGGGTTCTTATTATGATAAATGAATGAGTAATCGGTCACTTCGATTTTTAAGGGAAAGACATTGAATGAATGAATGGTCGTTCAAATTCTCAAAGAAAAGAATAAATGAGTGAATAGTCATGTCAGTTTCGGAGAAGGGACAATGACTGGTCAGTTATAAATGAATGAACAGTTATAAATGAACGAACAGTTGTGCTTCTTGCTAAAAAGTTGCATCAGTTCTTAAGACCGATTATCTATTTGTTTTGCCTATAAATAGAACAAAACTTTTATAGATATTGACAATCTCTTTCCCTTCTGTACGAAAATGTCTTCCAAAGATTTCCTTGCTCCGAAGATCGAAGAAAAAACTGAGATACTCCTTACTGAGTCACCCGTGCCTTCTCGAAAAGAAAGAGGCAAAGGCTCAACTGTTCCTCCTGCGACAGGACAGGATTTGATCTCCAAGTTAGTAGAACCTGGGAAGACTGCTGAAGAAGAGACATTGAGGATGGCTGCCTGTAAGTTTCTTGTGAGTTCAGACAATAAGATGTTTGAATTATTGGCAAACTATGTATTTAATCATGAAGGATCAGAGCCTCCTCCCCATCCTTCGAGATATTCGATATCCAGTTGATTGGCTAATTGGAGTCCAATGAGCAAGGCATTGTATTCTGCCATATTATTAGAGCATGATTCATCTAAAGAATAGGCCCTTTGAATAGCTAATCCATCGGATGAAACGAGAACAATTCCCACTCCAGCCACAAGGGTACCTCCAGGTCCAATTCTAGAAGCTCCATCAAAGAACAACCTCCAGGTAGGAAATTCTTCTGAGATCATATTTGATTCTAATGTTTCGTCCAAAATCTCATCATAGAGTTTAGATGTCTCAGGGACAGGATGAGCTGCAAAGAAGTCAGCAAGTGCTTGACCTTTCACAGACTTTTGAGGAACATAAACCATATCATATTGTGCTAGTAATATGGCCCATGTGGCAAGCCTAAAATTGAGTGTACTTGGCTTCTTTATTAAGACTCGAAGATGATTGACTCGGGATATGACATGAATAGTTTGGCCTATAATGTAATATCTTGTCTTCTGAACAACAAACATTAAGGCTAAACATTCCTTCTCTACCGGACTATAACGATGGTCAGCACCAATCATCGTTCGGCTAAGATAGTAGATGGCTTGTTCATGACCTTCCTTGTTCTTTTGAGCCAGCAAAGCTCCCAATGAATGATCAATTACCCGGACATACATTAAGAAGGGTATTCCTGAGATCGGTGGTACAAGAACTGGTGGACTCATTAAATACCGCTTTATGTCGTCAAATGCTCGTTGACATTCTTCCGTCCAAACGAAAGATACACCTTTCTTCATTAATTGAGTAAATGGTCTGCAACATCCAGATAAATTCGAAATGAACCGCCTAATGTACGCAAGTCGACCTTGGAATCCTCGTAGCTCTTTTAGGTTGCGTGGAGGACGCATCTCTTGAATGGCTTTGATCTTTTCGGGATCAACGTGTATACCCTTAAAGGTAATGACGAAGCCGAGAAACTTACCACTAGAGACACCCAAGAAAGACTTGGTGGGGTTCATTTTGAGTTGATGCTGGCGCATTAGATTGAAGATAGTTCTTAAATCTTGAATGTTATGTTCTTTGAGACGACTTTTAACAGCAATATCGTCAACATAACATTCGACAGTCTTTCGCAGATGATCGTAAAAAATAGTAATCATAGCCCGTTGGTAAGTTGCACCTGCGTTCTTAAGATCAAACGGCATGACTGTATAATAGTACACATCCCGAGGAGTACGAAATAAAGTATGTTTCTCATCTTCATGATTCATTCGAATTTGATTATATTCAGAAAACCCATCCATGAAAGAAATTCGTTCGAATCCACATGTATTGTCGTTCATGACATCAGTAATTGGGAAAGGGAACTCGTCTTTAGGGCAAGCATCATTGAGATCCCTAAAGTCTATACAAACTTGAACCTTTCCGGTCTTCTTCAGGACTGGTACAACGTTGGCTACCCGGTCAGGATGCTGTTCTTCTCTGATAAAACTGCAAGCTATAAGTTTTTTGACTTCATCATCAATTGCATCCATCATTTCAGGCTTGAATCGCCGTTGTTGTTGTTTGACCGGCTTGGTATTCGACAGAATGTTAAGCCTGTGAGTTGTAATTTGAGGATCTAATTCCGGCATATCTTCATAACTCTAGGTGACGACATCAATATATTCACGAATAAGATGAATTAACTCTTGTTTATCATCCTCTAGGAGATTTTTGCTAATGAAGATTGGTCGTGATACACCCTCCTCTCTAATATTGATTTGGACAAGTTGATCTTCAGTAGGTGGTTCTCGTTGTTCGAAACGAAGTTCCTACTGATTGTCCATCTTTTGTGCCCAAGGGTCCACTTCAGAAGCTTCTTCAATGTCATATTTATCTTCTTCTGAGAATTCGGCGGACACCATGTTATAAGATACCATCACCCTATGAACATGACCAATGCTGGTGTCAGAATCCCATGAAATAGAATCAGAAGAGTTAGATCGTTCTTCTTCATCAGATTCAGAAGGTTCAGGAGTTGGAAGAGGTGAAGCATAGCCTAAGCCCCGCTTCGATTTATTGTGGTATTGTTGTGATTTTCCTTTTGGAATAGCAATACAAAGGGGAATCCGTCTTCCTTTACCATTGTTGAGGCCTGTTCTGAAATTATAGCCCATTTTATGGATGATGGCTTTGGATTGTGGACTATAACGGCGTAATTGTAGCCTTCCTGTATTATCTCTATTATCATTATAGAGCATAATTTTTGGTTCCTCTCTTTTGTTGAAGAATATAGGCTTTTCATCTTTCTTTCGAGACGGTACTAAGAAGTACGACTCTTGTATTGAATCCAATGATACCACATTTCGCAGAGATGATACGACTTCTATTGTAAGTAGTTTAAAGTTATCTAGCATATCCAAATAACACTGAGTATAGTAAAAACCATCAGTATACTGCAAATGAGATGCTTTATTGATTTTTACACCATCATTTACAACAGGAACTTTAGCCTTAGCAGGCTTAGTCGGATTGATGACAAGAGGGGAAGAAAAAGAACGAGAAGGAGGAGGGAGCTTCTTGCGATGAAGGTCGATTACAAGCGGCTCAGAAGAGGTGAGCTCTCTTTGTTCTTGACTATCACCCTTAGGCTGCTTCTCATGAGAAGAAAGATAGATAGTCTGTGGTTTGGAAGACTGAGGACATAAGGTACGTCCTTTGACGGGAATTACCAGAGTATCATTTGGCACACTCTTCTATTCTTCATCCGTGTCCATTTCTAGTACTACCTTCATGAATTCTTCCTTGTACATGCGAGAATCGTTGCAGTATGCTTCAACCCCTTTGAAAGGATTCAGATCTGCAGCCTCTTTTTGGACTTCTCCATTATCATCTACATATTTGAAACATTGGTGGAGCATAGAGGGTACAATATTGTATTCATGGAGGAATGGTCTTCCCAATAAAGTGTTGTATGAGCCATGATTGTCAATAACATAGAAAGTTACCTTTGTACGAAGATTGCTAATTTAAAGTTTTAGGCGTATCTTCCCCAAAGGTTCACTTCTTCCTTGATTGAACCCTCGGATGGTAGTGATAGTTTTGGAAAGGTTATGCACTGGGATCTTCAAAGCATCCAGCAAAGACTTCGGCATGATGTTAATTGCGGACCCTGGGTCAATCAGAATACGATCAACTTTTATGGTATCTACATACCCTGTAAAATAGAGAGGACGATCATGACGATTGTCTTCTAACATCATGTCATCTTGTGTAAAAGTGATATTGGGCATCAATTCAAATACACTATGACAATGTGCATAGCTCACTGGCTCCTTTTTAGGCTTTTTGAGAGGAGTAAAACAAGCGTTAGCCTGCATCAAGGCTTCACTTAACATCTCTCGAGTCTCTTTTGAGAGATGTAAGAGTTCAAAGATTGACAATCTTGCTGGAGTATTGGCCAATTGAGCCAATATGTTAAAATTATATGGCTTCTCAAGTCCGAGAGATGAGGACTTCTTCAATGCTTTATCAAAGCGGACAGGTTGTTTCCCCTTGTTGGTTGTTGTTGGTTTAGGAGGAGTTGGTTCGACCACCGACAATGATGTGGATGGTATATTCTTGCCAGGAGAAGATGATGAAGGAGGAACATCAGAAGATGGAACAGTGTTCTCTTGATTTTCAGAATACTCCCGAAGATAGGGTTTCCCTAATCTAGTATCCATTAGAATTTCTTCTTCTATTACTGGTTCATAGGATACCATGTTACAGTTCTTAGATTTAGATCTGGAATGCTTCTTTTGCTTAGAAGAGGAAGGCATTTCAAATTCTGCTACCAGATCTAGATGAATCCACATAATGTCTCCTCTACCAGTTGACAGCAGAACAAGACCTTCATTTTGAGGAGGTGGGAGATTCACGATCTCAAGAGTAGTCCTTGAAATGGGGACAACAACATCTTGCACAAGTTATGGTGGAAAATCACCGAATTGTAGAGAAACTACATTAGCAGTTATCGTTTTCTCGTCCTGTTGCAGAGTAATTGCTCCAGAGTTGACCAACTCTTGGATTTTTCCCTTGAGCACAAAACATGGTCTGGTCGAATGTCCTATAAATCTGTGATAAACACAGTATTTAGGGTGATTAGTTTTACCCACTTCTTCTGGCTGTTTTGCCTCTGGAAGCTGAAGCTTATTGCTTTTGATCAAGCAATCGAAGATGCTTAAAGTATCATCTTCATCAAAAGAATACTCTTCTTTTGGACGAGTTGTCTTCTGCGGTGGTGCTGATAGAGTGGATGCCGTCTGAGTGACGTTGACAGCCAAAGATTCCTTGCATTTAAGATTAATGGCCAATGTATCTTTACTCTTGCATTATTCTGACGATTACTACCCCCGGGTGTAGAATGTTCATCTTGGTTAGGATGAGTCATTTGGACTCCTAACTGCTTGAACTTTTCGACACTGACTTCGGCTGCTTTGTCATTGACAATGAAAGAAGGCAATCCTGGAATTGTGTAGATCCTGTCCATATACTGATAATAGGCAACAAGTATGATTTGCAAGTATCTATTGTTACAGCAGATGGAGTTTTTAAAGGCATTTTGAGTGCCTCTTGACAGAATCTTTCATTAAAACTCTCTATAAATTCATTATGCCTCTGTTTAATCTTATTGAGGGCAGACATCTTCATGTCGTTGACTTCTTCATAGAATTGTTCCAAGAATATTTGCTTAAAACCAGAAAAAGAAGTGATGCAGCCATTAGGCAGGCTACGATACCAGTCGTATGCTGCGCCATCTAAACAACCGACGAACACTCTGGTAAGAAGAGCATCATTTGGCTGTAATTGATCTGTCATCACTTCAAAATGATTGATGTACTGACTTGGAGAAGTACTGCCATCAAACAGCATGATGGTTAGAAGCTTATATTTAGGAGGAAATGGAACCTCCTTCCACTCTGTAGGATATGGTTACTTTATACCTAGTCTTTGTAGGCCATCCTTCTGCTTGAAGGCCTCAAACTGAGTACGTAAGAGTTTCACAGCCTCATTAGCATCCCCTGATGTTTGTAAATTGGTAGGCTGGTTAGAAGTGTTAGGAGGAGGAATAGCATGGTAATTACCACCCCCAGCACTAGACTGACTGGGATCAGCTTGAATTGGCACGGAAGCGACCTGAGGAGTTGGTACTCCCAGATTAGCAGGTACGAAAGATGCTATAAGCTCTAGATTTGTAGCTGGGTTTACAATCGGTGGAACTGTATGTTGAGCCACGATTATAGATTGCATGCTTGCGACCATCTCTGCCATGTTCTTTAATTTGCCCTCCAATGTAACAATCTATTGCTCTTGACTGGTTGAAGTAGAGGCATCTTGATCTTCCATAATGGTATATGTCGTTACTTCTCTTGCTGCTATTGATGAGATAGTCTGTTCAGAACTTTCACTATCTGTATCAAACTCTGAGAAAGAGTCTTCTCCTACATAAGCGATGGGGAGATCTTCTTGATTAAAGACACCTTGGTTCAAATGTCGATTCCTCGATCTAGTGTATTGAAAGACACCTTCATTGGATGTATGGATCCAATCTAAGTATTGCTGACTAGGATTACGGGATGCATTACGTCTTGGACGTTTTCCACCCCAGTGCCTTAAGAAGTCATGTTGACAGAAGCATATAATAGCTCATCTTTATCTTCTATTATATGTTCAGGAGTTGAAGCATAGTTCAGACGATCGAAGACAGATCGTCGAGCCGATTGGCAACAACAGTTGATGACGACTTTATGAATGCCGTGGCGATTTGAAGCGCGATTTGGCGGAGAGGGAGTCATCCCCGTAATTTTCCTTCTTTGTGTGAGACGTTGCCGCAAATCAGTTACAACTACATGACGAAAAAAAGTCGGAGGAACATATTCCTTAATGATGTTAGGAACATGTCTCCTATTCTTCAAATGTTTAGTTCCTTGAGTGTACAAAGATGTACTCAACTTATTAGCATAGGAGGTTGGGTCTTTCTTTTCAAACTTTGGCTTTTGGTACAGATTGGCCTTTGGCATAGGGTTCTTACATTTTACCAAAGTTGATACTGGTTGACGCCTATTAAGATAAGCGCGTAAATCTAAAAATTCTGCTCCAGGTGTCTCTGTTTGTGATACCCTCAATTTCCCTTGCTTGGATCTTAAAATTTGCAAGGTGGAAAGGTCTTGACCAAACGCCATAGGGGTAGGTAAGATACCTCTTTGGTCAGTATTCTTTCCAATATCAGAGATCCGAAGACCTCTGTTTAAAGGAATAGAATCTGACAGATCTTCCTCTGAGTCATAGACTAGGGAAGTTTGAGAAAAGACCAAAGGGTGCTTTCCTTTATTTTGTGAAGGGTCAGCTAAGAAACCTTTCCCTTTGTTCTGTCGTGAGACCATTTTAGGCATAGATTGTGCCAATTGAGGAAGTATCAAAGGACTCTTCCCTTTGTTCTGTCTAGTGTTAGCACTAGAACATTGATTCTCCAAGTTCAGAACTTGAGAATTAGAAGAGGGAATAACCAAAAGACTAGTTCCCTTGAGTTGCGCCAGAGTAGCAGATTGTGCCTGAAGTGCTGATTGCTTGGGTTGTGCCATAGTCCTACGGGCTACCGATGGTGCCTTAGCAGCAACATGGATAGAATGTACCTCAACAATAGCTTGAACAGGCTGTGCCTTGGCAGCAAAGAGAGTGGTAGACTGCACGTGAGTAGCAGGATGAATACGTTGCGCACGGGCAACAGAAGCAAGCTGTGCCTGAGCCGTCGAGACAGACTGTGTCTTGGCTACTGAACACTCAGGTTGCGCCTGGGCAACAGTGACCATAGGAGATTTAGGAGCCCACACAGTCCTGTTCTTGGCGATAGCTATTGTACGCTTGTTGCTAATCATATCCTTATAGGCTATCTGGTTGACCTGAACAACCAGAGTCTTCTGCGTCTTGCCAATCGACACAGTGTCATATTGAATTATCACCTTCTCGTCGGAGGAGAAAGTCGTCCCCAGCTGAGTCTCCATTTTGTTTGTAAAAACAAAAAAGTTTATTCCAAACTTGAAAAAAGAATATTACAAAGTACAATAAATTCTAGGAAAGTACAACTGTAGGAATCTGATCAGAAGACGATCACTTTATCCCTTGGACTATGTGAACTTGAAGAATGTAGCCTCTGGAGAATGCAGCAGCAATTTTGCAAGAGTTTTTGATCTCTGTCCGTATGTATCTGATGATTTCACAATGATTGGAAACTCTATTTATAGAGTTCAAGAAATAACTGTTTTAGCAGTTATTCTGATGTACGCGAGGCTGGATTGTACCAAATTAGGTTGTGCCAACCTCATGTTGCACCAACTTTCATTCAGTTGTTAAGTCATGTACTAACTGTATTTAGACGTATGGCATCATATGATTGAGATGTGCATGGTCGTGTACAGGATAGTAGACACGTCTTGAGAGATTAGTGGCGTGTGCGCCACGTCATCCTATTTTAGAATGTAAGTTATCTCAACTTCATTAGGTTACGCGAGCTTCGGTCAACTGCGCCTGATTGAGCCGTGCCTAGACACGTGGCAGCTTTTGAGAAGAAGTCTTTCAGATTGCACGTAGGCATAACTGAAGATTTTGTCTGGATCGTGCCTAGGCGCAACTTACGAAGTGTACAGGACAGCTGTCTACCAACTCTCCTTGAACGGCACAATTCATAGGATTCGAAAAGATTTTCCTCGTTCACTGTGGTGTCATTTATCAGTACTGTCAGATAGTGATGGCCATTAAGTGTCAGATGCCACGTAGATTTTGGCGCTATAAGACTGGGCGCAGTCTGATATTAGGCA
The DNA here is from genome assembly GCA_029216955.1 of Iris pallida. Classification (NCBI taxonomy): domain Eukaryota; kingdom Viridiplantae; phylum Streptophyta; class Magnoliopsida; order Asparagales; family Iridaceae; genus Iris; species Iris pallida. The sequence continues at coordinate 361,792 of JANAVB010004599.1, read as the reverse complement.
CAATCTGATTAGTGGCGCAGCTTGTTCTCTGAGCTTCATATCAGTGGCACAACCTGATCTTTGGGCGTAACTTGATCACTGATTAGTATGTTCAGGGCGCAACTTGATTTTTAGGCCCTACACATAGATCTAGCAATTTCCAGATCTGACACTTACCAGAAAAGAATTAGCCATAGAAGGGATCGATCGAACTCCTACGAACTTGGATCGATTCTCTCCTACTGGATTATGAACATTCGAATATATGAGCAAGAAAATATTGGCCGATCGAATTTCTTCGTGGAAGGAAAATGAAGCTACTCACCAACGTCAACAAATGAAATTGATGATTTTAACTTGCTGGAGGACTTCGATCACGATCTTCGGAGTGTCGTCTCCTTCTTGAATTGACTGCTCCTTATCACTGTCATAGCCGACTGGCTTCTAAAATTGGGGTTGATCTTGTTCTGGAGGAAAAAGGGAGGTGAGTAATTTGAGAGAATGGTGAGAAGCTCCGAGAAGAGAAGGAGGATTTAAATAAGTTCAAAAGTTTTCAAAAACTTGCTGCCCACAAAAAGATTTGGTACCAATAGTTTGTTACTCTCTCAGTAGTGGAGAGCAACCACTAGCAGAGAATTCAAATTTCAGTTACGAGAATTGAACCCTCTCTCTGCAACTTGAGACTGAACCAAAATTAGAAGAGGGGTTAATGGGCTGGCTGAGAAGCCCAGTCCAAAACATAAGTTATCTTTTTAAAAGAAAAAAAAATGATATCATACTTAAAATGGTATAATTCTTTTTTATAAAGAATTATCATGAAAATAATTTGTAAAGAGATATTTGTAAAAAAAATTCAAAAATCTGGGAAGTAGGCTCACAAATATCTTACCTGACGCTATGCCCATTAAGCAGCAACAGCGACGCTTCCGTCCCAACATTATGGACGCGATTGACAAAGAAGTAGATAAACTTATGGGCAGCAAGTTTATTCGCGAAAAGCAACATCCGGAGTGGGTAGTCTATGTCATCCCCGTCACCAAGAAGAACGAAAAGATCCGGGTCTGCATTGACTTCCAGGACCTCAACTCGGCTTGCCCGAAGGATGAGTTTCCACTCTCGATCACCGATGTAATGATCGACAATATATGTGGCTTCGAGCGCATGTCCTTTATGGACGGGTACTCGGGCTACAACTAAATCAAGATGTTCCTAGACGATGAAAAGCACACGTCGTTCAGGACTACGAAGGGGGTTTACTGTTACACAGCAATGCCTTTTGGCCTGAAGAATGCAGGTGCCATATACCAAAGATCTATGAGCACCATCTTTTGCCAGCACCTCTGCAAAACAGTCGAATGCTATGCTGACGATATCGCCGTCAAGAGCTATCTTCAAGGCGACCACCTACAAGATCTGAAGACAGTCTTCGATCTCATTCGATCACATCAGTTTAAGATGAACCCCTCCAAATCCTTTCTTGGGCTTTATTATCACTGCAAAAGGCATCCATGTTAACCCCGAGAAGACTAAAGCCATCCTTGACATGGACCCTCCGAAGAACCTTAGAGAACTTTGAGGCCTGCAGGGGCGTCTCGCATACATCTGAAGGTTTATCGCGAACCTTTCCGAAACATGCCAGCCCTTCACCAAGCTCATAAAGAAGGAAGTCTCCTATGTCTGGGCAAAACAATGTCAGAAAGCCTTTGACAACATTAAGATTATATGACGATCCCCCAGTCTTGGTGGCACCCATCGCGGGCAAACCATTTCTACTCTATGTTCACGCAATGGACAATTCCCTTGGCGTTTTATTAGCCCAGAACAATAATGCGGGCCATGAGCAATCCATCTACTACCTCAGCAGGACAATAATCGGGGCCGAACACCGGTACAACCCTGTCGAGAAGTAGTGTCTAGCTCTGGTGTTCGCCATCCCAAAGACTCGCCATTATGTCTCGAGACAGACAATTCATGTCATATTTCGAGTCAATCCGCTTAGGTTCTCATGACAAAGTCAGGAGCGCTAAACTTCCGATTGGCTACTTGGGCGATACTATTGATACCATATGACATGGTATTCGTTCCGCAAAAATCTGTCAAGGGCCAAGCACTGACCGACTTCCTAGCCGCACATCCAATTTCGGAATCGTTTAGACTCTATGAAGACATTCCAGATGAAGTGCGAGAATCAAACATTATCAAAAAATCTTGTCTGGCGGATGTTCTTCGACGACGCTTCAAGAACAGGCCCCAAAGGCCAGATCATCACAGGAGTAGGGGTAGTCCTGATCTCTCCTGACAAGTTGGTCATCCAGTGTACCTATTCCCTTTCAGAGCCGTGCTCCAACCATGTTGTATAGTACAATGCCCTCATTATAGGACTCCAGTTAGCAAAACAGCTGGGGATAGAACGCCTCGAGTCTTATGGTGACTCGAAGCTTATCGTCAATCAAGTTCGAGGACAATACGAGGTCCGCCATGAAGACCTGATATCTTATCACAAAGCAGCGTTGGACATTATCTCAACCTTCACTGAATTCATCATAGAACATGTGCCTCGGCTACAAAACTTAGAAGCTGACGCTCCGACCAACCTCGCTGCCTCATTAGCAGTACTGGTCGGCACGCAACACTTCATTGCAGTGGTGGGCCAGGATTTGGCATGCCTCCAGAAATAATCTGTGCATGCGAACAACTTATGTCATAGATACAGACACCAGCATCAATGTCAGAGATTGGAGGTTCCCATTCGTTGACTTTGCCATCTATAAAATCCTTCCGGAGGACCCAAGAGAAGCAGTCTCAGTCAGAAGGCGCTCACTCCGATTTTATTATGATACGGCCACTAAAATGCTATACCGACGCTTCTACGACGGAATTCTCCTCCGATGTCTATCAAACGAAGAAGCAGTCGAAGCTCTTCGAAAAGCTCATGACGAAACATGCGGAGCCCATCAACCAGATCCTAAGCTATATGATCGACTTCAACCTATGGGCTATTACTGGCCCACCATGATGGCCTACGCTGTCAAGTATGCAAAAAAATATCGTGCTTGCCAGCTACACGCTGACTTCATCCATAAACCGTAAGAGCTTCTACATCCTACGGTCGCCTCTTGGCCATTTGAAGCATGGGGCATGGACATAGTGGGACCTATCACCCCTCCCTCATCCAGGGGACACCGTTTTATCCTAGCAATTATCAACTACTTCTCTAAATGGGCAAAAATAGTACCATTGACAGAGGTAAAAAGCTAAAGGTGATCAACTTCATCAAGCATCACATCATCTACCATTTCGGGATTCCTCGAAGGATCATCCACGACAATAGTCCAAAATTTATTAGCCATACATTCAGTAGATTCTGCGATAAGAATCGTATTCAGAATGTGACATCAATCGCCTACAATTCGACAGCAAACGGATTGGCTGAAGTTTTTAATAAAACCATTGTCAAGCTACTCAAAAAGGTTGTGTCATCCAATAAGCGCGACTGGAATGAGACGATCGGTGGATGCCTTTAGGCCTATCGTACGACGGTATGGACCCCGACGGGTAACACAGCATTCTCTTTGGTCTATGGAAGCGAAGCAGTACTGCCTCTAGAGATCCAGATACCCTCACTCCGAGTGGCGATCATGAACCATCTAATAGAAGAGGACAATCAACGTCGCCGTCTGCAAGAGTTGGAAGCGTTGGGTAAAAAATGCCTCTTGGCTCAACAGCGCATCAAACTTTATCAAGCCCGTATTTCACAGACTTTCAACAGAAGATTCAAACAGAGGACTTTCCAAGTAGGCGACCTGGTTCTGGCAGTCAGGAGACCGATGGTGATGACTCACAAGACATCGGGAAAGTTTGAACCTAAATGGAAAGGATCCTTCATCATAGAGACGATATACTCAAACGGTGCTTACCGTCTCGCTCAACCTAATGGAGACTTATTTATGATGCCCATCAATGGCAAGTTCCTAAAGAAGTACTACTCCTGACACCCTTCAAAATGTACTTTTCTCTCTCCAGCAAGGGAATTTGTGAACCTGATAACCAAGTTCACTCCTCTTCTTTGACAATCAAGTGCTTTTGGAACCCAGTTGTTCCGTTGCATCCCCAGTAGGAGAACAACCATGTCCATATCACCTCTAAGTTGCTTCTCTATACCCCACAAAGCAGAATTCTATACTACGTAGGATCATATTCATTACTATGTTTACCATGTCCATATTACCTCTGAGTAAACATCACATACAACAATCTTCGCGTTATGGCACCTCAATCATATAACATCCACGTCCACATCACCTCTGAGTTGTTCTATACATCCCTACAGAGTTCATTCCTACCACGTCCATATTACCTCTGAGTAGGAAAGCTCTACCATTAACCCGCATTTACCACGTCCATACTACCTCGGAGTAAATATGTCAATTTTTCCCATTCTTAACTTATTATCTGTACCTGGAAACCAAGGTGCACAAAAGATAATAGGTCCACCCAAAAATCACAGATTCATCACAAGAATGAACAAAGCAAGAGGTTCTTCATTTCTTTATTTAAGCAGGAAGTAAAGGATTACACCGACATCAAAAAGAAGCAAAAACTACACCTTAGGATCCCAAAAGACGGACAGAAAAACAAAAATAAAATAGGGACATTGACTTTATTCATATTTCTGCAAACGACGATTGCATGGCAACCTACGAATTCTTATAGCCAGGGACCATAGTTGCGTTGAGGCATGTACCACTCCCTCAGCCACTTTGCATATGAAGGCTCAATCTGGTTGAGGTCTTTTACAGGGGCAGGGGGTCAGAACTCCCTTTGCTACTACCCTCTGACAGTGGCTCTCCTTAATGACAACTTCAATCTTGGGAGTAATCTCTTCCCTGTTGGTCATCGGTTCTTCCTTGACCTCAACCTTTGGTAACACTTCCTTCTTAACGGTCACCGGCTCTTATTTGACGAGAGAAGGCAGTATCTCTTCCTTCAAGACAGCCTCCGCCTTTGGCATGGATACTTCAACAGAATCAAAGAAAGTTAGCAAAAGACTTAGAAGCTCAAAACAAGCATCTGAGGTGCATCAACATTCTGGCACATCAATTGAGTCGAAACCCAGGCGCACAGATAAAATCTTACCAAAGGTACACACACAGGACCGAGGCCCAGGCGCATTTGAAGAGAAGCTTTGGCACATCATTAGGACCTAAGTCCATGCGTGTCAGCAAAAGGAGCTTCAGCACATCATCAGGACCTAAGTCCATGCGCGTCAGCAAAATGAGCTTCGGTGTATCATCAAAACCTAAGTCCATGACATCTGCGGAGAAGCTTCGATGCATCATCAGGACCTAAGTCCATTCACGTCAGCGGAGAAGCCTCGGCGCATCATTAGGACCTAAGTCCATGCGCATCAGCAGAAGGAGCTTTGACGCATCATCAGAAAAAAGTCTATGCACGTCAGGAATGGGAAGCCTAGGCGCGTCAATAGGGATGCGACTCATTTCAGTCACACCTACGCAGCCCAACAGTGTTACAAAAAAGTGAAAACACTAAGGCAGAGCACCACCCACCGATCACCACTGGCCGAACGTCGGCGTGCATCGCTACGAAGACGGGGATGTCCTCCACGTCAACCTCCATGGGCTCCTTGTCCACTTCTACGGGCTCCTTGTCTACCGCGGAGAGTCTTATGAGCCATATCTCTAAAGAAGCTAGGGTTTTCGAAAGACTCTGGAGGAAGAAGGAGAAGGAGAAAAACAAAAGTAGAAGACTCTCTCCCTCACAGACGCCTATTTATAGGCATGAGCCTCGTGTGTGAATCGATAAAGGCTGACGTCAGCACAACTCTTTGGGTCTCATGAAACTGGTGGCTTCATATATTCCAAAAGATTATCATTAATCTTTTAAAATTTGAGGCGTTACCTTCTTGCATTAAAAATGAGAAGAGCATGCGGCCCCCACCGCAATGCACGGAGCAGTCCAGACGAGGACATGCGTCGAAAACAAACGACTGCCCATGCTTCTTGTTCAAGGTACTCCAAAACTTGGTAGAAAGTTTTAAAAACTTTGAAGGAGGGCTTGTAGAAGCATGGAATTTTTGGAGCATCTAAGGCCATAACACCTATGCGTCCTAATTCTCATGCGCCAAAAATCAACATGCGCCCGGAAACAGAACACTTGGCACAGCAGAAAATAGCAAAGAAGTAGAGACATAAAAATGGGGCTTTTATTTCATATGAAAGTCTAGTACATGTCTACAACTCTTTTACAAAGAAGAATTTTTTTAGAGAAAAAAAGTCCTAAATGCTACAGCCAGGCGCGTCACTTATCAGGCGTATCACTCGAAGTGCTATAACCAGGCGTATCACTTTAACATACAGCCAGGTACATCACTCAAGTGCTACAGCCAGACGCATTATTCTATTATCTCGGCGTAGGTGCATCCCCGTGCATAGTCAGAGCGAATCACTTCCTCGTCAGCATGCGAACATTCTAGTAGGAGGAGTGGCTCTTCTAGCCTAACAAAATTGGGGCACGATAGCCTCGATCTGTGGCTCTTCCAGTATAACAAAAATTGGGACACGACCGTCCTGACCTTTGGATGCAACAGGCACCTTCAGCCTATGTCGGGACACGACGATCCCGATATTTGGATGCAATATGTACTTTCACAGCCTTGTACAAAAATATGGTTGATGGTGAATAAACCAACTCGGCACATCTTCATCTTCGGAAGGAGTTCGTCGTCAAAGCTTCTGCGAATGAGAAGATCAACAACTCGTCGAGGTAGGGGATCGATCGAGTTTGTCTCCATGATTGAAAGCCAAATGCTTCACAAAGCTATTTATAGGCCGTGGCAACCCTCGCCCATGCGCCAAGTGGCAGTCTCCTCATATTCTGTGCAATAAATTTGCATTAATGACGATGAATCTGCCTCTTCGTATTCAGCCAAGTCAAAACAGCCATTAACACCTCAAAGAACTCAACAGACGGGCCAATAAGGATGCACCATATGGCAGATGCACCGTCAGCACCATGCGCTCCTTACCGATGCACCCAATGCGATATAGACCCATACGCCTAGTGGGGCACAAACTGATATGCCCACTTCAACTCGTCACCCATCAAGCATTTAATACTATGTAACAGAGTTGGCAGTACGTTCTCCGAAGACAGAACGCTTGACAGTTTTTTACAGAAAACGAAGAGCCGCAGACGTTAGCATGCGCCTAGAAGTCTGCATGTGCCTCAAAACCTCTACGCCCCAACTTACTCCTGATCCCAAATGACAGAAGCTAAGTCTTTGCATGTGCCTCCACAGCTATGCACTCGAAGCTCTGCATGCGCCTCAGAAGCCATGCGCCCAGACTTGTCTGTGACCTCTAAAAGTCATAGACCAAGTCGCCCCATGCGCCAGATCCTAGGCGCATCCTGACAGATCACTCTCCACCAAATCTGAGATGTTTGAGCCATGAACACGTGCCACGTGTTATTTGACTCAGTTCTGCCTACGAATGGGTCTAACCACCCAAGATCTCAGCAACGACCGAATATTCGTAACTGCCACGTATTAGCTCTACCGTAGCCCAACAGTACAGTTCAAAGAAGATTCAGCTTCAACTCAGGATGCATCATTAACGTGCCCCACAGCATCAGCCATGTGGTGTTCCTATATACAAGCGTATCCTACATTTGTACGTATGAGCAGACTAGTCTGCTGTCTATAGATAGAAGAATCATTTTTTTATCCACACACGAACAGATCATCATATCTGCATACGGAGATGAGAAGAGACACGTAACGTCTACTTCTCCTCCAAACGCTATGCCATCCAGAGCAGCCCAGACCTTCAGAGAATTCAAGATCATCAACGAAGTCAACGCATTACCATTCGCTCTACCGATACAGTTTCCATATAAAAACAAAAGTGTACTCCTAGGACTATTTCTAAGTCCTACATTGTATACTGTTCTGTTTGTAATTTAAATACCAAAGTTTTATTCAAAAAAAAACTTGTCGTATTTTCGATGGCAAACAGCATACCTCCAAGTTGACAAGGAACTTTTCAATATGCACCACATCGCTTTTCGATTCGTTGTATCCCGCTATACTTTGATCGGGTAACAGAGTTATTGATTATCCAATATCAAACCCTCAAGTTATACGATCATGCCCTCTAAGTTTAGCGTGTTTCAGTCGTACTCAAATGAGTTTCGTTGCAACGTAACCAACTATCTCTTAGGTACGATTATTTGTATCAACCAACGTTTTTATCGAAGTCGTAAGTCATGCGATCCAATTACAATTTTGCTTCGCCCAACATTTCTATCGAGATTACAAGTTGTGTGATCCGATTATAATTCGTATCGACTAACATTTTTATCGAGCTCACAAGTAGTGCAACTCGTTTATAACTTCAAGTTTCCTATACCGTCGATCCGATTATTGCTTCAAGGCATAATCGTTTTGTTAGTCTCGATCATTCGACCGACTTATAAATTTCTGTCGGACATATCATTCATTAATACGAATCCTCGACCTATTGTTCTAACCAATTATCGAAGAATACTTGCATCAACATACCATCATACAAATTTCTAATTAAGTCTCGGTACTATTTGTCCGTTGCGAACAAACCTTCCGCAATTCACACAACGTGTCGATGCAATCCATCGCATAAGTGGTATAGCATATACCAATCAGAAATTGAGTCATTTATCGCATACGTGGTATGACATATACCACTCAAAAATCAAGTCATTTTCTTCGTACCATACTCGGTATGAACCAACAATTTATTTTGACACACGGTTTCCACAATGATCATGCCGATCACAACCGTAACTTTTGATTACTCAAAATCTGACACAACTCAGCCAATGTATTCATCTGACAACACAAGCTCGATACGCAACTAAACGATTCGTTCTCATCGACTTACGATTCAGTTCCGTCCGTTGTACCTTATGCAACGATTCTTTTTCGACATTCGTAGCATTTCGTGCAACAATTTATTCCTAACATTTGTTGTACCTCGTGCAACAATTTTTTTCTGAAATCCAAAGCCAATGTTCGAATTCGTTCAACGTATTCGATATCAATTTTTACGTTCACTGCAACACATCATTCATAACTCGTTGTACTTTATGTAACATCTCCCAATTTTCATTATATCGATGCAACCAACATTACAATTCACATCTCGTGACTTGTTGTACTTGCAGCAATAAATATTTTACGGCTCATTGCACTCAATGCAATAAATATTTCATGACTTTCTCAGCAAACATAATATAATTTCCAAAACACACGCGACAAAATTATACGATTTTTATTAAACTTATTATATGGAACATCCAGTGCGACATCGAGTAGAGTCAAGAGTGATTTGATTGTGGTAGGAAACTTTTAGAATTGAAACGAAGCAAGCGTCCTCAGAAAATTGAACACAAAGCTTGATACCAATTTGTCACGCCCCGATCCGAAAAATCGCTCGTTCTCATATCGATTTATCCGACTCGTTCGTCCTCGCTGGGGAGTGATGAGTACGAGTCTGGAGTTGCATTCGTACAAGGCAAGATGATAAGTTCTCAAATGGTTATCTTTGATTTGATATTAGCAGTAGAAGAAACAAAGTATACGAAATAATTCTCTTTATTGATAATTGAACTGAGGTTACAAAGACTTTCAATAGTCCAACTGAATTTGTCGAATTTGCTTACAATATTCAGGTTCTCTCTTGCCCACAAAGGATTTCATTGTTCCATATATCATGTCTTCTATATCTCGATCATATCATCCAGTTTCAAGTTCGAACGTCTTTGCGGTCGTAAGCCTCAAAACGCTATGGCATTCCATGTCTCAGCGTGTCGAAGCGAAGCTCCGCCACGAGCAAACCATTACCTACATCCTACAAGCAATCTGGTGGAGGATCAGTACGAATCCTCTCGTGTACTGATAGTGACCCACTTTACTAAACTGATATTAAGTAGATATATATTGAATCATGCAACATAAAATTTAGTATTCTTTCTATCTTTTCCTTAGGATCAGTTTCATGGCATATTTGAAAACAATAAGTCATGTTATCATGGCAAGCATATTATTTTGATTCACATAAGCAAGCAGGCAACATTTTAGCAATCATGTATTATTTTGTGACTTTTTACGAACATCGATGTGCTCATCCTTGTCCTACACAAGGTGAATACGCCTACCATCTTTTTCTGTCATATTATAAGTGATCTTTTTGTAGGATATTTGTATGCCTACACTTTCAACCTATCATTCTTTAACTATATGAAGGTCACTGGCTTTGTAGCCATAATAGGCATATCAATGGTACGTCGGTGACTACTTCAGCCTGGGTTGCTACTTCCACTTTCTGAAGTACTCCCAAAAGATACCAGTATTTGTGGTGCTCCATTTCAATGGTAGGTCGCAAGCCTAACAGATTGAAATGCTCCACACAATACCCATATCAAATTTCTTTTCTAGATCGAACAGTCCCGGTCCTCCTAGCGTAGATCGTTCGAGGGATAAACACCTTGTGCACAAGTTGTCCATGACCAAGCAACGCGCATCACTAGCTTACAAACAAATAATTCGCCTATCTCTATTTCCATTGGCACAATGCCCTAACTCAATGTTCAGCAAACGAACGGTCCGAAGGCCCCGAACGTTCCGAGGCACTATGCCACATTTGATAGTTTTTCCATATTCACGCCGTAACAGTTCTCTTCGCAACGAAGCCATATTTTATGATTCTCGTGCACGTACGCACGCTTTGACACAATTGTACTCTATTCTTTGAGTCGTGCATGCGATGCACACCACGATATCGTAAGTCTATGTTCTTATGCCTTAATGTTCAATGTTCATGGCTCGTGCACTAGGGCACTCGCCTTCATAGTCTTTCAATATGCTAGCCATCTAACTCGTATGTGGGGGCATGAAATGACATATGTACTAAGTCACTTGCCGATACAGTTACCCCATGTTCTTATGGCTTGTGCATCGAGGCGCTCGCCGTTGCGGTGTTTCGACGTTCAATAGCGACTCGTATATTTGATGCACATTTCATTTTAATTGTTCTATCTAGTGTTTGAAATGCACTACGTTCATCTCTCGATCGAGCCACACTCCTGGTCTCGATAGGCTAACTTAGCATACAACGGTACATTTTACTTAGGCATAAAGGAGTAGGAAAGAATGGTCAAAGTCCTTCCACCTTAAAACGATACTCCTTGTCGTTTTGCCGAGCCGATGTGGCTCGATTTCATAATTTTGTTGTACGACCAATTCTTCTGACTTAGCCATTCGATCGTGCTTTGTTGAATTATCCAACCAATTTGGCTTAACGTGCCTATGCCTCAGTCCGTCGTGAGGCGATGCTTTGGTTTTGCAAACACCATTGCAAATAAGGCAAAATGTAGACCTCTTATATTTTAGCAAAAAAGCATAACCTGCACACGAAACCAACTAAAGAAGTAGTTAAAAGACACCTCAATCGCATGCTTGTAGAAGCGTAAATAAATTTCGTAGACCAAGTCAAAGAAGTTGAAATCTTTACGCAAAGAAAGTTCCAGACCCTACACGAAGCCCATTGCAGACTATACGCAAAGGTCAAACTGAGTCAAACTCAAGCTCTACGCAAGGGTTAAATTCAAACTTTATGCGAAGACAGTTTCACTCTCTACGCGAAGAATGAGCTATCCATGCTGCATTAAATGCACAAAGATACTGTTCTGACAGATTGATTCTTTGACAAATAGTTGCACAGAAGCCAAAAAAAATTTTCACACCATCCCAGGATTGTTGTTTAGTATGCCAACGAGCTGCTTTACGCTCGAGGAACAGCCTCCTCTTTACGCATAAGAGTTATTTGAGCTTTTACGCTCAAGGCTATCTCAGCCACTCTTTTTTGTGCGTAGAGTTTATTTGAGCCTTTACGCTCAAAGATATTTTTAGCCGCTTTACGCAGGAAGCTTACTTTGAGCTATTTTACACTCAGACATGCCTAAACAACATCCCTTACGCACCGTCTGTCCTGATTGTGTGGGAACATGGTTTTCTGACATGGCCTTCATGTCACACTTTTCGAAGAATGTGTGTACGTGTTTTCCTTATTTTATTGGATTATGGGACACGTGTCAACATGCATAGAGGCCAATTTCTGTACGTGGGTGATAGTTATTCTACCAGCCTGCATAGAGACCCAATGTTGGTGCTTTTTACGTATAAAAGGACAAGCCTATATAAAGACTTCTTTTTTAAAGAAGGGGGACTAGGTTTTTCAGACCAGATATCTTGAGAGAATTCATACTTTCACAGCAAAGTAATTTTCTAGAGCATTTCTCTCAACTTTTCCTCAAGAACAGAGTAAAGCAAAGCAGGAAAGCATTCGACCGTGCCATCAGTGCCAATTGTGTCGATACCTTTCTGGTGACTTAGTTCTTCCAGTTGTTCATCTCCAAGCAGTTTTCTTCATCATCATCGTATGGTCCAAGGAACAAAGTGGTCGCTTTCAGATCAGACTTCCATAGTAATACTCTCCAGAATTTACTTGTACTTTTGTACATTTTCGCTCGTTTTCTTTTAAACGCCTTTAGGGCATTTTGTTAAGTGAAACAAAATGGCGACTCTGCTGGAGACGACTTTCTCCTCTGACGAGAAAGTAATTGCTCAATACGATGATGTGTCGATTGGATGGACGAAGAAGATTTTTGTCGTTCAGTTCAACCAGACTGCTTACGAAAAAATGCTCCGTACTGGGGGTAGTGCTCGCTGCTTCAATGTGCAAAAATCACGAAAGGTGCGCAAAGTTTGGATTCTTAAGTCCAATGCACCCTCTGATCTCTCAATTGTCTCTGAAGGCAAGGGAATTCTTCCCACTCCTGTCGTTGGGGCTCCCGTCTATGACGAGGCAGTTCCTACTTCAGTGTTGTGCTCTGTGCATAAAGTTTAGTCTCCCGTCTGTGACATGGTAGATACTCATGTCTTGCGCTCTATGCGTAAGGGCAAATCTCCCGTCTGTGACGTGAAAGATGTTCCTGCTTTGAGTTCTACGCGTAAAGGCAAATCTTCTGTCGGTGAGATGGAAGATAAAATTCACAATGATGCATTTACATCTAAATTGAATTTGCCTACATGCGTACAACGTAAAAACAAGTCTCCTGTTGCTACTATGGCAGACACTTTCTTTGGTTTATCCAAGGAGACAAGAAATTTTGGCAAAACTTCTGTTTTACGCCAACAGTCCTCTAATGCTGCTTTACACAAAGTGTCAAATCTTAGGATTATGCGCATGGCTGATGGTGTTCTCTGTGCACAAAAATCAACTCAGGATTTACGCACACAACTCCAGGCGCGTAAAAATGCACAATTTTGTTCTGCCAATGAAGCTAGTTTCTTTTTACGCAAGGGACTAAATATTTCTCTGTCCCAAATGCAAGAAAGAAAATGTTACCTTCCCATTCTTCTGATTTACGCGAGTTACTTGTGCAAAAGCGTGAAAACAGAAAATCTCCTATGACACTCCCTCAAGAAAATTATCATTGTGAATGTCACCAAATTGTGATCAAATATTGCTGTTCTGCTACTAATCGGTCAATTTTCGACCGATTAAGTTATAACGTGCCTCAGCAACAAATTGATGATCAGGAATATGAGTTATCCTATGCATCGGTCAATATGGTGTCTCATATCAATAGATACGACATCCAAGATGCAGTTCGTCTCGAACTCCAAGTCAACAACGGTTCAACCGAATCCTTGACACTTTTGAAGGAGTATATCAACATACTCGGTCAAGAAGTCAACGATCTTTAAGTATGCATTCTTTGATTCAGAGGATGGGGGTACCCAGTATTTGGAGTCAAAAACTGATAGCATTGATTCTTATCTCTACACCAATCCCTCTATATGTTCAAGAGAAGTTGAATCCTATGTCATCGGAGAAGAGCAGGAGACGTCTACTTCTCATATGGAACAACGTCTTTCTGCGGTAGAACAATCGCTAAAGGATATGTTTGCCATTCTTCAAAATATGTATCAGATGATAACGACTCAGCAAATAGTCCAACCGGCAGTGATAACACCGGTGCAGGTAGCTGCGCCAACTCAAGATAGTCAAGGAGTTGACATACCTTTGAATAATCTGAGTCAAGAGCCTGTTATCAATCAAAACTTCGTATCTCCTAACTCTCTTATTCCAGAGGATGTATCACCCCAGTGGGGGTTACGGTGCATCCAACCACTATTCAGTCAAATATACTTCCTTAAACTAGTGAAGCTATTCAAGCAGTTCGAGAGTTCAAAGCGCAATTTGAAGTTCTTAAACACAAAGATCAGTTCCAGAAGTTGGGGATTAAGCAACCTTATCCTCCTAACTGGAATGATGTACACTTTTCTCCCAAATTCAAGCCATAATCTATGGTATTATTTGATGGAAAGACTTCTCCAAGTCAATATATCAATTATTTTGATATTATGATTGTTCATCTGCAGAAGAATGATCCTCTCCTCACCCGAGTTTTTATTGGGTATTTGACGGGTACAGCACATGACTGGTATCGCAGTCTACCCGATAATTGCATATCGTCCTTTGACGAGTTCAAAGCGATGTTTCTCTCTCATTTCTATGAAGGACGGATGGATATGAATATGTCCTCCTTGATAGAGATTAAACAAAAAAGAGAAAGAGGATACTCGGACATTTATTGAACGTTTTTGACAAGCTACTCTGAAAATGCCTCATGGTATGCCATATTCAGCATTAATTGATACATACAAAATGAATCTACGACCAACCATCGTTGTTTTTTACGGACTCTCAATTCACAGATTGGGCCTCATTTATTATAGCGGCTGTTTCAGCTGAGACCAATGGTAAATTGGCTCGTGAGCATGGAATTGCTCATGATGTCGATCAATGATAAATTTTTGAAGAAATATTATGTTTGAATTTCTTCTTCATTCCCCAGCTGCCAAGGTTTGGTTAAGCTGATTATTTATTCCGCCAAAAGAGAATTTTGATTTTCTTTCTTCCTAGCTGATTTCAATTAGAAAAGATTTATTATCTATCATGTCCATATTACCTCTGAATAGATATTAATCTACTTCTTTGAGTCATTACAATATGTCATGTCCATATTACCTCTGATAGTTTTGTACACTCTAAAAAGAAAAAGATTTATTATCTATCATGTCCATATTACCTCTGAATAGATATTAATCTACTTCTTTGAGTCATTGCAATCTATCATGTTCATATTACCTCTGATAGTTTTGTATACTCTAAAAAGAAAAAGATTTATTATCTATCATGTCCACATTACCTCTGGATAGATATAATTACTTTGTTGAGTTTTGAAGACTTATCATGTCCATATTATCTCTGATAATTGTTTTCTATCTCATACCTATTTTATAAACATTTCATTCATTTTATGATTTGAAATGTTATATCAGCAAAAGGAAAAAATTATAGAAGATAAAATTCTTTGTTGGGTATCCCTAATTTTACGTTAGTGACTGTTGGATATCCTAAACTTTACGTTCATGTTCAAAGTATTTCAAATATTAGAAAATTTGAAAACTTTGAAGGGGGTCTTGTAGAAGCGTAAATAAATTTTGTAGACCAAGTCAAAGAAGTTGAAATCTTTACGCAAAGAAAGTTCCAGACCCTACACGAAGCCCATTGCAGATTTTACGCAAAGGTCAAACTGAGTCAAACTCAAGCTCTATGCAAGGGTTAAATTCAAACTTTACACGAAGACAGTTTCACTCTCTACGCGAAGAATGAGCTGTCCATGCAACATTAAATGCACGAAGATACTGTTCTGACAGATTGATTCTCTGACAAATAGTTGCACAGAAGCCAAGAAGATTTTTCACACCAACCCAAGATTGTTGTTTAATATGCCAACGAGCTGCTTTACGCTCGAGGAACAGCCTCCTCTTTATGCATAAGAGTTATTTGAGCTTTTACGCTCAAGGCTAACTCAGCTACTCTTTTTTGTGCGTAGAGTTTATTTGAGCCTTTACGCTCAAGGCTATTTTTAGCCACTTTACGCAGGAAGCTTACTTTGAGCTATTTCATGCTCAGACATGCCTAAACAGCATCCCTTACGCACCGTCTGTCCTGATTGTGTGGGAACGTAATTTTCTGACGTGGCCTTCATGCCAAACTTTTTGAAGAATGTGTGTATGTGTTCTCCTTATTTTATTGGATTATGGGACACGTGTCAACATGCGTAGAGGCCAATTTCTGTACGTGGGTGACAGTTATTCTACCAGCCTGCGTAGAGACCCAATGTTGGTGCTTTTTTATGCACAAAGGGACAAGCCTATATAAAGACTTCTTTTTTAAAGAAGGGGGACTGGGTTTTTCAGGCCAGATATCTTGAGAGAATTCATACTTTCACAGCAAAGTGATTTTCCAGAGCATTTCTCTTCAACTTTTCCTCAAGAACAGAGTGAAACAAAGCAGGAAAGCATTCGACCGTGCCATCAGTGCCAATTGTGTCGATACCTTTCTGGTGACTTAGTTCTTCCAGTTGTTCATCTCCAAACTGTGTTCTTCATCATCATCGTATGGTCCAAGGAACAAAGTGGTCGCTCTCAGATCAGACTTCCATAGCAATACTCTCCAGAATTTACTTGTACTTTTGTACATTTTCTCTCGTTTTCTTTCAAAAGCCTTAGGGCATTTTGTTAAGTGAAACAATGCTGATAACATCAGCAAATACGTTCAGCTAAACCAGGAAAAATATAAGTTGCACATCTTGGCTGCAAAAAAGGTTGTTAACATGGCCATCATATATCTTTACTTGATAATGACAGTGTTTAACAAGGTCATACATGATGCGGTAACTAATTTTGCATAATGATAACATACAAAGTTATTAGGTCATGCTAGGTGCACGTAAGAAGAAAACACAAAAAAAATCATTAAGGGAAAAAAATTAGGAGTATTTGTAGCAAAAAAGAAAATTTTAAAAAAAAATTACAACGAGAGGGATGAAAAGTCACTCTTAATGGCGTCCCATAGGAAAAAGGAGTGAGGCTCCATTAGAGTTGGTGTCCCATGTTAGAAATTGAATGGGAAGCTATTAGAGTTGACGCTCCATGTAGAAAATTGAGTGGCGCACAATTAGAGTTGGCGCCCAAGAGGATAATTGAGTGGGGACGCCAACTCCACTAACGCCCTATTTATATATGTAATTTTTTTTATCAACGATCATTTTTTGACCGTTGAACTCTAACGTTCGAATTTCTGAAAATTGCAAATTTAGGCTATATAAAGGATATGGGAGAGCTATTTCATCAACACAACAAACTCAATACCCTCTCCCTCAACAAGTTCCTAAACTCACAACTTCTCCATTTAGAAGCTTAGCAATATGTAATATCCATATATCAAAGTCTAACAATATTGTGCTCGCATGGAGGTACAGTAAATGGGCTATTCTGCAAAGGAGGTTTCACACAAATTCTTACAATTGATCGTAATATTATATTGAAAAGTTTACACAATTTGATTATTGAAAGTTTTTTTATCCGATATGAATTTATATTAAGACACTTTTTTGTTTACATTGTTTATTATTAGATTGTGAATAAGCAAAGAATTTTGTTCTTGAAATTAATTTATAATCATCTTCTATAAGTATTTATGTTACTCAACTACCACCAAGACTTGATAATATAAGTACTCAACGTGCTTCTAATTACCAAACAGTTAACGTGGGTCCTAGTTCTTCTCGACAACTTCTTCTACTAATAAAGAAGTATTGGATTGTATCTTGTTTTCGGTTGAGTCTGCTAAAGGGGGGTTGTTGACCCAAACCATATCACAGTCAACCTGATTTTGATAATTAATAAACAGATATATGATATGATCTAATACGACACATCGAGCTCAAGACAGAACATCCCCTGATCGAGATAAGACGTCGTCTACAATGCTGTGACTTTACTAATATACTTGGTCTCGAGTCTGTAATCTTCAATTTATTAAGCCTAGAAGAATGTGTACGTTTAGTTGCACTGTGTTATCTCAATACCTAGACATATCTCTCGAAGCTCTACTATACAAATAGACCAATTCCTGAACCAAACCACCATAGGCCATTGAGAACTTCTGTCCCAAGGGAGACAGAGTTCGGGATGAACTCTTCCTAAGGTAGAACTCGGGCAGAACTCAGCCCCCTAAATTTCAGCACCCTAATTTTTAGGGCCTGCTTGATACTAGCTGTCTGTCACGACCCGATACCCAAATTGTTGGGCCGGGCCGAGCCATGTCCAGCCTACGCTTAGTTAAAGCGCAGTAAGCTGTTCTAGAATAAACAATAAAGGATCTAAGCAGCTAACAGTTCTAAAATCATATTTAAGGTTCATCACAACACAGCATCTATAAGCAAAGGTAACAAAAGCACAGACTTAATAATTACACTTTCAAGTATCTAACTGGAGACAAAGTCCAGTATCCAAATATAAGTACAGACAAAGTCTAAGTCTCAAAACACAAGAAAGATAACTAAGCAAGGTTCCCCGCTGGGGCCTCTTCTGGAGCTAAGGCCAGGTCCTCAATGCAGTACCATAATATGTAACACATAGCGTTTTCTTCTCGAAAAGTATACCTACAACGTTATCCTGTCAGGACGGGAGCAAGTACAACCTCTACAACTAAAGTACTGAATATATAATGAAAGAGATGTACAATAAAAAACATGGTGTGATAAGTCTATAAAACAGGAAATACTGGAAACATGGCCTCATGGTACAACTGGGATCACAGTATCATGGTAACATAGGGAACATGGCATATCATGGTTTAATTGGTTCTTTTTAGAAATGATAACATATAGTTTAAAAGTTTAAAACTGTAGTATGTACGTGAATCGTTCAATAGGTTAATAGGATGTACAGCGGTACATATCAATTTTCTGAAGTGTACATACGTACACTTAACGACATTGGTGTATATCCATACACAAACGCGGGACCAGAACATACGGCATGGTCACATATAGAATGGCACCGAGCGCGGTAAGTACATACGGAGAAGGGGGTCATGTTCACGTACACTACTAACAGTTTCCCCTTAATCCGTTATTTAAATATGTGAGAGATACGAGAAAAGTAAAAACATATGGGAGATACGAGAACGATATAAAGCATGTGAGAGATACTGGGAGCAGTATAAGCATGGCAGGTACTGGGAGCAGTATAAAACTTGTGAATACTCAGAGCATTATATAGTATAGTAAAACATGTACTGAGAACCAATAAGAAGCATGTGAAGATATAAGAACTGTCCTAAGCATGACAGGTACTGAAAGTAATACAACATGTGAAGATTTAACTTGCTACCTCAAGGATCAGTATTTTAATAGGGTTAATACATGTTCTAGCATTAAAAGACAGTAAATGAGTTTGTAGATGAACTTGCCTCGAGCAAAGCAAGAATACTAGTATGAAGATATAGATGTCCAGTGTCCTGTCAATAATGATATACAAACTCAGTTCAAAGCTACGTTCAATAATACACTAGTGGTGTGACACGACTCCTAACTGGATACTAGCTAAGGGGGGACCTAGCATAAAAGTCCAATGTGGAGTGCCACTATACACAAACTAACTTTCTAGGGTCTTTACACTAGTGTAAGGGGTGGTCTAATACTACAATAACTCAAAACAACAAAAAATATTGCAAGTCATAATTATTCAATAATTAAATCAAACTGTACACTAAGTTTCAACAATTTTAGAGATAGACAAAAAGCTTAAATATACATAAAGTAAAATACCAAAATGATCCTTGTTAATTATAGAAATTTATACTAATTTTTTAAGAATTTATAAACCTTCATAAATATTTATTAAAAATTAGCAAACATATGAATCCTGAAAATGAGTTCTGTTTTCCCATTTTTATAAAATACCAAAAGTACTTATTAAATATTGGAAAAATTATAATAAATTATCTAAATTAACATAGTTTTTAATTACAATTTTTCCCAGATTTTTATAGCAATTAAAATATATATAAAAATCCAAAAATAGAAAGTAACAATTTCTGGAAAAATAATTAATTATAAATTAAGGATGATACATAAGAAAAATCTACAGATGTTGTCGGATGATAAAATAAATATCACCAACGTGTCCAGAACGGTCAAATTAGCTAGGATAGCCTATCCATAAGTCCAATTTAGATACAGGGGCAAAACGGTAATTTTGGGTCAAAATGATGTCCGCCGTTGGACACACTTCGCACCGAAAAATGTGTCCAGAATGATGTTACGAACCCAACGGTATGTCCAAAATGGAATTCTGATGTACCGATCTCAAAATGATACGTTGACGCGGACACTTGGAATCCAGTTTGCACCAAAATGCGTGTCGGAGCAAATATCTTCAAAAGTCAGCAAATTATATGTCAATGAGTCTAGAATGACGATACGAACTCAATGGTATATCCGAAATTGGATTCCGATGAGCCGATCTCAAAATGACCCGTTGACTCGAAAAGTGGGACCCGTTTTGCACCGAAATGCGTGCCAGGGCCCACGTTCTCCAAATCAAGCAAATTTTATATGAAAACATGTCAGAACGACGCCACGAGTCTACTGGTGGTGTCAGAAATTGAATCCGGAGTCCCGGGTTCAAAAATGGAATTTAACAAGTGTAAATTAAAGAATTCGGACGACCAACTTTGGCGTCGAATTCGACCAACCGAACGTGCTTATAATGAAACGAAACCGAAAGGAGACAGGAAGATAGTTATACCAGCTACGCACAAGAACTGGTAGCGCGCCAACCGGAGCTGCGACGGTGGAGTTACGAGCTGACGAAGTCGGCTCCACGAAACTGTCCAAAAATAGTTCAATTTAAACGGTCAACTTGGTGGCCCGTTTTGAGGTATCAAACGAAAAAATTAACGGACGAGAATTGAAGGAAGTGAAGTGCTATATACTGAGATTGCGACGGAGGAAGGAGTTTGCTGATCCAACGGTCGGATCTCCTGAAAAGCACGCGCGAAGTTACTGCGACGGAGCGCTATTTCCGAGTTTAAAACTCGGGCGCGCCGACGGGATTTCGACATAAACGCACGAATCGCCTATTTGGCTCGTCGGGGAAGGAGGTGGCGGCCTCGGGGTGGTCTCCGGGGGGTCTTCGGGTAGTGGGGAGCTCGCGGGGGCGCGGGCCGGCCACGAAGTGGCACACGGCGGCGGCAGCGCACGTTCGCGTGCGCGGGCATGCCCGCGGCAGCTGCCGCAGTTGCTGCTGCTGTGGCCGCACGGGGCTGTGCAGTGGCGACTGCTGGCGGAAGGGGTCATGGCACAGCGCCGGGCATGGCGGGGGTGTGATTGTACGGTGGTGGCGTATGTAGCGCCCCGCTTTCGATAGGCGACGAAACTTCATAATATGCTTGCGCTGAGTCAGATCGGCCGGGAACTTAGATGGCCATCTGACTCGATCGCTAAGCTTGGTAAAAGATAACGCCTTGCGGTATCGTTTCAAATCGATTTGGACGGAAGTTACGAGAATCGATCCAACTAATGGAACAATTTCTGTTGAAATAAGTCCTAGATGCAGCGGGCTGCGTCTCGGCGAGTGAGCTCTCTATAAGAGTTCCTTCGACGGGACCGGACCGCTGTATGGTTTTCTTGGAACTTTGCCGCTGGGCTTGATGAAGTGCTTTCTCGTCGTTTTCATGGATGCAATTACAATTTCGATACAAGGGGGAAAGAAGGAATTCTAACATAGCGTTGGTGCCATTGCAGGAGCTCGCGTAACTAAGGATTGACATTGCGTAGCGCTTGGACGACCGGCACGAAGCAAAGTAATCGGTGGGTGATTCGACCCTTCTTTTCTACTCTGTCCCGCAAACTTATTCCTTGCTTCGAATTCATTCAAATCGAACGATGCCAAGTTAATTGCATGCCAATCCACTAAGGTCAAGAACTCGAGAAAAACGTATTGATTTTGAGTAATCTACTCTGAAAAATATAAGTTTCTCACATAAACAGAAAAGTTTAAGGTTCTAGTAAAAAGATAGACTATTTCACGTGCTGTAAAATAATGTGAAACGTCGATCATGGGTTATGATGCCTCGGACAATTTGGTGCCCACGGGATGCTAAATCGGTGTACGGCTTTGGGGGAAATGAATCGTTGCATGAGTTACGAAAAATGATAATGGCATTCGGTACTATCCGCGCTATACAAAACTGTTGCATATATGAAACTGTTCGCACATAGACATGGTCATGGACAGCTTGTGCACAAGTTTGTTTTTCTCGAAACGGTATCCGGGGTATCGGAACCTATTCGTCCTAGGGGGAATAATTTATCGTGCTTCGGCGCGAGGCATGCGGGACCTTCAGTAAGGCTTGCAACCTAGGATGAAAGGGTAGCGTCGCATGCCAACTTCGGTTAAGTCCCTAGTGGTGCATAGCACCAATGACCGCATATAAGATAGTTGCATGCTCACCTATTGTCTTATGCAAGTGTAAATATTATCTCTGTTTTCATGCAGGGACGAGCACGGCCGTGGTAAGAAATATGATAAACTGCGATGTTATACTGTATGCTTTATTACTCAAAGACGGCTATCGAATATGAACTGAATTCATTTAGTTCTAATAGAAAGAAAACTCTAAAGCATGCCTACCCTAACAATCAGAGTCGGTTTAGACGAGTTGGTTCGTCTCGTCCACTTAGCAAGTGTGCTAATCCCCTCCCCCAATTTCTCCAGGTGCGGCGGGCGCTCCAACCTAAAACGAAGCTGAAGTACGGAGAGGCGTTTTGAAGCTCTTCCTATGCTGAAGTATTTTGAAGCCAATTCAAGTCGACGGCTTATGTATGAATGGGCGAATGTATGGGACGGCAAGCGTAGTTCAGGCAACTTGTCGAATGTATTTTCTTTCTGTTTTTAATCAATGTAGCCGTAACGGCATCCAATGTAATTACGTCTTGCACTTCGTTGCAAGCTATAAATGAAAAGTATTTCTATCTTCCTATACTGCGTCTTAAATTCTGATACCAATTTGTCACGCCCCGAGTCGGCAACGTTCGTCTCCGATGTAAATTTTGCCGATTCGATCATCCTTGCTAAGGTGTGATGCCGTACGAGTCTGTAATTGTACTCGTACAAGGCAGAACATTGCGTTGGTTTTGATATTAATACGCGCATGGTCGCCTTGTTGAGTTCCCGATAGTCGATGCATAGCCGCAATGACCCATCCTTCTTTTTCACGAACAGTACGTGAGCTCCTTCTGGAGAGATGCTAGGGCGAATAAATCCACGGTCTAGCAACTCTTGTAATTGCACCTTCAACTCCGTCAGTTCTGCTGGAGCCATTCGGTAAGGCGCCTTTGATATCGGCCGTGTATCCGGAAAGGTGTCGATGCTGAATTCAATTTCTCGATCCGGCGGCATCCCGGGCATCTCGTCAGAAAAAACGTCGAGAAAATCTGCCACAACATTAGTCTGCATTGTGTTTGTATTATTCGTCCGCGTGTCTCGAACTGATGCCAAGTATCCTTTGCCACGAATGGACGACTTGTTTGACCAACTGCAAGGTGCATCAGTATTATTAAAAATCGATCTTCGTTCAGGCTATCATCAATTGAAGATCAAGTCCGATGACGTATCGAAGTCTGCCTTCCGCACTCGATATGGTCATTACGAATTCCTCGTCATGCCGTTCGGTTTGACGAATGCCCCAGCCGCGTTCATGGATCTGATGAACCGAGTCTTCCGACCTCAAATAGATAAATTTGTAGTCGTGTTCATCGACGATATCCTTATCTACTCAAAGAATCTAGAAGAGCACGCAGAACACTTGAAGACGGTACTGCAGATTCTGCGTGAAAACAAATTATACGCCAAGCAGAGTAAGTGCGAGTTCTGGATGAGTAGCGTGACATTCCTCGGGCACGTAATCTCTGCCGAAGGTGTCGCGGTGGACCCAAAGAAGATTGATGCGGTGGTGGATTGGAAACGACCTGCCTCGGCTAGCGACATTCGGAGTTTCCTGGGCTTAGCGGGCTACTACCGTAGGTTCGTGCGAAGCTTTTCAAAATTAGCGTCACCTCTGACTCGCCTCACCCAGAAGGGAGTAGTATTTGAATGGAGCGACGACTGTGAATCCAGCTTTCAAGAGTTGAAGCAACGGCTCGTCTCAGCTCCAATCCTTGCACTTTCAGATGGTCCAGAAGGCTTTCAGATATTCAGCGACGCGTCGGGAACTGGCCAAAGGGTGTATACTCATGCAGAGAGACAAAGTCATCTCCTATGCTTCACGGCAGTTGAAGCAGCACGAAAAAAACTACCCGACGTACGACCTAGAATTGGCGGCGATCATCTTTGCGTTGAAGTTATGGCGGCACTATCTCTATGGTGTGGCATGCAGAATCTACACAGATCACAAAAGCCTGAAATACTTATTTATGCAACGGGAACTCAACCTACGACAGCGACGTTGGCTCGAACTCATAAAAGATTACGAGCTAACGATCGAGTATACGCCGGGCAAGGGAAACGTGGTGGCCGACGCACTCAGCAGAATGTTTATAGGAACACTGGCCATAAACAAGGAGATACAGCGAGACCTTGAAGCGATGGGTATCGAACTCGGAATTGAGTATCGACACCTGCACCTAGCTCAGCTGAAGTTAGGATCGAGCCTGCTTAGCAAGATAAAGACCGCACAGGAGGACGACTCATTCCTGAAGAAAATGTGCGAGCTGATTTCAACGGAAAGGGCGACTGACTTTACGGAAGACAGAGACGGGACGATACAACTAAAGGGAAGGCTTTGCGTTCCTTAAACTGCCGAACTCAGAAAAGAAATTCTGACGGAGACGCATTATGCGAAGTACTCGTTACATCCTGGAAGCACCAAGATGTACAAGGACTTGTGCACAGGCTTTTGGTGGCACGACATGAAGAAAGATGTAGCTACGTTCGTATCGCAATGTATGGCGTGTCAGCAAGTGAAGGCGGAACACCAAAGGCCAGGCAGAGAGCTGCAGAATATCGCCATTTTTGAGTGGAAGTGGGACAATATCTCGATGGATTTCATTATAGGATTTCCGAAGACGCCGCGGGGGAATGACGCGATTTGGGTCATTGTTGATAGATTGACCAAGTCGGCTCACTTCATCGCAATTAAAGTAGGATGGAGCGTCGATCGGTTAGCGCAAATCTACGTCGATGAGATTGTTCGACTGCACGGGGTACCGACCTCAATAATTTCGGACAGAGACGGACGATTAATATCGCATTTTTGGACGAGCCTCCAAGCGGCGATTGGGACCAAACTGAACTTTAGTTCGGCGTACCATCCCCAAACAGACTGTTAGACGGAGAGGGTCAATCAGATCTTAGAAAATATGTTGCGTCTGTGTGCGATCGACCTAAAGACTAGTTGGGATACGCATTTGCCACTTGCGGAGTTTGCGTATAACAACAGTTATCAATCGAGCATTCAGATGGCTCCATACGAAGCGCTCTACGGAAGGAAGTGTCGTTCGCTGATATGCTGGGATGAAGTCGGAGAGCGATAAGTCCTTGGACCGGAAATGGTGGAGCAAGTCGTCGAAAAGGTCCGCTTGATTCGAGATGGACTCTGCATCGCACAAAGTCGTCAAAAGAGCTACGCAGATCTTCATCGACGACCGCTAGAGTTCTTGGTCGGGGACCATGTGTTTCTGAAAGTAACGCCCATGTGCGGTGTGATGCGGTTCGGCGATAAAGGCAAATTGAGCCCGAGATTTGTAGGCCCCTTCGAGATCATTGAGCGAGTTGCGATGGTTGCTTATCGGATCGCACTACCTCCTGCCTTAGCTGATGTGCACGATATTTTCCACGTTTCACAACTTCGAAAATACGTGCACGATCCAAGTCATGTGGTTAGTTTCAATTAGTTGGAGCTACGTACTGACTTGTCTTACACGGAGGAGCCTATTCAAATTTTGGACCGCAAGGAGAAAGTGCTACGCAATCGATCGATTTCCTTGGTCCGTGTGCTTTGGCGGAACCATTCAGTCGAGGAGTCGACGTGGGAGATGGAGGCAGAGATGAAAGAGAAGTACCCGGCGTTGTTTGTCTAAATTAAGGTCAGACCCTTGTTCTTAATTTTCGGGACGAAACTTTTTCTTAGTGGTATATTATGTAGCGCCCCGCTTTCGATAGGCGACGGAACTTCATAATATGCTTACGCCGAGTCAGATCGGCCAGGAACTTAGATGGCCATCTGACTCGATCGCTAAGCTTGGTAAACGATAATGCCTTACGGCATCGATTCAAATCAATTTGGACGGAAGTTAGGAGAATCGATCCAACTAATAGAACGACTTCTGTTGGAATAAGTCCTAGATGCAGCGGGCTACGTCTCGGCGAGTGAGCTCTCTATAAGAGTCCCTTCGACGGGACCGGACCGCTGTATGGTTTTCTTGGAGCTTTGCCGCTGGGCTTGATGAAGTACTTTCGCGTCGTTTTCATGGATGCAATTACAATTTCGATGCAAGGGGGAAAGAAGGAATTCTAACAAAGCATTGGTGCCATTGCAGGAGATCGCGTAACTAAGGATTGACGTTGCGTAGCGCTTGGACGACCGGCACGAAGCAAAGTAATCGGTGGGTGATTCGACCCTTCTTTTCTACTCTATCCCGCAAACTTATTCCTTGCTTCGAATTTATTCAAATCGAACGATGCCAAGTTAATTGCATGCCAATACACTAAGGTCAAGAACCCGAAAAAAATGTATTGATTTTGAGTAATCTACTCTGAAAAATACAAGTTTCTCACATAAACAGAAAAGTTTAAGGTTCTAGTAAAAAGATAGACTATTTCACGTGCTACAAAATAATGTGAAACGTCGATCATGGGTTATGATGCCTCAGACAATTTGGTGTCCACGGGACTCTAAATCGGTGTACGGCTTTGAGAAAAATGAATCGTTGCATGAGTTGCGAGAAATGATAATGCCGTTCGATTCTATCCGCGCTATACAAAACTGTTGCATATATGAAACTGTTCGCACATAGGCATGGTCATGGACAGCTTGTGCACAAGTTCGTTTTCCTCGAAACGGTATCCGGGGCATCGGAACCGATTCGTCCTAGGGGGAATAATTTATCGTGCTTCGGCGCGAGGCATGCGGGACCTTCAGTAAGGCTTGCAACCTAGGTTGAAAGTGTAGCGTCGCATGCCAACTTCGATTAAGTCCCTAGTGGTGCGTAGCACCAATGACCGCATATAAGATAGTTGCATGCTCACCTATTGTCTTATGCAGGTGTAAATATTATCTCTGTTTTCATGCAGGGACGAGCACGGCCGTGGTAAGAAATATGATAAACTGCGATGTTATACTGTATGCTTTATTACTCAAAGACGGCTATCGAATATGAACTAAATTCATTTAGTTCTAATAGAAAGACAACTCTAAAGCATGCCTACCCTAACAATCAGAGTCGGTTTAGACGAGTTGGTTCGTCTCGTCCACTTAGCAAGTGTGCTAATCCCCTCCCCCAATTTCTCCAGGTGCGGCGGGCACTCCAACCTAAAACGAAGCTGAAGTACGGAGAGGCATTTTGAAGCTCTTCCTATGCTGAAGTATTTTGAAGCCAATTCAAGTCGATGGCTTATGTATAAAGGGGCAAATGTATGGGATGGCAAGCGTAGTTCAGGCAACTTGTCGAATGTATTTTCTTTCTGTTTTCAATCAATGTAGCCACAACGGCATCCAATGTAATTACGACTTACACTTCATTGCAAGCTATAAATGAAAAGCATTTCTATCTTCCTATACTTCGTATTAAATTCTGATATGATTTGTGAAGTTTCAACTTGGAGTATTAATATCAAAACCAACGCAACGTTCTGCCTTGTACGAGTGCAATTTCAGACTCGTACGGCATCACGTCTTAGCGAGGACGATCGAATCGGCAAAATTTACATCGGGGACGACCGTTGCCGACTCGGGGCGTAACAGCGTACGTGAGGGAGGTGGAGTGTAGTTGATGGTGGTGTGATGGAAAGATGATGGTGAAGGTGATGGTGGTGAGTAGTGATGGTGATGGAAAGATGATGATAATGGAGGAGGAGGAGGAGGAGAAGATGGAGGCTGGTGGCTGGCGGCCAGGGTGGTGGTCGGCAGCACTCGGCCAGGAGGAGTGGGGGCTGTGGTGGTGGTGTTGTGTGTGTTAAAAATAAAGAGAGAGGGAGAGAGAGAATTGTATATGTATATATATATAATATATATGGGTGTGTATATATTATATATAGAGAGAGAGGGGGAGATATTTAGAGAGAGAGGGGGGTTGTGAAGTCAGCTGAAGGGGGGGTGCTGTGAGCTGGTATGGGGAGAGTAGGTGTAAAGGGGGAGAGAGAATGTATATATATATATATATATATATTTTTTTTTTTTTTTTTTTTTTGAGGGGGGTTGTGAAGTCAGCTGAAGGGGGGGTGCTGTGAGCTGGTATGGGGAGAGTAGGTGTAAAGGGGGGAGAGAGAATGTATATATATATATATATATATATATATATATATATATATATATACATATATATATATATGTATATATATATATGTATATATATATATATATATATATATATATATATATATATTTTATATGTATGTATATATATATATATATATATATATATATATATATATATATATATATATATATATATATATATATATATATATATATATATATACAAAATATATATATATATATATATATATATATATATATATATATGTACACACACACACATGAGATATTTAAGATATTTAATAAGTAGAGAGAGAAAGAGATATTTTCAAAATAGAAAAAATAGGAAAATTATGTGGGGCATTTGGGCAGTAATGAAAGAACAATATGGAGCTTGGGCTCGGGTCCAGTCGAGCCGGGTCGGGTCAAAATCGGACAGGGCAATAATTGAATTAAAATAGGGACTTATAATCATGGGTAAATAAATAACATGCGGGGGCTCAAATAAATGGGACACAAGTTTCATATGGGTAGTAGGCTTCATATGGGCCACGTCCATGCTTTGGGTCGACTAGGTTGGATCGATGTCTGGTCCCGAAATTAAATTGGAAAATAAATCAGGTTTCACGGTAGAAAATAAATCGGCCTAAATTGACCAGAAAGTTGTACGAAGGAAATGGAGCACAAAATGGAGTGTCTGAGTGGGACACGAAGGTCATGGGTAAAGAGCGTCTCGAGTAGATCATCCATGAGAAGTTGGTTCTGAGAAAATGACTGGTCTGGTGCTCCTAAATTAAAAGTCACGGTAACGTGCAAACGATGATCAAAGGTAAAAGTGGGAATATATATTCAACGATTAATTGGTCTAAGTGAAGTTGCGCGATACAAAGAGCACAAGGGAAAGAGTTCAAGTGGGACACGATATATCAAAACGAAGATAATCTTGTCTACTTCAAAACTCGTGAAGAGAGTTTACAGAGATTGGCATCCCTGACGCTCCAGAAGTCAAAGTTACGGAAAGGTACATTAATGATCTAAACAATTAAATAATAAAACGTTTATCGAAAATAATTCATTCAGAAAATTTAAAATAACCCTGAAATTCAGGGGGCTTACATCCTACCCACCTTACAAAAATTTCGTCCTCGAAATTAAAAATCACCCAATAGGTCAAACTATAACATGTGGCTGCTCTGGCTACGATACTCAATCTGCTACCCTTATAATCATCCTTTCTGTTTCTCCTTACAATCTTTTTGGTTCAGGTTCAACTAAGTCCTTCTATCATAAACTTCGTCATACATCCTTTAGAATCTTCCATACTAACATGAAACTTTTATGTACACCCTAAACTATAGGTCATTCTCTGGGTATGTCTATAAACCTACATTGCTTGATCATCAACCATATTTTCAACCTCAATTGTAAATACTTGATTTCCTTATCGTATCCTAAGTATCCAATTATATCAATCCACAGGCCCTTAGCATTAATTGTCGTCAATCCTTTTCTACAGCTTCTCCTTGAAATTATACCTTCAATTCTTATTCCTTGGCGTAGAGCCTTCTCCTTTTTACTCAACAAGTCCTCCGAATATAAATCCTCGATTTCAAAACTCCCGATTTATTAATTACCAATGTACATATGTCTTTGTCTCGTTTCTTGTCTTTTTAACTGATATCTTCCCGATCTCGTATGCAATACGATAACTCATTCTAATTTATTCTATATTAATCCACATATCGATCTACCCTCTAATCACATGTAATTAGCTATAGATAACCACCAAAATTCTACAAATGCTAAATCCTCAAACTGTTAAGCACAAGATTCTAATCCTCAATCCATAGTCACAACAATATAATATCTCATTTCCCCATCTTTAGATACCCTATCTCGAGTCATACTATCAATGCAATCGTTCTTAATGGTTTCCAAGTCTACTACAGTCAATCACTCATACTTGTCCTATAAGCTCAATCTAACCAATCCCCAGGAAAATTATTTATCACAATCACACAATACATTTATAGTTATACTATAGAATCAGTTAACATGGTTTGGCTATTTTGGTCGTCTATCAAATAGAAGGTAACAAAGCCTAAGACTGGGTCAAGCAATCCATAACAGTGTCCAAACAAGTTAAAGGGTCAAGCAAGACAGAAAAGTTTATCGGAATATCTCCAAGAATATATGGTACAAAGACAACGAGATGCATAACGAGAAGAATTATCCAAGTGGTTAACAAAGAAGAGTTTAGTCAAGTCATAGGAAAGATGGAACACAAAAATAATTATGTCCAAAAAATAACATGAAAGCAATCCTATTGGAGAGTCCTAGAGAACCTATAATCCTAGTTGTAGATGTAGATAGAACAGAGTTAATCAAGATGAGGAAGAATGATAATAAAAATTTATTCCTGCTCATTCGGTCATAACAAAGTAAACCAAGTTATGATACGATCTGATAACCATACACGTCTTCCTGAAATTATGTTGTCAGAATTTTTGCCACACCAGTAAGCTTAGATGCAACAAACGATAGAGTCAAAACTAAGGTATACATCTTCTAGTCATGTTATCTAGAATCCTCGCCACGCCAACCGGTATGGCTGCGAGAAAATCTAAATTCTATGAATAGGATAGTATATCCGAAATCAGGCTCTATGTTTTTGTCATACCAGCTAATATGGCTGCGATAAATTCTAAACTCCATAACTAAAGCAGACGTTTACCTTATCAGGATATATTATAATTCAATCCACAAAATTTATCACGATGCAAGATCAAAGTCAACAACGAAAATCAGGAATTAAATTCAACAACGAATTTAGAGGAGAGCAAAATAAAACAGGTGAAAACAGATTTCGAGATAAGATTAGAGTAAGATCCTCAGGGGTCATCCTAAGGGTACAAACTTGGTCTAAATTGACCCACTGAAATACAAACAATAGGCTAATTATAGCTAACGGTCATATGTTGTGATGAGTTCTCCTATGTTACAATCCTAGAAATCCTCTAGGTATTCTAAATGTTATTTCTAGTGTTAACAAGTTGTCCTAGATCCTAATTGCAGGCATGCTTGGTACAATAACGTAACCAAAAAACTTAAGTCCGGACCTGCATGGGCCACCAAAAAAATATGTCACGACCCGATACCCAAATTGTTGGGCCAGGCCGAGCCATGTCCAGCCTACGCTTGGTTAAAGCGCAGTAAGCTGTTCTAGAATAAACAATAAAGGATCTAAGCAGCTAACAGTTCTAAAATCACATTTAAGTTTTATCACAACACAGCATCTATAAGCGAAGGTAACATAAGCACAGACTTAATAATTACACTTCCAAGTATCTAACTGGAGACAAAGTCCAGTATCCAAATGTAAGTACAGACAAAGTCTAAGTCTCAAAACACAAGAAAGATAACTAAGCAAGGTTCCCCGCTGGGGCCTCTTCTGGAGCTAAGGCCAGGTCCTCAATGCAGTACCATAATATGTAACACATAGTGTTTCCTTCTCGAAAAGTATACCTACAACGTTATCCTGTCAGGACGGGAGCAAGTACAATCTCTACAACTAAAGTACTGAATATATAATGAAAGAGATGTACAATAAGAAACATGGTGTGATAAGTCTATAAAATAGGAAATACTGGAAACATGGCCTCATGGTACAACTGGGATCACAGTATCATGGTAACATAGGAAATATGGCATATCATGGTTTAATTGGTTCTTTTTAGAAATGACAACATATAGTTTAAAAGTTTAAAACAGTAGTATGTACGTGCATCGATCAATAGGTGAATAGGATGTACAGCGGTACATATCAATTTTCTGAAGTGTACATACGTACACTTAACGACATCGGTGTATATCTATACACAAATGCGGGACCAGAACATACGGCAAGGTCACATATAGAATGGCACCGAGCGCGGTAAGTACATACGGAGAAGGGGGTCATGTTCACGTGCACTACTAACAGTTTCTCCTTAACCCGTTATTTAAATATGTGAGAGATACGAGAACAGTAAAAACATGTGGGAGATATGAGAACGATATAAAGCATGTGAGAGATACTGGAAGCAGTATAAGCATGGCAGGTACTGGGAGCAGTATAAAATATGTGAATACTCAGAGCAGTATATAGTATAGTGAAATATTTACTGAGAACCAGTAAGAAGCATATGAAGATATAAGAACTGTCCTAAGCATGGCAGGTACTGAAAGTAATACAACATGTGAAGATTTAACTTGCTACCTCAAGGATTAGTATTTTAACAGGGTTGTTAATACATGTTCTAGTATTAAAAGACAGTAAATGAATTTGTAGATGTACTTGCCTCGAGCAAAGCAAGAATACTAGTACGAAGATATAGATGTCTAGTGTCCTGTCAATAATGATATACAAACTCAGTTCTAAGCTACGTTCAATAATACACTAGTGGTGTGACACGACTCCTAACTGGATACTAGCTAAGGGGGGACCTGGCATAAAAGTCCAATGTGGAGTGCCGCTATACACAAACTAACTTCCTAGGGTCTTTACACTAGTATAAGGGGTGGTCCAATACTACAATAACTCAAAACAACACAAAATATTGCAAGTCAAAATTATTCAATAATTAAATCAAACAGTACACTAAGTTCCAATAATTTTAGAGATAGACAAAAAGCTTAAATATACATTAAAAAATACCAAAATGATCCTTGTTAATTATAGAAATTTATACTAATTTTTTTGGAATTTATAAACCTTCATAAATATTTATTAAAAATCAGCAAACATATGAATCCTGAAAATGAGTTCTGTTTTTCCATTTTTATAAAATACCAAAAGTAATTATTAAATACTGGAAAAATTATAATAAATTATCTAAATTAACATAGTATTTAAATACAATTTTTTCCAGATTTTTACAGTAATTAAAATATATATAAAAATCCAAAAACAGAAAGTAACAATTTCTGGAAAAATAATTAATTATAAATTAAGGATAATACATAAGCAAATTCTACAGATGTTGTCGGATGATAAAATAAATCACCAACGTGTCCAGAATGGTCAAATTAGCTAGGATAGCCTATCCATAAGTCCAATTTAGACACAGGGGCAAAACGATAATTTCGGGTCAAAATGACGTCCGCCGTTGTACACACTTTGCACCGAAAAATGTGTCGGGATAGAAGTCTACAAAACCTAGCAAATTATATGTCCACGAATCCAGAATGATGGTACGAACCCAACGGTATGTCCAAAATAGAATTTCGATGTGCCGATCTCAAAACGATACATTGGCACGGACACTTAGAATCTAGTTTGCACCGAAATGCGTGCCGGAGCAAATGTCTTCAAAACTCAGCAAATTATATGTCAACGAGTCCAGAATGACGATAAGAACTCAACGGTATATCCAAAATTGGATTCCGATGAGCCGGTCTCAAAATGACCCGTTGACTCGAAAAGTGGGACCCGTTTTGCACCGAAATGCGTGTCAGGACTCACGTTCTCCAAATTAAGCAAATTTTATATGAAAACATGCCAGAACGATGCCACGATTCTACTGGTGGTGGCAAAAATTGAATCCGGAGTCCCGAGTTCAAAAATGGAATTTAATAAGTGCAAATTAAAGAATTCGGACGGCCAACTTTGGCGTCAAATTCGACCAACCGAACGTGCTTATAATGGAACAAAACCTAAAGGAGACAGAAAGATGGTTATACCAGCTGTGCACAGGAACTAGTAGCGCGCCAACCGGAGCTACGACGGTGGAGTTACGAGCTGACGAAGTCGGCTCCACGAAACTGCCCAAAAATAGTTCAATTTAAATAGGTAAACTTGGTGGCCAGTTTTGAGGTATCAACGACAAAATTAACGGACGAAAATTGAAGGGAGTGAAGTGCTATATACCGTGATTGCGACGGAGTAAGGAGTTCGCCGATCCAACGGTCGGATCTCCCAAAAAGCACGCACGAAGTTGATGCGACGGAGCGCTATTTTCGAGTTCAAAACTCGCACGCGCCGACGGGATTTCGACGTAAACGCACGAATCGCCTATTTGGCTCGTCAGGAAAGGAGGTGGCGGCCTCGGGGTGGTCGCCGGGGCGTCGCCGGGTTGTGGAGAGCTCGCGGGGGCGCGAGCCGGCCACGAAGTGGCGCACGACGGCGGCAGCGCGCATTCGCGTGCACGTGCATGCCCGCGACTGCTGCCGCAGTTGCTGCTGCTGTGGCCGCGCGGGGCTACGCGGTGGCGGCTGCTGGCGGAGGTGGTCACGGCACAGCGCCGGGCACGGCGGGGGTGTGACTGTGCGGTGGTAGCGTACGTGAGGGTGGTGGAGTGTAGTTGATGGTGGTGTGATGGAAAGATAATGGTGAAGGTGATGGTGGTGAGTAGTGGTGGTGATGGAAAAATTATGATAATGGAGGAGGAGGAGGAGGAGAAGAGGGAGGCTGGTGGCCGACGGCCAGGGTGGTGGTCGACGGCACTCGGCCAGGAGGAGTGGGGGCTGTGGTGGTGGTGTTGTGTGTGTTAAAAATAAAGAGAGAGGGAGAGAGAGAATTGTATATGTATATATATAATATATATGGGTGTGTATATATTATATATAGAGAGAGAGGGGGGAGATATTTAGAGAGAGGAGGGGTTGTGAAGTCGGCTGAAGGGGGGTACTGTGAGCTGGTATGGGAAGAGTAGGTGTAAAGGGGGAGAGAGAGTGTATATATATATATATTTTATATATATATATATATATATATATATATATATATATATATATATATATATATATATGTATGTATATACATGAGATATTTAAGATATTTAATAAGTAGAGAGAGAAAGAGATAATTTCAAAATAGAAAAAATAGGAAAATTATGTGGGGTATTTGGGCAGTCATGAAAGAACAATATGGAGCTTGGGCTCGGGTACGGTCGAGCCGGGTCGGGTCAAAATTGGACAGGGCAATAATTGAATTAAAATAGGAACTTATAATCATGGGTAAATAAATAACATGCGGGGGCTCAAATAAATGGGACACAAGTTTCATGTGGGTAGTAGGCTTCATATGGGCCACGTCCATGCTTTGGGTCGACTAGGTTGGATCGATGTCTGGTCCCGAAATTAAATTGGAAAATAAATCAGGTTTCACGGCAGAAAATAAATTGGCCTAAATTGACCAGAAAGTAATGCGAAAGAAATGGAGCACAAAATGGAGTGTCTGAGTGGGACACGAAGGTCATGGGTGAAAAGCGTCTCAAGTAGATCATCCATGAGAAGTTGGTTCTGAGAAAACGACTGGTCTGGTGCTCCTAAATTAAAAGTCACGGTAACGTGCAAACGATGATCAAAGGTAAAAGTGGGAATAATTATTCAACGATTAATTGGTCTAAGTTGACCTGAAGTTGTGCGATACAAAAAGAGCACAAGGGAATGAGTTCAAGTAGGATACGATATATCAAAACGAAGATAATCTTGTCTACTTCAAAACTCGTGAAGAGAGTTTACAGAGGTTGGCATCCCTGACGCTCCAGAAGTCAAAGTTACGAAAAGGTACATTAATGATCTAAACAATTAAATAATAAAACATTTATCGAAAATAATTTATTCAAAAAATTTAAAATAGCCCTGAAATTCAGGGGGCTTACACTGTCCAACGTTCAAAATTTTGAATTCTTGGGACAAAATTTTGGCCGAACTCTGCCTCCCAAGAGTAGTATAAATAGAGCGTGAATTCTCTCATTTCAAATCATCTCTTACCTTCAAATATTCAAGCCTTCTAAGCTCTACTATTCCAAGCCTTACTCTTCCAATCTACTAGCCACAAAACTTCCTAAGTCCCAAGGTGCTAAGTGTAATTCAGCTAGAAGTTCTGTGCAAGAGTTGAAAAGAAAGTCACTTCAAAAATTCCAAGTTTTGCGAAGTCAAAGTAGCGAGCGCTTCCAAAGCGCGTGTCTGTGAGAAGTTGGCGTGCTCTTCTGAGTAAAGGCCCGTGTGTACCATATTTCACAAATAGTGGATTTCAATCCTGAGTGAGAGTTCTCAGGCCTGGACTAGTCCTCCACGAGGGAAACAAGGTTAAAATTACTGTATTTGAGATTGTTTCTGTGAAATCTTTTATTTCTGCATTATTTATTTCTGATCATATATATTATCTTAGTAGTTGTTTCTAGACTTAGCACAGAGTTATTTTTATTGGTCATTATTAACACAGACTCTATTCACCCCCTCTAGAGTTGCCTTCACGTACTTCAATTGGTATCAGAGCAATGACTCTGTTGTTAGGCTTAACATTCTTAGAGTAGATCCTTGTTTATTTGTGTATGGCATCGTATTCCTCTTTCTCAGATAAAGAGGGTTTTACTTCCACTACTAAAATACCCCATATTAGCGACGTTAGAATACGTCGCTAAATGAGGAAAATCCGTCGCTAAACATAAACTGCGACGGATTTAGCGACAAAAATTTGACGTCGCGTAATGGCTTGTCGCAGATGACCAATTCGTCGCAATTCGTCGCTATTTGCGACGTAAGCTAACTTGTCGCTAGACGTCGCAAAATTAGCGACGTCTAGCGACTATAGAGTATGTCGCCAGATTGGCGACGTAGGGCGACAACTTAGCGACGCATTGAACTTTAGATATGATGACATGGCATGTCAGCCACGTCAGCACGTTAGCGACGTCTAGCGACAAAGTTATCGACGTCCGCACTTTAGCGACGTCTAGCGACAAAGATATGATGATATCCCACGTCAGCACTTTAGCGACGTATAGCGACATCACGTCGCAAGTTAGCGACGTATAGCGACGTTCACTCTCCGTCGCTAGACGTCGCAGAACGTCGCTATACGTCGCAGACTGTATAAAAAATTATAAAAAAATAATTGCTATTTTTGTTATGCTGTGTGTCTGTGTTTACAGTGTGTGTGAAGTGCAGTGTTCGAACCATCGACAGTTTCGCTTACTGTTCTATATTTTATCTTGGATAGAAAGAGCAACAGTTCAGGGTGCACTTCTCAGAGCTTCCTCTTCACGTCCTTCACCTTCTCGGGATCCTTTACGACGTCCCGAGAAAGTGAAGGCCGTGAAAATGAAGCTCTCAGAATTACACCCTGAACTGTTGCTCTTTCTATCCAAGATAAAACATACAACAGTAATCGAAACTGTCGATGGTTCCGAACACTGTATTTCACATTCACTGTAAACACAGACACACATCATCACAAAAATACACATTATATTTTTTAAAAATTTGGGCAGCACCTCCTTTGTATATCAGATCATCGCTTATAACCCAGCGTAGGTATATTCGTCATCCCCGTCGCAGATAAATGGCAAAACAAGTCTACAACCAATAAAAGTTTATAATCAATAAAAGTCTACAAACAATAAAAGTCTAACAAGCAATACAACCAATAAAAGACGATGGAGCAATATTATCACCCAATACAACTAATAAAAGTCTCGCAAGCAAAGAAAGAAGTATCTCAACCAATACAAGTCAACCACAAATAAGAGTCTCACAAACAGAGAAACAAGTGTATCAACAACAAATAATAAAAAAGACATCACAAAGGACCCCGGCTGCGCATCTGGGATAAAATGATGTCGTACTGCTCCTGTGTGAGCTGTGCAACGTCCGGAGGCAGTGAAACATCTGGAGTCGGTGCCATCGATGGACCGGGAGGACGCTGCTCTATCTCTCGCAATCGCTCAGCATGCACAGCCAGGGCACTCACCATCCTCCGACTACTATCCTCAAGCGAAGTCTGTACCTGATTGAGTGTGGCAGACATGGCGATCTACGTCCCCTCCAGCACGACCTGTCTACGCTCTGTGCGCTGCGTAGACTCGGTGAGCGTGTGCAAGTTAGTAGCTGTAGCCTGCTGCAGACTCATCATCTCCTACATACTGCGCTCGATCGCATCAAATCGTCCGGTGATCGTCGGATCGTCGCTCTGCCCCAGCTGCCTCAGAAATCTGCTGCTGCAACTCGCGACGCAGCTCCTGGAGCTGACGAGCAATATCATGCGCCTGTGATGACGCCTGCGAAGCTGGAGACTGCGCACTGACAGAGGGGGCCCGGGATGACTCTGAAGCCAAATAGGCACCGTAGGATCCCGTACCGTAGTACGTACCCTTATGAAGACCACCAACGGCGGTCATCCAGAGGTCGTCCGGCGATGGAGCTGTAGGCGGCTGGAAGAAAGTACCAGGCCCTCCCTCTGCTGGCGCACTAGCAGCAGCAGCAGCAGCAGCAGCAGCAGCAGCCGCCTCCTCTTGTAGCCGAAGAAACTTGGCCTAGAATAATGTTTGCTAACGTCTAAGTGTTTGCTAAAGTCTATATTGATATCTATTTTCCTGTTTTCTAAGTTATAGTAAATTAATATAAAGGATAGAACGTACATATGCCTGCGTCGCCCTCTCGTCAATGAACTCTCCAGCCCTCCGATGGGTGACCAGGAAGACGGTCACCATGTTGGGGTCCTCACCCTTTTTTACCTGTTAAAATATATATTTATCTATTATTAGTATTAAACATTCTTTCCAACTATATATAAAATGATGTCCGTCATAGGAAACGTACCAGACGACGAAAATGCTCCGTCATAGGAATGGAGCCACCACACCACTTACCGGCGCTCGACCGCGCCATCTTGGCCTTCTCAGACCGCTCCCGGTACCCGTCCTCGTCGAATCTAGCCTTCATCGCAGTCCACTGCTCTGGCGTGATCCAACCTTGGATCGGCTTTCCGGCGCGGTCACGATCCTTCTGGTCGCGGATCGCATCACGAATGAGCTTGCCTGCGACGGCAGGAAATTGGCCCTCGATCTTCGCCGCCCGGTGTGGTGGATAGAAGTAGGTCCTCTACGAGAAGTCAAATAGAAAAGTTGTATAATATACAAAAATAATTATTAAAATTTAAAAATAAACAAATTTTTTACCTTGAAGTGGGCCAACCAAAAGGCCTTCCTATCGGCGGGAGCATCTGAGTAGTTAATCCAAGGCCCACCATAGTTCTCCCTCAGAAATCTTCCCAGCGCTCTCTGTACTGCAGGAGGCCGATATCTATAAAATAATAAATTTCATGAATATATATGTACATATAATCATTTGAGAAATATATATTAACTAATTAACTTACTTCGTAGGCCCGTCCGTCCAAATCTCCATCCGTGTCTCGCCCGGTGGAGCGCATGGAGGGTCGCTATCACCTCCTGCCTGGTCAGGATCAGTCTCATCCCCGTCCTCCATATGCTGGGCGTCGGCTCTCCCCATGGAGCCGTCGGCAGGAGGAGTGCTGGACGCAGGAGGAATGCTGGACGCCGGAGGAATGCTGGACGACGATGGTGGAATGCTGGACGACGAGGGAAGATCAGTCGCCAACCTGCTGGAACTGCCCTGTCCCGGTAATGGATCGGGAACAGTACTGTACACTGGCGTACTCGGAGATAAGGATGAGGGTACGAAATCTGCCTCCCTATCCCGAGGCACACGGGACTGACTCGTATGATGACGTCCTCCGCGTCGTCCTCCTGCCATACCTGATAATAACATATTTATATGATAGACATCACAGATTTTTGAAAAATATCATAGTCCCAAAAGTGTCACTAAATACATCACAGATTTTTGAAAAATATCATAGTCCCAAAAGTGTCACTAAATACATCACAGATTTTTGGAAAATATCTGTCACAAAAGTGTCACTAAAGATAACGTCCTCCGCGACGTCCTCCGCGTCGTACATATTTAATCCTCTTCTAAAAATTCATCTTGTTCGTTTAGCTCTTCTTCTTCTTCTTCTTCTTCTTCTTCTTCTTCTTCCTCCTCCTCTACATCTTCACTTTCATCTGCATCTTCCACTTCGGATAATTCTACTTCTTCTACACAATTAGATGTGTAATGAGGAACTTCCGTATTGTCCACTTCTATATTATTTGTTACAAGAGGTAGTTCATCCTCTTGATAAGCTATATCGTCAACCTCAAAGGTATTTCTAGCTTTGGTCTTGCATACTGCCCACCAGTCCGACCTTGTTGTTCCCCGTTTAGGATAACTTATGAAGTACACGAGCTGAGCCTGACTTGATAGGACAAATGGTTCATAGGCTTGATATCGACGCCGATAGTTTATATCCACAAGACCGTGCTTGTCTACTTTCCAACCTTGACCTTCAATCGGATTGAACCAATCACACCTGAATAACACAATCTTAGCAGGTTCTATTCCATAACTATATGTCAGCTCCACAATCTCCCGTAGGATGCCGTAGAAATCGTTGCCCGCATCAACATCTTTGTAGTTCGAAGATCTGATACACAAACAGCTATTTTTGGTGGAGTCGAGATCCACAAAGTTGTCTCTGATCGGGCAAGTTGTTGACCTGAACCTGAACCCATTAACACAGTAGCTTGGCCATATTTTTGCAGCATAAATTGGTCCCTTGGCTAGCGTTCTAATAGACTCATTCTCAAGTCTTGCGTATGGACTATCGACCTAAATACCACGAAAAAATAAATTAAGCTCATTCTCAATCAAGTGCATATACTGAAAGGTAATTACAGAGTTCTCAAGTCTTACATATGCACTCAACCATGATGGAAAATAACGCCTCATTTCTTGTTCTAGTTCTTCTTCTGTTATGTGTGGCCTACCTGACCTCACTTCATCATTAAATATGCTGAAAACAATATCGTTCAATTAATGTAATAGTCTAATAATCAACACTATTAAAATAATGTAAACGTATTAATTACTTACCCCTCCAGCTTCTCTACTTCATCCTCATCGCAGTTGAGTAATACATACACCTGAGCAGCCCTTAGCTCATCATCGTTCAGATATCTCTTCTTCATTTTACCCGACGGCTTTCCTGAAGCATTGAATACCTTCAGTATTGTATCATTACATTCATGATCTCCGTCGTCGTTTCTGGAAGCTCTCGTTCTATTAGTTGCAACATGAGGCTTGAAATACATCGAATAAAAGTTTGTAATCTCCTCGAGAACATAGGCTTCACAAATAGAACCCTCGACCCGTGCCTTATTTTTCACCTTTCTTTTTAGGTGATTCAAATGTCGCTCGAACGGGTACATCCATCGATATTCGACGGGTCCACCAACACGTGCCTCATAGGATAGATGAATCGGCAAATGCTCCATAGAGTCGAAGAATCCAGGAGGGAACACCCTCTCTAGCTTGCACAGTGTTACCGCAATGTCCTTCTCTTGCTTTTCTAGACGATCAACGAGCAATTTCTTAGAACAAAGGTCTCTGAAGAATATGCTAAGCTCCGTCAACGGATCCCAAACTGCCTGCGGTAAGAATTCCCGAAATGTAATCGGAATTAACCTCTC
This sequence comes from Iris pallida, assembly GCA_029216955.1. Taxonomy (NCBI): domain Eukaryota; kingdom Viridiplantae; phylum Streptophyta; class Magnoliopsida; order Asparagales; family Iridaceae; genus Iris; species Iris pallida. Next base: position 319,932 of record JANAVB010004599.1, on the reverse strand, counting down.
CATGAATACGTGACAATCGTGGCTCTTCATACCCGTCAATTTATTTTCCTTCAGATCGACACATCTTCTCAGATTTGACACATATCCGTCTGGAAATTTTAGGCCCTGGATCCACCGACAAAGTCTCACTTTATCCTCCTTGTCCAGTGAGAAGATTGACTTCGGCAGGAACTGTTTTCCATTCTGCTCTATCAAATGCAACGCAGGACGTTTGCATATTTCTGCTAAGTCCAACCTGGCCTTGGGATTGTCTTTCGTTTTTCCCTTTACGTCCATCACAGTATTAATTATGTTATCAAACACATTCTTCTCAATATGCATGACATCAAGATTATGTCTGATCAGATTGGTACTCCAATATGGCAGATCCCAGAATATGCTCCTCTTTGTCCAGTTATGATCTCTACCAAATCTATCGCACTTGTACCCAGTTGTAGGATCTTCGATAGCACTTGGAAAATCTCTAACCTCCTCCCATATCGCGGCTCCGTACCACCTTGGCGGTGGATCACCCTTCTCTACAACGCCGGCACGGAATGCATTCCTGTTCCTTCTGAACGGATGATCTTTTGGCAGAAATTGTCGATGACAATCAAAGAAGTACGGTTTTCCTCCGTGTTTCAAGCGAAAAGCCTTAGTACAGTCCATGCAAATCGGACATGAGAGACGTCCATGAGTGCTCCATCCAGATAACATTCCATATGCCGGAAAGTCGTTGATGGTCCACATAAGGGTTGCCTTCATCTGAAAATTCTGCTTCCTGGAAACATCGTACGTGTTAGCGCCTACTTCCCATAACTGATTCAACTCATCTATCAAAGGCTGTAAGTACACATCAATGTTCCTCTTGGGATTGTTCGGACCAGGAATTATAACGGTTAGAAACATGTACTCGGTCTTCATGCACATCCAAGGCGGTAGGTTATACGGAGTGACAATCACAGGCCAGCACGAATACTGGGATCCCGAAAGACCAAAAGGAGTAAAACCGTCAGAATATAGCCCCAACCTGACATTACGTGGATCTGAAGCAAAATCAGGATACACTCGATCAAAGTGCTTCCACGCTTCTCCATCGGATGGGTGATCCAACACTCCTTCAATCTGTTCTCGCATGTGCCAACTCATATTTTCGGCCGTCTCTTTCACCATAAATAATCTTTGCAACCGCGGCGTTAAAGGCAGGTAGTGCATTGAATCGGTCGGTCTTCTTGCACCGGTAGACCTTCCTGTACTAGTTGGCTTATAGCGATCAGCACCACAAAATCTGCACACATCTGCATCCTTCTCGTCTTTGTAGTACAGCATGCACCCATTACGACAAGAATCGATTTTCTCGTATCCCATCCAGAGCGATCTCACCATCATCTTAGACCGGTAGAAGTCTTTAGGTAACTTAGCACCCGCCGGCAAGATCTCTATAATCAACTCCAGCACTCGGTTGTAGCATTCTTGCGACATGTTAAAATCTGACTTAATGCTCAAAAGTCTTGTAACCACCTCCAACGGTGAATGATCCTCACAACCAGGATACAATGGAGTCCTTGCATTCTCCAGCAACTCCATGAACTTTGCAGCGTCGACATTCGGTGCCTCCTCAGCTGCATCAGGAACAAAACTGGGCCCAGCAGCGTCGAAAACCTTGTTCACGCACCCGTCGTCGTATGCATGATTATCTGAAACAAAATTAGGTCCCGCATGCATATACGGCTCAACATAAGGCTCCGGCTCTGATGCTAACGACACAAGTTCTCCGTGTGCGGTCCACTGATAGTAATTAGGCGTGAAACCCCTCGAGTACAAATGATATGTCACTTCCACTTCTAGATAATATTTCACGTTATGACATTTCACACACGGACACTTAATTTTGGTGCCGTCCATGTACTGAGGGAACGCCTTAGCAAACTGCAGGAACTGCTCTACTCCCGCTATGTATTCATCCCGCACACCACACATATCTTCAGGACGACGATTGTACATCCATGAACGATTCCGCAAGTAGTAATTCAGCTCCATTTGGAAATAATTCTGCAAAGATGAACACACCAATTAACAATGTTTGCTAACGTCTAAGTGTTTGCTAAGTGTTTCCTATTTTCCCGGTAACGATTTTACGGGAGGAGTACGAGATGTTTCCTATTTTCCCGGTAATTCATGGCTTCTGTGAAATAACCACATCTTGGCTATTTGTTAAATAGATCGACCCTGAGCTCCCATGTTCAGTCGTGCCTTCAACATCATGTTCAAATGAAGGTGACAAGCAGCTGACTATAGAAAAATATGTCGTATTGAGCTTCATAAAGAAATGCAAGATTACTACATAGGAGCTTGTAATCTTGCATTTCTTTATGAAGCTCAAGACGGCATATTTTTTCATAGTCAGCTGCTTGTCACCTTCATTTGAACATGATGTTGAAGGCACGACTAAACATGGGAGCTCAGGGTCGATCTATTTAACAAATAGCCAAGATGTGGTTATTTCAAACGATAGGAGTCGCTATATTCCTTAGAATAGACTTGGAATATTCTCTAGAATATTCTTAGAATATGCCTTGTAGCCAAGTGCTAATTAGATCTAGATCTAATTACTCCTATAATTACCTCTCCTGCCCCCATTAGTGCTAATCACTACAAGTGGGGGGCCATGGGGGTGCTACTGCTGATGTAAACTGCTGCTACAACAGCTGTTCTTGCTGCTGCTGTTGCTGGAATGGGGGCAGCAGCTCCCCTTCTACTCCCCATCCATCTATCCACCTATCCATCCAACTATCTATCTAATATATATCTACACATACCAATAGCTAACTAGTATCCTATTTCTAACCCCAACTTGGTATCCCAAACCAAGGCTCTAACACTCTAGGATACTAACAACTACATATCTAACTAGGATATGGCCTAAGATGCTAACCTATATCTAACACATTTAACCTCACACTCATCCACACAACTCACTTACACACTCACTCACATATATCTCGGATTGGGGGAGGAGGAGCTCGTCGGAGCGGGAGGGAGTCGCCGGGGGCGGGGGGAGCGAGTCGCCGGGGGCGGGAGGAGAGAGTCGCCGGGGGGGAGAGTCGCGGGGGGGGGGGAGAGAGTCGCCGGGGGGGAGAGTCGCGGGGGGGGGAGGGATTCTGAAAATTTTGGAAATTTTCGAGTGAGGGGGAAAAGGAAACAGCGTGCCCTAAGTAAAACATTTAGCGACGTCAACTAAAGACGTCGCTAAACGTCGCAAAATTTTATTATATGGCGACATATATTAATACTCTGCCGCTGAACGTCGCTGTTCTGCGACGTAATTTATGTAATGTCGCTGAACGTCGCTAGTTAGCGACGATTTGCGACGTCACATGACGGGAGTCGCTATATTACATATATAGCGACGTTATTTTCTTACGTCGCTAAAACACGTCGCTAATATAGCATATTTTAGTAGTGTTCTAGTAGCATGGACAATCATGTTTCTTCTAAATACAAGAAATGCTCTAAGTGGAAAGCTATGGCTAAACAATCCTTAGAGATTCTTGAGAACTTTCATTCTACAAATGAAGACCTTTCAGAAAAGGTCATTCATTTAGAAGAATCTAATGAGTTTTTAAAAAATAAAAATAATGATTTATTATCTTGACTTGACTCTCAAAACTCATCTTGTGTTTCTTTAAAGAGTTTGAATGATTCTTTAATTTTAAAAATCAAATCTCTTTCCTAATCATTAGAAGATCTTAAGAAGCAAACACATAAGCTACATTTTTTGTATGATACTTCTATTGAGTCTTTAAAGAAATAAAATGATGATTTTATTTCTAAGATTGCTATATTTGAAAAAGAGAATTTTTCTAAGATTGCTATATTTGAAAAAGAGAATTATACTTTAAAAACTAAATTTGATTCTCTTACTTGTATGCATGATAATTTGCTATTAGAACATGATATTCTTAAGACCAAATTCATGCATGCTCACTCTAGAGATATTGATCATTCTAGCATGTCACATGTTCACAATCATGCTCATTCCAATACATGTTCACACACTAGTATCAGGTGCTTCTATTGCTCTCGCATTGGACACATGAGTTTAACTTGTCCTATTCGTAGGAGCATTTCTATCAATGCTAGATTAAATAGTATAAGAGTCCCTAAAGCTAACAAATATGGATCCAAGTTTATTTGGATACCAAAGTCTTTGTCTAATATTGTAGGTGGAGCTTCTTGTATCGGAACAAAGTACCGAGAAGCATGTTGGTGGTTGCAAAACTCAAAGGACATCTTTCAAGCAATTGCACCAACATAAGTGTGGCAACTAGATCCACTTTGTTTACATGCTAAATGATTCTCTTTAAATAGTTTATATTTGTAGAAGCTAGCATGTTTCTCTGAATGTCTAGCTACTAGCTCACATTGATATTCTTCAGTTGCTTTTTATATAAATCAATATGAGATATAATACTAGCATGCTTAGTTATTTTTTTCTTATTTCTTTTATCTAGCATGACTAGTTACTTAGCTTAAATAATTTATCACTCATTTTTTATTAGTGTGACACATTTACATTTGCATGCTCGCTATTCTTTGTCTTTATTTATAAAGCATGCATATCACTCTAGTACATAGGAGCTTGATTCTTGAATTTTGATTTAAAGCTTGACTCTCCATCTTTAAAGTTTCTAAGATAGTTATAAGATAGTTACTTCTTACCGGTTTCTCTTTAATATGTCCTATTTTACTTTAAATCCGTTTTTGTTAATATATGCACAAGCTTCTTATCTCTTGATAAGTATATACTTATACTTCTTCTTAATCTTTTTTTTGCATAATATATTCATTACCTATTCTCATATTTTATTTTGACTATCCTCTTGAGAATCAATTATGTCTTTGCTTAATAAATTTTATTTATACATGACTATATTTATTAAATTTCTATGTAGTTCATGTATTTCTTATATTGATTTCTATTTTTGTATAAATATCTTTATGTGAGCATATGAGTTAAGCTCAAGTTTCATATTATTTTGAAGATTATCTATTCATACTTGCGCTTACTTTATACCTTAGCTATTGTTTCTTTTGACCAAATTTGTGTTATCTTTTCTTGAATCAATTAGCTTCATCCTTAAAGCTTTCTTTTGATAATATCTTCTTACCTCTTGGGTGACTTTATGGACACAAGTCTTTTACTTGATTCTTGAATATTTTCATGTATGCCTATATATATATATATATATATATATATATATATATATATATATATATATATATATATATATATATATATATATATATAGTTTTATCTATGCGATTCCAGCTGTTGATATTTTTTTATTCAATACCTTTAAGTTGGAATGTTGAGAGAAAATATTTATTAGTATCTTGTTCATAACTTTTATGAAAATTCTTTTAAGGATTGCATGGTTTTGTGCTTTACCTTACTTATTAAAATCATCGTACTTATTAGTGCACATTTTGAGTATGTATCTTCTATATATTTATCTCCATAAGAGTATTATAAAAATGTTTGTTTTAAAAATATTCTTAGCAAATTTTGATGATCATTCTTTGATTATTGTTCGGGTATTTACCTTTCTTATACTTATGGTATTTGGATTTTGATGGTATTTGATGATACTGCATATATTCTTTTAAATCTAAGTTCTTAAAAGTAAAGAACATTTTAGGAACAAGTCGAAAGGGTCATTCTGTCATACAGATGTAAATAGCCTGAAGCGACACGGTGTACTAGTCATCGGACTACCGCTAGCCGGAAACCGACCCCTACAGCTAACCCAAAGTGATCAATACTTTATAGACTTAAGATTTATTAAGGTCTACTTGCAACTATTATCTAGTTCTGGATCCAATACACTGTACCCGATCTCCTAAGTTCCAGAATACATCATCATATCTAGCCATATATTTTGAGGTATAAATATTTTATTATTATTGTCCAATGATATTTTTGTAGCACATGAGAATATATGTAATTGATATATCATACTTCTCATGTCCTGAGCTACTATGGTTTGAGCTTATGTGTTAAGATTTTCCATTCCTAGAGAATACACTTATTTCATAATGGCTATAATATTTTGCATTCTCTAGATCGATCTATTATTTTATTATCTTCGGTTAACCTCAATACTTGACAAAAAGATTTGTTTCATTATATTTTTATGAATAACTTTTTAGCCTTATTTTGAGAAGAGCATAACTCTTTTATTTAAGTTATCCTTTTGCTCTTATTCTTGCTTAATAAATAGCATATAAATCATTTTGATCATTCAAAATGTATTACCCTTATTGTAAACTCTATGCTTAAGCATGTATCTTTAGTGTTAGTGACTTAAGATTTAATGAGCATATTTATCCTGTTAATGGCCTACCTCATTAATCTTAATTAGTTATGTAGCTTGCTTATTTGCGATATATTGTTAAGCTACATAATTTTTGTTCACTTTCACCCATCTAGCTATCTTCTTGAATTTTAATCTATATGTGATATGCTAGTTTACAAAAACAAGATTTATGAATTTTCTTGATGAGATTTGTATTCTATTTTAGATACATATGTTTGGTCTCTAAAATTAGTTTGACAATTTTTTTTATTTTAATCTTGTTTCTATTGAGATTTGTGATTCATCACTTTAACTTCTTCCATACTAGTCATTGGTAAGCATCTCCTAAATTTCTCTCATTTTTGAGTCAAAATTTTATCGTATTATCATATTACATCACTTTAGATTAAATCTGTAATAATTTAAATAATATTGATTCTTTCCCCATATTTTCCATCAATTTGTAAGATTTTATTATAAATATGGATTTAGGATTTTCTCTTGATGAGATTCGTTGGACCATGTTTACTTTTATTGATATATTATCCTAATGGTTGAGTAGTCCTACATTATCTAATTATGTGGTTATCAAGTTAATTTATTAATCTACTTTGACTACTCATGGATTATCACATATGCTCTTTGCTATTTGAACTTCATTGGTTTCCCATTTAGTATTAGCAAGGTTGGATTATTAGCTGTTGATGGGTACATATGTGGTAAAACATAGTCCATGCAAAGCAATAAATTGGTTGATCATTTCTTAATTAGATAATCATGGACATGATATTTGAGTTTTATTTTTTTATTTTTGAGCTATATTTTGACTTTCATCATGATTGATTTAATTGACTTTATTCCTTTTCATGATGACATTTTTCTCAAAAGGTAACATACATTGATCTATCATATTTAAATATGAGATTCTTCTATATAGGTTAGTGTATGTCATCCTTTTATTATGTGTGCTAAAATAGAATATTCTTTTGATTTATCATCTTTAGTAGCTATTAAGTGGATATCTCTTCTTGACTAAAGATGAAATTATTCGTTTTATGACGATTTTATAGCCTTATATGTATTGAGCTAGTGGGAGAAATCCATAGTTGATTTACCCCTTGATCTTGAAGTTATCATTTTTTATGCTATAAGTGCTTTGGAACTAGATACACATATTTTGAGGGAGAGCACATTAATTTGTCCAATTTATTTATACCCTTTAATATGTCGTATACCTAATTCATCTGAGACCCATATTTTCATCATTATTCATATCTTAGTGATTAAGGTCATGATATTGTTATTTCAGGAAAGGTTTATGAGAGTATATGCAATTTTTTTCATCATATTATCTCTCTCTTTTATATGAGTTAAATAAGTCATCTCATTAATATTAATTTTCGTATCTTATCTTGATGACTATTGTGCTTTCATTGATTTGGCTTTCCTTGTATGCTTAATTGATTTGGCTTTCCTTGTTGAGGACTTACCCAAAATTTATGATTTTATCTATATTGGTAATAGTTTGAGGGAGAGCATTCAAGTCGACTGAATTTGTCTTTCTCAAGCATTTTTCTCCTTTGCCTTCATATTTATCTAAAGGGTATTCATATAGCATGATGAGGTAATTGAGTTCAAATACATGAATTTGGATAAGAAAATAGAATTGCAAATAATGAGATTATTTTATATCAATTGCACTATTTTACATTGATCATTCCTTTACTTATCTGTGGACAATTATGACTATCATGGCTTCATTGATCAATTTTTCAAGTTTATGTAATTCAATATCTCAATTGGTATCTTTCTTCTTTGATATCTATTATTTACTCCCATTATTCTTTATTTAGTATACATTGATCATGATTGTCCGTCTTTCTCATGCTCTGATTCATTTACTTAAGATTGATTTCATTTTATATCCTTTTACGGGGAGCTTTACTTTGTGTCTATTTTGCTAAGTGCCAAAAGGGGAAGAAACATTTGATGTGACATTTTATATGATTGTATATGCATATCTGTCATAATCTTATGTACAAGAACATGAATATTACATTGCGGGGGAGCCATGTCATAACTGTAAATTTCCTCTCTCCTTTATAATCTTATGCATATCTGTCTTAATTGTATGTACAAGAATAGGAATATTACATTGCAGGCAGCCATGACATATCTGCAAGTTTTTTCTCTCATTCAATATGTGTCCAGATATGAATAATGAGACATACAAATATCTTTTTGTCAATTATCAAAATAGGAGAGATTGTTGACCTAAACCGGATCACATTCAACATGATTTTGATAATTAACAAACATATATATGATATGATCTAATATGACACATCGAGGTCAAGACAGAACATTCTCTGATCGAGATAAGATGTCATCTACAAAGCTGTGACTTTGCTAATATACTTGGTCTCGAGTCTGTAATCTTCAATTTATTGAGTCTAGGAGAATGTGCACGTTGAGTCGCACTGTGTCATCTCAACCCCTAGACATATCTCTTCAAGCTCTACCATACAAGTAAACAAATTCCTAAACCAAACCAAACCACCAAAGCTTATTGAGAACTTCTGTCCCCAGGGAGACAAAGTTCGGGCCGAACTCTGCCCCCTAAATTTTAGTACCCTAATTGTTAGGGCCTGCTTGATACTAGCTGTCCAACGTTCAAAATTTTGAATTCTTGGGAAAGAATTCTGGTTGAACTATGCCTCCCCAGAGTAGTATAAATAGAGCTTGAATTCTCTCATTTTAAATCATATCTTACCTTCAAATATTCATGCCTTCTAAGCTCTACTACTCCAAGCCTTACTCTTCCAATCTACTAGCCACTACATAAGCCCCAAGGTGCTCAGTGCAATTCAGCTAAAATTTCTGTACAAGAGTTGAAAAGAAAGTCACTTCAAAAATTCCAAGTTTCTCATTTGCGAAGTCAAAGTAGCGAGCGCTTCCAAAGCTCGTGTTTGTAAGAAGTTAGCGTGCTCGTATGAGTAAAGGCACGTGTGTACCATATTTCATAAATAGTAAATTTCAATCCTGAGCGAGAATTCTCAAGCCTGGACTAGTCCTCCACGAGGGAAACCAGATTAAAATTGCTGTATTTGAGATTGCTTCTCTGAACTCTTTTATTTCTGCATTATTTATCTCTGATCATATATATTATCTTAGTAGTTGTTTCTAGACTTAGCACAGAGTTATTTTTATTGGTCATTATTAACACAAACTCTATTCACCCCCTCTCTAGTGTTGCCTTTACGTACTTCAAATGTTATCAGAGCAAGGACTCTATTGTTAGGCTTAACATCCTTAGAGTAGATACTTGTTTTTTTTGTATGTCATTGTATTCCTCCTCCTCAGATAAATTGGGTTTTACTTCTAGTAGCATGGACAATCATGTTTCTTCTAAATATAAGAAATGCTCTAAGTGGAAAGCTATGGCTAAACAATCCTTAGAGATTCTTGAGGACTTTCATTCTATAAATGAAGAACTTTCAGAAAAGGTCATTCATTTAGAAGAATCTAGTGAATTTTTGAGAAATAAAAATAATGATTTATTATCTAGACTTGACTCTCAAAACTCATCTTGTGTTTCTTTAAAGAGTTTGAATGATTCTTTAATTTTAAAAATCAAATCTCTTTCCTCATCATTAGAAGATCTTAAGAAGCAAACACATGAGCTACATCATTTGCATGATACTTCTATTGAGTCTTTAAAGAAACAAAATGATAATTTTATTTCTAAGATTTCTATATATGAAAAAGAGAATTATACTTTAAAAACTAAATTTGATTCTCTTACTTGTATGAATGATAATTTTTATTAGAACATGATATTCTTAAGACCAAATTCATGCATGCTCAGTCTAGATGTATTCATCATTCTAGCATGTCATATGTTCACAATCTTGCTCATTCCAATACATGTGCACACACTAGTATCAGGTGCTTCTATTGCTCTCGCATTGGACACATGAGTTTAACTTGTCCTATTTATAGGAGGTTTTCTACCAATGCTAGAGTAAATAGTATAAGAGTCCCTAAAGCTAACAAATATCGATCCAAGTTTATTTGGATACCAAATTCTTCGCTAATATTGTAGGTGAAGCTTCTTGTATCGAGACATAGCACCGAGAAGCGTGTTGGTGGTTGCAAAGCTCAAAGGACATCTTCCAAGCAATTGCACCAACACAAGTGTGACCATTAGAGCTACTTTGGTAACATGCTAAATGATTCTCTTTAAAAGGTTTATATTTGTAGAATCTAGCATATTTCTCTGGATGTCTTGCTACTAGATCACATTGATATTCTTCAGTTGCTTTTTATATAAATCAATGTGAGATATAATACTAGCATGCTTAGTTGATTTTTTTTCTTATTTCTTTTATCTAGCATGACTAGTTACTTAGCTTAAATAATTTATCACTCATTTTATATTAGTGTGACACATTTACATATGCATGCTCGCTATTCTTTGTCTTCATTTATAAAGCATGCATATCACTCTAGTCCATAGAGCTTGATTCTTGAATTTTGATTTAAAGCTTGACTCTCCATCTTTAAAGTTTCTAAGATAGTTACTTCTTACTGCTTTCTCTTTAATACGTCCTATTTTACTTTAAATCGGTTTTTATGAATATATGCACAAGCTTCTTATCACTTGATTAGTATATACTTATACTTCTTTTTAATCTTGTACTTGCATAATATATTCATTATCGATTCTCATATTTTATTTTGATTATCCTCTTGAGAATCAATTATGTCTTTGCCTAATAAAGTTTATTTATACATGACTATATTTATTAAATTTCTATGTAGTTTATGTATTTCTTATATTAATTTCTATTTTGTATAAATATCTTTATGTGAGCATATGAGTTAAGCTCAAGTTTCATATTATTTTGAAGAGTATTTATTCATAATTGTGCTTACTTCATACTTTAGCTATTGATTCTTTTGACTGAATTTGTGTTATATTTTCTTGAATCAATTAGCTTCCTCCTTAAAGCATTCTTTTGATAATATCTTCTTATCTCTTGGGGGACTTTATGGACACATGTCTTTTACTTGATTCTTGAATATTTTCGCGTATGCCTATTTGATATATATATATAGCTCGGAATCGCATAGACCTCCTTATCATCATTGAACCAAAAATTCCTCAAAGGAGAATCAAATCCACACAGCTCAAGCTCGGATTCCCGCACGCCATCACTGGTTGTAATGACATCTGGATTTTCTTAGCCCCAAAATTCAAATTTGGCACCATCAAAGATTCGCCTCAGGCCCTTTCTTTTTTGGTCGAACATCCGAACCTCAAGTCCCGCTCCATCCTTTCCGCTGTTTACGGCAGTTGTGACATCCATGAGCATAGACTGCTTTGGAGAGACCTGCTGGAAAATGCCTTACCAAACCAAGGCCTTCCGTGGCTCTATATTGGAGATTTCAACACAGTGTCATACAGAGAGAAGAAATCTGGCGGCCGCCCGCCTCCCCAGCCTGCGATGGACGATTTCAACAACTTCATCTTCCACGAACACTTAACCCCCATCCCCTACCACGGTAATGCACTCACCTGGTACAACATGCAGGAAGGACATCGACGGTAGTACTTCTGTCTAGATTGTCACCCTCGGTTTTTGTTATACGTATTTTGGTATGCATGTACGTGTCTTGGATCCGTATTTTGACTTGTCCGGCTGGCCAGTCTTGGATTTTTGTATTGGCATGGGTTAGTTGGCATTTCATGGCTCGTATGGTCTATTCTGGCTTGGGCATGCATCGGGTTCGGTTGGGTTCGGCTGGTTTGGCTTGGTTTGGATTAGTATGTAAACTCCTACCTACCACCATCCCTTATTTATTAACCCAACAACCCTTCTCTCTCCTCATTCATTTCTCATTACTACTCTTCTTCTTCTTCTTTTTCATTTCTCCACCGACCACCCCAGTAGGCAAGTGCAACTTACTTTCACTTGAGAACCCATTTTGATGGTTCCAATGGCTTCTTAGCATGATTCTTAACTACTTTAGAACTTGAAGATTTCTATTTTGGTGCATGGATTTTCGTTGATCTAGATTTTTAGTATTTTTGAACCTCATTGTAAGCCCCTATTTTTCAAATTTTATTTTAATTAGTGCTAATTAATTTTTAGTGTCAATTTAGCCTTAAAATGATTATTAGGATTTTTAGGAATTTTTCTAGAAATTTTTAATGATTTTTAAATGAGTTTTATATATTAAAATATCAATTTGCAATTTTCTAAATTGTTTTAATATCATTCTGTAATTTTTTGATTTGTTTTTATATCAGTATGCAATTAGTGAAATGTTTTATTAGCTATTTGTAATATTTAGAATTGTTTAGAAGTCAGTTTGTAAATAACCAATTGTTGTAAATATCGGGTTGTAAATTTTTATTTGTATTTGGTTAGGATAGGGACCTAGACGTAAATCCTAAAACTCTAAGGACCAAAACGCAAAACCTAAAACCTACCCATCCATGCCCCGACTGACCGACGACTCGACGTCGGCCTGACCCCCCGCCATTTTCGGCTGCCCCGACCGACCTAGAACCGCCTCAACCCCCTATTTAACTCCCCTTCGACTCCCCAGACCGAGCCCTAACCCTAAACCACCACCACGACCACCCCCGACCACCGTAGAGCTTCAACTCCTGCGAAAACCCTAGCCGTAGCCCTAGCTCCGACGAACTTCCCCGTCCAGCCTCCACAGTTGACATCGTCGCCTTCGACCACCACCATCCGACGCGCCTCGACGAGCTGAGTGCAGCGCCACCCGAGCGCCGCCTCGCCGACGTCTCCTCCGCCGTCCACGACCCTCGAATTCCCCCTTCGACGACCGGACACGTGAGTAGCTGTGTTAAATCGTGTCATGTGAGGCTCGTGTCCACATATGTTGTTCGCCGTGTCCTGGCGAGCACGAGTGTGGAACTGGACACGTGAAACTCGTGTCGTGCGTGTCGAAATCGACCCGGACACGTAGAAATCCTGTGTCCCTAACTGTCCGGACACAGGATCGAGTTTATTATTTTTTTTATGTGTTAATTAATCCTAACCTAATTAAATCTAACAAAAACCTTGACCCTAACACAACCCTCGGGCTGACCCCCTGGCCAGCCCGACCTAGCCTAAACTTATCCCCCCCCAGCGCTGGCTCGGGTTCGAGCCCCTTACTGCTGTTTCTTTTTCTTTTTTCTTTTCTTTTCTGTTATATATATATATTTATATATATATATATGTATATACATTTATTTGTATATATATATATGTATTATTATACTGTATTATATATATATGTACTGTATTTTTATGTATATATATATATGTTATATATAGTACTTTATTATATAATGTATATGTATATATGTACATGTGTTCTTGTGTATATATTTTTATAGTTAGTAATTTTTATATATATACATATTTGTATTTATATAATGTATATGTATATATGTATATATTTTCATGTGTATATATATTATTATATATATACTTTATAATTAAGTGTTTCCTTATATATATATATATTTGTATATATATATGTATACTTTATAAATTAAGTATTTCCTTATACATAGATATATGTACTTTTTATATATGTATGTATATATTCACTATGCATAACTTTACCTTATTAAAAAACTAATATTTATTTTGCATTTTTACCAATTTGTATTTTTGTATATTTAAATTACTGCAACCATTTGGTGTCCAAGCCTAGCATGGGTTTTTGGGCCCAAATGTGTTTTCACACATTCAAGACCTGTACAAGCCATATTGGACTTGATTCATGGCCTTGGGTCCTGTATTTGAACTTTGGTTCAAATTAAATACATGGACAAAATACGCATGTAATTAATTATTTTAATTTTAATTATGTGTAATGATATTTTTTGGATTTCTAAAAATACTTAAAGTACTGTTAAAATTCTGAAAAAATAGTATTTAGATAATATGTTAATTTAGCTAATTTAGTATAATTTTTATAGTATTTAATTTACTGTTTTGCCACTAATTTGGCATATGGAACCAAAACTCACTTTCTGTATACTTAGAAAAACTGATTTTTATAAAATACTTGTACTGGTTAATAAATTCCAGAAAAATTATAATAAATTACTATAATTAACAAGGATCATTTTGGTACTTTATTTTATGTAAAAATTAAGCTTTTTGTCTATCTCAAAATTGTTAGAACACAATGATCATTTGATTTATTTATTGATTAATTACGACTTGTAACTTTTGTGCTATTTTGAGTTTTAGCCGTATTGAACCTCACCCCTCACTAGTGTAAAGACCCTGAAAAGTTAGTTAAAGTAGTGTGTCACCCCACATTGGTCTCCTATGCCAGAATCATCATTTTGGCTAGGTATCCAGTCACAAGTCGTGTTTCACAAATTAGTGTCCTAGCGTTTTAGCTTAGTGTAAAAACTAAGTTTATGTATTTATTTCTACAGTGACGAGTTACCGGACATCTATAGCACTTTTATCGCAGCTTGTTTTGCTTTGCTTTGCTAGAGGCAAGTACTTTCTATAAACTTTACATACTGTTGCATAAATGAACTGCTAATCCAACCATGTTAAATGCTGATCCTTGGGGTAGCAAGTTAAAATATCGCATATTGTACCTTCAGTTACTATCATGCTTAGAACAGTCTTTATGTATCGCTCACATGATTAGAATATGGGTTATGGGGAAACTGATAGTTGAGTACGTGATCATGTCCCCTTCTCCGTACGTATGTACCGAGCAAGGTTGACATTTTATATGTATACCTTGTCGTAGGCTTTATCTCAAAGCAAATTTGTACGTATGTACATCTATCGCCTTATCACTTGTACGGAAGTACATTTTATTATGTGCCCCTGCACATTGTACATCTTTGACTGATCACGTACCTGCTACAGTTTTAAATATTACATATACATCTGTCTCGATGACATATGTATCATTGCCATGATAGATTGTGTGATGCCATGTTTACAGTTATTCCTCTATGTTCATTTCTATGTTCCATATGCTAGTTTGCTAGATTCAGTACTTACTCCCGTCCTGACAGGATAACATTGTAGGTGTCCTTACTGAGGAGGAGTTACTCTGCGACACATATTATGGAGTTACTGCCGAGGACCCGGCCTTGTTTTACGAGGATGTTCCTGCAGGGAACCTCGCCTAGTTGTCTTTTTGCTTTAGACTTTTGACAGTAGTCATGTATTAGACTACGTATTTTGTAACTGGACATGTATCCAGTTTTATATTTCAGATCACTTGTACTTTGGACTTATTTCTATCTATGAGACGACTTTTGTGTTTGGAGCATTTATGACTTTTATTCACTTATAGAACTGTTAGCACATTTAGTCTTATCCTGTTGTCTTTAGAACAGCTTACTACGTTTTATATCAAACGTAGGCTGGGCATGACTCGGCCTGGCCCAACAATTTGGGTAGCGGGTCATGACACTCATGGTTCTGATCTTCTAACTTGGCTGTTTTCGAAAATGGAGAGTTCTATGTGGTGGGAGTTTCGATTTTACGCAAGTTTGGCTGTTGAATGGTTGGACTTCATCAAGTCTTGGCCAAGATGGGGTTTCTTGAGTTTTTGAGTCCCATGGCTGCTTGTCTCGTCCTTGGGGAGAAGAAGAGCCCTTTACGTACACGTTCATACGTGCTCGCGTAGTGACTTTCCTTTACACCCACGTTTTACGTGCCCGCGTAGCATTTTCCTTCCTTACGTATACGTTTTCACGTGACTGCATAGTGTTTTCCTTTTTATGCACACGCATTGCGTGCCTGCGTAACCCGTTCTACGCCGAGCTCATTCGAGCTCTACACAGGGGCTACTCCCGCTTGCGTAGAGTCTCGCGTGCGTAGAGTCCCCCTCGAGTGCTTGCTCGCGTAGAGGACTGCTCACGTAGGGTGATTGTTCGCGTAGAGGGGTCCTTCCTCGGTCTTGCTCGCGTAAAGCCATTTTTACGCTCGGGGCTGCTAGCCTAGCGTAGTTTCTCTCGCGTAGAGGCTTTGAGCCCCTATGCGCACCCGTTTGCCTTATTGTTCTTGCACCTCTTGTCATGAGCTTGATAACCACGAATTGATTGATGTGATTGGACCAATAATTGAACATGGCATGGTATGACAAGTAACTGACATAACATGACCTGACAAGACATGAATAGTAAACATGATGGGAACTATTGAATGCTGTTGCGACGGCTAGCATAGGCATGACATGAATGAATGGCCTGGACGCTATGGACGATTGTGTTTGTACAATGAACCGGTATTGTTTCGCATCATGTCTAGGGTAGGGACCCCTGAGTACTATGGCCAGGGGTACCTATTGTTATTGACTAAGGCTAATAACTAGAATAATCCAGTAGTCATGAAGAGATTTTCCAGCTACAGGCAATTCCGTTATCTGGGCACCCCATCCTGGGATCTGTAGCCTGCCGTCGAGTAGGGCACATTTCCAGCACACTGTCATGTGTTGCACCCTTCAAGCTACTTAAGGGTATATGCATTTCTTGGACGATGTACCCACATAAACTTAACCCCTAATTGCGTCCGGATAACCTGGATGGTCTGTAGGGCTTGTGGCTGTGGAATAATCTCAGTGCATCTTGCTAGTAACTAGGCCTGTGATAACCCTAGTTAGTTAATATATCAAGCCGTACTCATTGCTTGGCCGTGATTGATTGGATGAAGTCTAACCCAGTCTAGTCTTGTCCTGATCCTGTACAAGATTGTTACATGACCTGATTTCTTATGCTTTTATTTATCGATAAATGGTGAAAAACCAAGTTCCGTTCAGACGAAGGGTTACAACCCCGGTCCTTATTTGGTTTACGGGTTGTAACTTGGTTATCTGAATAGTCCCATGGTTATCTTATCGTATATCATCATGATTTTCTATATTTTCAGTCATTTATTATATAATTATGTTCTTGTGCTGATTGCTGGTTTTGGTTCTTAAGTGAAGCCTCCTTTGTGGCACTTGCTTTTTCTAGGATCTGACCCAGCTGGTTTTGTATGGCCAGATACCGGAGCAGCTCCAGAGGATCTTCCTACCTTCCAGCCATATGGTGACCACCAAACGTAACCCTAGCAACGAGTGGGTTTTATTTTGGCTCTCCCATTTCATTATAAAATTATTCTTTTGAGGCGTTTAGCCGACGAGCATGTGTTAGCTCGACTGCATTTTACTTACTGTCTGCCTACGGGCTGTAACATGATTGATAAATCCTAGGGTTGATCACGTATGACTAAAACTCTTGCTAGTCTTCACATTTTGTATGACTAGCTTCATGATCATCCAAATATGTAATGTGTGGGACACCTTACTATTGTATATTTGGTGCTCGGACATCTTGTAACTGATATTACTTGCTTGAGATTAAAACAATAGGCTCGTTTATGACCATAAGAGACTGATGGCTTATAGTTAAACCCTTATCTATCTAGGCAGTCGTGACCGTATATCGAGGTAGATTCTACCTCAATGTATGTAGCTGGCTGTGTCTGTCCCCTGCTCTCCAGTATTCTGGTTCTGGGGCGTGACATAGATCGAGCATTGATCAACGACAGTTGGTCTGACATGGGTCTTATCACCAACCTTTCCCACCTGAACTCTACCGAATCGGACCACTCCCCCCTTCTCATCAAGATCGACAACAACCACAACAATACTATAAAAGCATTCTGTTTCCTTGACTTCTGGCGTCACCATCCGCAGTTCCAGAATGTTGTTGCCTCAGCTTGGAATTCGGTCTCGGAACTTGACCCCCTGATCCGAATGGTAGCCAAACGGAAAGCCAACCGCTCGACTTTAACGTCTTGGAGCAAATCAGCTTTTGGAGACATATTCCAGGCTATTAAGGTGGCGGAGGACGACGTCACTCGCGCTGAGGCTTCATTTATCAACGATCGATCTTCGGCTGCCCGAATTCACGACGACAGAGGTGCCCTCGTGGACAACCAGGAAGGTATTCAGGCGGCGACAGAGAACTTCTACTCTAACCTTTTTACCAAAGAGCCTGTCGTTAAAGACGATGCACTTCTGTCCGTTATCCCATCCCTCAACAACGACAGCAAAAACGAGACCTTGGAGGCTACGCCTACGAAAGAGGAGGTCAAGGCGGCTGTATGGTCCATAAACGAACACAGTGCCCCGGGAAGTGACGGCTTCAACGACGTCTTTTTCAGAGCGTGTAGGGACATATTAAAATCAGACTTATTGGAGGCCACAATAGCCTTCTTCCAAGGAGCGAGATATCCCAATTTCATTTCTTGTGCCAACATCATTCTCATCCCCAAAAAAGATGACCTGAAAACCTTCAAAGACTTCGGCGCTATCATCCTTTGCACCTTCACCAACAAGGTCATTTCTAAGATCGTTGCCAACTGGATGTCCAATCTCCTTCCCAAGATCATCTTCGAAGAGCAAAGCGGTTTTGTCCATGGCCGGAACATCACGGACAACATTCTCCTCGCTCAAGAGATGATCACTTGTATGAAATTTTCGTCCAGAGGAGGGAACCTTGCCATCAAATTGAACATAGAGAAGGCTTATGATCGCCTGGACTGGCAATTCATGATCTGGGTCTTCAGAGCTTTCGGCTTCTCTGAACACTGGATCGACATCATCTTCAGATCTATCAACAACGCATGGTTCTTCACCATCATCAATGGTCAGGCATCTGGGTTCTTCCAATCAACTCGCGGGGTGAGACAGGGAGACCCCCTCTCTTCCAATATTTTCATCATCGCGGCTGAAGGTCTCAGCAGAAGCCTCAATAACATGCCAAGAATTGCCGATTTCCACCATTACCACACCACAACTAGCTGCCCTCTTATCACTCTCATGGCGTACGCAGACGACATCCTCAACTTCTCCTCCGGAGACATCGGATCGATTGAGGTGGTTCGTACCACGATTGATAGATACACCAGATGCTCCGGACAGCGTGTCAATAGCAACAAGAGCGTCATCTACACTCATCACAAAGCGGACAGAACCCATTCTGCTCTGCTCTCCAACATCACCTCGTATGACACGGCCTACCCGCCTTTTCTCTACTTAGGTTGCCCGCTGGTGTACGGTAAGGCTAACTCTGGCATATACAACCACCTTGTTGACAAGATCAGAAAACTTATCGCGGGATGGCACAATGCAACATTATCCCCTGGGGGCAAGATGATCCTTATCAAACACGTCCTTTCGTCCATCCCGTTGTATACCCTTGCCGCCAGCTCCCCCAAGAAGGTCCTCCTCTTCCTAGAATCCCTCTTCGCCAAGTTCTTCTGGGGCCACAGCGATGGAAAGGACAAATACCACTGGGCCAGTTGGGATACCATGGCCAAACCCACCGAAGATGGAGGTCTGGGATTTAGCAGGCTCACACACATTGTGGATGCCTGCTCCATGAAGCGGTGGTGAAAATTACGCACGGAGAGCTCGTTATGGACGAGATTCATGAGAGCCAGATACTCCAGATTCTCCCATCTGTCAGAGGCAGTGTCTAACAACAGATCCTCGGCATCGTGGCGTCGTATAATCCGGGGTCGTAACCTAGCTGAACCTCTAATTCGTCTACAGTTGGGCAACGGGCGATCATTAGCCTGTATGGAACGGTGGCTTGGAGCGGACACCATCCAGCCCAACGTTAGAATGCTGCGGGGGTGCGCTACTAGGGATCTTTGGGAGGACGGCTCCGGATGGAATTAAGGGAGGGTCAGAGATTGGCTTGGTCAACCGGCGGCCGTCGCTTTGCTTGCTACTAGTCAGCGGATCACTGACACAACCGACAGGTGGAGACGGTCCCTAAACCAGAATAGGAATTTTACCCTGGCTTCCACTAGAATGGTGGCCCGTGGTAGCGGCGTACCACACACCACGTGCACAGAGTTTTGGCAGTCTTGCATTCCCACCAAATGGTCTATCCTCATCTGGTGTGCCATTCGTCGGAAGCTACCGACGGACGACCACACCCAATCAATCGGATTTAGGCTTGCATCCAGATGCCATTGCTACATAGAGCCCACTTCAGAATCTGCTGAGCACGTCCTTTTCTCCGACGAATTGGCGACCAGGATTTGGCTCAACCTTCACAATAGACTTAGTCTCACCCCCCCTCGACTGAGGGCTTCCACGATCTCCTAACCAGCTGGAGCCGCTCCCACGGATATCATATCGTCGTAGCCGCTTGTATTTGGATTCTATGGAAGAACAGGAACAAACTCAGTTATGAAGGCCGCCAACTTTCTCATCCGCTATTGTTCAGAGAGGTCAACAGATAAATTCTCAAAGCTAGGAGGAGATTCTCTCACACCTCCAACACTTTTTGGGAGGCCCTTGCTTAGGCCATCTCCCGGGTTCCTCACGCCTCCGCTTTTCAGATGTCGTGGAGACCCGATCCCCTTTTGTGCGCGTCTCGCGCGTTTGGTTTTGTTTTGCTCTTTTCGCGTTTAGCGCGCTTACTTGTATAGGCTTCGGCATTTTGTGCCTATTCCTTCAATAAAGTTCTGGTTTCTTTATATATATATATATATATATATATATATATATATATATATGTATATATATATATATATATATGCGATTCCAACTGTTGATATTTTTTTATTCAATACCTTTAAGTTGGAATGTTGAGAGAAAATGTTTATTAGTGTCTTGTTCATAACTTTTATGGAAGTTCTATTAAGGATTGCATAGTTTTGTGCTTTACCTTACTTGTTAAAATTACCGTACTTATTAGTGCACATTTTGAGTATGTATCTTCTATATATTTATATCCTGCATTGTAGGATGTGGAAAATTATGACACGCTGTCATACGCTCAAGGCCATACGCTTATCAAAAGCCATACGCTCAGTGAATATTTTATTATTTTCTGGGATGACAGTACGACATATATTTAATAAAGGATGAATCTGACACGTCGTCTTTCGTGCAAGGACAGCTGTCCAATGGAGACTAGCCGTCGTATAGGTTTTCAAAGAGCCGGTTTTGTCTTTTGCGAGGACAGCTCAGCATGTCTCATTAATGCAAAGCCATCATTACTTTCAGTTTTGACAGTCTGTCAGCCGTCATATCTGCAGTCACGACGCTCGAGAAAATCTTTTGACAGTTATTTGAAGATATGGCGTATCAGAGAAGATTGATGATGGCCACGTGGCCATTTCTTCAGTGAGCGTATGAAGTCTATACGACTCCTTTCTTCTTCAGTGAGCGTATGAAGTCTATACGACTCCTTCCTTCTTCAGTGAGCGTATGAAGTCTATACGACTCCTTCCTCATCAAGTGAGCGTATGACTCCTTTCTTCTCCAGTAAGCGTATCAGCTTTATTTTTTCTACATCATCCAAGTCAGCGTATAACTCTCCTTCAACGAGGCAGCGTATTACAGCAACCATATCCAGGATTACAGTCAACACACGTTCTCACGTGTCATGTACCCAGTTATGCACTTCTCTAGAAGTTATGCAACGTGGCATCCATGCCATCAATCTCTCCTGAACATGCTCCACTACTTTCAACCGCACGCTAATGTGTCTCCATCAGAATTAGCCACGCGTCCCTGCTGTTATGCACACGTCAAGTAACTACCTGAGCGTATGCTTAAGGACAGTTATCCTGAACTCTATAAAAAAGAGTTTCTTCATCTTCATCAGAGACTACAGTCAATTTCAGAGAGAACAGAGAGATTGCCCAGTTGCTGTCCAAGTTCTTCAAAGTTCGAGTTTTCTTTATCGCATCGTCCAAGGGATAAAGTAATCGTCTTCTAGATTAGATTCCTACAGTTGTAATTTTCTCAGATACAAAATAAATAAAGTGAATTTATTTATGGAAAACAAATTGGCGACTCTGCTGGGGAAAGCTGTCTCCTCCAACGAGATAGCAACAACTCAATGCGATACTTCGTCGATTGGCTTGACGAAGAAGACGATGGTTGTACAATTCGACCAATCGGCTTATGAAGAAATGCTCAAGGCGAAGGAGGGCCGCACTGCTTCCTCCGCTCTTCCTGCTGCCAAGAAGAAGGGACGCTCCGTCTATGTCCCTAAGTCTTCTGCAGCAGTCCGAGACGCTTCTGTCACTTCTCATGCTGACAAGAACACATCTTCAACTTCCATGAAGCACAATTTGGCTTCTCGGAACACGGCAACAGTGGCTTCTCCTAGTCACACTGACAAAGTTGGTTCTTTAACCAAGTCAGTGTGTACAAGGAAAACCATCTCTGGATATGTCAAGGTCCCTTCTCCCTCTATTCTTACGACAGCAGTCGGCTCTTTAGCCATTGATGACTCTGAGCGTATTGCATTCAAAGGGCAGCGTACGGCAAAGGCAGCATACAAAAGCCAACATCAGGCAGCGTACGCTAAGCCAAAGCCAGCGTATGCTAATAAAAAGGCAGCGTATGACCAGAAGTCCAAACTGAAGTCAGCGTATGCTAACAAATACAGTCCTTTGACTGTTTCTCAAAATCAGGCTGGGGGTTCTCTTCCACAGAACATACAAATGATTCCCCCTCAACTTGCACATCTTGTGCCAACCAAGGAGAAAGACTCTTTAGTCAACTCCTCTACTCCTAAGGTCTTTACCTCTGGAGTTATTTTGACTAGTACTCTTACTAGATCAAACAATGGAAAATGCCTTTTGGCTAATTCCTCCAAAGATGGATTATTACCGACTCCTAGTCGGAATAATACTCATCTTCCTTCTCTCAAAATTTCTCGGTCTGAGAAAGGCAAATTACAAGTATCCAAGACTGATATCAAAGTCAAATCTCCTACGGATCTTCGTAACAAGCTTAATCAGAATCGGCTCGGTTCCACTGAGACAAGTATATTAGACCCTGATGCAGAATATGCCAAGAACTATGTGGCTCAAATTAATCAGTCTTTATACACTCAGGAACCAAGAAGACAGAAGAACAAAAGACAAGTTTCTACACAGAAACTATCTTCAAATACTTCCCAATCTGTTCCTACAGATCTCCGGGAATATTTGCAAAATAAACAGAGAATTGACACTCCATCAGGCTATGATATTGCTCATATTTGCCATGAAAAGCATGGTTGCAACTTCCAACCTCGAGTTGTAATTCAATGTTGTTGTTCACCAAAAAGACAATCTGTTTTCGAACGAATTCAGTATGAACCAATGTTGGAAGAAGATGAACCTCTTTATGCATCTGTCAACATGACCTCCAGAAATATTGGGGGTAGCATACGGTCTGATGCTATATCAGACTCTGAAGATGGTGTTTATCTCGGCACCCGATCCAGGACCGGAGCCTTGACCAGAGCCTCTTCTTCTTCTCATTGAAGTAGTAATCCGAAGATCACAGAAGACTTCCTTGGAGAGTCCAATTTTCCAGTATTGACTCCCGTAAAAAGCCCTGGGAAAGATACTGATTCACACAGTGATGATTCAGAACAGACTGTTTCATCATCTATTCCTCGAATGATTACCACTTACGTGGCAGAGGGCGATCATGAACCTTCAACTAGCACCGAAGCTCTCGAACAAAGGATTTCTTCCTTAGAACAACAGTTGAGAGCTATGGCAGATACGTTGAATGCTATGCACACTCTTATGCAAGCTCAGCATCAAACTCAGCAAGTCCAACAGACAGCTCCTCCAGTTATATTAAATACTCCTGTTGTTCCAAACCCGGAACCCTCTACTATTCCGGGGGTACAATCTAATATTCCTGAACAACCCACTCCAAGTCAGTCTGGAGCTGGGGGTGGTACATATGCTGCAGTCCCTCCTCCTAATCACACTCAACAAGTTACAACTCCCCAGTTTTCTAGAATTGTTTCTGAAGAGTTAAAGAATCTCCAAACACAATTCGAGGCATTCAAACAGAAGGATGGTTTGCAAAGGTTAGGTATCAAGCAACCTTACCCGATAGAATGGAAGCAGGTATCGTATCCACCAAAATACAAACCTCCGACCATCTCTTTCTACGATGGGACAACCTCCCCAAGTCAGTTCATTAATCATTTTAAAGTAATGACTGATCAACTGCAACCAAGTGACGCCCTCCTTACTCGGGTGTTCATTGGATGTCTCAAAGGAACGGCTTATGAATGGTATAGAAGTCTCCCTGATGGGTGCATTACCTCATTTGCCGGTTTCAAGCAAATGTTTCTTAAACGATTCTATGAAGGGCTCAACGACATGACCATGTCAGCCCTCATAAGAATTAAACAGAAAAATAATGAAACCACTGAGGACTTCATTGGAAGATTCAGAAGAGAAGCCCTCAAAATGCCTCTCGGAACTCCCGATGCTGTTACCATCGACACTTGCAAGTCGAATCTTTTACCAATTATCAGCATGTAGACAGGGTCAACTCAGTTCCAAGATTGGCCTTCTTTCATTGTCAGTGCCAAGGCTGCTGAAGTCAGTGCTGAGACCTTCAAGGGTCTGGGGGTACAAATGGCTCCTAAGGAATCAAATCAGAGCGCTAGCAATAGTACTCGACCCAACAATCGCAAAGGGAAAGAAGCTCTTGAAGTCAATCTCCAAAACAGTAGTCAAGAGGTAAAGACTACCCAAGCTACTCCAGCTCCAACAAATCAACAACAGAGATCTCCTCGGCCGAAGGAAGAATATTCTTTCGACGATGATGATGTTCAGGGTATCTTTGAATGCTTACTCAAAGGTAATAAGATTCAATTGCCAGAAATTAAAAAGCCTGATGAAGCCAATAAGATAGATCATCCAAAATACTGTCCATATCATAGAATGCTGGGTCATACAATCCGGTCTTGCTATGTATTAAAAGGGAAGATTCAAGAGATGATTAAATCAGGAGCTGTGACATTAACACCCAAAGACAAAACAGTCACAGCAAATGTAATTTCAATGCAGTTCGGTGACTTCCCTTCCTTAATGGTGGAAAGTAGTATTGTTCCTATCCCCAAAGCAACTCTCGAAGTTATAAACATCCCACCAGCACAGAATGACGGACTTGTTCCTGTCACAACTAAGAAGGGAGAGATCATGTGGATTCACCCGGATTTAATAACGGAGTTTGAAACGTCTTCCTCTTCTCCTCGGAAGACTTCCTCATCTAAAAAGAAGCTCGGGAAGACTAAGTCATGCAATGTGACTTCTAGTTTCACACCCGATTTTTATCTAACCTCTACTTTCATCTCAGCAGGAAATTCACTCCCTACGGAGATAAAATCTGTACCTCAATTTGAAGATAGGTACAAACCTGCTTTTTATTTATACAGTTCACAATCTTGTAAATTGATGGCGAAGATGGGTTATGATCTAGCCACTGCTCCGGGTTTGAACTCAGGCAAGGGACTCCGAGTACCTTTAGCCATCACTATGAGACATAATCAATCTCGTGTTGGCCTTGGTTTCTGGAATGAAGCTCTCATCAAACATAAAAGAACCAAGAGCAAGATAAAGAATTGCAACATGGTTTCCATAGACCCTGAACCAGAATCTGAAGTTGAAGTTCATGTTGGAACTCGGTCAGGAAAAGTATATCTGAAAGATTATGCTGAAATTCCTGAAGAAACTTCTGAAGTCCCTCCGGTTACAGCTTCAACTCCAGTCTCTACTGAAGATCCTTTAAATGTTCCTGTTGAGACAGTTCCTTCTAAACCAACAGCAGCTGACAAAGGCAAACAACAAGTCCGCTTCGACAAACCATTGAATAAGTCATCTCCTACAGGACTTGAAAAGCCTTATAATTTTGATATATTGGCTCAACTAGCCAATATCCCAGCTAAATTATCAATCTTCGAGCTCTTACGCCTCTCTAAAGAGACTCGAGAAACTTTAAGTGAAGCACTGCTGCAAGCAGAAACCTGCTTAACTCTTCTCAAGAAATTGGAAACAGAACCTGTTTCTCATTGCCATAATGTATTGGAATTTATTCCAAACATTACCTTTACGCAGGACGATATGCTGCTAGAGGATAATCGACATGACCGTCCTTTATATCATACAAGATATATTGATTCTATGAAGGTTGATCGTCTCTTGATTGATCCAGGATCTGCTCTTAGTATTATGCCAAAAGCTATGCTAGACGCACTGAAGATACCTGTACATAGCCTTTCCAGCACTATCACTACCATCTTAGGATTTAATCAAGGAAAAAGTGAGCCTTTGGGCAAGATTCGCCTCAAATTTCAAATAGGCGATCTTCGCACTAAAGTTACTTTTTACATCATCGACAATCATGGTTGCTCATACAATGCTCTGTTGGGGAGACCATTCTTGCATGAACATAATGTCGTTCCTTCGACCTTTCATCAGTGTTTCAAATATGTTGATGATAATAGAGAAGTTCAAAAGGAAGTTGCGGATCTCTATCCATTCAAAGAAGTTGAAGCTTATTTCAATGACGCTCGCATGTACAAAGATGAATACTCAAAAGTCTTGCAAGCTATGGATAATGATGATGAGATAGCAAAAGTTGGCACTTTTGTTATTCCTGTAAAAGGGCGTATCACTCCTCCGCAGTCTGTTAAATCATCTGAAGAAGGCTCACTGATAATTCCTGTTAGTGGACGTATTACTTCATCACCTGCTCAGGCTTCACAAGATTCACTGATAATTCCTGTCAGTGGACGTACTACTGTACCGTCTTCCCAAGCTCCACAAGGCTCATTGATAATTCCTGTCAGTGGACGTACTACTCCCCCTCCATCTTCTCAGGCTAGACCAGATACTCTAGTCATTCCAGTCAATGGACGTACTACTTATCCACGATCTTCTTCAAGGGAGCTCACCTCTTCTGAGCCTTTTGTTATCGATCTTAATCGAAACAAAACTTCTGATCGCTCTTCTTCTCCCTCTTTTGTCATTAATTTGACTAAGTCTGATAAGGCTCAGCCTTCTGTTGTAAATACAGTATCTAATATTAATGAAGCATCTCCTTTGCAGTATATTGATGTCTGTAATCATGTACAAAGTTATTTACAATTGCTAGATAGCTTAGAGCCACTAACTATAGGAGTTGTTCAAACCCTTCATACAGATGTATCATTAGAGTCTATACAAAAATCATACTTCGTGGTCCCTATTAGAAAGAAGGGAGAAAATCCAATATTCTTCTATAAAGGACCCCAGAATCCTCTTAATCTGGAAGAAGATGACATAAACGATGATACTGGAAGGTTACAACTGCGTCGCTACAGTCAACAATCCAAAAATATCATCAAGAATATGGGTTATGACTTTAGAACCAGTCTCAATAATGGAAAAGGAAGAAGAATGCCTGTTCGAATTCCTCCATTAAAATACGGAAGGACAAAATGTGGTTTAGGTTACATTGCTCCTACTTCCTTTATCAATATAGTTCATGAAGATTCAAAGTCCGATGAAGACGAACGATCTGAGTCTTCTGATTCTCTCTCTTGGGATTCTGACACGAGTATTGGCGATCTTCATCGTTCTATTTTATCCATCAATATGGTCTCTGTTGATGGCCTGCAGGAAAATGATGAAGATGAGGATGATTTTGAAATATCACCCGAATCGGAACAATGGGCTCAAAGATTAGATAATCAATGGGAATTCAGGTTCGAGCAGAGAGAACCTCCTACCGAAGATAAACTGATCCAAATTGATGATGGTGAAGAAGGTTCTCCTAAACCAATATTCATCAGTGAAAGTCTTTCAGAAACAGATAAGCAAGACATGATCAAGCTTATTCGTGATTATATCGATGTCTTTGCGTGGAGTTACGAAGATATGCCAGGACTAGATCCGAAGATTGCAATGCACAAACTCAATATCATGCCAAATGCTAAACCGGTCAAACAACAACAGCGACGATTTCGTCCAGACATTATGGATGCAATTGAAGCTGAAGTCAACAAGCTTATGGCTTCTGGATTTATTCGAGAGGAACAATATCCTGAATGGGTGGCTAACATCGTTCCTGTCCTTAAAAAGACTGGCAAGATTCGGGTCTGTATAGACTTTCGCGATCTCAATGCGGCTTGTCCTAAAGACGAGTTTCCTCTTCCAATTACTGATGTCATGATCGACAATACATGTGGTTTCGAACTAATGTCATTTATGGATGGGTATTCGGGATACAACCAGATCAAAATGTTTCCAGATGATAAAAAACACACTTCCTTCAGAACGCCGATCGGTACATACTGTTATACAGTGATGCCGTTTGGTCTCAAGAATGCAGGAGTAATATATCAGCGAGCAATGAGCACTATATTTCGCGAACATCTCCAAAAATAGTCGAATGCTATGTTGATGATATTGCAGTCAAAAGTCGACGAAAGGAGGATCATATCCAAGATTTGAAGACTATCTTTGATTTAATGCGTCAGCATCAACTTAAAATGAACCCTACTAAGTCCTTCCTGGGCGTCTCTAGTGGTAAATTTCTCGGCTTCGTCATTACCGCTAAAGGTATACACGTGGATCCCGAGAAGATCAAAGCCATTCAAGAGATGCGTCCTTCATGCACCTTAAAAGAGCTACGAGGATTTCAAGGAAGAATTGCTTATATCAGGAGATTTATTTCCTACTTATCAGGACGCTGCAGACCATTCAACAAACTTCTGAAGAAAGGTGTATCTTTCGTCTGGAACGAAGAATGTCAAAAAGTATTTGACGATATTAAACAGTATCTCATGAACCCTCCAGTTTTGGTACCTTCCGTCTCGGGGATACCATTCCTTCTATATGTTCGAGCAATGGATCATTCTCTTGGTGCATTACTTGCCCAGAAAAATAAAGATGGCCATGAACAGGCTATTTATTATCTCAGTCGCACAATAACGGGTGCTGAACCGCATTATTCTCCAATCGAAAAAGAATGCTTAGCATTAATGTTTGCTGTTTAGAAAACATGACATTATATTATCGGTCAAACGATTCATGTCATTTCCAGAGTGAATCCTCTCAGGATTATGATGAAGAAACCTGGTGTTCTCAACTCCAGACTAGCTAATTGGGGAATCTTGTTAGCTCAATACGATATGCATTATATTCCTCAGAAGTCAGTTAAAGGACAGGCTCTTGCTGATTTTCTGGCTGCTCATGCAATTCCAGAAGATTCTATATTATATGATGAGATTCCTGATGAAGTCTTGGATTCAAATCTGATTTCTGAAGAAGTTCCTACCTGGCGTTTATTCTTTGATGGAGCATCTAGAATAGGTCCTAATGGCAATATTGTCGCTGGAGTTGGGATTGTTCTTGTATCCCCAGAAGGACTAACTATTCAGAGGGCTTATTCTCTAGATCAATCATGTTCAAACAATGTAGCCGAATACAATGCATTACTCATTGGTCTTCAACTTGCTAAACATCTAGATATTCAATATTTGGAAGTTTATGGAGACTCCAAGCTTATTGTCAATCAGATCAGAGGAACGTATGAAGTTCGTCATCAGAATTTGATACCTTATCATCGAGCAGCACTCTCTATAGCCTCATCTTTTGAAGACTTCTTTATTGAACATGTTCGACGAGCCTATAATGCAGAAGCTGACGCTTTAGCTAATCTTGCTTCTGTATTAGCTATTCCAATCAGACGTCAGCAAGTGATAGTGGTTTATAACCGAGAACTATTCTGTGTTGAGAATAATTTGGCTTTGGCTTTTCTATATAAACCAGACAAAGATTCTTTCAACCTTGATGCTGGATTAAAGTTTGACAAAATGCCCTCGTCTTCCTCTGATTCTACTATGGAATATGTCTTTTCTAACGAAACAGAAGCCATAATTGAAGACTGGAGACGCCCATTTCTAGACTTTGTTTTGTATGATATACTTCCTGATAATCCGAGTGAAGCAGCGTCTATTCGACGTCGATCTCTCAGATTCTATTATAATCATACGACTAAAACATTATATCGTCGGTCTTACGACGGTCTTCTCCTCCGATGCATTGTCGGTGAAGAAACACAACAGATAATTCGTGAAGCACATGATGGTGTTTGCGGAGCTCATCAACCAGGTCCTAAACTTCAAGATCGTATCCGACGTATGGGTTATTATTGGCCCACGATGGTGGCTGACGCTATTCAATATGCTCGGAAATGTAAAGCCTGTCAAATTCATGCAGACTTTATTTATCAACCGTCAGAGTTCTTACATCCAACAGCGGCATCATGGCCCTTTGAAGCTTGGGGTATGGACGTCATTGGTCCCATCAACCCACCATCATCAAGAGGACATCGGTTTATTCTAGCAATAACCGATTACTTTTCCAAATAGGCTGAAGCAATCCCGTTATCTGATGTTAAAACTTCTAATGTTATCAACTTCGTCAAACATCATGTTATCTATCGATTTGGTGTTCCTCGACGTATTATCCATGATAACGGACCGCAGTTCGTCAGTCAGAAATTTACTCGATTCTGCGACAATCATCGGATTAATAATTTAGCTTCTACAGCATATAATCCAGCAGCCAATGGATTGGCAGAAGCTTTCAATAAAATAATCATCAAACTCTTGAAAAATTTCATTTCTTCCAACAAACGCAACTGGAGCGAGAAGCTTGGTGAATGTTTATGGGCCTACCGCACCACAGTTCGCAATACGACTGGATGTACACCTTTCTCTTTAGTATTTGGGTGTGAAGCTGTTCTAGATCCAGATTCCTTCTCTGAGAATTGCAATCTTCAATGAACTGACAACAGAAAACAATGATCGTCTTCGACTTCAAGAGTTGGAAGCTCTAGATGAAAAATGATTGTATGCTCAACAAAATATCGAGCTGTATCAAGCCCGAATCTCCAAAGCTTTTAACCGGAAAGTCAAAGTCAGAGCATATCAGAAGGGAGAACTGGTCCTTACTGTCAGACGTCCTATGACCATGACACATATGAGCAAAGGCAAATTTGATACGAAATGGGAAGGCCCATTCGTAGTGAACAAAGTCTTCTCTAACGGAGCATACCAGCTTGCCTCTATGGATGGGAAAGTCATGATGATGCCTATCAATGGCAAATTCTTAAAGAAATATTATGTATAATATTTTCATCATTCCCCAGCAAATATAAAATCCTTCTTTACAAAAGTTATTTCGATATCATTATCCCCAGAGGAAATTGATATTCCACCATGTATCATCTTCCCAGAGAATTTGATATTTCGTCTTATTAGATCCCCAGGGGTTTTAATAAAGATCTTGAATAGAAAATCATGTCCATATTACCTCTGAATTTTCTATCTCAAATATTTAGTCTTTTTGATTTCTGAGTCTAAAGATCAGTGAATAAAGGCAAAATTGATGTAAAGTGGGAAGG
Organism: Iris pallida; assembly: GCA_029216955.1. Lineage (NCBI taxonomy): Eukaryota > Viridiplantae > Streptophyta > Magnoliopsida > Asparagales > Iridaceae > Iris > Iris pallida. The sequence continues at coordinate 288,298 of JANAVB010004599.1, read as the reverse complement.
ATACATCGTAAATAAAGTTTCCTTAAACAGAGTTTATTTTGACAAAATTCTTCAAGAAAAAGAGTACATCATCATGGAAGATCACTGTCATCCCTCTCATACTTGGGACAAGGGCCACATACATAATCAGCAAAAGAATTTAATACATCTTTTCTTGACCGCACCAAGAACTGACAGACAGCCAGCCTCATTGCTTCTTCTTCTTCGGTTTCTCCTGGTTCGACCAGAAAATCCAGGATATCTTTCGGCAGCTTGGGAGTAGATGAGCTTTCGCCCATTTCCTTCTTCTGCGGAGGTAGATGCTCTTTAGCACCTTCAGTAACTTCAGAGACGACTTCAGTCTTCTTTGTATTCTTTTCAGAAGACATTATGGATAAAAGAGGATGATGTATGATCCTTCTACTCAAATATATGCTCTATTTATAGGCATATGGTTACAAATATCGAAGGGACGTATTCTTTCCCGATATTCAGTTCATCCATTCATTTCTCACATTCATCCGACGTTTCACATGTTCATTAATACTTGACGGTTCGTCAGTTCATTTATTACATTCACTCGACGGTTCATCCGTTCATCATTTCCTAAACGGTTCGTCCGTTCATGATCTTCTATCAATTTATTAAGTGGGGATTCGTTATTGATCACGTTTTCATAACCTCTGAATCAATTCCGAATCTACTTACTCATTTGTCATGTTTTGACCTCTGCATAGAAATCAATCTATTTTCTTTCGAGTTCCTATATATTATCACGTCCATAATACCTCTGATAATATCATATACTCTAAAACAGAAAAGATGATTTTATTATCTATCATGTCCACAATTCATCCACAAATACAAATCATTGAGCATAGAAGAGTTGTCATTTCCATTCCCATTTCAACACAAAAAGTCTATTATATTTTCTTAGACTTTCTTACAAATCATAATGGAAATCTATTACAAATCTTGGATTTTAATTCTATGTACAACTGAGATCTATTTCTTCTTGGATCTTCTCTGGCAATCTCGTTGTTTGTGGCAATTCCTGGGTGTCCAGCAGGAATCAAACTCTGGTCTTATCTCTCAGACGAGAGGAGAACCACAGAGTAGGACAACACGAAAACGTGTTGCTGCCAATACAACTGGTGGATTAGGAGCGACCTTTCAGAGGAAATAGGAATGTATCTAAACCTTGGGATACAATTCCTAGTTCTCCCGTGAAAGGAACTCTACTACCCGATTTCTCGGTAGTAGAGTTGACTCCACCATCCAACTCTCGTGTATAAAGGCTCTTCCTACCATCTGAGGAAGACCCTTTTATCCCACGAAGAGTTCTGAGTTGTCTGATGTACGCGTCAAAAGCGTATGAGCTCCCTGATGTTGGTGTCAGAAGGACATTCTCCACAGCATCCATATCACCAATGCCAGTTCTGAAGAAAATCTTTAGCCAAGTTTCTGCGGAAAACAGCATGAAGAAAAGAATTAAATCAACAGAAATGTCATATGAAACGCACTGGTTGGTCAAGCACGCTCGGAGACAGAAAGCTTATTTTCAACAGCAAAAACAGTACGTGTATTATGCCGGACTTACCTTCAAGTTTGACGCTAAGAATTGGCAAACTGATGTCTGACATATTGCTCAGAATTCGAACATTTAGAAGCTTTTGCTTTCCGATTCAAGAGTGAAATCTCACGTTCATTTTCAAAGAAGAGAAGAAGAAAAAGAAGATGGGGATAAGTTCTGTGAAACTTTTCTGTCTATTTTAAAGTATGGAGCGCAAGCTTATTCTTGGAAAGGATCCACAAATAACGCTCATAAAATATGCAATGAGTGCCACGTGTACTTTGGAAACCAGTATAGCCTTGGAAATATTCAAAGAGTGCTTTCCACAACATTGGAAGATAGCGTAACCTACAGCTATTTATTGGTGCATGCTATTCATTGATGTACGCTATCCAGCGTAACTTACAAACATTGGAAGACAGCGTAACCTACAACGTAATCTACAGTTATTCATTGGTGCATGTTAGTTTTCAACACAAAATTATACTAAACAGAGAATTCTTGAATATTTATTTCAATAAGGCATTGATGGCCTTACAAAACAAAAAAAAAGAGGGAAAGAAAGGGGTGCAACAAAGTCACGCTCTATTTTCCAGAGCGGCTAAGTTTGACGCCTAACTCTTCTATGCTTTGGATCCCCATGCGGTACAACAGAGCAGCGAGCATTTCACGCTTCTCTGTGAGGCTCCGCCCATCAGAAGTAGAGGAGCCGTCCAGACCGAAGTAACCCAAGAAATTCTTGGCTAACTGCGTGGGGTCATCTTTGAACTCGATGACGAAGGGCTCTGGTTCTTTGCCTCCAAAGGTGGGGTCACCATGGGCACAGAAACCTAATTTTCGTGCTTCTTCTTCAGCCGCTTCCTTTGGAGTCATGGTTACAAGAAATATGAATGTCAAAAACTGAATTTTCTAAGTTTATATAACAAAGCTTGCTGGCGGTTCATATTCCTCCATAAATCAGATTCAATCAGTCTCGAAAAATGAAGAGTCATCATGACATTTAATAAATTCATTTTTGCATAAACAGATTTAATGCCAGCGTGTCAAGACTCATTCCCACTTTTTTATTCAAAGTAATTTCGAACTTTTGAAACTCATAAAGTTCGAAAACTTTGAAGGGGGTCTTGTAGGATGTGGAAAATTATGATACGCTGTCATACGCTCAAGGCCATACGCTTATCAAAAGCCATACGCTCAGTGAATATTTTATTATTTTCAGGGATGACAGTACGGCATATATTTAATAAAGGATGAATCTAACACGTCGTCTTTCGGGCAAGGACAGCTGTCCAATGGAGACTAGCCGTCGTATAGGTTTTCAAAGAGCCGGTTTTGTCTTTTGCGAGGACAGCTCAGCATGTCTCATTAATGCAAAGCCATCATTACTGTCAGTTTTGACAGTCTGTCAGCCGTCATATCTGCAGTCACGACGCTCGAGAAAATCTTTTGACAGTTATTTGAAGATATGGCGTATCAGAGAAGATTGATAATGGCCACGTGGCCATTTCTTCAGTGAGCGTATGAAGTCTATACGACTCCTTTCTTCTTCATTGAGCGTATGAAGTCTATACGACTCCTTCCTTCTTCAGTGAGCGTATGAAGTCTATACGACTCCTTCCTCATCAAGTGAGCGTATGACTCCTTTCTTCTCCAGTAAGCGTATCAGCTTTATTTTTTTTACATCATCCAAGTCAGCGTATAACTCTCCTTCAACGAGGCAGCGTATTACAGCAACCATATCCAGGATTACAGTCAACACACGTTCTCACGTGTCCTGTACCCAGTTATCCACTTCTCTAGAAGTTATGCAACGTGGCATCCATGCCATCAATCTCTCCTGAACATGCTCCACTACTTTCAACCGCACGCTAATGTGTCTCCATCAGAATTAGCCACGCGTCCCTGCTGTTATGCACACGTCAAGTAACTACCTGAGCGTATGCTTAAGGACAGTTATCCTGAACTCTATAAAAAAGAGTTTCTTCATCTTCATCAGAGACTACAGTCAATTTCAGAGAGAACAGAGAGATTGCCCAGTTGCTGTCCATGTTCTTCAAAGTTCGAGTTTTCTTCATCGCATCGTCCAAGGGATAAAGTAATCGTCTTCTAGATTAGATTCCTACAGTTGTAATTTTCTCAGATACAAAATAAATAAAGTAAATTTATTTATGGAAAACATGCATTATGAAAATATTTGTTTTAAAAATATTCTTAGCAAATTTTGTTGATCATTCTTTGATTATTATTTGGGTATTTACCTTTCTTATACTTAGGGTTTTTGGATTTTGATGTTGTTTGATGATACTGCATATATTCCTTTAAATCTAAGTTCTTAAAAGTAAAGAATATTTTGGGAACAAGCCGAAAGGGTCATTCTGTCATGCATGTGTAAATAGTCTGAAGCGACATGGTGTACTAGTGTTCGGACTACCGCTAGCTAGAAACTGGCCCCTACAGCTAATCCAAAGTGATCAATACTTTATAATATTAAGATTTATTAAGGTCTACTTACAACCATTGTCTAATTCTGGATCCAATGTACTGTACACGATCCCCTAAGTTCCAGAATATATCAGAATATTTAGCCCTATATTTTGAGCTACAAAATTTTTATTATTATTGTCCAATGATGTTTTTGTAGCACATGAGAATACATGTAATTGATATATCATACTTCTCATGTCCTTAGCTACTATGGTTTGAGCTTATGTGTTGAGATTTTCTATTTCTAGAGAATACACTTATTTCATAATGGCTATAATATTTTGTATTCTCTAGATCGATCTATTATTTTATTATCTTCGGTTAACCTCATTACTTGGCAAAGAGATTTGTTTTATTATGTTTTCATGAATATCTTTTTAGCCTCATTTTGAGAAGAGCATAACTCTTTTATTTAAGTTATCCTCTTGCTCTTATTCTTGCTTAATAAAGAGTATATAAATAATTTTGATCATTCAAAATGTTTTACCTTTATTTTGAACTCTATCTTTAGTGTTAGTGACTTAAGATTTAATGAGCACATTTATCCTGTTAATGGCCTACCTCATTAATCTTAATTAGTTATGTAGCTTGTTTATTTGCGATGTATTGTTAGGCTACATAATTTTTGTTCACTTTCACCCATCTAGCTATCTTCCTGAATTTTAATCTATATGTGATATGCTAGTTTACAAAAACAAGATTTATAAATTTTCTTGATGAGATTTGTATTCTATTTTAGATACATATGTTTGGTCTCTAAAATTAGTTTGACAATTTTTTTATTTTAATCTTGTTTCCATTGAGATTTGTAATTCATCGCTTTAACTTCCTTCCATACTAGTCATTGGTAAGCATCTCCTAAATTTCTCTCATCTTTGAGTCATAATTTTATCGTATTATCATATTACATCTTTTTAGATTAAATCTATAATAATTTAAATGAGATTGACTCTTTACCCATATTTTCCATTAATTTGTAAGATTTTATTATAAATATGGATTTGAGATTTTTTCTTGATGAGATTCGTTGGATCATGTTTACTTTTATTGAAAAATGATCCAAATGGTTGAGTAGTCCTACATTATCTAATTATATGGTTATCAAGTTAATTTATTACTCTACTTTGACTACTCATGGATTATCACATATGCTCTTTGCTATTTGAACTTCATTGGTTTTCCATTTAGTATTAGCAATGTTGGATTATTAACCTGTTGATGGGTACATATGTGCTAAAACATACATAGTCCATGCAAAGCAATAAATTGGTTGATCATTTCTTAATTAGATAATTATGGACATGATATTTTAGTTTTATTTTTTTTATTTTTGAGCTACATTTTGACTTTAATCATGATTGATTTAATTGACTTTCTTCATTTTCATGATGATATTTTTCTCAAAAGGTAACATATGTTGATATATCATATTTAAATATGAGATTCTTCTATATAGGTTAGTGTATGTCATCCTTTGATTACGTGTGTTAAAATGGAATATTCTTTTGATTTCTCATCTTTAGTAGCTATTAAGTGGATATCTCTTCTTGACTAAAGATGACATTATTCGTTTTATGACGATTTTATAGCCTTATATGCATTGAGCTAGTGGGAGAAATCCATAGTTGATTTACCACTAGATCTTAAAGTTATCATTTTTTATGCTATAAGTGTTTTGGAACTCGATACACATATTTTGAGGGGGAGCACATTAATTTGTCCAATTCATTTATACCCTTTAATATGTCGTATACCTAATTCATCTGAGACCCATATTTTCATCATTATTCATATCTTAGTCATTGAGGTCATGATATTATTATTTCGAAAAAGGTCTATGAGAGTATATGTAATTGTTTTCAACATATTATCTCTCTCTTTTATATGAGTTAAATAAGTCATCTCGTTAATATTAACTTTCGTATCTTATCTTGATGACTATTGTGCTTTCATTAATTTAGCTTTCCTTGTATGCTTAATTGATTTAGCTTTCCTTGTTGAGGACTTACCCAAAATTTATGATTGCATCTATATTGGTAATAGTTTGAGGGAGAGCATTCAAGTCGACTGAATTTCTCTTTCTTAGGCATTTTTCTTCTTTGCCTTCATATTTATCTAAAGGGTATTCATGTAGCATGATGAGGTAATTGAGTTCAAATGCATGAATTTGGATAAGCAAATAGAATTGCAAATAATGGGGTTATTTTATATCAATTGCTCTATTTTACATTGATCATTCCTTTACTTATCTGTGGACAATTGTGACTATCATGGTTTCATTGATCAATTTTTTAAGTTTATGTAATTCAATATCTCAATTGGTATCTTTCTTCTTTGATATCTATTATTTACTCCCATTGTTCTTCATTTAGTATACATTGATCATGACTGTCCATGCCTTTCTCATGCTCTGATTCATTTAATTAAGATTGATTTTATTTTCTATCCTTTTACGGGGAGCTTTACTTTGTGTCTATTTTGCTAAGTGACAAAAGAGGGAGGAACATGTGATGTGATAATTTAAGTGATTGTATGTCACTCTCCGATCCTGGAATACGTATTTTAATACGTAAACCGATAAATTGTATTTACCTTGTATTTATACGATATTTATTATGCTGTATTTTTTTTCATGCATTTCCCAAAATATTCGATAAAATAATATTTCGTAATTTATTTTCTGCATTTGGGCCTACAGTTTTGGCTCATTTGGGTAACCTATTTTTGGTTCACCAATGGTTCATCATGAACCCTTTGGTTCATCATGAACCCATGGGTTCAAGATTCTATATAATAACTCATCTTATTCTCTCTCCTCTCATTTATTTCCTCTCATTTATTTCCTCCACCAACCAAGGCAAGTGCCAACTTGCTCAAGAGATGGATCAATAAATTTTTGTTAATATTTTCGTACAAAAATTATTTGTCAAAAATGTTCTTTTCCTCATTCTATACTAGTTTAGAACTTGAAATTTTCTATTTTGAAGCTTTAATTTTTGTAGATCTAAGTTTTAACCATTTTCGGATTTTCTTGGTTTTGATCTAGCAAACTTCATTATTTTTAAGTTTTGAGTGTTCCATGTTATAAAAAATTTTGTTCTACCCCATTTTGACCTATAGAAGTCCCAATTTGGGCTTAGGATGAGGATTTTATGGTCCTTAGAAGTTCTAGGGCTCATGGTGTTCTTGCTCTCAGCCAAGAGGAAGGAAATGACCCTGTAGCAGTTGGCGCACGCTGCCCGCTTGACCCCAGCGCTTTTTAGCGATGGGTGCAGCTCTCTCGTGGCCCAGCGCCTTTTGGCGCTTGGAGCCTGACCCATCCCTGCGCGCTTGATCCCCTGCACGCTTGATCCCTGCGCGCTTGATCCCTTGCGCGCTTGATCCCTGCGCGCTCTGATCCCCTGCGCGCTTGATCCCTGTGCGCTTGATCCCTGCGCACACTTGACCCTGCGCGCCCTGACCCAGCGCACTTGACCCCTGCGCACACTTGACCCCAGCACGCTCTGACCTGGACTCCCCCATATTTTATATTTTTATATATATATATATATTATATTGCTTATATATATGTAAATGTTTATGTGTGCTATATATCCTTACGCCTTTTGTCCTGAACATGATATGAGCACTAATGTGACCCCGGTGAACAAAGTGTTCCTACCTGATACTTGTACCTGAATGTCCCAGTTCTTGTTCATGCTCGACAAATGACTCGTAACTCCACGTGGCATATTTGCAATGATGCATTACACTAAGGAGGGTAGAACATGTTGACATACTGATTGACATGGATCCTCTCTTGGGGTACTCGTACTTGAGTTCGACTTTTAGAAGGATAATCATGCAGGCCACAGCATGTGAGTCCAAGATTTCACCTAGGGATAAACTAGGCGACTAAATATACTAGATGCATGGGGAGGGCAGAATTCCGAGATCGTGTTATACCAGCCGCCTTGAGATATTGTCTCGACGCGCCGGCTGGTCTCCACGGATACTGTGTCATCTGCAACGAGTGGATGACTGTATCCGATTAATTCCTGCTATATATTATATGTCTTGGCAAGGTGCCCTTACGAGGGACCTGTGCTCAATGATATCTGTCTACGCGAACCCCTGGGTTGGCTAGCCTTGCTGGAAAGATACGATCTGAGGATTTCTAATAACATGACGCGAGGATAACCCCGTCCCACTAGAAACTCGTAGACTTGATTGGCCGTGGAAAATGACTTGCGTGTATCTTATTACCTTCCGTGAATAACTGAGGAAAGCGGACTGTCATGGTACGTGATCCAACCCATGTTCTTGTTTGATTGTTGGGTTGGTTATCGTACTATGACAGGCTGTGGACCGAAGTTATGAACGGAAGGCTTATTCTGGTTGTGAAGTGCTACTTCTGTGAATGACTGAGAAACATGGTCTTTCATGGTATATGATCCAACCCATGTTCTTGTTTGATTGTTGGGTTGGTTATTGTGCTGCGATAGGCTATCGACCGAAGTCACGATCTGGAGATTTTATTGTTTATACCTTTTAACTTATGTGAAAGTTATAGAGTACGACACGTCCCGACTCCATACGGCACCTTTTGTCCTTGTTTGGTTGTAAGGGTGCCATATGGGTTCGAGGATGTTGCGCTACCCTATAATAGTAGCTTAAGTATTACTATTATCAATCATTCTATTAATTGGGTTTTTAATCTTAACTCTTGTGCCCTTTTGGCGGTACTTGCTATTCGGGGCTGACCCCGCTTGTTTTGTTTGGCCAGATCTCGTAGCAGAGCCGGAGGACACGATCTTCCTTCCTGACATCCTTGGTGCATACTAGGAGCATGACGGTTCGGGGACTCGAGTGGATTTCTTCTCCACCACTCCTGCCTTTACTTTGTGCGGCGTTTAGCCACCGGCACCTGTTAGTCGAAATACTTGATATTTTGTGTCAGTACAGAATTGTAAATAAACAGACTGCAGCTGTATATAATTTTGTACTCCTGACTCTCTGAGATAGCTAAATTATAAAGCTAGTCTCTCATGATCATTTTGATGAAGCGTCGGGGACGCCTTACTGCTTTATCTTTAATGTTCATTTAATTGCTGATGTGACTTGATTGATTGAGACACAGAACTCTGTGGGACCATAGGAGACTTGATTGTAGCATGTACCCCCTAGTCTCTCGACAGCCACGATCGCCGTATGACGTTACGTACCTCATATGGAGTAGCTGGCCTAGTCCGTCTCCGTATTTCGGTACTGGGGCATGACAAGGTTTTAGTGGTGGCCCATGTAGGTCTATTTTTCAGACTTGTGGGGTATTGCAAACTATTAGGAGTCTCAATCAAAACTTGTTCCCCTTGGAATTCTGTTTCGAATTCTCTGTCCTTGCCTTGATCTCTAACCTGACTTGTATCCTCGAAATCTTCCTCGTTCGGACTTGATAATCTTATATCTTTCTCTATGAGGGTGCTTCATTCTCAGTAGCGGGTGAGGCCCATGAGGAAGAGCAGCGAGAGCATGGCTCGACTGGGCACCAACAGGGGAGAGAACCTTCCCCAGGGCGGACACGAGCAGAAATGGAACCAGAGGCAGTGCAGCCGCAGGTTATTGAAACTCCTGTAGCACCAGCAGCGACGGCAGTACCAGATGCCGTAGCACTTCTGGAGATCATCCGGGGGATTCTTGTCACTCACCAATAGCAACAGACTCAGCAGCAGGAGCAGAACGTGTTGCTGAACCAAGGGATTCAGTTAGCTCTTGAGAGGAGTGCCGGGGTTGACTCGGGAGCATCAGGAAGGTTCCGTCGCTTGAACCCGAGGTATTTTGATGGCACGGAGGATGCCATCACTGCGGATGCATGGATTCAAGACATCGAAGCCATTCTTGTGGCAGCCAAGGTTCCAGATGATGAGAAGGTTGATCAGGTCAAATTAGTACTTCAGGATCTTGCCCGCGACTGGTGGGCATCAGAAGAAGTTGGTATAAGACGCCCTGTTCGTTGGACCACCTTCAGTGAAAGATTCAAGGCCAAGTATTTTGGCGTAGTAGCTCGATATGACACTACACCAAAATAGTCAATTTGTAACACAATTTTTTTACTATTAGTAACGGTTATTACCGTGACACACTTATAACGATAACAACCGTTACAATGACTTAAAAACCGTTACTAAAAATTTAATTTTGTATTTATTTTATTTTTATAATTTTTGTAATGCTAAAAACTGTTACGAATCATACAAAATTGAGATAGCTTACAAAATGAAAAGAAAAACTTCCCGCACTCATTTTTATCTTTCCCTCTCTCACGAGAGCTTTCCCTCTTTTTACTCGAGCTCCCCCCTCTCTCTCTCTCTATCTTCCCCTCTCAATCTCGGATATCGACGAATAGAAACCCAAAATCTGCACCCAGATCCGACACGCAAATGGTAAGGGCCGGCGACTACGAGTGGTCGATGCTCCGACTGGCCATTCTTTCTCATCTCCTCGTCATTGCCCTAATCTTCCTCTGGAGGTACCACTTCGGCCCCTACGCCATCCGTTCTCGTCCACTCTTCCATTCAACAGTGGTCGGGGATTGCCGTAGCGATCGAGCGGATCGTCGTGTAGGATTCTGTCAAGCGCACGAGTACGAGTCCTTTATGAATACGTTATTTTTTGATTAATTGTGATTTTTTTGGTTGTTATTCTGCGGTCAGGTGTGTAGTACAACAACATCAAGTTCCAAGTTTGGGATCTCGGTATGCTCCATGTTTCGATTTATTTAACTTGCCCTAATTTTTTACTTTTTTTCTTTAAATTTAGGGTTTAGTTGAATCAGGAATCGCACCAATTTAGAATAAAATTTAAAAATTCTTGCATACAAATTTGGTGAATTGATGATATTCTTTTGTTATTGGCTACGCGTATGAATTGATGATGTGCTTTTTTTTATAAAACCAATCCACAACATAGAAGATGCAACTAATTATTTAGTTATTGGAGATATTAGGATGTATGCAACTAGTATATTTTGAGCCTAGGAAGCACGGACAGTTCAAATTTCATGTCCATGTTCATGTTGCATCATGTCGGACGTGTTGGATATTGCCACAAACACTCCAATTTATTTATAGAACCCATATTTGTATAACTACAACTTATGTTTGTACTGTCTGATCAAAGTTGTCGACGTGACACATTATGAAATATAATTTATTTGTTTCTTGTGTGTTGTACAAAATTGATAGACAAAGTTGCTGCTATGAATTGATAATTTGTCCCATATTTCTTCTATTTTAACAGATAAGTGGTTTTCTAAGAGTCGTTTCATTGGCCTATATGGTTGAGTATTCTCCTTGATAGAGTTGACTAACTAATTTCTTCGTCATATAATAGAAGATTCTGCTTGATTGCATCGTTGGCATTCTTTGTGTGATGGAGATCTGGTTTGCATTTCAACGTAGTTGAGTTGTTTTTTAATTTAGTTTATTTCTTTTTCTTTTAGTTAGTTTGGGAGTTTTATATATTTAAGTCTATTTAAGTCAGAGTTTTGTTAGCTTACAATTTTACTTTATTGAGACAGTTGTTTACCAAATCTATAATCTATAAATATGATGTACATTAACCTAACTTTCATTAAATGAATCATTGATTTGAGATTTTATTTAAGAGATGCATGCAAAATACAAATTGGTATGAAGCTAATGGGGTGCCGAAAACTAGGTCTGAAGCCTAAAAGTCCTTAATTCTAACCCTTCTTCTTCCCTAATCTATCATGAAATCAATAGTCAAAATTGGTTAATTTTGTATTTTCTTGCCTCTCAGTAGGATTCTGCTTGTTAGGTATTCATACTTCGCTTACCATTTTATGTTCATGATTAACCTTCTGTCTTAGAATGAATTGCTAGGAAAAGTTTTAGAAATAATCACTCTCCTGTCTTTCTGATTCTGATTCTGATGGTGTAGGTGAATTTATAATGATGGAACTTGCTCGAACTGTCAAGGATGTAGTTTTTACATCACTTGTCCTTTTCTAAAACTTGCTAGACAAAAGCTATTGCCTTATTATTTTTTACCTAGTATCTCTGTGTATCAAGTGAATATGTGAATATGTGAATATACTTTGAGAGAGGGAACTAACTTTTCTGCACTCAAAGCTAAGTAGTTTTCCTATCTAGATGGTTGGAGTTTAGCATTTATAGTTTAAAACTTTTGCAAAGTCTTCCATTGCTATGGTTGTTCGATAAATGTCGGCTCCACTATTTGTCAAGTGAACTTACACCTTCATCTAGGCTAGATCTGAAGGGGCTTTCTTGAAAGTTCATAAGGGTGACTTGGTTATTCTTACCATGTTATTATCCTCATCAGGGCCCATTCATGCATTTCAGATATATATGTTGCATGTTATGATCAATACTCCAACCGAATTCTAATACTAGATATCCCTGAAGTTAAAGTCCAAATAAGGACATGAGATGTTATTCTTTCAATGCAGGTAGACCTGTCTTCGGATTGTCTATTGAAATTAAGGTACGGAAGATTCCATGTCATTCTTGTTAAGCATAAGTCTATATTGATTTGCACATGATTTACCTTTTGTAAGGATGTAATATGTTATATGGGACATGTTGATTGAAGCAGTAAATTAGATATGATCTAACCTATGTTTGATGCTACGTTGAAAGTGTATTCATCAAAGGTTGAATGCATGGATGAAGTTCCAGTTAGAGGTTGGCTATCGAGCAGCTGACATAATACCTCTTATGAACATGACTGGGCACTTGGCAAGGTATGCAGACCTACACTACAATCAAATATTTTAGCTACCCATCTAGCAATATAAAAGAATTCCTTTTGCTTGATTACAATCAAACATGTTTCCCCTCTCTTGTAAGTAATAGGCCTTATGGAAACTATCACAACACAATGGGCTTTAGTAATTAAGGAAACCTTAGGAGTTATATGCTGAAAATTCTAGAAATATTCCCTCTCCGGGTGGGGGAGCTTCCAAGTGGCCATGTTATAGTAAACAATGCTGGAAGTGATTTAATGAAGGGATATTACGGGTGAAACTTCTTATAATAAATTTTCCATCTGAATTTTTAGTTATATAGTATCTTTTATTTTCTAAGCATCCTTTTCCATCTGTCTTAGGCAACTTCTATCATCTAAGTGTTGTATTGCCTCAAAAATTTCAGTTTGCAAAAGTTAAAAAAGTAAAGAACATAATGAGGATTCATACAGATACGATAGGTACCTTCTTTTATCTGATTTTGAGTAAGATTTAGTTAATAGGATGATATTGATCTGAAACACTCTTTGGAGGAAGTTTACAAAGGATGAACAGAACAAGTGCATATTGTCTGAGGATGGAGGCCTTACTTGCAGCTGGGAGGCATCATCTCCCCGAGCATCGGCAAGCTTCACAGGCTCCAGATTTGTAGATTGAGCAGTAAGTTTCTTAAGTGATGTTAAATGATGACCTTTTCTCCTTTCAAATTTGTAGATTGGCATTATTCTGGACATGGTTATGGTGCAAACTCCAGGGACATCCAAAGTTATATATTCTGGCATCCCTTTAGTTAAATCTATTAAGTTTCCGGTTCGTGTTGGATGGAACTGGCACATTTGATAACTGTTCTTGTCCTTTTTTGGACTATTTTTATCTAGTTATAGCATGTTTGACATACATTTTAGCAATCCTTATTTCTCTTGGAGGTTGGTAAGTTTAATAAGTCATTTATGTTTAACATACAGTTTATTTATAAATTAATATAGTGGTTTCAGTTTACTTCATGGGTTTATTGCTAATGTCTTTCTGATCAACATATATCATAACTGCCCCATATTGCCTATTCTACCTTACTTGATATTTACTCGTGTAAAATTCCTACATTCTGAAACAAACTTATGATTGTGGCAAGCTTATTAACTCCACTAAGTGTTTGATAATAGAAGTTCCTTGTGTGCTTTGGCCGCCTTGTCTTTTTTAATCAAAGACAAGTGCTATTGGACAAGGCTTTGCCTATTGTAGTTAACTAGCAAACATGCCAAACGAAAATGACAGCAACCTTGACCCCAAAAAATAGGACTAGTAGGTTACATGTCTCCCACTTTGTGTTTGGGATGGATTTCTTGGTATATTTGTTTCTAGCTATGAAAATAGTGACAAATAGGCTAAGATAGAGAGAAAAGCTTTATAATATCAGAGATATCAGAGATGATATAAATTATGCTTGATGAAATGAATGAAATTCTTCCTTTTCTTAAATGTTGAAATTTTATAAAAGAAAGAGGTATTGATCCTCAAGCCAGGTAACCTTCAACTCTCCTCTCAATAAATTTCATTTTTTTGTAAATGTCAGACAACTCAGAAAGTAAATTATTCCAGGAAGATTTCATGTGGTTGGAAAGGTGTAGATTGGATGTCCAGGAGGAGGGAATGAGGAAGATTGTTCATAGCCTTAGTATTTTGAATCTTGGTGCATGCTTTTACTACCTTCAACATATAATATTAATCATCAATGATCATTTTGTAGTAGCAATTAGAACTGGCCTTTGAATTAATAAGTAATTTGTTTGACAAACGTTGCATTCATACAAGCTTTAGTTCATCAAATACATACCTATAAGCTTCTAGTTCGTCTTTTAGTTATTTTTCTATCGTCATTTATTATATTAGGCTATTAGCTCTAGTTGGCTTATTATTTTGTCTTTATGTACAGTTGAAGGGACTCGACACACTGAAGCATCTTCGTGAAACATCTCCATACAGAGCCCAGTCGCAATGGTGGTGGTTTTGAATATCATGATAACGAATCCACGTTCTTGATTTCATGGTAATAAGGATATGGATTATGATTCTGCTGCTATAGTAAGGCTAGGTAATGTCATTAAGTTTGCATTTGTCGACTTTTTGGTATTTTTCTACTTTTTATATGTTGGATCATATCCCTCTGGCTTTGTACTTGGATCCCCTAGAACATAATACATGGCTTCATCCCATTTCCCATCACCATTGCTACCTTTTCGCCTGTTTTATTGTCTTGCACAAATTATCCATGCACCTGCTTATCCCAAGAAACAATCAGTAACAAAAAGGGGAAGATAAATCATTATGCACAACTATGACATCCAAACATAAGCAATTCAATTACGTGATAATTTACTTACTATGGTACGGAAGTAAAATAAATTAAGTAGGCACCCTAACTAAAATTCCAGCAATTAACAACGGCTGTTTAAATTTTGATATACATTATTCACCTAAAATTGGTGCTGATGAGTCGAATGCTACACCTTACTGTTTCCAGTTTCGTACTTAAGTTGATGAAGATTGTTTATTTTAATAAGTTAAGCCAATTTGCATAAAGAAGGAAATTTCATCTTTCATTATAAGGGCCAAAAAGTCACTGTACAAGCCATATGCCATCAGATGGTTGAGATACACATACTCCAATACGAACATAAAAGTTGCAGACTACTCTGACAAATAGGAAAAGCTCCCAAATGTGACCCATGAGGGGCAAAGGTTTGATGAGAGGATGAGACTGAAGGAAAAGATGATACAGAAAATAGGTCATCTTCTCTTAGTAAGAAAGATCGGAATCAGTCGAGTTTGTTATTTTACAAGTTCGCCTGTTAAATGTGCCTCCCTCCCATAGAACAAATAGGTTGATACAGCTCACCATACAACTAGTAATTATTATTCCATAGCTATTTGTTCATATTTTCAAGTTCATTTTTGGATGGGCAAATCATTTGGTTGCTTTAGATTACCAAGCCGTCTGTTACCCTGCATGTGGTAAACGTCCAGATTACTATCAATCTGGCAAGTAATTATATGCAGTGAATATAAGCCTAGTATATTAATAAAACTGAATCAGTAATATGAAAGGCAAAAACGACGCTTCTTTAGTAGTTCTTGTCCAAATAATTTTCAGAAAAACTAGTGCTATTAATCATTTTGGAGACGAGTTAAGAAACTCGCAAGTTCTTTACTGTGCAATTAACTACATGCTCTTAATTATACCTGGCTGAAATTTACAATATCTACATATGAAAAAAGTTGGAACTTTAGTCAGCATTCCACTTCCAATGAAAGGTTCCAAAATAAAATTAAAAAATTGTGCAGTAATATCTTGCAGATTGTAAATGTTTCCATTCACACCGTATGCCACAACTCACAAGTACCTGATTAGGATTTCTGTCGATGATGGACTGTTCTTTAAGTATTGGCCATCGCCACGAATGCGCATAGTACCATAGTGATCACAGTATATTTTTCCAAGTATGATGTTATAAATAGCCTTACTTGGTAATTGACCTCTCCCCCTATTTGTGATAATTTCATCCTGTAAGAATAAAAGAACAGCAAAACCTTAATCCCATATATTGGGTCCGACTAATAGCATCTCTAAGGTGTCACCGAATAAGATATTGCCCGACAACTATCCTGCTTGATTCTGTCGTATGCTTCCGATGATGTATCTGTGAGAGGGTTTCCTATGATGTATCTGTGAGAAGGTTTTAATGTTCGTACTGCCCTCTTTGAGAAGAAGTTGTGAAGTTTATCTTACGTGCATCCACATTGTCCAAACCAGTTTCTTGCCATACCTGTGAATGTAGTTTGTTGTCTGATTGCGTTTGGGCACAGTGAGGGCAGATTTTGCTGTTAGCCTTTACTTATTTCTGAAATCAATCTTGAATGCCTCATCTTGCCACTGCATATTACAGGGAGGCGTATATTGTATAAGGTTCTATTATCTCCATGGCATGCATTCATTAGTTTACATATGTCCTCTAGACTTCTCTCAAGTTATTCCTAAGTATTGACTGATCTCCAGAATCACTATGTAGGTATAGTAGAAAAGACGGCGAAAAAGCAAGTATATTTGTTGAAGATGAGGTTCACCAACATGAGATATTGTCTTTCTTGCTCTTGGTTATGAAATTTAATTTCAAAGTTATTTGAATGGGAGACTGACAATGCTTCTATCTTCTTTTGTATGTTTTTCTCTTATTGTGTTCCTGTGATTCAGTGTGGCCATGGAAACACAGATGATGAGCTAAACCCGAAGTGTGTGTCCTCTCTTATGGGAGTGAAGATGCAGGGGATTGCTGCTGGTTTATGGCACACTGTCTGCATATCAGATAATGGTGATGTGTATTCATTTGGCGGAAATCAGTTTGGGCAGCTTGGTACTGGTTCAGAACAGTCTGAGGTAATATACAATTTTTTTTACTAGTGCTTAAGTTGCCTATTAGTTAATGCAGCTGAAATATCAACATAAAGGATACAACAGTTACTAATCAATGCAACTCAAATGAGAAAACCGCCGCCACTTGGAAGAATGTCTAAAGAATGATCATTCTTTTCCTTTTTTACAGACTCTTAACCAGACTTTTGGAAGCCCATTGTCTGGAGAATAAGAATGCTAAAGTTGAAAATTGCCATCTCTCAAGCCTTTCACGTCCTCATCTATTTCACTAAAACTATTTTCTAATGAAGTCTTCTATACTGATACAAATTTTTTCTTTATTGATTTTTTGTTCACAACCTAGGTCATGATAATTTTGATAACTTGAGGCTTGCGGAGCAGTTCCAGAAGCAAGCACCTGGTGCAGCTATATCTTAAGAGGATGACAATGATGATGGTCTCTGAGCTTTTTCTTGGAGAGACATTTGAAGAGGTTGTGGGGGAGAAGGGTGATTCTTTAGAGTCCTTTTTGAGTGTAGTATTTACACTTTTCAGTAACCAACCAACTTTCTTCATTCCATATATTTTTTATTTTTTTTTCAGAAGTCTCTATGTTGAGATAACTCGTCCTATTTTTTGAATTATGTTATGTGGTTTGTTCAAACGAATTGCCAAAGAAAAATCTTTTTCTCTATCTGATGCTGCATGGTATGAGGTGCTTCGATGTTTCTATACCAATTTTGTTTGTTTCGTTCAGTCATTGCAAGAATAGTAAAGTATCTACTTACAGAGCTTGAAGTCCTGATTTCTATTAGTTCATATGCAATGAAGAGATTGTAGCAAAGTTTTTTTTTGGCTTTGGTTTCACCACTCTATTCTTTTATATATGTTAGATTAGATTGGTAGAAGGATATTGTTGCTCATAATGTAATTTATTTACTTGTATAATTAATTACTTGCCATTGGGAAGCTAGTGTGCATTTTCAAATTATATTTTTTTTTCTTCAATAAATAATTTTTGTAACAGTTATAACTGTTACGAAGAGGAAAATAGTAACGGAAGAACGCATTTTTGTAATGGTTATAACAGTTACAAAGGTAAATTTAGTCACGGTTATAACTGTGACAAAAACCGTGGCAAAATTTATTTTCGTAACGGTAGTAACCGTGACAAAAATTATTACAAAAATTAGCCACGCCTAATTCGTCACGGTTATTACCGTGACGAAAATAATTTGTCACGGTAATAACCGTTGGCATTTGCCTATTTTGGTGTAGTGTGAGCTCCAGCAGAAGTTTATTAGTCTCAAGCAAGCAGGCAAGACCGTAGATGGGTTTGCAGCAGAGTTCTGCAGATTGTGCCGTTTCGCACCAGCAATGGTGGCAACGGAGCCAGAGAAAGCTATGAGGTTCCAGCAGGGACTTTATTTGGAACTATTACAGCTTGTTGAGGGACACAACTACCAGACGTTTGAAGCTGTTTTGACGGCCGCTCGGAGGCACGAGCTTACCCAGCAGAGGTTGGCATCGAGGACAGGAGGTCAGAAGAGGTCCCATTTCCAGGTTGGAGGAGGAATAACGCAGCGAACATCGGCACCAGCACCCGGTGTAAGTATTCATGATGCAGGAGCGCCGCGGAGGACGGCCATGTCAACTAATACAGCGCCAGTTCGGCATCAGCAGCCGAGGAACCAACAGCAGCGTCAGGGAGCACCCAGGGCTGTACATTCTGTGGGAAGGCAGGGCACACGAGGGAGGTGTGCCGGTCAGCGAATGGCTTATGCTTGAGGTGTGGTAGTTCAGACCACCGTATCTCCACTTGTCCTGTGATGCAGAGGCCAGGAGGGCCAGCTCAGCAGTTTCCAGCGTTGCCAGCTCCGGTGGCAACCTCGAGTGGAGGGCCAGTATTAGCAGTAAGGCCCCTAGCCCAGCGTCTACCAACGCAGGCTCAGATGTTCCGCCAAGCACAGGAAGCCGGAGGCCCTCAGAGGCAGCAACAACATGGTCGAGGAAGGCCGTAACAATGGGCTCTGCGGGGCCAGGGCCAGGCTCTCACATTATCCTTGGGAGAGGCTCTAGCGTCTAGTAACGTGGTGGCAGGTAAAATTCTCGTCACCTCATTTCCCGCTGTAGCATTATTTGATTCAGGCGCTACTCATTCATTCATCTCTGCACAATATGCTACACGGATTAGATTAGAGTTTGAGGCATTGCCGGAGAGGATGGATATACTCACCGGCAATGGACTCGTAGAAGTTAGCAGGGTGCGCTTTTCATGTCCGGTAGAGGTGTGTGGGCATTTATTGCCCGTATCATTGATTGAATTTCCTATGGGGAATTTTGATGTTGTTCTTGGCATGGACTGGTTGAGAGACAGTCATGCGACAATTGATTGTAGAGGAGGTAGGGTCATATTCAGCGTTCCTGGGATGGAACAGTTCATCTTTACTCGAACCTTGAAAAATCAGGCCGGAGGCGTCATCTCAGCAGCAGTGTCAGAGCCAGGACAGATTCTGAGAGTGGTCAAAGATTTTTTCGACGTCTTTCCTGATGAGCTCCCAGGGATACCCCCAGTCAGAGAGGTAGAATTTAGCATTGAGTTGAACCCTGGAACGAGGCCTATTGCAGACAGAGTTTACAGAATGTCGCCGTCAGAACAGGATAAGTTGTATCAACATGAAAAAGAGTTGAAGTCTAAAGGATTCATCCGAGACAGTAAATCACCCTGGGCCGCGCCAGTGATTCTAGTTCCCAAGAAGGATGGGTCGACGAGGATATGCATCGACTACCACAAGCTGAATGCAGTAACAGTGAAGAATAAGTACCCACTACCAAGGATTGATGACCTGTTTGACCAGTTGAGCAAGGCCAGCGTCTTTTCCAAGCTCGATCTTCGGTCGGGATACTATCAAGTAAGAGTCCGAGAGCAAGACATACCGAAGACAGCATTCAGATCTAGATATGGGCATTATGAGTTTTTAGTAATGCCCTTTGGACTAACCAACGCCCCCGCAGTATTCATGGATTTAATAAACCGCATCTTTCTGCCGTATTTGGATAAATTTGTGGTGGTGTTCATAGATGATATCCTTGTCTATTCCAGCAGTGAAGAGGAGCATGAAAAATATCTTAGGACTGTCTTGCAGACATTAAGGGAGCATCAACTTTATGCGAAGCTTGACAAGTGTGAATTCTGGTTAGACCATATTTCGTTCCTGGGACATGTAATTTCTGGAGCAGGAGTGTCAGTGGATCCGAAGAAGATTGAGGCCGTAGAGCATTGGCCGGTCCCGAGAACGGTCGCAGAAGTGCAAAGTTTCTTAGGACTAGCTGGTTACTACAGAAGGTTCGTGGCAGAATTTGCCAAGATCTCTGCACCCTTAACGCGTTTGACGCACAAGGACGTAGAGTTTGTTTGGTCAGCTAGCTGTCAAGCATCATTTGAAGAATTGAAGAAGAGATTGATCTCAGCCCCGATCTTGACGCTTCTAGTATGAGCGGGAGGCTTTACAGTATATTGTGACGCATCAGGGAAGGGTCTTGGATGTGTATTGATGCAGCATGGAAAGGTGATAGCATATGCGTCTCGGCAACTTCGAGACCATGAGAAGAATTACCCAAATCACGATTTGGAGTTAGCAGCTGTGGTGTTTTAACTCAAGTTGTGGAGGCATTATTTATACGGGGATCGGGTAGAGATCTATACTGACCATAAGAGTTTGAAATACGTATTCACGCAGCGAGATTTGAACATGAGGCAAAGAAGATGGTTAGAACTGCTGAAGGATTTTGATTTAGATCTTCAGTATCATCCAGGCAAGGCGAATATAGTTGCAGATGCGCTGAGTAGGAGAGACAGTACCTTTATCTTGACCTCGCAGAAGCATATTTTAGAAGACCTTCAGAGTATAGGAATCGAAGTAGTTTTGCCAAGGGATATAGGAAGAATGACCAGTATACAGATTCAGTCAACCTTAGAAGAAAGGATAAGGACAGCACAAGCAGGAGATCCACAGATTCAGAAGTTGCGATCGGAATGTGAATCAGGTCGTAGGAATGAGTTAGTGATTCATGAAGATGGTATGCTCAGGTTTGGAAACAGACTCTGTGTACCGAGTGGAGACCTTCGGCAAAAAGTTATGTCCGAAGCTCATAGTTCTATTTACTCTATTCATCCAGGAGGAACGAAGATGTACCGAGATATCAGGCAGTACTTTTGGTGGAATGGCATGAAAAGAGAGATAGCGAGATTTGTATCCAAGTGTCTGGTATGTCAGTAGGTGAAAGCCGAGCAGCAGAGACCAGCAGGATTGCTACAGCCGCTTCCTATCCCAGAATGGAAATGGGAGCACGTTACGATGGATTTTGTGACCGGTTTACCTAGATCCCCGACTGGTAAGAATACAGTCTGGGTAATAGTAGATTGACTCACGAAGGTCGCTCATTTCCTTCCCTTTCGAGTTGGACAGACTACTGAGCAGTTAGCAGAAATGTACATGAAGCAGATAGTAAGGCAGTACGGTATTCCAGTTAGTATGGTATCAGATCGGGATACGTGATTTACTTTCCATTTTTGGCGGAGCTTACACCAAAGTTTGGAAACCAAGTTAAGATTCAGTACTGCTTATCATCCACAAACTGACGGGCAATCAGAAAGAACCATTCAGACGTTAGAAGATATGCTACGGGCGTGTACCTTGAATTTTGGCGGATCTTGGGAGGATCACCTTTATCTAGTGGAGTTCTCCTATAACAACAGCTATCAGGCTAGCATTCAGATGGCCCCGTTCGAAGCATTGTACGGAAGGAAGTACAGGTCCCCTTTGGCATGGGACGACGTCGGAGAACGAAAGTTGTTGGGGCCAGAGATGATCACGTAGACTGTGGAGATAGTTAAGTTGGTCAGAGAGCGCCTTCGAGTTGCACAGGACCGACATCGTCATTGGGCAGATCAGCATCGTAGGCCTCTAGAGTTTAGAGTTGGCGACCAAGTGTTTCTGCGGATTTCGCCTACTCGGGGTATCATCAGATTTGGAACCTGAGGAAAGCTTAGTCCAAGATACGTTGGTCCTTTTAAGATTCTTGCTCGGGTAGACGATGTGGCTTATCGACTTGCCCTTCTGCCTTCGTTAACTTTAATACATGATGTATTTCATGTGTCCCAATTACGTGGGTATGTCCCGGATCTGAGTCATGTCCTCGATCATTCTGAGTTAGTCATTGGTACCGACCTAACTTACGAGGAACAACCCGTGTCTATTTTGGACCGACGAGAGAAGGTACTCAAGAATTGGACGATAAGCCTTGTCCGTGTTTCTTGGAACCATCACTCTTCGGGAGAGTCAACTTGGGAGCGCGAGGACGAGATCAGATCTCGGTATCCGCATTTGTTTGACTAATGAGGTATATTTTTTACGCCTTATTGACACGATTCCATGCTTATCTGCACCTGCTTATTTTGTACTTTGTGATGTATGATAATAACTGCTAAGATAGTTAACTTGTATATGATTGTGCCTTGTTTACCCTGATTTCACTATCCTGTCTTGGCTGGAATTTCGAGAACAGAATTTTTCTAAGAAGGGTTGAGATGTCACTCCCCGATCCTGGAATACGTATTTTAATACGTAAACAGATAAATTGTATTTACCTTGTATTTATACGATGTTTATTATGCTGTATTTTTTTCATGCATTTCCCAAAATATTCGACAAAATAATATTTCGTAATTTATTTTTTGCATTTGGGCCTACAGTTTTGGCTCATTTGGGTAACCTATTTTTGGTTCACCAATGGTTCATCATGAACCCTTTGGTTCATCATGAACCCATGGGTTCAAGATTCTATATAATAACTCATCTCATTCTCTCTCCTCTCATTTATTTCCTCTCATTTATTTCCTCCACCAACCAAGGCAAGTGCCAACTTGCTCAAGAGATGGATCAATAAATTTTTGTTAATGTTTTCGTACAAAAATTATTTGTCAAAAATGTTCTTCTCCTCATTCTATACTAGTTTAGAACTTGAAATTTTTCATTTTGAAGCTTTAATTTTTGTAGATCTAAGTTTTAACCATTTTCGGATTTTCTTGATTTTGATCTAGCAAACTTCATTATTTTCAAGTTTTGAGTGTTCCATGCTATAGAAAATTTTGTTCTACCCCATTTTGACCTATAGAAGTCCCAATTTGGGCTTAGGATGATGATTTTATGGTCCTTAGAAGTTCTAGGGCTCATGGTGTTCTTGCTCTCAGCCAAGAGGAAGGAGATGACCCTGTAGCAGTTGGCACGCGCTGCCCGCTTGACCCCAGCGCTTTTTAGCGATGGGCGCAGCTCTCTCGTGGCCCAGCGCCTTTTGGCGCTAGGAGCCTGACCCATCCATGCGCGCTTGATCCCCTGCGCTTGATCCCTGCGCGCTTGATCCCTGCGCGCTCTGATCCCCTGCGCGCTTGATCCCTGTGCGCTTGATCCCTGCACGCTTGACCCCTGCGCACACTTGACCCTGCGCGCCCGGACCCAGCGCACTTGACCCCTGCACACACTTGACCCCAGCGCGCTCTGACCTGGACTCCCCCATATTTTATATTTTTATATATATATATTATATTGCTTATATATATGTAAATGTTTGTGTGTGCTATATATCCTTACGCCTTTTGTCCTGAGCATGATATGAGCACTAATGTGACCCCGGTGAACAAAGTGTTCCTACCTGATACTTGTACCTGAATGTCCCAGTTCTTGTTCATGCTCGACAAATGACTCGTAACTCCACGTGGCATATTTATAATGATGCATTACACTAAGGAGGGTAGAACATGTTGACATACTGATTGACATGGATCCTCTCTTGGGGTACTCGTACTTGAGTACGACTTTTAGGAGGATAATCATGCAGGCCACAACATGTGAGTCCAAGATTTCATCTAGGGTTAAACTAGGCGACTAAATATACTAGATGCATGGGGAGGGCAGAATCCCGAGATCGTGTTATACCAGCCGCCTTGAGATATTGTCTCGACGCGCCGGCTGGTCTCCACGGATACTGTGTCATCTGCAACGAGTGGATGACTGTATCTGATTAATTCCTGCTATATATTATATGTCTTGGCAAGGTAGCCTTACGAGGGACCTGTGCTCAATGATATCTGTCTACGCGAACCCTTGGGTTGGCTAGCCTTGCTGGAAAGATACGATCTGAGGATTTCTAATAACATGACGCGAGGATAACCTCGTCCCACTAGAAACTCGTAGACTTAATTGGCCGTGGAAAATGACTTGCGTGTATCTTATTACCTTCCGTGAATAACTGAGGGAAGCGGACTGTCATGGTACGTGATCCAACCCATGTTCTTGTTTGATTGTTGGATTGGTTATCGTACTATGACAGGCTGTGGACCAAAGTTATGAACGGAAGACTTATTCTGGTTGTGAAGTGCTACTTCTGTGAATGACTGAGGAACATGGTCTTTCATGGTACATGATCCAACCCATGTTCTTGTTTGATTGTTGGGTTGGTTATTATGCTACGATAGGCTATCGACCGAAGTCACGATCAGGAGATTTTATTGTTTATACCTTTTAACTTATGTGAAAGTTATAGAGTACGACACGTCCCGACTCCATGTGGCACCTTTTGTCCTTGTTTGGTTGTAAGGGTGCCATATAGGTTCGAGGATGTTGCGCTACCCTATAATAGTAGCATAAGTATTACTATTATCAATCATTCTATTAACTTGGTTTTTAATCTTAACTCTTGTGCCCTTTTGGCGGTACTTGCTATTCGGGGCTGACCCCGCTGGTTTTGTTTGGCCAGATCTCGTAGCAGAGCCGGAGGACACGATCTTCCTTCCTGACATCCATGGTGCATA
Source organism: Iris pallida (assembly GCA_029216955.1). NCBI lineage: Eukaryota > Viridiplantae > Streptophyta > Magnoliopsida > Asparagales > Iridaceae > Iris > Iris pallida. Next base: position 263,220 of record JANAVB010004599.1, on the reverse strand, counting down.
CTAGGAGTATGGCGGTTCGGGGACTCGAGTGGGTTTCTTCTCCACCACTCCTGCCTTTACTTTGTGCGGTGTTTAGCCACCGGCACCTATTAGCCGGATTACTTGATATTTTGTGTCAGTACAGAATTATAAATAAACAGACTGCAACTGTGTATAATTTTGTACTCCTGACTCTCTGAGATAGCTAAATTAAAAAGCTAGTCTCTCATGATCATTTTGATGAAGCGTCGGGGTCGCCTTACTGCTTTATCTTTAATGTTCATTTAATTGCTGATATGACTTGATTGATTGAGACACAGAACTCTGTGGGACCATAGGAGACTTGATTGTAGCATGTACCCCCTAGTCTCTCGACAGCCACGATCGCCGTATGACGTTACGTACCTCATATGGAGTAGCTGGCCTAGTCCGTCTCCGTATTTCGATACTGGGGCGTGACATTGTATATGCATATCTGTCATAATCTTATGTACAAGAACATGAATATTACATCGCGGGGGAGCCATGATATATCTGTAAATTTCCTCTCTCTTTCATAATCTTATGCATATCTGTCATAATCTTATGTACAAGAACAGGAATATTACATTGCGGAGGAGCCAAGACATATCTGTAAATTTTCTCTCTCCTTTAATATGTGTCCAGGTATGAATATTGAGACATACAAATATCTTTTTGTCAATTATCAAAATGGAGGAGATTGTCGACCCAAACCGGATCACAGTCAACCTGATTTTGATAATTAATAAACAGATATATGATATGATCTAATACGACACTTCGAGCTCAAGACAGAACATCCCCTGATCGAGATAAGATGTCGTCTACAAAGCTGTGACTTTGCTAATATACTTGGTCGCGAGTCTGTAACCTTCAATTTATTGAGTATAGGAGAATGTGTATGTTGAGTCGCACTGTGTCATCTCAACCCCTAGACATATCTCTCCAAGCTCTACCGTACAAACATACCAATTTCTGAACCAAACCAAACCACCATAGCCCATTGAGAATTTCTGTCCCAAGGGAGACAGAGTTCGGACCGAACTCTTCCTAAGGCAGAACTCGGGCCGAACTCTCTCCCCTAAATTCCAGCACCCTAATTTTTAGGCCCTGCTTGATACTAGTTGTCCAACGTTCAAAATTTTGAATTCTTGGGACATAAGTTTGGCCGAACTCTGCCTCCCAAGAGTAGTATAAATAGAGATTGAATTCTCTCATTTCAAATCATCTCTTACCTTCAAATATTCAAGCCTTCTAAGCTCTACTACTCCAAGCCTTACTCTTCCAATCTACTACTACTAAACTTCCTAAGCCCCAAGGCGCTCAGTGTAATTCAGCTAGAAGTTCTGTGCAAGAGTTGAAAAGAAAGTCACTTGAAAATTTTCAAGTTTCGCATTTGCGAAGTCAAAGTAGTGAGCCCTTCCAAAGCTCGTGTCTGTAAGAAATTGGCATGCTCTTCTGAGTAAAGTCACGTGTGTACCCTATTTCACAAATAGTGGATTTCAATTTTGAGCGAGAGTTCTCAGGCCTGGAATAGTCCTCTACGAGGGAAACCAGATTAAAATCGCTGTGTTTGAGATTGCTTCTCTTAACTCTTTTATTTTTGCATTATTTATCTCTGATCATATATATTATCCCACTAGCTACTTCTTCATGGATTAGAAACAAGATAATTGATACAATTATAAATAACCAATCCTACAGTCTATCACAAGTTACGAGTTATATACATAAAGAACATCGGATATATATTACTTATATATTCCAAAGCTCGGAGAGCCCAGGAGCTGGCTTTGGCTTTAATGAATGGTAGTTTTGTTGATGCATGCTAGTTTTGAAGAGTATGTTTAGAATTATCGAGTCAAATCCAGGTACCGGATGCTTTCTAAAGACTACAAAAAATACAACTTTCAAAGAATTTTTATTTGTTTTAGGCATGCACAGATGATGTTTAATGGATTATCTTTCTTTCATATTGATATAAATCTTTCTTATTTATTGCTTGTGCTCATGACCCTAACTATCAATTACATCCAGTTATTTTTGATGTTGTTGAAAATGAAAACACTGATTTCTGGACATGTTGTTTAAAATATTTTAGAATATCTTTTGAAAGCTATTTTAATGAATGAAATATAATTTTATTTTATATCAGATAAATAAAATGGACTAATAAATTCTATGTGTGTTACTTTTCCAGAATTACAACATTTTTTGTATTCAATATTTAAATGAAATTTGAAATATCAAGTAACCAAAGTTATAAAATTTCAACAAATGTTAAACTCTTTTGCAAGATCATACAATAAAACGGATGTTGATTATTGACATAATCGACAACATCTGTAACGTCCCAGTCCCAAAAATATAATACCATGATACGTAAACATGTTAACTACAAATCAAGTGGACTCCAGCCCTATTCGAATATGTATAGGCTATCTAGAGGTTCAGTCTAATTATAACTAGCAAGTCCAACTATATCTCAATCCACAGGATATTATTTCAAGTGAGAACCAAGTGTATCAGTGCTGATCAAGCAGTAACACACCGATTCCACAAGAATAAAAATACCAAGAAAGATAATATGTACTAAATTTGGCAAGACCTTAATACATCTGTCTGGACAAGCTTATGATAAAAATAAAGCTTCTGAAACCTGGCTATATCAGCAGAGTAAAGTCATAGAAATTTAAATGTAATGCCAAGGAAATATAATAAAAACATCAACCAATATATACCTGAAATCTTGAAATGCAATCGTCAACCACCATCTAGCCTATAAAAGCGAACTCAACAATAGCCTGGAGAGATCACCAGGTCCTCAGGGGACATAGGAATATACATAATAACATGCCAAATATAACAATAAATAAGATGCATAGAAAGACAAGAAAATAGACACAAAGAAATAATTAAGACACAAGGATACTAAGATAGTGACATGTCATATAGAAGCGTAATACTAGACGTGGCTAACAAAAAAGTCAAGTCAATTCTATAGACTGTAGTCAAGACAAGCACTCTCAATCTAAATTCTCAATTGTAGTCCAAGGAAAGCGACTCTCAATCGAGAATGGTCAAGATAGCCAATCCTAGTATCATTCTACTCTCCTAAGGAACACAGTGTCAAATCAATCCTATAGACTGTAGCAAAGGCAAGTGCTCCACTCTATAGAATATCTCAAGTCAAGTCATACTGAAGTCAATTTATGTCAAGGAAATAGTATCGTAGGATTAGATAACTCCATCATGAGACATATGTGAACACGAAGATCAATATAACATGCAATAAAAATATAACATAAATCATATATGTGCACGTAAAACAAGAAACATGGTAAAGTAGTAGATAACAACCGAATATGAATCACATGAAACATGTAACCATATGACAAAATAAATAACATACGAAAATGAAATCATGTAAATGTTGTATAATTCGGCCAGATATACTTGCCTGTCGTCCAAGTCCCCGCTGAATCCGCATTACCAAAGCCTATCAAGAGTTCACATATAATAAATTTTTTTATTATTACTATTCTAATTATACAAGGGACATATGGGTTTCCTACACAATAAGTGCACATGTTTGTAGAGAATACCTATACCTAGACCTAGTTTTATAGTTTTTGACTTTCGAAATTCAAGGTTAAGTCCCGAAATAAAGGATAACTATATAAATCACCTAAAAACCATAAAATTATGATTTAACCATAATTTATATAGAATTTAAGCTATGAATTCTAGATTTAGAATTTTAAAAAAATTTATGGTTATGTCGACTCTATGTCAATTACTCTTACCCGAAACTTGTCTGGAACATTACGAAACTATTATTTTGACATACTTCTATGAAATAACATATAAAAATATATTTAATTCTGATTATAACTCAAAAATAATATCTTATTTATTTACCAAATTAGCCCCTATTATGAGCTATCCTATGTCAGCAATTTAGTCCAATACCTAGTCCAGTGACCCATATTTTTAGAATTCTGATTTGGGATAATAAAATAATTAAAATAATTTTAAAATAATAATTTTACAGCAGTAAAACACCGATAAATTCAGTTTTAAAAATTCTAATAATTACTCAAAAATTCATACCGAAAGGCTCTAACTAGACCTGCCGCAAACCGTTGTTTCAACAATTCAACCTATAAAATATATGGATGATAATATGGAGCAAAAGATAAAAAATATGGAATTTAAGACATTAATTTCAAATTTCTACAGAATTAATATCATGAAAATTCGAGATGGAAAAGTTAGGAATTTTTACCGAAAACCTTCAAAAGATGGGTTGTCGGTGTTGTTTCTTGTTCAAGAACACCACTCCTTGCTTTGCTTGGCTTGCTACCCATTCTTGATGGGTTGAAGGTAATGGCAAAGGTGCTTGGATGGGTTTGATGGCAAATATAGAATTTTTGTGGAGTTTTGGTGAGATTGGAGGAAAGGATGGTGAGAAGGTTGCTTATGGGGATTTTTCTAATTTGCCATAGGATCAGTTACATGACATAATAACTAAGCCTACTTGTGTCGAAGAAACCATACTCATGCCATATGACAACAACAACTTATCGATACTTACCGTCCGACCTTCACGGTTCTTCGCAACAACATAGTTTATAACGTAGCTAGAAAATTAGTGACAAGCTACTAAATATTAGGCTCACTAGGCACATTGCATGCTGTGCATCCACTTTTTGACTCAATCTAATGACATGTCCGCGGATTGTCGCTAGTATGCCGACTCATTCTGTATGAAGGTCACTAGCATGATAGGCTATCCGAGGACTATATTGTAAGATGACGACACTTCGCGTGAGAGGTACGAGCTCCACCGATAGGTCACGCTGCCTGTATTATGATGCACTCTTCAAATACGGGTCGCACTGCCACCGAAAGACGCGCAATAGCTAGTTCCTCGGGCCGACATGATCTATGTTCTCCGGCGATTCACTCGAGGAACTAAATCCTTGTGCATAAGTTGTCCAATGACTAAGAAAGACTCAACTTTAGTGGCCATACTTCTAAAAATATTTTCTCATATTTACTTTCCATACTTCTATGCAACTCCCAAACTAGGGACTGTCTCGGCAACTAACAGTTCTGAGAAGTTTTTATGTTTCTATACTTCTTATCTTTGACTCAGGAATGACTATTTGATTACCCTCTTGCTTAACTGAACAAGCTGTGTTTCATGAAGTACTCCAAACTGTGCCATACTCTATACGACAAGCCTTGAAACCTGGGAAGACGCATATGCTATGCCAGCAAGTTGATAGTCTATGTGACAACATATAAAATTTCTACTTTACCCATGTCGTGAAAATCGAAAGACCGAGTGCCAATTTGAAAACACGACGCTAATCACTATCTAGGCAATAAGAAACATTTTTTATTTTACACAAATCTAATACATAACGGGATTATTTCCTTAGCTATATTGGTTCGTCTCTTTTAATAGCATGCATCAAGCCTATTAACTAGAGCCGTACACAACATCCATTTTATTAGGTGTGAAGGTAAGACAGAGACGAGTTCATCGAAGCCACCTACTTGAACAAATACTTGCCTCGACCGAGCGGAACTCCGAGAAAGTCAATGCATAGCCAAGTCTGCACGTCGTTGCGTCCATTGGTTCATCTTGTTGAACTGAGCTCGGCGGAACACTACAGCCTCCACGCTAGCTATAACCTGGGTCCAGATTGAGCAACTCCCAAGCCGGAACAAAGGTTCAGCAGGAACAGTACTAGTGGCGCTAGAACGCTGGTATACTGGACCCAGCTGCTCTCGCTGCTCTACGATGCACGACGCTGGACAACATATTGCGTAATGCAAAGTTTGTCATCAAAGCAACATTTTTCGCCTTCTCACCCACGTTCGAGTTTTAATGGGCCTGGCCACTAATAAAAATCACAATAAATTGGTAACACAAAAACAAATGTTTTTTTTCGAGAATTTAAAATTTGCGCTCTAATATAACATTATATAATATCAAATACATGGACTAACACGTCCTATGTGTACAAATCAATAAAAAAAGAAACTTATATTCAAATACAATATGAAAGTTTTGTGACATGGATGTTGGACCACTCTCGAGTACCGAAGGCCAGACAAGCCACTTATTCAAGCCCTTGATCAATCCCCTCTAAGTCTGAATATAATTCAAGCCCATTGTGTAGATAGGACTAAGTCTCGTACGTATCCACACATTATTAAGCATACATTATAATATCTAATCATTTATGAAACCCATGACAAAACCATCTAAAAGGCAATATTGAATTCGTATAGGTAGGGGTGAGCAAATATCGACCGCTACTGAAAAACTGACCGAATACCGATTAAAAATATCCCGAAAAATTGAACCGAAATTATGTACTGATACCGAATTACCGAACCGATTAAAATATAGTATAATGGTAGTGGTAACGATTTGAATGTAATACCATACCGATAATACCGAACCGAACCGATTATATATATATATATATATATATATATATATATATATATATATATATATATATATATATATATATATATATATATATATATATGTACATTTTTTTTCCATTAGAATGTTGTTCGTGATTAATTTTATATTACTCTTTTTCATTTTTATCTTTGTTTTAGTTGGAAGTTAGTTTGTTAGAACTTAGAATGGATTTTGGTGGACTTGAAGTTATGTTAAGAATACTAAGAATTGAGTTTTGGTCTTTTGAGCTTATATTTTTGTGTTTTCATGTAATTTTGAAATGAATATAAGTGTACTTAAACTTATACTAAGAATTAAACTTAGTGATCGTTTTTGATCTTTTAAGCTCTTTTTTAGGTGTTTGCGACTTGTTACATATTATTCTAATAAATTTGATTAATTGCTTGCTTGGTAGAGGCTTGGTTTTAAAATTTAATGCTTCCAAAAAAAACTAAAAATATATTTTTCTAGGTTAAGAGGTTCATATTAAGTGTGTTGATTGATCAAGTGTTAAATGTTAAAATACCGATACCGAACAAAAACCGACTGAATACCGATTTAACCGAAACCGAAAAAACCGATTCTAAATGGTACGATATTGGTATTGATTTTTTAAATACCGATTTTAAAAAAAAAATACCGAAAAATTCAACCAAATATCGACCGATTATACCGACGCTCACCCCTAGTATAGGTATGGATGCCTTTGCCAAATATCAGACGAAGACAATATGGTTGAAGAAGAAAAGATGGTCACTAATTGATCTTAATAAATGAGGCAAATATGTGGTAGACAAGTAAAACCAATTCTACAATTCGCCTCCAAGAAAGCACCCACCGTGCATTCGTGTGCGCTTTATCCAAATTGTAACCGAGTACTACAAGTAAGATGGTGTTTGCGAGACAATCGTAACTTTCATATGTACTTGATTTTGATAGTCTTGGCTATATCGTGAAGTCTATATCATGAAGTCTTGAAATACATCTTATGAACCACTACCAACTCTAAAGTTGGAAAAAAATGTTCGGCCTTAACTAATTATCATCTATACGTGCAGTATCTAACCAGAAAAGTAATACTATATGTACCTCCAAAATTTTTATCTCTCCATTTTCTTCCGACACGTGGTACTCTATTATTGACCCAAGCAGATAGAAAGAAAATTAGAGGAAGACATAAATAAATAAAAGAAAACCACGCGACGAAATGACATAAAAAAATAAAATTTTGAAGGTACATAAAGTATTTTTCTGACCAGAATCGGCTTAGCTGATAAACTTTGTCTTCAAGCAAACGTGGGGAAAGATCCTTAGCTATGCAAACCGTTTACTTTTCGTAACGCAAATAGTCAACACACGTTCATAGGAGCAGGAGGGACCCGAGCTCTATATAAGGACTTTGGTTTCTGCAACCGAAGCAATTCATTCATTCATTAGAACACAACTCGCATGGGCGGAACTGTGTTGTGGGCTAGGGTGGGCTCCAGCCCACCCTCTATATATATATATATATATATATATATATATATATATATGTTGGCATAGAAAAAAAGTCCAAATCAGTTTCTTAACCCAACCCAATCTCGCTCCAGCCTACCCGTACCAGAGAACTCTGGCTATTTGAAGCTTTCTGAGAACGTCTGTCTCCATCCTATCTCTCTCTCTCTCTCTCCTCTCTCCTCTCTCTCTTTCTTTACTGCAAACGTCCCCTCCCCCTTCTCTCGCCTTGAGGCCTCCCCCACCCCCACTCCCTTATGGGCCCAATCCATCCGGCATACGGAAACGTTTCTCTCACTCAACCTCTCTCTATAACTCATCTTTACATCTTCTATCCTTTTCATCTTCACCTTTGGTTTCAATTCCTTTTCATGCCGCAAGAAAGGGCTCTGGATCGTCGCCGAGCATCTCTCGATCGTCGTCGAGCTACTCTGGATTAGGGGAAAACTCGCATATATAAGGTATTTTAATCTTAGCATGCCAATTGTTTGTTGTAATGTCACAAATGCACAAAGTTTTCACAAGCATCGATTTATTGCCATTTGCCAACTTTTTATCAATGTTTATGATTTATGAAATATTGTGGGGACTGGGAGCAATCTTTCTACATGGCTTTTCTAAGTTTTTAAATGTGGGGGAGCAATATTTCTCTGTAGGAATAAAATTTTCAAATGTCGGCATGTAGGAACAAACACACACAGATTTCTTAATAAAGAAACATAACTGTGAAGAATCTGCATTGTAGTTACTAGTTATAATATTCTTGATTTGTTGAAAAGTTGATTCATATATAGTTCAACCGTCGCTTCGTAGTAAGATGGATGATGAGTTGTTAACCGATTCAATGGTTATCTTCATCGAAAGAGAGATCTCAAAAACTATAGATACAAATTCGATAATATATGAATTTTATTGTTCGAAGAATAGACGAGTCCAATCAGTAGAGAGTGTATTTCTTGTATACACAATTATTCTTCAGCTTCAATAGAAAGCGTATTTCTTGTATGTACAATTAATCTTTTTGCAATATTATATAAGAATATTTTGATCCGTTCATGTTGTCTTATATATTGTCAATTTTTTTGGTACCAAGTATAAAATATTTTTTAGTTCAGCCCAGGGCTACTTGAATTCCTGGTTCCGTCCTTGACAACTCGGTCGATCTCTTAATATTAATTCCTTCATCGACCCCCTCTCTAGTTCGATCTCTGTATGGTCTCCGGCATGGCCCAACTCGTGCTGTCTTTAGCATTTGCTTTCTTTCTCGTTGCATCTAGTGCTCGTGCCGCAGTTGTCGAGCACACGTTCAATGTAATCAGAACCTAGCTTGCCGGTTTTTATTTTTTATTTTTTATATATCAATCTCTCATGCATGCATGCACAGTGTTAGTAATTGATTGAACTTCACTGACCAGTTCTGCAAAATTGAATACGTCGTCGAGGCTTGAATCGTGCATTAGCAGCACTTTCCTTAAAGTGTTTCGGGCACTCCTCTAACGTCTTGGAGTCAGCACGCCAGAACACCCAGGATAAGACAGCCTTCTGCCGGAGGTTCACTAGACGCTGTGAGACACCGGCGTAGGGAAGAACACCTTTCTGGAAAGTTTGGAAGAGAGAAGTAAGAGGAATGAATGCTTGAATTCTGTGTTTTTGGACTCAAAATTCTGTTGTATTTATAGATGAATTGGTGTTGTTTCGTGAAGTCGCGACCCTTCCGAAACAACATTCATTCATCTTTTCACATATTCATTCACCCTTTCGTTGAGTGGGCTGCTGCAAAAAATAGGAATTCTCGGGGCGAGAATCGCCGCGAGGAGCCCGAGGCCCGTGGGCCGAGCCTACGCCGCTCGCCCGATGCCACGTTGCCTAAGTGCACAAGTGCGTCTACAATGCGCCACTATCGCCTCTACGCTCGAGCCCGTGCCCGAGCCCGAGCCCGAGCCCGTGCCCGTGCCCGTGCCCGAGCCCGAGCCCGAGCCGGAGCCGGAGCCGGAGCCGGTGTTGCCGGTGGCAACACCGGCTACATTTTCATGAAGAGGCTAAAACAACACTTGTCATCCACTAACAACCCTTTGGTTGTTTCACACTCCTCATAGGTGCACCTTCCTATTTAAGCATTCTTAAATCCTTTCTCATTTTCCGATGTGGGACTAAAGTCCCTTTACTTCCTTTTCATCTTTTAGAAACAACTAAGGAATTAATTCCAACAATCCCCCACTTGTTTCATAAATGATGGAAAGGAATTTCCAGAATATATCACTTTAAAGAATGTTAATACAGTTAGGTATCTTTCGATTTGAACCTAACCTTAGTAGATACAACACAAGATTTTATCGAAATCTCTGGTAGCTGGGCTTTGAACCAGTTATTCCTTGTGATAAAATCGGTGTCACTTTACACACATTCTTTTGTAGTTCTTCGCCTACATCTCTTGCTTAGCACTATTAATGGCCATGTGCTGATCCTGTCTCGTGAATTTTTATAAGATAAACTCCAGATCTTTACTGAGACGGCACCATCTCTAAATTCACATAGGTGAAGTTCTTTCAGTATCTCTGTTGCTTTACAGATACATGTCAACATTACTGAACTTCATTAAGAGTTTTATTAACTCAACCCTCAAATTGCAACAGTCGACATTATCATGTCGTATACATCCAAATCAACAGTTTGTTGTTACCCATTGAATCTAAGGTTAAGGTTTTCTTAACATTAGATTGGGTTGCCGCTGTTGTTGGAACTCTTACTCAAGGAGTTTCAATCCCATACCTCTCGAGGTAGACTTTACCAAATCCCTAGCTAGTGGTTTAGTAAAGGGATCAGCTAAGTTATAGCTGGTACGCACATACGTAAGAGAAATGATTCCATCTTTGATCAATTTTCTTACGTAATTATGTCTTAGACTTATATGTCTAGACTTTCCATTATACACTTCGTTGTAGGCTCTTGCTAGAGTGGCTTGACTATCGCAATGTATTGACACTTTTGATACATTGTCTTTAGCCAGCGGAACTTCTAATAGAAGATCCCTCAACCATTCAGCTTCTTGTCCTGCAGAAGCTAGAGCCACAAACTCTGACTCCATGGTCGAATGGGTAATACACGTTTGTTTCTTGCTCTTCCAAGAAACTGCCCCTCCGGCAAGCATAAATACCCATCCTGTCGTAGATTTGTTATCTCCGACACTTGATATCCAACTAGCGTCGGTATATCCTTCTAATACGGCAGGAAATCTGCCATATTGTAATCCAAGATTCTTGGTTTTCAAAAGATAACCAAAAATTCTTCCGATAGCCCTCCAATGCTCGTTATTAGGGTTGCTAGTAAATCTACTCATTTTACTAACTGCAAATGCTATATCAGGTCTTGTGCATTGCATTAAATACATAAGACATCCAATAGCACTTGCATATTCTAATTGAGCGATGGCTCTTCCAGAATTCTTTTCTAGTTTAACACTTGGATCAAATGGGGTGTTCACTTCTTTGAACTTTAGGTGTTTGAACTTGTCTAGCACTTTCTCAACATAGTGTGACTGTGTAAGTTCAAAACCCCCACTGTTTTGAATTACCTTGATCCCCAAAATAGTGTCAACTATTCCAAGATCTTTCATCTTGAATGTGGAAGTTAGAAACCTCTTCGTTTCTGTAATTCCACTCATCTCGTTGCTAATGATCAACATATCATCAACGTAGAGACAAAGAAATATCACAATATTTCCATATACTTTAGTGTATAAACACTTATCACAAACATTGTGAACAAAGCCATTAGAAATTATGGCTGAGTCAAACTTCTGATGCCACTGCTTTGGTGCTTGTTTTAATCCGTACAAGGATTTAACAAGTTTGCATACCTTTTGTTCATTTCCCGGGAGCACGAACCCTTCCGGTTGCTCCATGTAAATCTCCTCATCGAGATCTCCATTTAAGAATGCTGTTTTGACATCCATCTGATGAACATTAAGATGATGCAATGAAGCTAACGCAAACAATATTCTAATTGTAGTCGTTCTTGCTACTGGTGCATATGTGTCAAAATAATCAATTCCTTCTTTTTGTCGAAATCCTTTGGCTACTAATCTAGCCTTGTAGGTGTTTAAAGTACCATCACTATGATACTTTCTCCTGAACACCCACTTACATCCAATAGGTCTTGACCCTTTGGGAAGATCGACAATTTCCCAAGTGTGGTTAGACATTATAGAATCCATTTCATCTTGGATAGCATCTTTCCAAAAAGATGAGTCTCGCGAAGCTATTGCTTCCTTAAAGGTTTTAGGATCATCTTCCACCTGAAGAACGATAGGAATCTTTCGAATAAATTTCTCTGTATTTCCTTCCACTAAATAAAAGGAAATAAGTTGAGAATCTATTTCGTCAGGTCCTAGATCCTTAGCCTTTCGAACTCTCTTGCTGATCCGAAGCTCGGGTTGTTTTTCAACTAACCGTGAAGAGCTCTCCTCACGAGACTCTTCATTAGCAGGAATTTCTGGATCCTTATTCTTAGTAATAAGGTTCTCAAAAAATTCCACATCTCTGGATTCGACAATAATGTTAGACTCTAAGTTTAAAAGTCTATATGCCTTACTATTGGCAGCATAACCTACAAAAGCACTTTTGATTCCACGAGGACCTAATTTGGTCCTTTTAGGATCCATATTTTTGTAATAAGCTATGCAACCCCACACTCTAAAATAACTGATATTAGGCTTACGGCCTTTCCATATTTCATATGGTGAAATACCAGTTTTCTTCAAAGGAATTCGGTTCATTATATGACATGCAGTAAGTAAAGCTTCTCCCCACAAATTAAATGATAATTCGGAATGCATTAACATTGCATTTATCATTTCTTGATAAGTTCTATTTTTTCTTTCTGCTAATCCGTTCTGTTGAGGTGTCCGTGGTGCAGAACATTCATGAATAATACCGTTTTCTTCACAGAAGGTATTAAATTCAAAAGAAAAATATTCACCACCTCTATCACTTCTTAGTGTTTTAATCTTTCTACCAAGTTGATTTTCAACCTCTGATTTATATATTTTAAAAGCATTAAAAGCTTCATCTTTATGCTTTAATAAATATACATATGTAAATCTAGAGCAATCATCAATAAAGGTAATAAAGTATTTATTACCTCCTCGAGATAATGTGCCATTAAATTCACATAAATCAGAGTGAACTAAATCTAGTAGATTGGTATTACGCTCTACACTGTGAAAAGGTTTCTTAATCATTTTGGATTTTGCACAAATTTCACATTTATCTAAATCTTCAGAATTGCATGAAATTAATCCATATTTAATTAATCTTTTCATAGTGCTAGTACCTATATGCGCTAATCTACTATGCCATAAAGAAGAAGACTCAATCATGTAAGCAGAAGTAGAAACTTTATTGATATTATTCTCAATGATACAAAGCTTTATCATACCCTCATCGGTATAACCCTTTCCAACAAATACACCATTACGGGTCAAAATTAATTTGCCCGACTCAAAGACAGATTTTATTCCTGGTTTACCCAACAAGACTCCACTGACGAGGTTCCTACTCATATCCGGGACGTGAAGCACGTTAGTCAGAGTTACTTTCTTCCCGGAAGTGAATTGGATTTCCACATCACCTGTTCCCACGACCGATGAATGTCCTTCATTTCCCATCTGAACTTCTTGTCCATCATTGACTTCAGAGTAGGTCTTGAAAGATGCTTTGTCGTATGAAACATGAACGGTAGCACAAGTATCGTACCACCATCCTGGAGCCTTCCCTTTGACCGTCATAAGTTTGCTCACCGTAGCAATTATGTCATCTGTTTCAGTGAGATTTACCTCGCTGTTTTGGGTCTTTCGAACCCGACAGTCTCTGGCATAATGTCCTGCTTTGCCACATACAAAACAGCCGGTCTTGGGTCCTTTAGCGGTGCTGGAATTCTTGAACTTTTGTTGGTCCTTCTTAGGACCGAGAAAGTTCTTCTTTCCTGCAGGTTTCTTGCCTTTTGCGCTCACCGCGTTGGCTTTGGAAACTCCGCTGTTATCAGATTTCTGTCTTTCCTTCGATTCCTCTTCGATTCGAAGGTGTTTTTGAATCTGTTCTAGTGAGAAATCCTCAGAGCTGTGAAGTAGTTTCTTCCGATAACTATTCCAAGATGCTGGTAATTTAGTAATTATAGCACCAACTTGGAATGGTTCCGGAAGTTCTATTTTCACTGCCCTGAGTTTGTTTACCAGAACTTGTAGTTCATGTACTTGGGCCAGTATTGGCTTTGTATCAACCATTTTATAATCAAAATATTTTGATATTAGAAATTTCTTTGTACCTTCTTCTTCTGCTTTGAATTTGAATTCCAGAGCCTTCCATATGTCAATTGCCGACGGATTTTCTGTGTATAGATCATACAGTCTGTCTGACAGGGTGTTCAGAATGTGACCACGGCACAGCAGTTCGTCCTCTTTTCTCTTTTTGCGTTCTGCCTTGACCGCATCTGTATCTTCTGCAGTGGGTTCTGTAATGGGTGGCAGATCTGGATCAAGGACGTAGTAGATCTTCAGTGCTGTCAGTAGGAAGATCATCTTGTCCTGCCAGCGTGTGAAGTTTGTCCCGTCGAAGCGATCTAATTTGACTAGATCCTGATTCATGACCTTGATGCTCGAAATCGCAGCCTCGGACGCCATTATTTGCAACACTTTAAGATTGTTAGTAATTGATTGAACTTCACTGACCAGTTCTGCAAAATTGAATACGTCGTCGAGGCTTGAATCGTGCATTAGCAGCACTTTCCTTAAAGTGTTTCGGGCACTCCTCTAACGTCTTGGAGTCAGCACGCCAGAACACCCAGGATAAGACAGCCTTCTGCCGGAGGTTCACTAGACGCTGTGAGACACCGGCGTAGGGAAGAACACCTTTCTGGAAAGTTTGGAAGAGAGAAGTAAGAGGAATGAATGCTTGAATTCTGTGTTTTTGGACTCAAAATTCTGTTGTATTTATAGATGAATTGGTGTTGTTTCGTGAAGTCGCGACCCTTCCGAAACAACATTCATTCATCTTTTCACATATTCATTCACCCTTTCGTTGAGTGGGCTGCTGCAAAAAATAGGAATTCTCGGGGCGAGAATCGCCGCGAGGAGCCCGAGGCCCGTGGGCCGAGCCTACGCCGCTCGCCCGATGCCACGTTGCACAAGTGCGTCTACAATGCGCCACTATCGCCTCTACGCTCGAGCCCGTGCCCGAGCCCGAGCCCGTGCCCGTGCCCGTGCCCGAGCCGGAGCCGGAGCCGGAGCCGGTGTTGCCGGTGGCAACACCGGCTACATTTTCATGAAGAGGCTAAAACAACACTTGTCATCCACTAACAACCCTTTGGTTGTTTCACACTCCTCATAGGTGCACCTTCCTATTTAAGCATTCTTAAATCCTTTCTCATTTTCCGATGTGGGACTAAAGTCCCTTTACTTCCTTTTCATCTTTTAGAAACAACTAAGGAATTAATTCCAACACACAGTTTAATAGTGTAGCTTAAGGAACGTTTAATTGTTGTTATGTGACAATATTTGTTGTTGTTAATGATTAGGTGGGAAACCTGACGGTGAACAAGCTATGCCAAGATAGAGTTATCACGGCAGTTAACGAGCAGCTACCAGGGCCCACAATACTTGCCAAGGAGGGCGATACAGTAATTGTCCATGTCAACAATAACTCCCCCTACAACATCACAATCCACTGGTACGTACTTAATTGATCGATCGATCATTAAACTGTTAAATTATGCACGTACGTAAATGAATGCATGCATATATGTTGAGTGCAGGCATGGGATATATCAGCTCCTAACTGCTTGGGCTGATGGACCGAATTACATAACCCAGTGCCCGATAGTTCCCGGCAGGAGCTACGCTTACAACTTCACCATCACCGGACAAGAGGGCACCCTCTGGTGGCATGCGCACGCCTCCATTCTCCGAGCCACCGTCTACGGTGCTCTGATCATTCGACCGAGAGCCGGAAGCGATGCGTACCCCTTCCCCAAACCTCACAAGGAAATCCCCATCATACTTGGTATGATACTAATTATATATTCATTCAATCACTATTTCTTCTTCTTCTTCTTCCTTTTAGTAGAAATTTTCAACTCTTTATTTTAGAGACAAAATAATTGAATAAAATGTAAATAAATAATCTGTTCGAGATCGAGGCTTCAACTAAGTTCAATGTCCTTAAAACAATATTCGTCCGGCACTGGTGCTTATGGTTTAATGGCGATTAGTCTCCAAGGATACGATGTTTCTTCTCCTAATTAAGGGAGCGGCAGTTTACACCGCAAGAACTGGACAAAAAATAATGTTGGTTGTGCCTCTCTCACTTATTCTTAAGGACACACCTTTTTAATAAATAAATTCGTACACCTTTTCATAGATATTATTGTCATAGATTCGTTGATAGAAAACAATTATTATTATTATTATTATTTCAAATATATATATTCATTTTTCTAACACTCCCATATAAGAAACCTTTCAAAACACTAATCCAACTCTTAATTATATTATATATGATTGTAACATGCATACAGGTGAGTGGTGGAACGCCAATGTCGTTGATGTGGAGAATGCGGCCTTTCTGTCCGGCCAAGGTCCCACTAACTCCGATGCATACACCATCAACGGAAGTCCGGGAGATCTCTATATGTGTTCCTACAAACGTACGTTAACATTAGAAAGTACATAATGCATTAATCAATCATTCACTTATGGCAATTATAACATGCATGGATCTGTCTGTACGTAATATATACGCATGCAGAAACCTACAAGCTTGAAGTGGTGCAAGGAGAGACCTACATGCTCCGCATCATCAACGCGGCACTCAACAATCAGCTCTTCTTCAAGGTCGCCAATCACTCCTTCACCGTCGTCGCTGTCGACGCTAGCTACACCATGCCTTACAAGACCGATGTGATAGTCATCGCCCCGGGCCAGACGGTCGATGCCCTCATGGTCGCCGATGCATCGCCGTCTGCTAGTTACTACATGGCTGCTCGTGCTTACGCCAGCGCGGTCAATTTGGCCTTCGACAGCACCACCACCACCGGAATAGTACAGTACAAGCCCGTCGGAACCAACCGATCCACAACCGCTGATCCTCCCGTTATGCCATCTCTGCCTGACTTCTTCGATACGCCAACTGCGTACCGGTTCTACACCAACTTGACAGCTCTGATCAAGCCAGGATCGCCAAAGGTGCCGCTCGACGTCGACGAGCGCATGTTAGTGACGATCGGATTAGGCTTCGCTCCGTGCGGCGCAGGCCAGACCGCGTGCATGGGCCAGGCCCTATCCGCGAGCATGAACAACGTGTCTTTCGCATTTCCGACGAGGGTGTCCCTACTGGAGGCGCAGTTCAAGGGCACCAAGGGGATATACACCTCGGATTTTCCGAACATGCCGCCGCTCGTGTTCGACTACACGAATCAGAGCATGAACACCGATCCGGCCGCGGACTCCCTGTCCGTCACTCCCAAGGGTACCAAGGTGAAAAAGGTAAAGTACGGCGCCGTGGTGGAGATGGTGCTCCAGAACACGGCGTTGCTGGCGATCGAGAGCCATCCGATGCACCTCCACGGCTTCGATTTCTTTGTGCTGGCGCAGGGGTTCGGGAACTACAATGCTAGCACGGACGTGAAGAGCTACAACTTGGTCAATCCGCAGGTGAGGAACACCATTGCGGTTCCCACCGGTGGATGGTCTGTGATTCGGTTCAAGGCTAATAATCCAGGTATGTATACATGTATGCATGTTTAATTAATTGTAAAATACACACATCTCAACTAACTTAACTACCAACGATTAATAAATTGGCACTTCCAACTATAATAAATTTATTTTAAAATATTTTATACTATCCTAAAATTGAATTGTCATATAAGTAAAATTTAAAAAGCGAAAAAAAATACATATAAATGCTCATGCATGACACCTAATTTATATTACATCTTAAAATGATTATGTGTTGGACTGAGACTGTTGTATGATGGTGTAGGTATGTGGTTCATGCACTGCCACCTTGACGTGCATTTGACGTGGGGAATGGCCATGGCTTTTGAAGTTGAGAATGGGCCTGATGCTGCATCCACACTCCCTCCCCCGCCACCAGACTTTCCTACGTGCTAGATGAACTCAACCACTCTAGTGATTGATTATTAATAAACAAGAAGCTAAAAGCCAAATGTACTTTGTGGGTGGATTTGTTTTTATTTTAGTTCTTAATTAAAAAGAATGTTGTGTTGATATAGTCATTTCATTCTTTCGTACCATCTTTGTTTGTAATTTCCAAATTGAATAATATATGATTTTGCTCTCTTTAATTTCTATGAGTCAAAGATACAATTGACATATTATCTTTGATTTATTGGTGAGATGTTCATATCCAGAGTGACACACCAATAGCAATTCATTATTGTTAAAGTTCAAACATTCCATTACAGAGCAACATGAGGTTGAGGATCGATATAATCAATGGTCGATTTTTTTAATATATTTTAAATCAGTATTTAAAAAATTGATACAAATATCATACTATTTAGAATTAGTTTTTTGGTTAAACGAATATTCGAGCGATTTTTGTTTGGCAAAAAACACCTTATTATATCACACAAGTACACACACACATAGAATTAGTTTTTTGCTGTTCTATACCACACGTGCCCTCGATGTTTCAGCGTAATCATATCTCGTACCAACATGTCCGCGCTTGATTCCAAGATTGTCCGCTCTTGATTCTATTCGCACATGTCGAATACTATCCGAACACGTCCTAGCAAACGTATGGTGTGTAACCCACCAGTCCCCATCCTCAACAAACGAATCCACCTTCTCCGGCTGATAAGAAAATGGAGAGCCATGTCATCCCAACCATTCCAATAGCCACTAGTGTTGTATCCATGGATCGAACCACATATCCATAGACTCCCCATCACATATCACCCCCGCTTTACACAATTCTAAGGTACTGTTTGGAAAGGGTGGAAAGTGAGAGGAAAATTTTAAATGATGGTGTTTGGAAAGGGGGAGAGAAAATGGGGGAGGAAAATTTGAGAGGAAAAAGTAGGTGGGTCCCACCACAAAATTTTCCTCCGGAGGAAAATGGAGAGAGATGAGAGAAATTTGAGTAAATTTACCCCACCACCCCTCAAAAAGTTAATATTAAAGCATCATTTGAGAATACCAAGGAGGAAATAGTAATTATACCTATATCCATAAACAAATAAAAAATTGTTTTTAAACTTTTCCTTCCCCTACTTTTTGTCCATCCAAACAAAGGAAGGAAAAATTAACTTTCCTTTCATTTTACTCTCCTCCATTTTCCTTCCCCTCAAATTTTTCTCTCCCTCCCCACAAATGTTCCCAAACACAGTGTAAAGCTACAACATGTGCTTAAAGGTTACTGATTCTTTTTTATTAGCAACATAAGCCCAAAAATTAGACTCCTTCAGGTATCGATTCTGCATCCAAACAGCCCACTTGGAGTCCCCCTGTAGAAACTGTCATATCAACCGCATTCCCTCCATCTATCGCATTGTCCGAATAGATCGGATCCCAACTCCCCCTTCCTCATACGATCGACATAAAGAACTCCAAGCAATTGCATGAACTGCAACCCTCCATATAAAATCAGCACAGTTCTTCTCCAATTTGCCAATAGTTGCAAGTAGAAGTTTGATCGACTGGAGCCAGAACCAGCGATGAAAAGAATCACATATTAATTTAAACATAAAAATTAGTGTAATCTAATCTTAATTCAACAATTGATCATACTAATAATTTGAAATATTATTTAGTATCATCAAAATAATTTAAATAATATTTCATATTATCAGAATAATTTAAAGTATATTTATATTAACCCAAAATCTTATTTGAAAATAAATTAGCAAATACTTTTGTTGTTCAAAAATACTGTAATTTTCGAAACCAAATCCTTTAAAAGTCCAAAATAATAACCTACACCTTTTATAATACCAAAATTAATATTTGAAAAAATTAATTTTATGAAAACTAAGTAGTACTTATTCAAACTATTAAATTTAAATTAGTTTTGAAATGCAGAAAAATAATAAAATATTTATACAAAGTTTTAAAGAGAATATATATTTATTTATTTTCAACACAATATTTCAAATTAAATAAATAAAATAAAATATTAAAAATCTGGAAATAGGGGTTACACAAGTCATGGATTGGATAATTCTTCTCATGAGGCTTAAGTTGTCTGGATGCTTAGGTTATCACCTTCAGTGCCACTACATCAACTCCACTTGCACGAGGAAGTCGTTTTCCGAATTTGCTTACAATTGAAAGAGAAATACTTTGTTATTTCTTGGTTATAAAAAAAATCGTACAATAGTTGTAAAAATGTAAAACAACAAAAAGATTGCTAGTTGTTGGAAATGTAAAACTTATGAACCTTTTGCAATAAAGTAGCTACAATAAGAGATCGAAGAAGAAACTAAAGAAGATATCTTGTTGGGGTGATGACGATCACAGTTGCTCATAGAAATTTTTTTCTTTTTTGTTAATCTAGTTTTAGGAGCCATCAAATTAAATAATTTGAATTTCTGGAATTTCTTTATTATCCTCGGAATTGGACTTCTCATAAACAAAACCTCCTATGGGAGTTGTGGCTTATAAGTTGTCATTAACTCTCATCTCATAGCACATATCTCAAATAGTTTTTAAGAACAAAAACCAAGATTATATATAGGGGAGCCAAGTCCCCTAGTAGTCATAATCATCCATAATGGACAACTAATCCGGGAACTAACTCCCCATAATGTGTGTGGTTACAACATTAACCCCCACGAAGTGGGGAATTATAAAACTAAAATGCCAAATTGAAATGCACAACAATAGCCATCATGCAACACACTGAAGAAGCCACAAGGAAGTACATTGAAGCACCAACACTGGAGTACCAGTCTCATAGGATAAGCTAAACGTAGTGACGTCCACACTAAACGTCGTTAAAAATGTCGCTAATTAGACATATTTTGGTATAACCTAGGTCCAGTGGAGCATCCTCTACTCTGGAATATAGGTTCAGCGGGAGAAGCTCTCACGCTTAATCCAAAATCCAACTGGAGCAAAGGCCATATTGGCCGACCCGCTGAACCCCGATGCTCCTCTCGATGGAACTTAGGTCCAGTAGGAGCAACCTCCATGCTAGAAACTAGGTCCAGTGTGAGCAGCCTCTTATGTTATAATCTAGGTCCAGTATGAGCAGCCTCTACACTGGAACTTAGGTCAAGAGTGAGCAGCCTCCATACTGGAATCTAGGTCCAACATGAGAAATTCCTACACGAGAACAAAAGTTCAGCGGGGGCACTAGTCGTGCTAAAATGCTAGTCTATTAGACCCTGCTACTCTTGCTGCTCCACAATGCATGACGTTGGACATCATGTTGCATAGTACAAATGCGTCATTAAAGAACCAATTTGTGCCTTCTTGCCCAATTTCGAGTCTGACTGAAGCTTCTAATGGAAATCCCAATAAATTGATGACAAAAATAAATATTTCTTAGAGGATTTGAAACTTGTCCTCTAATAAAACATCCTATAATATCAAACGCGTGGACTACGGCTCTCCATGTGAACAAATTAATAAAAATTAAAAAAAATATTGAAATACAACCTTAGAATTTGTTACACGAATATGGGACCATTATCGAGTTAATTTGATTTCAAAAACCCCAACATGCTTAACTTTCCAAGAAGAAAGGATAGACAAGACCGAATATGTTTGTCCTACTTAAAACGAATGCCTAGATTTGGCCTGCTTAACTGCCTCGTCTTGTGTTAGAGAAATTACCTTGAATCATGTAAATAGGATACTCAAATGTTAGAGATACCAGTCTATGAAAAAGTCATGCACGAAGCAATATTGCCTAAAGAGGTTATTCGGGGTCCATGTGCAGACTTGTTCTTGAATCCCCCTAGAGGTAAATGCTTTTTGCTACCGGCTTTTCATTGTTGTACACAAGTCCGGAAGAATGATCCGAACATAGCTCTTGCCCAGAGTAGAAGAGATTGGAATGTAAATGAAAAAGAAGTATTATATGATTATGATTTTTGAAGGAGGAGGAATGGATATATCTTTCTTATTTTTTTTTTCATCCTACAAAACTATACAAAAAGAGTGAAATATATAGGTGTAAGGCCTTTGATGGAGAGTTAAGACACTCAACTAATAGAAATTTAGGGCTAATAATATAGCCATTAGGGAATGATAAATATGCCATATCAATGTTAAAAATGATCAAGAATTAAGTGAAAGTAATCAGGTTTATAAATTGGTTTTTCCACCAATAATAACACCAATCCCCCCAAAACCTAAATTTTGAAACCAAAGATAACAGTATTCAAAAGGAGTAAAAATGAAGAATTTCGGGACAATTATATAATATGCATAGATGAGATGAACTACAGCCTTAAATTTTACTTAGTGACTATTATCTTCATCTGAAAAAGTACTTGATGGACTATGTCTTGAATCAGAATTATTGAGCCAGATTCTGAAAGTAACACACATAGTATATATGCTAGAGGTTCTTGGGTCTATTAGGATGACACTTTTGATTGGTCTTGCGTACTTTTTACTTATTAATGAGAGTTGTCTACGATCACCATGTCCCATAGTCGTCGCCTTCACGACCTCTCACATAGGTAAGTGATCAAAGGGATGGTTATTATAGTCACTACAAAAAAAACAGGCTTTTAGTGACGGCGGAATCCGTCGCTAGAAGTTGTTTTTTCCGTCGCTAAAGCCAAATAGCGACATATCAGCGACGAAAATGGTTTGTCGGAAAATTACGTGTCGCTAATTTAAATCAGTCGCTAGTTTGTCGGAAATAGCGATTGATTAGTGACGCATTTAGCGACACGCTATTTATTAGAAAATACAAGGTAATAGCGACGGAAACTCTGTCGCTATAGTTACTGATGAACTACCGACGTCGCAGCGGCGTAATTCAGCATGAGAGTAGCAACGGGCTAGCGACGGAAAATTACGTCGCTAAGATGTTTTCGATACGCTTTTGGTGTCGGATAGGAACATAGTGACGGAATAGCAAGTAAAATTTATGTTGCTATTCAATCGCTATACTGGAATATAATATTTTCCAGAACCTTAGCGACGGAAACTACAGTCGCTATTCCATCGGTAGCCTGCAAAGTAAATTTTCCAGGCATGTAGCGACGAAAAAATCGTCGTTGTTCCGTCGCTAGCCTGCAATGTTCCAGGTTTTCTGTCGCTGTTCCGTCGCCATTCCGTCGCTAAATACAATATTGCATATCAGTATTTGTGTTTCCTGCACTCCACATCCATGTCAACAGTTACACACAATATACAGTCATATAAACAGTTTCCAAATACAATATCAGTATTCGTGCTTCCAGCAGTCCGACAGTTTCACAGTAGGCACACGTATCAGTATTTGTGTTTCCTACAAATTCTCAGTTTCATGTACACGTATCCCAAATGTTTTAATACAACACATACACACATATCCAAAATTAGCTTCATACACACATACGAATAATGTTTTGATATAAGAAATATTAATACACATATCCAAAATGTTTTAATACAAGAAAGTACTGACACAGTAAATCTAGGTCGTCGGACGTGATGGAAACCTCTCGACGGGCATGATGAAGACCTCTCGGCGGACTTAATGAAGATCCAAGCTGCAAACGTGAACGTCGACCTCTCGACACCGTAGAAAAATCTGAAAAAAATAATAAGTGATGATGTGTTAAAAATAAAAACTATTGTCATGTCATTATACTAATGGAACTCGTATATTAAATTAAAATATACGTACTAGTCTGATTCATCTTTCCAAGAGTCTTCTGAATCATCGATTGATTCCGAAGTGTCTTCTTCTGCTTCTTCATTTTCACTACCACTATTATCTTCATCTTCATCTTCCAATACTTCTTCTTCAACATCTTCCAATTCTTCATCAAAGTTAACCTCCATAACGTCATCTACCGTAACCTCCATATCTTCTAAATCCTCTTCCTCAACACCAGCCAAACTTATATATGTTGGTTGAGGCTTGACCACCTCTTCCTCTTGGTAGGCTAACATTATATGTATTTCTTGTTTTGGTTTTGCATACAGCCCACCAATCCAGGGTACTGTGCCGTCGGCTAGGATAACTTGTATAGTACACTTCAACGGTTTGACTAGCCAACACAAATGGTTCAAAACCTCCATATCTTTTTCCATGTTTTATATCAATAAAGCCAAATTGTTTGTCAATCTTCCATCCTTGCTTGGGTGTTGTGTCGAACCAACGACATTTAATAAGCACAATCTTCGTATCAACAGAATATTTAATCTATACGATATCTCTTAGAACACCGTAGTAGTCGAATTCGGGATCAACATCGTAGACTGAGGCTCTCACACAAAATTCCAAATTTTTGATATAATTAGCCTCCTCATCGAAAAATGAATGATTGATAGGCTTATCAGTAGTTCTAAAGTTAAAGCCATTGATTGTATATCCGCTCCAATACTTCGCTTTCTTGCTCGGTCCAATAGCAATTGCTCTTAGCCCTTTGTTCTGCAACTGTGTACCAGGACGGAAGACCTAGTGCAAGTAGTATCAGAAAAGTCATTAGACAAAGTGTGGATAATAACATATCGAATTTAGAATGGCTAATGATTATAATCCTTACATAATTTCGGAACCACGACAGAAACGTCATATCGACCTCTCTAGCAAGATCATCATCATCAATATCAGGTCTTTCCATTCTAATCCCAGCTCTAAAAGTACTGTAATAATAGGGAGAAACGTTAGCACACTTCTAAATATCGAATTTATAATGACTAAATGGTGTCGCTTACTTTTCAATATCTTCTATCTCTTGGATACCGCTATTGAGGCATATATACCGATGTGCGGCTTCAAACTCATCGTCATCCAACCATCGTAATTTAGTCGCACTTGTCGGCTTGCCCCCCACATTGAAGATTGCACGGATCCCTTCGTTTGGTGTATTGATATCACCTTCATCATTCCTCGGCGCTCCATTCCGATTTGTTTGGACATGATTATCGAATTAGATAGAACAGAAGTTAGAAACCTCCTCAATGATGTACGCTTCGCATATTGAAGCTTCTACATGAGCCTTATTGGCCACTTTCTTCTTCAGGTGACCTAGATATCTATAAGAAATATATTGAATATTAGAATTATTTAAATAAAAAATTACAAATTAGAAGATTATTTTATATCTCTCAAATGGGTATATCCATCGATAATGGACGGGAGCACCAACACGTGCTTTGTATGCAACATGAATCGAAAAATGTTCCATACTATCAAAGAAGCCGGGAGGGAACACCCTTTCTAACTTGCACAACGTCACTACAACTTTCTCCTCAAGTTCTAGCATATGTTGCACCGTCAACTTACTTGAACACAAATCTCTAAAGAAGATAGATAACTCGGCCAGCGGAGTCCACACATGAGAAGGTAGCATCTCTCTAAAAGCGATAGAAAGTAATCACTCCATGAAAACGTGACAATCATGACTCTTCATCCCTATCAACCTGCGTTCGTTGAGATCGACACATCTCGCCAGATTCGATACGTAACCGTCAGAAAATCTTAACTTTGAAATCTATTTCCATATTATCAGTTTATCATCTCTACTCAATATAAATGGTGTTGGAGGCTTCACCCAGTTACCATTGGACTCTTCATCCCTATCAACCTGCGTTCGTTGAGATGCAACTCTGGATGCTTGCAAATAATTTCTAAGTCCTTCCTTGCTTTAATATTGTCTTTCGTTTTTCCTTTAATATCCATTACAGTATTAAATATGTTGTCAAATATTTTTTTTCAATATGCATGACATTAAGATTATTTCTTATGAGATTGTCCGGCCAATATGTTGTGATGTTGTCCGAAGCCTTCAATGTGATGGCCCGATCCTAGATTTTCCATAACAGTCGGTAAATCTCGAACCTCTTCCCAAACTACATCTTCTGTTAATCACAACGGGAGAAGAGATACTTCCAGTTTACCAGCCCTGAAGTCATCTCTGTTCCTTCTCCACGAATGTGACGAAGGAAGAAACTGGCGGTGGCAATCAAAAAAATATGCCTTTTCTTCATTCTGAAGACAGAATGCCTTATTCTTTCCCATGCATATCGGACATGACATAATACCATGAGTACTCCACCCTGATAACGTCCCATAAGCTGGAAAATCGTTGATGGTCTACATGAGCATCGCCCTCATCTGAAAGTTCTGCTCCATCGATATATCAAACGTCTGGATGCCAAACTGTCATAATTGTTTCAACACGTCCACCAATGGTTGCAAGTAAATATCGATGTTCTTCTTTAGATTTCTTGGACCGGGTATGATAAGTGTGAGGAACATGTAAGGAGTTTTCAGGCACATCTACGGTGGTAGATTGTACGGGGTCAAAATTATTGGCCAAAAGAGTATTACGTCTCCGACTGTCCGAATGGAATGAATCCATCAGAACATAGAGCCAATCGAACATTCCTAGGCTTCGCAGCAAAATCAGGATGACACCGATCAAAATGCTTCCATGCTTCTCCATCGGTAGGATGAGATAATTCTCCTTCATCCATCTTCCGTTCTTTGTTATGCCATGTCATGTGTTGTACAGTATTTGCAGACATATACATCCTCTGTAGCCTCTTTGTGATTGGCAAGAACTGCATGTACTTGTACGGACGCATCCGCGTCTGGGCAATTGATTTTCCTTTGCCCCGGATTGGCTTGTACCGGTCCTCGTCACAGAAAATGCATTTGTCTTTATCACTGTTCTCCTTGTAGTATAGCATACAACTATTTCGATAGCAGTCTATCTTCTGGTAGTCTAATCAGATTTTTTGCATCATCATCTTCGACTTGTAGAAGCTTTCAGGCAAATCATTTGATCCTTTTGGCAACAACTATCTCACAAGCTGAATTATTCGGTCATAGCATTCTTGCGGTAAGTTAAAATCAGATTTAAGGTTCAACAGCCGCAGCACCACCGACAATACCGAATGAGAATCACAACCCGGATATAACGGAGTATCAGCATGCTTGAACATATCGTAGAACTCCTTTGTATCAGGATTTGGATCCTCACATGCCACAGCAAAATCTAATACCATCTCACGTGCCAAGTTTGTTGGTTGCCGATATTCAAAATGATCTCCGAGAGTAGAATCTCTCACCTCGGTATTGAAGAAGGACTGAGATTACGAAGCCGGAGATTCTTCTTGATTAATCCACATGTTGTAGTTCGGCATGAAACCCTTCTTGTAAAGGTGCTCTCTCACGAGTGACACATTTCTAAATGGTATGTTCTTACATTTGAGACAAGGGCACTTTATGCACCTTCCGTCCATGAAATCGGCATGGCTACTTGCATATATGAGAAATTACTCGACGGCCGCCTTGAAATCGTCCGTCAAGCCAATCATACTCTCATGTTGCCGATTGTACATCCACGAACGGACAAGTAAGTATCGAATCATTGTTCTAATTTACGTGAATGATTCTGCACCAAGAATTAAGATGCTATATATCACTTGGTATCATAAAACAAACCTAGTATAACTTGGTATGACGTACCCCTCACGTACATTAACTCATAAAACAAACCTAGTATAATTAGGTATCACGTTGATACTCAAGTATCAAATTCATACTCAAGTACATATCGCATTGATCAATCAATTACCTTAGTAATCTAAAACTACTACACCTATTTATTTTGTGTCCGTGTCCCGTTAAATTTCTAAAACTATTATACCGATAAATTTCTATTTATCTACTATATATATCCACTACTATATCGATAAATTTCTATTTATCTACTATATATACCCACTACTATATCAATAAATTCTAAACACGAAATTGAAATTGAAACCCTAAAACATGTTGAGAAAACACAAACAAAGCGTAAATAAAAATAAATGCAAATTAGGGTTTAGGGTTTCGGACCTTGAAGAGGTTAGTCAAGGAGAGGATCTCAGAGAAGGGGGGTCGGTGGGGGGGCGTCGGAGGGGGGACACTGAAGGGGGGGACACCGGAGGGGGTGGTCGACGGAGGGGGGTCGCCGGAGGGGGGCACGACGGAGGAGGAGACGAGGGAGGGTGTACGGGATTTTGAAGGAGGAGAAGAGGGGGGAAGGAATGGGGGAGCACGCCAGAGGGAGGTGGTCGTCGGAGGTGGGGGCTCGACGGAGGATGAGAAGAGGGGGTGGTTAAGGGGTTCGATCGGAGGAGGAGAAGAGGGAGGGGGCCAGAGTGGGGGAGGGCGCCGGAGGGGGCCGCCGGAGGGGGGTCGCTAGAGGGGGCCGCTGTCGGGGGGTGATCGCCGGTCGGGGGGGTGGAGAGAGGGAAGGAGAGAGAAGGATTCTGAGAGTGAGAGAGACGTTGGAAATTTTTTGAAATTTAAGTAACTTTTGAATTTTTACAGCAAATTAGCGACGAAAATTTTTCGTCGCTACGCCGTCGCTACATGGAAATGTCACTAAGTAGTCGCTCATTAGTCGCCACCTTCATGAAAAAATTAAGAATAAAAATTAATCCTTCTGTTTCAACATTTACAGCTGCTTAGCGACGTATATATCTGTCGCTAATAAGTCGGTTGACATATTTCGTCGCTAAATGGTCGCTAATCAGTCGGTTGACATATTCCGTAGCTAAATGGTCGCTGATCCGTCTCTAAACTTATAAAAAAATTAAGTGAAAAAAATCTGTCGCTCGTAAGTCGCTTGTCGGTTGCTAATTGGCGACTGATTCCGCCATCGCTAATTTTCAGTCGCTATTTGCCTGTATTTTGGTAGTGAGTCAATCTTACATTATCATGCTTGGCCTATTAAGAGTTTTTAAACTCGTTATAACCAAATCACGCCGGAACACTGTCACCATAGGGATGAAGTATCATTATACGTCATCATACAGTTACTTGGGCATTAGTTTAAGATAATTTTAATATCAAAGATTAGTGTTTCATAATAGTCACCTAAGTTCTGCTTGTTTCTACTCGTTGAACTGGCTTGTTGATTTGGTTGCCATTATTGGTGACTTAATTATGGGCTTAACCACATCTCCTCGATGATACTAGGATTAATGTCTTAGACAGACTCTTCGTCAAGAGATCTAGATGGTTCTTTTATGACTTTTATAGTCAAGAACTAAAATTTTGCCTTTTAAGCTCTTTATTTACGTGAAGTGCAACTACAGGTACATGTTCATCTTAGAATTCACATAATTGTGCTTTATTAGTACTTTAGCCGAATGATTATTAAAATTTATAAAATTGACTGACATATAAATTTGTATATACATAATAAGATATCTGAGCCATTCAGCTTCAGCACAAGCTATGTTCAAATTCTTTGATACTTCTAGCTATGATAGTTTGTCACATGGACCTATCAACTTATGAGTATCTAAGTTATTCCACATGTGAAACCTTACACTCGATCTTAGTGATCTTAATTTAGTGTTTTATATCCAAATAATATGTCATATAATGACTCAGAAAAATATATAAATTCTATAAAACCAATTGTAGTCAATTTATTTAGAGTTTTTTGAATAAGTCAGATGTTTTGGTTACTTCGTGTCATCAAATTCATTTGACATGTGTGATTATCAAAATTGCATTCTGGAGTTCTAGATCAATAATTTGAATGAATTTACTAATCGACCTTAATAAATTATTTGTCTATTAAGTTTTGAACAACTGGGGTTAGTTGTAAGGGCTGGTTCCCAACTAGCAGTGGCCCGAAGACACTTAATAATACCTTGTCATTTAGTGCTATTTACACCCGGTTGACAGAAGCATCCTTTCAACGTGTACTCAATCTAATCTCAACTTTAAAAACCTAGATTTATAAGGATTTTGTAGTATTGCTAAACTATTTTTTTGACTAAATTGTTTGGACGTATCAAAAAAAAATTATAATATCACATATTATATGCAAACCACGCTTGCCTAACATAATCTATTGTGACATAACAATATTGTAATTTTAATTTTGTCTGAGTAGGAATCCTAATTTCATGATAATATGATCAACTAAGGTCCAACCATGCGCAAAACTAACATGCGGAGAATATCACTTTAATATAACAATATACAGAACCATATATATGAACCAAGATAATTGACTCATAAATTTCATCAATGTATTTCTCCAATTAAAAATGACTAGAAAATGTAGGCCGTACATATGAAAATTATCTTTTCTTGATCGGAGCCCTTTTGTACTTCTAGTCTTGATTTCGGCTTAGTAATAACAATTAAAAAGGATATATTACCTTATATTGAGATAGCTCCATTATTTTTGTTAAACATCCACCATCCAAGAATTTAGAAAAAGAGATTTACAAATATCAAGTTTGGAATAGTAGAGTGAAGAACTTTGTATTACTTACCTTCACCCTTAGAAAGTTTGCGTCTTTCCTAACAAATTACAATCTCTAATGCTTCTGACTTTGAGAGATAACATTACAAAGATCATGTTAGAAATAGGAGAGTACGAAAATATATTTGTATTACCGTCACCGTTAATATGTTGCTCCTTTACTAAAAGTTAAAAAGTTTCTAATGTCTATGCCTTCAAGAAAACAAATGCTAATAGTGAAGATATTATGATGGCACGTTGGCAAAATCTAAGCCATGTTCAACCCAAGTTTTTTTTAATGTGTCAATTTATCCAGGTAACTAATTTTGCATACACTTAGCTAGGAGAATATGCTCGCTTATACATAAGGAACCTAAACTCAAATTTAAGTTCATCAAAAATTTCTGTTATACAAAGTGAGGCTTTAAAAATAGTATAACATCATAGTAACAATTCTAAATTTGTATTCCCTCATATTGGAGAGTTTATCCAGTTAACACATTCATTTTAATATGGAACTATAATCACATGAAGAATAAAAATTGATAGAATTGACCCACCTCTTTAATAAGGTCAAATGATAACCAATATGTTTCCACAAGACAAAACACGAAATATAATTATATCCAACTGGATTGGCTATGCGAAATCTAAAACAAAATGCTAATAGATAAACTCTCTTGTGAAACACCAAACAATCTTTCTATGGCTATAGTTTATTTGACAAAACTAATGACTTTGTTCTTACACCATAAATATATAAAAAGAATTAGGTACAGTTGAACTATATATGAGTACTGTCATGGCCCGCACCCAGTGTAGGGGAATGAGAAGTGGGTACGTCCAGCCTACGTCACAGTATCAGCGGTAGAACGCTGTCCTAGGTCACATACATCTAACACAGTATAAATATACCTGTACAAGATATACTCTCCAATCGGAGGACAATACAGAAGGTACAACTCAATCATAATTCTAAGATAGAAATAGTAAGATAAGATAGATATAAAATCTCAAAAGAGAAGATACAACAAAATAAAATAAGTCTAAGTGTCTAAACGACACAACATCTCAACATCCAGAAATAATACAACTCAGATGTCAAATACAAATAACATAATGAAATAAGATAAACTGCCTAGCTATATAGCCTAAGCAATAGGGGTAATGTCCTCAGCTAGAGCTGGATCCTTCTGTGGGTCCAACTCACAAGTGTCGTCTAGATGGGCTCCATAATAAGTAGGACAGAACTCTTCAGTGTCATCTGTAATATTTTTAACAGGTCCAATCAGGATAGGAACGAATACATATCTCTCACGCAGTTCATATCATGGCAGGAATTGTAAAACAAGCAATATAATAAGCTATATGAAGTGTTGTAAGAAATGTACATAAAAGATAAGAGAGATATTTGTAAACTGAAAATATATATGGTAAGTAAGAACTGTAATTTACTAAGTGATTTAGAACATAAGATGGTTATATAATCGGCTTGGTGTTGTGCACGACTAAGTTATAGAGTTTGCACACGAGTAAACTAATACGAATAATCACATAACCACTTCTACTCTCCCATCCCCAATCAATACACAAGGATCCATTCAAGTTATGTTACGTACACGATGATTAGTTTGCACAATAAGATCATGTGAGCACACGAGAGTACATGCGAGCACACGATTTGTACACGAATACAAGGAGTACACGATGCTCGTGATAAAGTACACGAACATAAAATACCTGATGTATTCGCTAAGGGGATAACATCGCATGAAAAGATCCATATTGTACCAATCTGTGATAACAAGTGTCAACATCAGGTAAAGTAGTCTAGAGCAAGAATATAAGTCATAGCAAGTATAAAACGATCATAGAATATACTCGCCTGAGATCCTGAATGACTGATGAGAATATATGTTCGTACAGGAGTAACTGAGTCCTATTTAGAACAACACATGTTACAATGCATCCAAGATGGTAAAAATAAAGTTTACAATGCATTCTATACGATTCTAGGTCATTCTAGGTCAAAGTCAACTCTTGGTCAACACTGGTCAACAATCTAGTCAAATTAGGTCAACTCTAGTCAAACTAGTCAACTAGTCTAGTGCTTAGCCAAACCCAAGTCTATTATGTCATTTTAGGCCTATCTAGTCCATTTCTAGGTCAAGATAGTCTAATAAGCTCCTATATATATATATATATATATATATATATATATATATATATATATATATATATATATATATATATATATATATATATAATCAAGCAATATACAAAACATAGCCTATACATAAGCTATATACATAGTCTATATATATATAATACCTATATAACATTGGTAACTCAAATATATATATATATATATATATATATATATATATATATATTTTTTTTTTTTTAAATACACTTACATACATATTATATATTCATAACATACACATATATATATATATATATATATATATATATATATATATATATATATATATATATATATATATATATATATATATATATACACACATATATATAGGAAAAAGGGGAGAAAAGAGTGCCCACACAAGTGTCAGTATGGGGGTGTCATACAGTGTCCAAGACGTGTCTAATTCGTGTCAAAAACCCTGTGTCAATAAGGGTATCAGAGACTGTGTTCAACACAGTCTCGTGCTGCCATGTCGTGTCCTCTAGAACACAACACACATCACTAGGGGTCTTGTGCACGTGTCTACTGGTAGGGAAGGTCTAGGGCTACGTGTCAATGTGTCTGCAAGGTGTCCAGGGTGTGTCATGTCCGAGAACGAATAGCGTATCAGTGAGTCGAATTCGTCCGTGCACAGTCAGTGCAAAACCCATGCGGCCTCGATTTCGTATCCGATACGATACGAATTCCACTCAAATTTGGGGAGGGGCCTGACAGACATGGCCCCCCACCTCAATGCCAAATGGCACGTGTCCATGTGGCCTGTGCTTCGAGAAAACGTTGTTGAGCAGTAGAACAGTTTCCATAGCTCTCGTGCTGAGTCCCGTGTTCACTTTTGGACACGAAAAACGTGTCGAAATGTGCTCAGTGCTTAGGAAATGCAAATCACACACATAAGGCTACAAGAAAGTGAAATTAGTTTTGAAAGACATTAATAAATAATTTATTGAGGCATTTCATCAAATATTTTAAACTACACTCCGACACGCCTCTGATACACGTATCAAATGGATACAAAATCCTACCAAACTTGGTCTACACGTCTATGGTACCTAGATACATGCATCTATAAAGAGAAATCAGAAGAACAAATGAGTTTAGAGCCAATACCTATTGAGAGCTGGAATCTCAATGCAAAAACCTAGAAATGAGATCCTTCACCAACTTGCTATGGTCCAAGAGCCTCCAATCCTTGCTAGCTAGCCTCTATAGACCTCTTCTATAGTAGGAGAGTTATGCAAAAGACTAGGCTCACTTTGGAGTCGATATGGAGGAAGGGGTGGATTTTGGAGAAGAACATAAATTAGGGTTTTGAGGGGGCAATGAAAAGAGGCAAGATGTAATGATGTGATGCTTATAAAGGAGGGGCTATGCTTGGCCGGCGACATGCTAGGGTTAGGGTTTAGTCACTTGATAGGCTATGGGCTTCTCTCTACAATGTAAGTTAAGCCCTCAAGTTAAAGACCCAATTAGAAATTTGGTTTCAAGCTAAAATATATAACTTAGTTAAAATATCTAGATATTATCTAACTTAGTGTTCTAGTTAGAAACTTCTAATGCATTCTCTAGGCTAATGACTAACATCTAGATTAGGGCAAATCTAGGTCAAGGCTCAACACAATAATTAGCACAATATTAATTATCAAAAATTCAAATTAATTCTAATAAATCACAAATTACCAAAATACCCTCAGGCTAAAAATATGGTAGTAACAAGTACTTAATTAGGAATTTGAATTTCTATTACTCTTTGCTGGTTGACTCATTTATGCCTAAGAAAAACATGATTAACTACATAAGATGTTTTCCTTTCTTCTTGTCTAGAATATTAACTTGGTTACAATGTGATAAAAAGGGCTTCTGTGCCACTTCGTGTACATGCATACCCAAATACAAATGATGTGTCCTAATCGATTCCTTACGTTTTAATAAAGAAAGGATTTACAAACAATAGTCATATATAGTTGGGTGGCATCCATGGAAACAAGATTTGGTCAACTACTCCATTGAACTAACCTAACATAGAGTCAAGCTACAATATTTTGATTAAAATGGCAAAAAAAGAACTTGTCACGACCCGCGCCCTAGAGTTAGGGAACGAGAACGTAACAACGCCGAGCCTACGCCGCAGTGTCGGCGGTAGAACACTGTCCTAGGTCTCAATGCATCTAACAGTATAAGACTAAACAGTTTATACTCCCCGAATGGGGGTGACATAGCAGATACCATCTCAATCACATCTAAGGTAGAGCATGATAAAGATAGATAAAACATGAAATCCAAAATAAATACAGGAGATAGAAGTCTAAGTGTCTAAGATACATAAACCCAGAAGTACATCTCAAAACTCAAATACAGTAATCCACAAAGTAAATACAACTCCAGACAGAAGAAATACCATCTAAACAACCTCTAATGTGTCTTCTCTAGGCTAGCAGACAATCCTAAGCTATCTGTAAAATTTATCAACAGGTCCAGTCAGGACAGGAGCGAGTACAGTACATCTCAACAGATCATAGCAGGTTAGAAAATATAATCATGCAGTAAATTAAGATACAGGTACTGAAAGAAATGCAGTATGTAAACAGAGAGAGAGCTGTAATAGAAATATCTACTATACATAGAGAACTAACAGTGGCTAGTGAGTCAGAGTACAATATAGACATGTAAATGGCATAGGAGATTCTGATAAGACACTATGGAAGAGATTCTGATAAGATACTACTTGGGTATTATTCACATGTCCAATTCTACTCCCCCGTACCCCCAATCAATACACAAGGATCCAGCCAGGTTATGTTATATGATGCTATGTAACAGCCCCCGAAGGTGATAGACCCCGAAGGTGATAGACCCCGAAGGTGATACATAGTAGTCCCATAAATAGGATAAGGATTCTAGGAAGACTCTGTGATCATAAGAGTATATGTCACAAGTGATCGAAGAACCAACGAAGCATAGTGATACGCCATGTAAGTGAAACGCACAAAACATAGAGTCCCCGATGCTTTCTAAGGATAATATCTCAAGAAAGGATCCATATAGTACCAATCCGTGTGACCATCGTGACAGTACAAGTAAAGTAATCTACTGCAGGAAATAATTCTAAGCAGGATATGAAATGATCAGAGAATGTACTCGCCTCGATAACCTGAACAGCTGATAAGTATAGGGGGGGTCCCACTGAAGCCACAGAGTCCTATTTAAAGCAACACATGTTACAAGGTGTTCAAGTTGTAATAAATGAATCTCTACAGGCAATCTATATTATTCTAGGTTCTTCTAAGTCAAAACAACTCTAGGTCGACTCCGGTCAATAATCTAGTCAAACTAGGTCAAGTGTTGACTTACAGTTGACTTTGGGTCAACTGGTCAACTCTGGTCAAACATGGTCAATTCTAGTCTAATATAAAGTGTACTTCGTTATTTGTACGTCGAAACTTTCAACACGCAAATCGAGATAAAAAGATTATCGGTAAGGTTGATAATCTTATTATAGTGATCCACGTGTCCAACTTTTCAATTTCAGCGATGTGAGATCACTGGAATTGGCTGATCTCAGTTTCGTTGTACTAATCCCGAAATACGAACATTATATGAATTAATTATTATTTAATTATAAAAAGGTTAAACTCAGAGAAATTATCAACAAACATTGTCGGACGATGAAATAAACATCGCCAATGTGTCCAGAATGGTCAAATTAACTAGGATAGCCTACCCAACGGTCCAATTTGGACACAAGGGCAAAAAGGTAATTTCGGGTCAAAACGGTGTCCGTGTCGGAGCCGTTTTGTACCGAAAAAAGTGCAAGAAAACAAGTCTACAAAATATAACAAATTATATGTCCACGAAACCAGAATGTCGATACGAACCCAACGGTATCTCCAGAATTGGATTCCGTTGACCAGATCTCCATTTAGTCCGTTGACCAGAACTTAGAATTCCGATTTGCACGAAAATGCGTGCCGGAGCCAAAGTTCTCAAAACTTAGCAAACTACCTGTCAACGAGTCCAGAATGATGATACAAACTCAACAGTATCTTCGGAATTGGATTTCGATGAGCCGATCTCAATTTGGCCCGTTGACCCGGATATTGGTATCCGACTTGCACCGAAATGCGTGCCGCATCCAAGGTCCACCAAAACCTAGCAAATTATATGTCAATGAGTCCAGAATAATGATACGAACTCAACGGTATGTCCGAAATTGGATTCCGATGAGGCGGCGTCAAAAAGTCCCGTTGACCCAGAATGTGGGACCCACTTTGCACCGAAAAACGTGCCAGGGCCCACGTTCTCCAAATCTAACAAATTTTATATAAAAACATGCCAGAACGACGCCACAAATCTAATGGTGGTGTCAGAAATGAAATCTGGAGTCCCGTGTTCAAAAATAAAATTTTACAAGTTGGAAATTATGAATTCGGACGGCCAACTTTGGCGTCGAATTCAACCAATCAAACAAGCTCACAATGAAACAAAACTGGAGGGATAGCAAGAGGGTTATACCAGCTTCGCACCGGAACTGGTAGCACACCAAACAGAGCTGCGGTGGAGTAGATACAAGCTGACGAAGTTGGCCCCGCGAAACTGCCCAAATTTAATACAATTTAAACGGTCAACTTGGTGGCCGATTTTCATGTATCAAACGATAAAATCAACGGATAAAAATTGACATGAGCGAAGGTGGATATACCAAGATTGCGATGGAGCAAAGAAATCGACGATCCAACGGTCGGATCTCCGGAACAATATGCACGAAGTCGCTGCGACGGAGCGTCAAAACGAACTCGATCCCGCGCGCGCCACGACGGGATTTCGTGCGAAATTTACGAATCGCCTGTACGTCGCGCCGGAGAGCAAGTTGGCGGTCCCAGGGAGGTCGCCGGTGATCACCCACCGCGGGAGGGGCACCCACGGCGGTGCATTGGCCGACGACGGCGACGGAACGCCGCACGCGCGCGCGCTATGCACGCTGCTGTGCGCTGTCGGGCTCGCACGGCCTGGCCGGCGACAAGGCGCGGCGGCACGCTTGCCTGGCCTGGCCCGACGAGGCCAGGGCGGTGCAGCCAAGGGCTGGTGGCAGCCATGGTGGTGCGGGCTTGGATGAGGATGGAGTGGCACGCGGTTTTGAAGAAGGAAGAGGAGGAGAGGAGTAAGGAGGAGGAAGATGGAAGAGGGGAGATTGGTGGTGGCGCGCGGCCTGCCTGCCAAGGGTGGCCGGCGGCGAGGCCATGCCGGAGTGGGGGTCTTCCATGGAGGAGGTTGGTCGGGTTTAATGGTGAGGAGAGGTGGTCGGTTCTGTAGTGTTGATGGTGGTTGAGTTGTTTTTGTGTGGAAACAATTATGAGAGGGAAGAGAGAGAAGTGTGTAGTAAATGATGAGAGAGAGATGAGGTGGCTCTCCTAAAATTTAGGGCCGGCACACATGTGCTGTGAGGAAAAGTTTCCATGTAAGGAAATTGATGGTGAGGATTACTTAGGCTGATCAAATGGCTAGGAATAAATTAGAGGGAAATATGGCCAATTTTATGGGAATTAAATAATTAGAAATTCCCAATAAGTATAGGAAAATATGTAGGAGGGTACCTGATATTTTTTTGGGCAACATGAGGGTGTCATGATGGAGGGCAACATGGAGCTGGACTGGACTGGGTGGAGCCGGATTGGATCAAAATCGGACATTGAGCAATAATTGAATTAAAAATAGACGTTGATGATCATGAGTAAATAAGTAGTACAAGGAGATTCCAATAAATGGGACACAAGTGACGGACGGATAGTAGGCTCAAAGTGGGCCATGTCCATAGTTGGGGCTGACAAGTTTTGGTCGACAGGGGACCCACAAAGCAAGTTGGAAGATGAATGTGACGCCGTGGAGTGAAATAAAATCGGGTCACGTGTCGGGAAAGTTGTGCGAATCAAATGGAGCACAAAATGGAGTGTCTGAGTGGGACACGAAGGTCATGGGTGACGAGCGTCTCGAGTAGATCATCAATGAGGAGTTGGTTTCAAGAAACTGACTGGTCTTGCGCTCCCAAATTAAAAGTCACGGTAACGTGCTAAAAATGATCAAGGAAAAGTATGGGAAAAATAAATAATAATCAAATGGTCTAAATCGACCCGAAGTTCAGCGAAGCAAAAAGAGCACAAGGGAACAAGTTTGAGTGGGACACCATATACCATCATGAAGGTAATCATGTCCACTCCAAAACTCATGAAGAAGATTTCCAGAGTTGAACATCCCTGATACTCCAAATATCAATGGCACGGAAAAGTACACTTAAAGATAAATAACAGAATAAAATATTTATTGAAATTAAAATCAATCAGAAAATAAATAAAAATAAAAAAAATCAACCCGAAATTCAGGGTGCTCACATCCTACCCACCTTATAAAAATTTCTTCCTCGAAATTGAAATGTCCATACTCCCTCTAGGTCAAACCCCCACAATCAAGTCCCAGAACTTAAACAAATCATACCATAAAAAAAAGAACGGCATACAGGGTCATGGCATACGGTGACAGTGAAGTCTCATCTAGGTATACTAGTCATGCTAACCGAAAGGGTCATAGGGTATCAAACACACAAGCAATCCAGGTTGCTAAAATAGAAAAGTTACAGAAATAACAAATCATCAAAACTGTAAGGCGGTCTACCATCCTATATGAAAACTGGTACTCATCAAAAATGATTAAAGAAAGGTAACTACCAATCATCTAAAAGGGGTACCATCCCAAGAGAATTAAAATCACAAGTTTAATTAACGAAAGTCGATTACATTGAAATCCAATCATAATATATAATATAGAGAGCATTAGAGAGGAAAAAGCTAACATTATGTGTATGGGGACATGTTCATATGGTTAGATAGTAGGCGTGTGTGTACGTGAACATACATGAAGGTGTATACGAGGATTTGGGTTCCAAAATAACAGCTATCAAGTTACACTAATCATGGCATATTGGTTAAACAATCCACAATACGCAACACGCAACTTATTTAATCATAACATGCATAGCTAACCATATATATATAAAAAGGTAGAGACTTAGTTATGTATTTATATATATTATAACATGTATGCTGAAGCTCTATATATATCTATCTAGATATACAATCATATAACATAGAGGGGAAGGGTTTGGTTACATGACAGTGTATACTAAGTTAGGGTGTGTGTGTGTGTGTCATTGTACAGGGTTATAGCTTAGTATTAAAAGTTAAACCTAGTTTTAGTTCAACGTTTACATATAAAATCTGAAAACAAGCTAACATTTAAACCAGTGTAATATTAACATAGTACAATTTTAGAATCTAGGGCTTGAACATCACAACCAACTTAATGCTCCTAACACAACCTAACATGATGGAAATAAAACCCTAACATACTATCCACGCATTTATCTATGCATACAGTTCAATATTACATATTAACTCTGAAATTGAACTAAACATTAAAATCAATATAAAATGTTAACATGTAACTAGTTTTCAAGATTTTTGGAGGAATTTGAACATTAAAACCAACTCAATGTTTATCACAACTAACATGTAAGAATATGAAACCTAATATTATATCCCTACATACAACAATGTACACAGCTTTAAATATTATATTAAAGAAAATAAAACAATAATTTAAACTAAACATTTGGAATTCAGTATTAAGGGTTAATATGTATATAGTCTTAAATTTGACAAATTTAAACACAAATTTTTAACCAAAATTCTTTTGAATTGAAACCCTACGTATAACATACATGTGCAGTGATGTAAACCTAAATAATAACATGAAATTTATATTTAAATTACGAATTTAACATAGAAAACCAGAGAACCAGAAATATTGGTTATAAAAATTTGGACATTAACAACATATCAATATGTATCTAGATATGTGAAAAAATCAAGTGTAGCATGCATACGTGTTAGGCAAAGTGTCTGTTATATATATATTCATATACATATTCTCATGTCCCAAAAAATTTATTCTACGTTAAGACTAACATTTAGATTCCTACCAAGATTGCAAGCAGGTGATTGACGAAATCAAGACAGTTTTATTATCATTATTATTTAATACAAAAATAATAGCAAAAAAGAATAACAATGAAATCTATTTTGCTTATCTGTTTAAAGGAAGAACCATTTTGAAACCCAGAGCTAATTATCAATCCAACATGAGACCTTAGCAAAATCATCGATTCATTTTATTATGAAAAACTCATAGCAAGAAATTACACAAGGTTTATAAAACCAACTAAACTTACCCTGAGTTAAATAATAGGAAACTAGACAAAACAACCAATAATAATTCTTTTTTTTTTTTGAATGACTGAAACAAAAGTAGAGAAAACATGTTCAAAATATTTAAGGTGCAATCCGATAATCATATGCGTCTATCCAAAATCATGGTACTCTAAATCATCGTCATACTAGTAAGCAAGGCTACGATAATCACAGAGCCCTTGACTTATGCATATATCTCTAGAATCATGGTATTTAACATTTTCGTGGTGCCGCCTGCTTGGCTGCGAAAACCTTAAATTCCCACACCTGAGAAATATATCCAGAGTCAGACTATATGTCCTTACCATGCTGGCTAATGTGACTATAAAAGACTAGATTCCATAACATAGATGACCTAGCCCATATAATTTCATCTTGCCAAAAATTAAATTAAATCAACAATGAATACCCAAAAATCAAATCAATTTATCAACGAACATCAAAATTCAAAAATGAACAAAAATCTATCAAAATACAAACTCGGATGCAATAGCTATCATCAAAATTCAAATTCATCAATCATCCATCAAAATCAATAATTACAAACTCGAATTCAACAATAATCTATAAAAATCAAATTTAACAACAGAAAGTAAAGATAATTAAATCAAGGGAAGAAGAGTTTTCAAATTGAAGTTAAATAAGATTCTCCAGGGTCGTCCCTGGAATCTCTCAAGGGTCCCTAACTGTGATTGAGTACCTTCAAAATATATCCTAATCCTACTGCAGGCTGTAGTGGTACTCAAGTTCGAATACCACTACATAAACTCGACCTGCATGGGCCACCACTAAAAATGTGTCACGACCCGCGCCCTAGAGTTAGGGCACGAGAACGTAACAACGCCCAGCCTACGCCGCAGTATCAGCGGTAGAACGCTGTCCTAGGTCTCAATGCATCTAACAGTATAAGACTAAACAGTTTATACTCCCCGAATGGGGGTGACATAGCAGATACCATCTCAATCACATATAAGGTAGATCATGATAAAGATAGATAAAACATGAAATCCAAAATAAATACAGAAGATAGAAGTCTAAGTGTCTAAGATACATAAACCCAGAAGTATATCTCAAAACTCAAATACAGTAATCCACAAAGTAAATACAACTCCAGACAGAAGAAATACCATCTAAACAACCTCTAATGTGTCTCCTCTAGGCTAGCAGGCAATCCCAGGCTATCTGTAAAATTTATCAACAGGTCCAGTCAGGACAGGAGCGAGTACAGTACATCTCAACAGATCATAGCAGGTTAGAAAATATAATCATGCAGTAAAGTAAGATACATGTACTGAAAGAAATGCAGTATGTAAACAGAGAGAGAGCTGTAATAGAAATATCTACTATACATAGAGAACTAACAGTGGCTAGTGAGTCAGGGTACAATATAGACATGTAAATGGCATAGGAGATTCTGATAAGACACTATGGAAGAGATTCTGATAAGATACTACTTGGGTATTATTCACATGTCCAATTCTACTCTCCCGTACCCCCAATCAATACACAAGGATCCAGCCAGGTTATGTTATATGATGCTATATAACAGCCCCCGAAGGTGATAGACCCCGAAGGTGATAGACCCCGAAGGTGATACATAGTAGTCCCATAAATGGGATAAGGATTCTAGGAAGACTCTGTGATCATAAGAGTATATGTCACAAGTGATCGAAGAACCAACGAAGCATAGTGATACGCCATGTAAGTGAAACGCACAAAACATAGAGTATCCGATGCTCCCTAAGGATAACATCTCAAGAAAGGATCCATATAGTACCAATCCGTGTGACCATCGTGACAGTACAAGTAAAGTAATCTACTGCAGGAAATAATTCTAAGCAGGATATGAAATGATCAAAGAATGTACTCGCCTCGATAACCTGAACAACTGATAAGTATAGGGGGGTCCCACTGAAGCCACAGAGTCCTATTTAAAGCAACACAGGTTACAAGGTGTTCAAGTTGTAATAAATGAATCTCTACAGGCAATCTATATTATTCTAGGTTCTTCTAAGTCAAAACAACTCTAGGTCGACTCCGGTCAATAATCTAGTCAAAGTAGGTCAAGTGTTGACTTACAGTTGATTTTGGGTCAACTGGTCAACTCTGGTCAAACAAGGTCAATTCTAGTCTAATATAAAGTGTACTTCGTTATTTGTACGTCGAAACTTTCAACACGCAAATCGAGATAAGAAGATTATCGGTAAGGTTGATAATCTTATTATAGTGCTCCACGTGTCCAACTTGTCAATTTCAGCGATGTGAGATCACTGGAATTGGCTGATCTCAGTTTCGTTGTACTAATCCCGAAATACGAACATTATATGAATTAATTATTATTTAATTATAAAAAGGTTAAACTCAGAGAAATTATCAACAAATATTGTCGGGCGATGAAATAAACATCGCCAACGTGTCCAGAATGGTCAAATTAGCTAGGATAGACAACCCAACGGTCCAATTTGGACACAAAAGCAAAAAGGTCATTTCGGGTCAAAACGGTGTCCGTGTCGGAGCCGTTTTGCACCGAAAAACGTGTAAGAAAACAAGTCTACAAAATATAATAAATTATATGTCCACGAAACTAGAATGTCGATACGAACCCAACGGTATCTCCAGAATTGGATTCCGTTGACCCGATCTCCATTTGGCCCGTTGACCAGAACTTGGAATTCCGGTTTGCACGGAAATGCGTGCCAGAGCCAAAGCTCTCAAAACTTAGCAAACTACCTGTCAACGAGTCCAGAATGATGATACGAACTCAACAGTATCTTCAAAATTGGATTCCGATGAGCCGATCTCAATTTGGCCCGTTGACCCGGATATTGGTATCCGACTTACACCGAAATGCGTGCCGGATCCAAGGTCCACCAAAACCTAGCAAATTATATGTCAACGAGTCCAGAATGACGATACGAACTCAACGGTATATCCGGAATTGGATTCCGATGAGCCGACGTCAAAAAGTCCTGTTGACCCAGAATATGGGATCCACTTTGCACCGAAAAATGTGCCAGGGTCCATGTTCTCCAAATCTAACAAATTTTATATGAAAACATGCCAGAACGACGCCACGAATCTAATGGTGGTGTTAGAAATGAAATCTGGAGTCCCGTGTTCAAAAATAGAATTTTAGAAGTTGGAAATTACGAATTCGGACGGCCAACTTTGGCGTCGAATTCAACCAATCAAACAAGCTCACAATAAAACGAAACTGGAGGGATAGCAAGATGGTTATACCAGCTTCGCAGCGGAACTGGTAGCACTCCAAACGGAGCTGCGGTGGAGTAGATACAAGCTGACGAAGTTGGCCCCGCAAAACTGCCCAAATTTAATATAATTTAAACGGTCAACTTGGTGGCCGGTTTTCATGTATCAAACGATAAAATCAACGGACGAAAATTGACATGAGCGAAGGTGGATATACCGAGATTGCGACGGAGTAAAGAAATCGCCGATCCAACGGTCGGATCTCCGGAAAAACGCACACGAAGTCGCTGTGACGGAGGGTCAAAACGAACTCGATCCCGCGCGCGTCACGACGGGATTTCGTGCGAAATGCACGAATCGTCTATACGTCGCGCTGGAGAGCAAGGTGGAGGTCCCAGGGAGGTCGTCGATGATCGCCTACCGCGGGAGGGGGGGCACCCACGACGGTGCATTGGCCGACGACGACGACGGAATGCCGCACGCGCGCGTGCGCCATGCACGCTGCTGTGCGCTGTCGGGCTCGCGCGGCCTGGCCGACGACAAGGCACGGCGGTGCGCTTGCCTGGCCTGGCCCGACGAGGCCAGGGCGGCACGGCAAAGGGC
Organism: Iris pallida; assembly: GCA_029216955.1. Lineage (NCBI taxonomy): Eukaryota > Viridiplantae > Streptophyta > Magnoliopsida > Asparagales > Iridaceae > Iris > Iris pallida. Next base: position 218,453 of record JANAVB010004599.1, on the reverse strand, counting down.
TGGTGGCAGCCATGGTGGTGCGGGCTTGGATGAGGATGGAGTGGCGCACGGTTTTGAAGAAGGAAGTGGAGGAGAGGAGTAAGGAGGAGGAAGATGGAAGAGGGGAGATTGGTGGTGGCGTGCGGCCTGCCTGGCCAGGGTGGCCGGCGGCGAGGCCACGCCGGAGTGGGGGTCTTCCATAGAGGAGGTTGGTCGGGTTTAATGGTGAGGAGAGGTGGTCGGTTCTGTAGAGTTGATGGTGGTTGAGTTGTTTTTGTGTGGAAACAATTATGAGAGGGAAGAGAGAGAAGTGTGTAGTAAATGATGAGAGAGAGATGAGGTGGCTCTCCTAGAATTTAGGGCCGGCACACATGTGCTGTGAGGAAAAGTTTCCATATAAGAAAATTGATGGTAAGGATTACTTAGGATGATCAAATGGCTAGGAATAAATTAGAGGGAAATATGGCCAATTTTATGGGAATTAAATAATTAGAAATTCCCAATAAGTATAGAAAAATATGTAGGAGGGTACCTGATATATTTTTGGGCAAGAATTATGAGGGTGTCATGATGGAAGGCAACATGGAGCTGGACTGGACTGGGTGGAGCCGGATTGGATCAAAATCGGACATTGAGCAATAATTGAATTAAAAATAGACGTTGATGATCATGAGTAAATAAGTAGTACAAGGAGATTCCAATAAATGGGACACAAGTGACGGACGGATAGTAGGCTCAAAGTGGGCCATGTCCATAGTTGGGGCTGATAAGTTTTGGTCGACAGGGGACCCACAAATCAAGTTGGAAGATGAATGTGACGCCGTAGAGTGAAATAAAATCGGGTCATGTGTCGGGAAAGTTGTGCGAATCAAATGGAGCACAAAATGGCGTGTCTGAGTGAGACACGAAGGTCATGGGTGACGAGCGTCTCGAGTAGATCATCAATGAGGAGTTGGTTTCAAGAAACTGACTGGTCTTGCGCTCCCAAATTAAAAGTCACGGTAACGTGCTAAAAATGATCAAGAAAAAGAGTGAAAAAAATAAATAATAATCAAATGGTCTAAATCGACCCAAAGTTCAGTGAAGCAAAAAGAGCACAAGGGAACAAGTTTGAGTGGGACACCATATACCATCATGAAGGTAATCATGTCCACTCCAAAACTCATGAAGAAGATTTCCAGAGTTGAACATCCCTGATACTCCAAATATCAATGGCACGGAAAAGTACACTTAAAGATAAATAACAGAATAAAATATTTATTGAAATTAAAATCAATCAGAAAAAAAAAAAAAATCAACCCGAAATTCAGGGTGCTCACAGAACTTGTTGATGATAAACATTAGTTTGTTTGATTACAGAACTAGAATCAAATCTAACATAATGAGCCAATAGACTTAGTTCAAGCCATCTTAAATCAGACTCGAATGGATCAAACATGGGAGACTACCTATAACAATCAATCATGAATAAGGCAGGTGCATGCAAAATAACAGACGTTGTCAACTTCGAGTGTACACTGTATTGCTCCATATGAATATAGATTAGAAATATACAACAAGAATAAACCCTTAGATCGTTAGAGAAATTACCTTGATTCATGTAAAAAAAAAAAACCAAAGGTTATAGATATCGGTCTACGAAAAATTCATGCATGAAGCATTGCCCTAAGAGATTATTCGCGGTCTATGTGCAGACTTGTCATCGAATCCTTCTAGCCAAGTAAAACCTTCTTGCTATCGGATTCCCATTGTTGCACACAACTCTGAAAAAATGATCCGAACTTAGTTCTTGCCCAGAGTAAAAGTGATTGTAATGGAAATGATAAAGAAGAATCATATGATTATAATTTTTGGAGGAGGAGGAATGGATATATCTTTCTTATTTTTTTATCATACAACATTATAGAAGAAGAGTGAAATATATAGGTGTAAGGTCTGGAGAGTTAAGAAACTCAATTAAAAAAAATTTAGGACAAATAATAAAGCCATTTGGAAATGATAAATATGTCATATAAATGTTAAAAACGGTCAAGAAAGTGCAAAGTATTGAGGTTTGTAAATTAGTTTTTTCTACCGATAATAACAACACTGTCCAATAGGCCGCACGCTGCACTGCGCTCAAACATCTGATTTGGATTAGCATTGGCATTGCTTGAGAAGAAAAGTTAAAAGGCCAGGGGATATATGACTTGCCAGCTATATAGGAATAGGAAGAGAAAGTGATGTTTATATGCACGCAATCTTGACTGCATAAATATATATATATATATATATATATATATATATATATATATATATATATATATATATATATATATATATATATATATATATAAAACATCTCCTATAAAAAAATATATATATATATAAAACATCTCCTATATATATACTAACAATGTCAAAAGCTTCCAATATGTTGCCATCGAGCGCAGACACAGTCGGTCAGCTATAGTAGTTATAGAGCCGCGTTCTCCTTTTGAAATCTTCCTCACCATTGTAAAAAGTATATAGCTAGGCGATGGTATTCTTCGAAACCAGCCTACATGGCATGTTTTAACCCAAAAAATTAATTAACCAAATTTTTTTATTGTTAATATTAATGTTAATGTTAATGCTAATTTTAATTTAATGTTAATGTTAATTTTAATGTCAATGTTAAAACTAATGTTAATGTTAATATTAATATTCATGTTAATTTGATATTAATTTTAATGCTAATTTTAATTTAATGTTAATATTAATTTTAATGTTAATTTTAATGTTAATTTTAATGTTAATTTTAATATTAATGTTCATGTTAATCTAATATTAATTTTAATTTTAATTTAATATTAATTTTAATGTTTAATGTTTTTTTGTCATGTCAACTTTCATGTCATCAGTCATGTCATATACCACATAATAGGAGATGATATTTGTCATCAGTCATGTCATATCATCCCAATTTTTTGAGAGCCAAATAGTATTTTTGATATGACATTTACCCAAATATTATAAGTAAAACAAAGACCTCCCGCACGCACTCGTAGAGAACAAATAACTCTATAACCACTACAGATCGATCAAGCCCATTGTCTACAAAGGACTAAGTCTCGTACATAACCACACGTTATTAACCACTACATGCATGCATTATGTCAAATCATTTACCAAGCCCACGAAAAACTTAGAGCATCTAAAAGGCAATATTGAATTGGTATATATACCCGTCGATGTCTTTGCCAAAGACCATACCGACATGATGTGAAGCCTTGATCTGAAAAAATGAGGCAAATCTATGGGAGCACAACTAAAACCAATTCTAAAAAAAAAAAAAATTTGGTCAGGACTTCATTATAGGAATCAGGAAAATACAGAGTTCATGTGCACCTAATTATCTAAATAGTAACCGAGTACTGCAATGTCAACTTGACAGTTGATCATGCATGTTTGTATTTGGGAATATGTGGTCAAATTGGAAGATGGTCTTTGCGACACAATCGGAAGGTTCATATGTACTTGATTTTGATAGTCTCGCGACAATTGAGTCTAGATTTTGATAGTCTTCCTCTGAACCATTACGTACATAGATTTTTCCTGATTCTACCAACTCTAAAGTTGGAAAATTAAGATCTGCCTTAACTAATTGTCATCGATACATGCAGTATCTGACCATAGCTGATCAACTTGGTCTTCAAGCAAACGTGGGGGAAAGATCCTTGCTATGCAAATCGTGTACTTTTCGTAACGCAAATAGTCAACACATGTTCCTAGGAGAGATCTTGCTAGCAGGAGGGATCCGAGCTCTATATAAGGACTTTGGTTTCTGCAACTGAAGCAACTCATTCTTTCCAACTCTCTTCATTTAATTAAGGGCATAAGATCGATCACGAGCTCGATCGATCTCTTAATATTAATCGATCCCCTCTCTAGTTCGATCTATGGTCTCCGGCATGGCTCAACTCGTGTTGTCGTTAGCATTTGCTTTCTTTCTCGTTGCATCTAGTGCTCGTGCTGCAGTTGTCGAACACACGTTCAATGTAATCAGAACCTAGCATGCCGGTTATATATATATATATATATATATATATATATATATATATATATATATATATATATATTTATATATATACTTTATCCAACTTGATTGATTAATTGTGTAGCTTAAGGAACGTTTAATTGTTGTTATGTGAACAATATTTGTTGTTGTTAATGATTAGGTGGGAAACCTGACGGTGAACAAGCTATGCCAAGATAGAGTTATCACGGCAGTAAACAAGAAGCTACCAGGACCAACAATACTAGCCAAGGAGGGTGATACAGTAATTGTCCATGTCAACAATAACTCCCCCTACAACATCACAATCCATTGGTACGCACGTAATTGATCGATCATCAATAGTGCATGATTTGATAAAATTTGATCAAATCAAATTATGCACGTACGTAAATGCATGTTATGTTATGTTGAGTGCAGGCATGGAATATATCAGCTCCTAAGTGCTTGGGCTGATGGTCCGAATTACATAACGCAGTGCCCAATAGTTCCCGGCAGGAGCTACACATACAGCTTCACCATCACCGGACAAGAGGGCACTCTCTGGTGGCATGCGCACGCCTCCACTCTCCGAGCCACCGTCTATGGTGCTCTGATCATCCGACCGAGAGCCGGAAGCAACGCGTACCCCTTCCCCAAACCTCACAAAGAAATCCCCATCATACTTGGTATGATACTAATTATATATTCCATTCAATCATTCTTCTTCTTGTTAGAAGAAGAAACCCTTAATTATAAGAAACCCTTCAAAACATTAGTCCTACTCTTAGTTATATTTTCTAACAATTGTAACATGCATGCAGGTGAATGGTGGAACGCCAATGTGGTTGATGTGGAGACTGAGGCCTTTCTGTCCGGCCAAGGTCCCACTAACTCCGATGCATACACCATCAACGGAAGTCCGGGGGATCTCTATATGTGTTCCCATAAACGTACGTTAACGTTAGATAGTACATAATGCATTAATCAATCATTCACTTACGGTAATAATTATAACATGCATGGATCTGTCTGTACGTACGTAATATATACGCATGCAGAAACCTACAAGCTCGAAGTGGTGCAAGGAGAGACCTACATGCTCCGCATCATCAACGCGGCACTCAACAATCAGCTCTTCTTCAAGGTCGCCAATCACTCCTTCACCGTCGTCGCTGTCGACGCTAGCTACACCATGCCGTACAAGACCGATGTGATAGTCATCGCCCCGGGCCAGACGGTCGATGCCCTCATGGTCGCCGATGCATCGCCGTCCGCTCGTTACTACATGGCTGCTCGTGCTTACGCCAGCGCGGTCAATTTGGCCTTCGACAGCACCACCACCACCGGAATAGTACAGTACAAGCCCGTCGGAACCAACCGATCCACAACCCCTGTTCCTCCCGTTATGCCATCTCTGCCTGACTTCTTCGATACGCCAACTGCGTACCGGTTCTACACCAACTTGACAGGTCTGATCAAGCCAGGATCGCCAAAGGTGCCGCTCCACGTCGACGAGACCATGTTCGTGACGATCGGATTAGGCTTCGCTCCGTGCGGCGCAGGCCAGACCGAGTGCATGGGCCAGGCCCTATCCGCGAGCATGAACAACGTGTCTTTCGCATTCCCGACAAGGATGTCCCTACTGGAGGCGCAGTTCAAGGGCACCAAGGGGATATACACCTCGGATTTTCCGAACATGCCGCCGCTCGTGTTCGACTACACGAATCAGAGCATGAACACCGATCCGGCCGCGGGCTCCCTGTCCGTCACTCCCAAGGGTACCAAGGTGAAAAAGGTAAAGTACGGCGCCGTGGTGGAGATGGTGCTCCAGAACACGGCGTTGCTGGCGATCGAGAGCCATCCGATGCACCTCCACGGCTTCGATTTCTTTGTGCTGGCGCAGGGGTTCGGGAACTACAATGCTAGCACGGACGTGAAGAGCTACAACTTGGTCAATCCGCAGGTGAGGAACACCATTGCGGTTCCCACCGGTGGATGGTCTGTGATTCGGTTCAAGGCTAATAATCCAGGTATGTATACATGTATGCATGTTTAATTAATTGTAAAATACACACATCTCAACTAACTTAACTACCAACGATTAATAAATTGGCACTTCCAACTATAATAAATTTATTTTAAAATATTTTATACTATCCTAAAATTGAATTGTCATATAAGTAAAATTTAAAAAGCGAAAAAAAATACATATAAATGCTCATGCATGACACCTAATTTATATTACATCTTAAAATGATTATGTGTTGGACTGAGACTGTTGTATGATGGTGTAGGTATGTGGTTCATGCACTGCCACCTTGACGTGCATTTGACGTGGGGAATGGCCATGGCTTTTGAAGTTGAGAATGGGCCTGATGCTGCATCCACACTCCCTCCTCCGCCACCAGACTTTCCTACGTGCTAGATGAACTCAACCACTCTAGTGATTGATTATTAATAAACAAGAAGCTGCTAAAAGCCAAATGTACTTTGTGGGTGTATTTGTTTTTATTTTAGTTCTTAATTAAAAAGAATGTTGTGTTGATATAGTCATTTCATTCTTTCGTACCATCTTTGTTTGTAATTTCCAAATTGAATAATATATGATTTTGCTCTCTTTAATTTCTATGAGTCAAAGATACAATTGACATATTATCTTTGATTTATTGGTGAGATGTTCATATCCAGAGTGACACACCAATAGCAATTCATTATTGTTAAAGTTCAAACATTCCATTACAGAGCAACATGAGGTTGAGGATCGATATAATCAATGGTCGATTTTTTTAATATATTTTAAATCAGTATTTAAAAAATTGATACAAATATCATACTATTTAGAATTAGTTTTTTGGTTAAACGAATATTCGAGCGATTTTTGTTTGGCAAAAAACACCTTATTATATCACACAAGTACACACACACATAGAATTAGTTTTTTGCTGTTCTATACCACACGTGCCCTCGATGTTTCAGCGTAATCATATCTCGTACCAAGATGTCCGCGCTTGATTCCAAGATTGTCCGCTCTTGATTCTATTCGCACATGTCGAATACTATCCGAACACGTCCTAGCAAACGTATGGTGTGTAACCCACCAGTCCCCATCCTCAACAAACGAATCCACCTTCTCCGGCTGATAAGAAAATGGAGAGCCATGTCATCCCAACCATTCCAATAGCCACTAGTGTTGTATCCATGGATCGAGCCACATATTCGTAGACTCCCCATCACATATCACCCCCGCTTTAAGGTTACTGATTCTTTTTTATTAGCAACATAAGCCCAAAAATTAGACTCCTTCAGGTATCGATTCTGCATCCAAACAGCCCACTTGGAGTCCCCCTGTAGAAACTGTCATATCAACCGCATTCCCGCCATCTATCGCATTGTCCGAATAGATCGGATCCCAACTCCCCCTTCCTCATACGATCGACATAAAGAACTCCAAGCAATTGCATGAACTGCAACCCTCCATATAAAATCAGCACAGTTCTTCTCCAATCTGCCAATAGTTGCAAGTAGAAGTTTGATCGACTGGAGCCAGAACCCAGCGATGGCAAGAATCACATATTAATTTAAATATAAAAATTAGTTCAATCTAATCTTAATTCAACAATTGATCATACTAATAATTTGAAATATTATTTAGTATCATCAAAATAATTTAAATAATATTTCATATTATCAGAATAATTTAAAGTATATTTATATTAACCCAAAATCTTATTTGAAAATAAATTAGCAAATACTTTTGTTGTTCAAAAATACTGTAATTTTCGAAACCAAATACTTTAAAAGTCCAAAATAATAGCGTACACCTTTTATAATACCAAAATTAATATTTGAAAAAATTAATTTTATGAAAACTAATTAGTACTTATTCAAACTATTAAATTTAAATTAGTTTTGAAATGCAGAAAAATAATAAAATATTTTATACAAAGTTTTAAAGAGAATATATATTTATTTATTTTCAACACAATATTTCAAATTAAATAAATAAAATAAAATATTAAAAATCTGGAAATAGGGGTTACACAAGTCATGGATTGGATAATTCTTCTCATGAGGCTTAAGTTGTCTGGATGCTTAGGTTATCACCTTCAGTGCCACTACATCAACTCCACTTGCACGAGGAAGTCGTTTTCCGAATTTGCTTACAATTGAAAGAGAAATACTTTGTTATTTCTTGGTTATAAAAAAAAAACGTACAATAGTTTTAAAAATGTAAAACAACAAAAAGATTGCTAGTTGTTGGAAATGTAAAACTTATGAACCTTTTGCAATAAAGTAGCTACAATAAGAGATCGAAGAAGAAACTAAAGAAGATATCTTGTTGGGGTGATGACGATCACAGTTGCTCATAGCAAAATTTTCCTTTTTTGTTAATCTAGTTTTAGGAGCCATCAAATTAAATAATTTGAATTTCTGGAATTTCTTTATTATCCTCGGAATTGGACTTCTCATAAACAAAACCTCCTATGGGAGTTGTGGCTTATAAGTTGTCATTAACTCTCATCTCATAGCACATATCTCAAATAGTTTTTAAGAACAAAAACCAAGATTATATATAGGGGAGCCAAGTCCCCTAGTAGTCATAATCATCCATAATGGACAACTAATCCGGGAACTAACTCCCCATAATATGTGTGGTTACAACATTAACCCCCACGAAGTGGGGAATTATAAAACTAAAATGCCAAATTGAAATGCACAACAATAGCCATCATGCAACACACTGAAGAAGCCACAAGGAAGCACATTGAAGCACCAACACTGGAGTACCAGTCTCATAGGATAAGCTAAACGTAGTGACGTCCACACTAAACGTCGTTAAAAATGTCGCTAATTAGACATATTTTGGTATAACCTAGGTCCAGTGGAGCAGCCTCTACTCTGGAATATAGGTTCAGCAGGAGAAGCTCTCACGCTTAATCCAAAATCCAACTGGAGCAAAGGCCATATTGGCCGACCCGCTGAACCCCGATGCTCCTCTCGATGGAACTTAAGTCCAGTAGGAGCAACCTCCATGCTAGAAACTAGGTCCAATGTGAGCAGCCTCTTATGTTATAATCTAGGTCCAGTATGAGCAGCCTCTACACTGGAACCTAGGTCCAGAGTGAGCAGCCTCCATACTAGAATCTAAGTCCAACACGAGAAATTCCTACACCAGAACAAAAGTTCAGCGGGGGCACTAGTCGTGCTAAAATGCTAGTCTATTAGACCCTGCTACTCTTGCTGCTCCACAATGCATGACGTTGGACATCATGTTGCATAGTACAAATGCGTCATTAAAGAACCAATTTGTGCCTTCTTGCCCAATTTCGAGTCTGACTGAAGCTTCTAATGGAAATCCCAATAAATTGATGACAAAAATAAATATTTCTTAGAGGATTTGAAACTTGTCCTCTAATAAAACATCCTATAATATCAAACGCGTGGACTACGGCTCTCCATGTGAACAAATTAATAAAAATTAAAAAATTTATTGAAATACAACCTTAGAATTTGTTACACGAATATGGGACCATTCTCGAGTTAATTTGATTTCAAAAACCCCAACATGCTTAACTTTCCAAGAAGAAAGGATAGACAAGACCGAATATGTTTGTCCTACTTAAAACGAATGCCTAGATTTGGCCTGCTTAACTGCCTCGTCTTGTCTTAGAGAAATTACCTTGAATCATGTAAATAGAATACTCAAATGTTAGAGATACCAATCTATGGAAAATTCATGCACGAAGCAATATTGCCTAAAGAGGTTATTCGGGGTCCATGTGTAGACTTGTTCTTGAATCCTCCTAGAGGTAAATGCTTTTTGCTACCGGCTTTTCATTGTTGTACACAAGTCCGGAAGAATGATCCGAACTTAGCTCTTGCCCAGAGTAAAAGAGATTGGAATGTAAATGAAAAAGAAGTATTATATGATTATGATTTTTGAAGGAGGAGGAATGGATATATCTTTCTTTTTTTTCATCCTACAAAACTATACAAAAAGAGTGAAATATATAGGTGTAAGGCCTTTGATGGAGAGTTAAGACACTCAACTAATAGAAATTTAGGGCTAATAATATAGCCATTAGGGAATGATAAATATGCCATATCAATGTTAAAAATGATCAAGAATTAAGTGAAAGTAATAAGATTTATAAATTGGTTTTTCCACCAATAATAACACCAATTCCCCCAAAACCTAAATTTTGAAACCAAAGATAATAGTATTCAAAAGGAGTAAAAATAAAGAATTTCGGGACAATTATATAATATGCATAGATGAGATGAACTACAGCCTTAAATTTTACTTAGTAACTATTATCTTCATCTGAAAAAGTACTTGATGGACTATGTCTTGAATCAGAATTATTGAGCCAGATTCTGAAAGTAATACACATAGTATATATGCTAGAGGTTCTTGGATCTATTAGGGTGACACTTTTGATTGGTCTTGCGTACTTTTTACTTATTAGTGAGAGTTGTCTAGGATCACCATGTCCCATAGTCGTCGCCTTCACGACCTCTCACATAGGTAAGTGATCAAAGGGATGGTTATTATAGTCACTTCAAAAAAAACAGGCTTTTAGCGACGGCGGAATCCGTCGCTAAAGCCAAATAGCGACATATCAGCGACGAAAATGGTTTGTCGGGAAATCACGGGTCGCTAATTTAAATCAGTCGCTAGTTTGTCGGAAATAGCGACTGATTAGTGACGCATTTAGCGACACGCTATTTATTGGAAAATGTAACGTAATAGCGACGGAAACTCTGTCGCTATAGTTACTGACGAACTATCGACGTCGCAGCGGCGTAATTCAGCATGAGAGTAGCGACGGGCTAGCGACGAAAAATTACGTCGCTAAGATATTTCCGATACGCTTTTGGTGTCGGATAGGAACATAGTGACGGAGTAGTAAGTAAAATTTACGTTGCTATTCAATCGCTATACTGGAATATAATATTTTTCAGAACCTTAGCGACGGAAACTACAGTCGCTATTCCATCGGTAGCCTGCAAAGTAAATTTTCCAGGCATGTAGCGACGAAAAAATCGTCGTTGTTCCGTCGCTAGCCTGCAATATTCCAGGTTTTTTGTCGCTGTTCCGTTGCCATTCCGTCGCTAAATACAATATTGCATATCAGTATTTGTGTTTCCTGCACTCCACATCCATGTCAACAGTTACACATAATATACAGTCATATAAACAGTTTTCAAATACAATATCAGTATTCGTGCTTCCAGCAGTCCTTATCCATGTCGACAGTTTCACAGTATGCACACGTATCAGTATTTGCGTTTCCTACAAATTCTCAGTTTCGTGCACACGTATCCCAAATATTTTAATACAACACATACACACATATCCAAAATTAGCTTCATACACACATACGAATAATATTTTGATATAAGAAATATTAATACACATATCCAAAATGTTTTAATACATGAAAGTACTTGTACAGTAAATCTAGGTCGTCGGGCGTGATGGAAACCTCTCGATGGGCATGATGAAGACCTCTCGGCGGACTTAATGAAGATCCAAGCTGCAAACGTGAACGTCGACCTCTCGGCACCGTAGAAAAATCTGAAAAAAAAAGAAGTGATGATGTGTTAAAAATAAAAACTATTGTCATGTCATTATACTAATGGAACTCGTATATTAAATTAAAATATACGTACTAGTCTGATTCATCTTTCCAAGAGTCTTCTGAATCATCGATTGATTCCGAAGTGTCTTCTTCTGCTTCTTCATTTTCACTACCACTATTATCTTCATCTTCATCTTCCAATACTTCTTCTTCAACATCTTCCAATTCTTCATCAACGTTAACCTCCATAACGTCATCTACCGCAACCTCCATATCTTTTAAATCCTCTTCCTCAATACCAGCCAAACTTATATATGTTGGTTGAGGCTTGACCACCTCTTCCTCTTGGTAGGCTAACATTATATGTATTTCTTGTTTTGGTTTTGCATACAGCCCACCAATCCAGGGTACTGTGCCGTCGGCTAGGATAACTTGTATAGTACACTTCAATGGTTTGACTAGCCAACACAAATGGTGCAAAACCTTCATATCTTTTTCCATGTTTTATATCAATAAAGCCAAATTGTTTGTCAATCTTCCACCCTTGCTTGGTGTTGTGTCGAACCAACGACATTTAATAAGAACAATCTTCGTATCAACAGAATATTTAATCTATACGATATCTCTTAGAACACCGTAGTAGTCGAATTCGGGATCGACATCGTAGACTGAGGCTCTCACACAAAATTTTGAATTTTTGGTATAATTAGCCTCCTCATCGAAAAATGAATGATTGATAGGCTTATCAGTAGTTCTAAAGTTAAAGCCATTGATTGTATATCCGCTCCAATACTTCGCCTTCTTGCTCGGTCCAATAGCAATTGCTCTTAGCCCTTTGTTCTGCAACTGTGTACCAGGACGGAAGAACTAGTGTAAGTAGTATCATAAAAGTCATTAGACAAAGCATGGATAGTAACATATCGAATTTAGAATGGCTAATGATTATAATCCTTACATAATTTCGGAACCACGACGGAAACGTCATATCGACCTCTCTAGCAAGATCATCATCATCAATATCAGGTCTTTCCATTCTAATTCCAGCTCTAAAAGTACTGTAATAATAGGGAGAAACGTTAGCACACTTCTAAATATCGAATTTATAATGACTAAATGGTGTCGCTTACTTTTCAATATCTTCTATCTCTTGGATACCGCTATTGAGGCATATATACCGATGTGCGGCTTCAAACTCATCGTCATCCAACCATCGTAATTTAGTCGCACTTGTCGGCTTGCCCCCCACATTGAAGATTGCACGGATCCCTTCGTTTGGTGCATTGATATCACCTTCATCATTCCTCGGCGCTCCATTCCGATTTGTTCGGACATGATTATCGAATTAGATCGAGCAGAAGTTAGAAACCTCCTCAATGATGTACGCTTCGTATATTGAAGCTTCTACATGAGCCTTATTGCCCACTTTCTTCTTCAGGTGACCTAGATATCTATAAGAAAATATTGAATATTAGAATTATTTAAATAAAAAATTACAAATTAGAAGATTATTTTATACCTCTCAAATGGGTATATCCATCGATAATGGACGGGAGCACCAACACGTGCTTTGTATGCAACATGAATCAAAAAATGTTCCATACTATCAAAGAAGCCGGGAGGGAACACCCTTTCTAACTTGCACAACGTCACTACAACTTTCTCCTCAAGTTCTAGCATATGTTGCACAGTCAACTTACTTGAACACAAATCTCTAAAGAAGATAGATAACTCGGCCAGCGGAGTCCACACATGAGAAGGTAGCATCTCTCTAAAAGCGATAGAAAGTAATCACTCCATGAAAACGTGACAATCATGACTCTTCATCCCTATCAACCTGCGTTCGTTGAGATCGACACATCTCGCCAGATTCGATACGTAACCGTCAGAAAATCTCAACTTTGAAATCCATTTACATATTATCAGTTTATCATCTCTACTCAATATAAATGGTGCTGGAGGCTTCAACCAGTTACCATTGGACTCTTCATCCCTATCAACCTGCGTTCGTTGAGATGCAACTCTGGATGCTTACAAATAATTTCTAAGTCCTTCCTTGCTTTAATATTGTCTTTCGTTTTTCCTTTAATATCCATTACAGTATTAAATATGTTGTCAAATTTTTTTTTTTCAATATGCATGACATTAAGATTATTTCTTATGAGATTGTCCGGCCAATATGTTGTGATGTTGTCCGAAGCCTTCAATGTGATGGCCCGATCCCAGATTTTCCATAATAGTCGGTAAATCTCGAACCTCTTCCCAAACTACATCTTCCGTCAATCACAACGGGAGAAGAGATACTTCCAGTTTACCAGCCCTGAAGTCATCTCTGTTCCTTCTCCACGAATGTGACGAAGGAAGAAAATGGCGGTGGCAATCAAAAAAATATGCCTTTTCTCCATTCTGAAGACGGAATGCCTTATTCTTTCCCATGCATATCGGACATGACATAATACCATGAGTACTCCACCCTGATAACGTCCCATAAGCTGGAAAATCGTTGATAGTCCACATGAGCATCGCCCTCATCTGAAAGTTCTGCTCCATCGATATATCAAACGTCTGGATGCCAAACTGTCATAATTGTTTCAACACGTCCACCAATGGTTGCAAGTAGATATCGATGTTCTTCTTTAGATTTCTTGGACCGGGTATGATAAGTGTGAGGAACATGTAAGGAGTTTTCAGGCACATCTACGGTGGTAGATTGTACGGGGTCAAAATCATCGGCCAAAAGAGTATTGCGTCTCCGACTGTCCGAATGGAGTGAATCCATCAGAACATAAAGCCAATCGAACATTCCAAGGCTTCGCAGCAAAATCAGGATGACACCGATCAAAATGCTTCCATACTTCTCCATCGGCAGGATGAGATAATTCTCCTTCATCCATCTTCCGTTCTTTGTTATGCCATATCATGTGTTGTACAGTATTTGCAGACATATACATCCTCTGTAGCCTGTTTGTGATTGGCAAGAGCTGCATGTACTTGTACGAGCGCATCCGCGTCTGGGCAATTAATTTTCCTTTACCCCGGATTGGCTTGTACCGGTCCTCGTCACAGAAAATGCATTTGTCTTTATCATTGTTCTCCTTGTAGTATAGCATGCAACCATTTCGACAGCAGTCTATCTTCTGGTAGCCTAATCAGATTTTTTGTATCATCATCTTCGACTTGTAGAAGCTTTCAGGCAAATCATTTGATCCTTTTGGCAACAACTCTCTCACAAGCTGAATTATTCGGTCATAGCATTCTTGCAGTAAGTTAAAATCAGATTTAAGGTTCAACAGCCGTATCACCACCGACAATACCGAATAAGAATCACAACCCGGATATAACGGAGTATCAGCATACTTGAACATATCGTAGAACTCTTTTGCATCAGGATTTGGATCCTCACGTGCCACAGCAAAATCTAATACCATCTCACGTGCCAAGTTTGTTGGTTGCCGATATTCAAAATGATCTCCGAGAGTAGAATCTCTCACCTCGGTATTGAAGAAGGACTGAGATTACGAAGCCGGAGATTCTTCTTGATTAATCCACATGTTGTAGTTCGGCATGAAACCCTTCTTGTAAAGGTGCTCTCTCACGAGTGACACCTTTCTAAATGGTATATTCTTACATTTGAGACAAGGGCACTTTTTGCGCCTTCCGTCCATGAAATCGGCATGGCTACTTGCATATATGAGAAATTACTCGACGGTCGCCTTGAAATCGTCCGTCAAGCCAATCATACTCTCATGTTGCCGATTGTACATCCACGAACGAACAAGTAAGTATCGAATCATTGTTCTAATTTATGTGAATGATTCTGCACCAAGAATTAAGATGCTATATATCACTTGGTATCATAAAACAAACCTAGTATAACTTGGTAAGACGTACCCCTCACGTACATTCACTCATAAAACAAACCTAGTATAATTAGGTATCACGTTGATACTCAAGTATCAAATTCATACTCAAGTACATATCGCATTGATCAATCAATTACCTTAGTAATCTAAAACTACTACACCTATTTATTTTGTGTCCGTGTCCCGTTAAATTTCTAAAATTATTATACCGATAAATTTCTATTTATCTACTATATATACCCACTACTATATCGATAAATTTCTATTTATCTACTATATATACCCACTACTATATCGATAAATTTCAAACACGAAATTGAAATTGAAACCCTAAAACATGTTGAGAAAACACAAACAAAGCGTAAATAAAAATAAATGTAAATTAGGGTTTAGGGTTTCGGACCTTGAAGAGGTTAGTCAAGGAGAGGATCTCGGAGAAGGGGGGACGTCGGAGGGGGGCGTCGGAGGGGGGACACTGAAGGGGGGGACGCCGGAGGGGGTGGTCGACGGAGGGGGGTCGCCGGAGGGGGGCACGACGGAGGAGGAGACGAGGGAGGGTGTATGGAATTTTGAAGGAGGAGAAGAGGGGGGGAAGGAATGGGGGAGCACGCCAGAGGGAGGTGGTCGCCGAAGGTGGGGGCTCGACGGAGGAGGAGAAGAGGGGGTGGTTAAGGGGTTCGATAGGAGGAGGAGAAGAGGGAGGGGGCCAGAGTGGGGGAGGGCACCGGAGGGGGCCGCCGGAGGGGGGTCGCTGGAGGGGGCCGCTATCGGGGGGTGATCGCCGGTCGGGGGGTGGAGAGAGGGGAGGAGAGAGAAGGATTCCGAGAGTGAGAGAGACGTTGGAAATTTTTTGAAATTTAAGTAACTTTCGAATTTTTACAGCAAATTAGCAACGAAAATTTTTCGTCGCTACGCCGTCGCTACATGGAAATGTCACTAAGTAGTCGCTCATTAGTCGCTACCTTCATGAAAAAATTAAGAATAAAAATTAATCCTTCCGTTTCAACATTTGCAGCTGCTTAGCGACGTATATATCTGTCTCTAATAAGTCGGTTGACATATTTCGTCGCTAAATGGTCGCTAATCAGTCGGTTGACATATTCCGTCGCTAAATGGTCGCTGATCCGTCTCTAAACTTATAAAAAAATTATGTGAAAAAATCTGTCGCTCGTAAGTCGCTTGTCGGTTGCTAATTGGCAACTGATTCCGCCATCGCTAATTTTCATTTGCCTGTATTTTGGTAGTGAGTCAATCTTACATTATCATGCTTGGCCTATTAAGAGTTTTTAAACTCGTTATAACCAAATCACGTCGGAACACTGTCACCATAGGGATGAAGTATCATTATACGTCATCATACAGTTACTTGGGCATTAGTTTAAGATAATTTTAATATCAAAGATTAGTGTTTCATAATAGTCACCTAAGTTCTGCTTGTTTCTACTCGTTGAACTGGCTTGTTGATTTGGTTGCCATTATTGGTGACTTAATTATGGGCTTAACCACATCTCCTCGATGATACTAGGATTAATGTCTTAGACAGACTCTTCGTCAAGAGATCTAGATGGTTCTTTTATGACTTTTATAGTCAAGAACTAAAATTTTGCCTTTTAAGCTCTTTATTTACGTGAAGTGCAACTACAGGTACATGTTCATCTTAGAATTCACATAATTGTGCTTTATTAGTACTTTAGCCAAATGATTATTAAAATTTATAAAATTGACTTATATATAAATTTGTATATACATAATAAGATATCTGAGCCATTCAGCTTCAGCACAAGCTATGTTCAAATGTAGCATTTCAAATTCTTTGATACTTCTAGCTATGATAGTTTGTCACATGGACCTAGCAACTTATAAGTATCTAAGTTATTCCACATGTGAAACCTTACACTCGATCTTAGTGATCTTAATTTAGTGTTTTATATCCAAATAATATGTCATATAATGACTCAGAAAAATATCTAAAATTCTATAAAACCAATTGTAGTCAATTTATTTAGAGTTTTTTGAATAAGTCAGATGTTTTGGTTACTCCGGGTCATCATATTCATTTGACATATGTGTGATTATCAAAATTGCATTCTGGAGTTCTAGATCAATAATTTGAATGAATTTACTAATCGACCTTAATAAATTATTTGTCTATTAAGTTTTGAACAACTTGGGTTAGTTGTAAGGGCTGGTTCCCAACTAGCAGTGGCCCGAAGACACTTAATAATACCTTGTCATTTAGTGCTATTTACACCCGGTTGACAGAAGCATCCTTTCAACGTGTACTCAATCTAATCTCAACTTTAAAAACCTAGATTTATAAGGATTTTGTAGTATTGCTAAACTATTTTTTTGACTAAATTGTTTGGACGTATCAAAAAAAATTATAATATCACATATTATATGCAAACCACGCTTGCCTAACATAATCTAAGTATTGTGACGTAACAATATTGTAATTTTAATTTTGTCTGAGTAGGAATCCTAATTTCGTGATAATATGATCAACTAAGGTCCAACCATGCGCAAAACTAACATGCGGAGAATATCACTTTAATATAACAATATACAGAACCATATATATGAACCAAGATAATTGACTCATAAATTTCATCAATGTATTTCTCCAATTAAAAATGACTAGAAAATGTAGGTCGTACATATAAAAATTATCTTTTCTTGATCGGAGCCCCTTTGTACTTCTAGTCTTGATTTCGGCTTAGTAATAATAATTAAAAAGGATATATTACATTATATTGAGATAGTTCCATTATTTTTGTTAAACATCCACCATCCAAGAATTTAGAAAAAGAGATTTACAAATATCAAGTTTAGAATAGTAGAGTGAAGAACTTTGTATTACTTACCTTCACCCTTAGAAAGTTTGCGTCTTTCCTAACAAATTACAATCTCTAATGCTTCTGACTTTGAGAGATAACATTACAAAGATCATGTTAGAAATAGGAGAGTACGAAAATATATTTGTATTACCGTCACCGTTAACATGTTGCTCCTTTATTAAAAGTTAAAAAGTTTCTAATGTCTATGCCTTCAAGAAAACAGATGCTAATAGTGAAGATATTATGATGGCACGTTGGCAAAATCTAAGCCATGTTCAACCCAAGTTTTTTTTTAATGTGTCAATTTATCCAGGTAACTAATTTTGCATACGCTTAGCTAGGAGAATATGCTCGCTTATACCTAAGGAACCTAAACTCAAATTTAAGTTCATCAAAAATTTCTGTTATACAAAGTGAGGCTTTAAAAATAGTATAACATCATAGTAACAATTCTAAATTTTTATTCCCTCATATTGGAGAGTTTATCC
The DNA here is from genome assembly GCA_029216955.1 of Iris pallida. Taxonomy (NCBI): domain Eukaryota; kingdom Viridiplantae; phylum Streptophyta; class Magnoliopsida; order Asparagales; family Iridaceae; genus Iris; species Iris pallida. The sequence goes on along the minus strand of JANAVB010004599.1, from coordinate 199,685 downwards.
AGTTAACACATTCATTTTAATATGGAACTATAATCACATGAAGAATAAAAATTGATAGAATTGACCCACCTCTTTAATAAGGTCAAATGATAACCAATATGTTTCCACAAGACAAAACACGAAATATAATTATATCCAACTGGATTGGCTATGCGAAATCTAAAACAAAATGCTAATAGATAAACTCTCTTGTGAAACACCAAACAATATTTCTATGGCTATAGTTTATTTGACAAAACTAATGACTTTGTTCTTACACCATAAATATATAAAAAGAATTAGGTACAGTTGAACTATATATGAGTACTGTCATGGCCCGCACCCAGTGTAGGGGAACGAGAAGTGGGTACGTCCAGCCTACGTCACAGTATCAGCGGTAGAACGCTGTCCTAGGTCACATACATCTAACAAGTATAAATATACCTGTACAAGATATACTCTTCAATCGGAGGACAATACAGAAGGTACAACTCAATCATAATTCTAAGATAGAAATAGTAAGATAAGATAGATATGAAATCTCAAAAGAGAAGATACAACAAAATGAAATAAGTCTAAGTGTCTAAACGACACAACATCTCAACATCCAGAAATAATACAACTCAGATGTCAAATACAAATAACATAATGAAATAAGATAAACTGCCTAGCTATCTAGCCTAAGCAATAGGGGTGATGTCCTCAGCTAGAGCTGGATCCTTCTGTGGGTCCAACTCACAAGTGTCGTCTAGATGGGCTCCATAGTAAATAGGGCAGAACTCTTCAGTATCATCTGTAATATTTTTAACAGGTCCAATCAGGATAGGAACGAATACATATCGCTCACGCAGTTCATATCATGGCAGGAATTGTAAAACAGGCAATATAATAAGATATATGAAGTGTTGTAAGAAATGTACATAAAAGATAAGAGAGATATTTGTAAACTGAAAATATATATGGTAAGTAAGAACTGTAAGTTACTAAGTGATTTAGAACATAAGATGGTTATATAATCGGCTTGGTGTTGTGCACGACTAAGTTATAGAGTTTGCACACGAGTAAACTAATACGAATAATCACATAACCACTTCTACTCCCCCGTCCCCAATCAATACACAAGGATCCATTCAAGTTATGTTACGTACACGATGATTAGTTTGCACAAGAAGATCATGTGAGCACACAAGAGTACATGCGAGCACACGATTTGTACACGAATACAAGGAGTACACGATGCTCGTGATAAAGTACACGAACATAAAATACCTGATGTATCCGCTAAGGGGATAACATCGCATGAAAAGATCCATATAGTACCAATCTGTGATAACAAGTGTCAGCATCAGGTAAAGTAGTCTAGAGCAAGAATATAAGTCATAGTAAGTATAAAACGATCAGAGAATGTACTCGTCTGAGATCCTGAATGACTGATGAGAATATATGTTCGTACAGGAGTAACTGAGTCCTATTCAGAACAACACATGTTACAATGCATCCAAGATGGTAAAAATAAAGTTTACAATGCATTCTATACGATTCTAGATCATTGTAGGTCAAAGTCAACTCTTGGTCAACTCTGGTCAACAATCTAGTCAAATTAGGTCAACTCTAGTCAAACTAGTCAACTAGTCTAGTGCTTAGCCAAACCCAAGTCTATTATGTCATTTTAGGCCTATCTAGTCCATTTCTAGGTCAAGATAGTCTAATAAGCTCCTATATATCAAGATAGTCTAATAAGCTCCTATATATATATATATATATATATATATATATATATATATATATATATATATATATATATATATATATATATATATTTTTATATATATATATATATTTTTATATATATATATATATATATATATATATATATATATATATATATATATATATATATATATATATATATATATATATATATTATATATATATATTTTTTTACGATTCTAGGTCATTGTAGGTCAAAGTCAACTCTTGGTCAACTCTGGTCAACAATCTAGTCAAATTAGGTCAACTCTAGTCAAACTAGTCAACTAGTCTAGTGCTTAGCCAAACCCAAGTCTATTATGTCATTTAGGCCTATCTAGTCCATTTCTAGGTCAAGATAGTCTAATAAGCTCCTATATATCAAGGTAGTCTAATAAGCTCCTATATATATATATATATATATATATATATATATATATATATATATATATATATATATATATATATATATATATATATATATATATATATATATATATATAACCAAGCAATATGCAAAACATAGCCTATACATAAGCTATATACATAGTCTATATATATATAATACCTATATAACATTGGTAACACAAGTATATATATATATTAATACACTTACATACATATTATATATTCATAACATATATATATATATATATATATATATATATATATATATATATATATATATATATATATATATATATATATATATATATATATATATATATATAAAATATATATATATATATATATACACACACATATATATAGGAAAAAGGGGAGAAAAGAGTGCCCACACAAGTATCAGTATGGGGTGTCATACAGTGTCCAACGTGTCCAATTCGTGTCAAAAACCCTGTGTCAATAAGGGTATCAGAGACTGTGTTCAACACAGTCTCGTGCTGCCATGTCGTGTCCTCTAGAACACAACACACATCACTAGGGGTCTTGTGCACATGTCTACTGGTAGGGAAGGTCTAGGGCTACGTGTCAATGTGTCTTCAAGGTGTCCAGGGTGTGTCGTGTCCGAGAACGAATAGCGTATCAGTGAGTCGAATTCGCGCATGCACAGTCAGTACAAAACCCATGCGGCTTCGATTTCGTATCCGATACGATACGAATTCCACTCAAATTTGGGGAGGGGCCTGACAGACATGGCCCCTACCTCGATGCCAAATGGCACGTGTCCATGTGGCCTGTGCTTCGAGAAAACATTGTTGAGCAGCAGGACAGTTTCCATAGCTCTCGTGCTGAGTCCCGTGTCCACTTTTGGACACGAAAAACGTGTCAAAATGTGCTCAGTGCTCAGGAATTGCAAATCACACATATAAGGCTACAAGAAAGTGAAATTAGTTCTAAAAGACATTAATAAATAATTTATTGAGGCATTTCATCAAATATTTTACACTACACTCTTACATGCCTCTGATACGCGTATCAAATGGACACAAAATCCTACCAAACTTGGTCTACACGTCTATGGTGCCTAGATGCATGCATCTATAAAGAGAAATCAGAGGAACAAATGAGTTTAGAGTCAATACCTATTGAGAGTTGGAATCTCAATGCAAAAACCTAGAAATGAGATCCTTTACCAACTTGCTATGGTCCAAGAGCCTCCAATCCTTGCTAGCTAGCCTCTATAGACCTCTTCTATAGTAGGAGAGTGACGCAAAAGACTAGGCTCACTTTGGAGTCGATATGGAGGAAGGGGTGGATTTTGGAGAAGAACACAAATTAGGGTTTTGAGGGGGCAATGAAAAGAGGCAAGATGTAATGATGTGATGCTTATAAAGGGGGGGGGGCTATGCTTGGCCGGCGACATGCTAGGGTTAGGGTTTAGTCACTTGATAGGCTATGGGCTTCTCTCTACAATGTAAGTTAAGCCCTCAAGTTAAAGACCCAATTAGAAATTTGGTTTCAAGCTAAAATATATAACTTAGTTAAAATATCTAAATATTATCTAACTTAGTCTTCTAGTTAGAAACTTCTAATGCATTCTCTAGGCTAATGACTAACATCTAGATTAGGGCAAATCTAGGTCAAGGCTCAACACAATAATTAGCACAATGTTAAATATAAAAAATTCAAATTAATTCTAATAAATCACAAATGACCAAAATACCCTCAGGCTAAAAATATGGTAGTAACAAGTACTTAGTTTGGAATTTGAATTTCCATTACTCTTTGCAACCTGTGCGCAGCCTGGTGCAACCTGTGCGCAGCCTGGTGCAACCTGTGCAACCTGGCGTAACCTGTGCAACCTGTGCGCAGCCTGGTGCAACCTGGCACAACCTGTGCGCAACCTGCGCACAACCTGGTGCACAACCTAGCGCGCACCCTAGTCGCGCAACCTAGGCCGTGCAACCTGGCACACAACTTGGCCGCGCAAGTGGCTCGCGTAACGAGCGCAACTAAAGCGCACTATGCGCCTAGCGACGATGCTGACGTGCTAAGTGCGCCAACGAAATGCCACATTATGTCTCATGAGCCCATGAGCCCGAGTTCGAGTCCGAGTTCGAGTCGCTAAGCCCCTATGGGTCTTAGCTCCCATGGAAATAAATTTCCCAAAGGAAAAAAGTATTAATGCTTTTAATTGTTGATTTAGCCTTTTTTATTAGAAAAATAACCCCACATGGTAGACCCATGTGTACCTCCACACCACATATGCATATCTAAACTAGCATAGTTAATATATAGAGATACAACTTCTTTGACCTATCCGATGTGGGACTAAAGTTTCAAAAGAAAAAGGCCAAAAAAATCCCAACAATCCCCCACATATCTCTATATGTGGGTATAAGTGTTCCCCACAGTAACTGTCCATCATGCATTAGGAGAGATGTCGCTGACGACTTGAATCTTCTGGCATGGGTCAAACAACAGACTATAATACAAGAATGGACTAAGCCTTGAATTCTGCATCATAGCTGAAATTTTTTCCACTCACATAATGTAGTTACATGTGCTTCTGGCTACATATTAAAGGTCCTGTGTCAGCCAGGTTTCAGTGTATAATTTTGGACGTCTACAAGTTAACCCTCAAGAGACGGCCTGATATCTCTTTGTCCATACACTATAGGTGAGTTCATTATAAAGAGACATGGCATGAAGCGCTTTGCGCTTCTCTTGCGGTGCTACGCCGCTATGACATGGCTTAAAGCCGAGGCCTTACCCCATACCGGGAACCTCATCGTAGTGTCATACTACTGTAGCATTAGGCAACCGCCTCTTTGTAGTGCCAAACTATCCAGCATGAAGCCTTAGGCACCCTTGCGGTGTTATGCCGCAACAACATAGCTTGCAAGGCCGAGGCTTTATCCCTAACCGGGTACCTCATCGTAGTGTCGTGCCACTGTAACATGAGGAACTCCTCCTCTTTGTAGTGCTGACTACCCCTCTCTTTATTTTAACAAACAGCATTAGGCTAACTGCCTATTTGCGGTGCTACGCCGTTGTGACTTGGCTAGCAAAGCCGAGGTATTACCCCATGCCTGGGAACCTCATGGTGGACTCACCCCATAGTAGCATAGAGTTTCAGTCCTTGTAGTGTTGTTCTACCGTGCTTTCTGTAAAGCACACCGGGCATTCACTCTGCCTGTGAACTCATTAAGGCATTTAAGCCAACCTTCCCACAGGATCCGTTTTTCGTAGAAAACAACAGTAGACAACAGTGGTTATAGGTCCGTAACCTCTCCATGTCCAATAGAACATGTACCTACCGTTCCTGATATTCTTCCGATTAGTGGTCCTCCCTTGAACCAAAAGCTAGATGCCTAGTAGATTTCTCTTTGAACTATTAGCATAAAACTTTATGGTAGGAATACAATAATACAATATCAGAATGCCTTCAAACCCATTTTACATGCTGTGTCATCGACCAGCTGGCGCTTGAGGCCCTTGGTGAACGGATCCGCCAGGTTCTCCTGACTCCGAACATCAATCACTACAATAATACCTCTCTTGATAAGATCGTGTACTGCCCTGTGCTTCAATCGCATAGTCCTCTTCTTTTCGTTGAATAGATAATTTGATGCCACCATCGCAGTCGCCTGGTTGTCGTAGTATATCGGTATCGTCGATATTTGCGCCCCAACCACTGGAAGATTATACATAAGCTCCCGAATCCATTCTACTTCCTCGGCTGCGGTATCAAGTGCAAAGAACTCAGATTTCATGGATGACCGCGAGAGCATATTCTGCTTCTTCGACTTCCACGATATAGCAACTCCATCCATTGTAAAAACGAATCCACCTACGGACCTCTCGCTCTCCACCTCTGAGCACCAGCTGGCATCACTGAAGCGTTCCACTACCGGCGGATCTCAGCTGTAGTACAGTACATATGTCTGAGTCTTCTTGAGATATCTTATAACCCGTTTCATAGCTTTCTATTGTTCAACACCTGGGTTGCTCGTAAAATGACTCAGCATTCCTACGGCAAAAGATCTGTCAGGCCTTATGTCAGTAGTATCATACATCAAACTTCCGATTACGCTTGCGTACTCCAGCTGCCTGACGCTTTTTTCCTGAATTAGGCTTCAGCTTCAAATCACACCTGTACGGCGTATCGATCCCTGGAAGATCCCGATACCCATAACGAGTGATCATTTTCCCAATATAATTAGACAGTGACAGCACTAGTCCAGTGTCTGTCCGGATGATCTTGATCCCTAAGATCACATCAGCTGTCCCTAAGTTCTTCATACTGAACTTGCTCGAGATAAATTTCTTCGTCTCTGTGACACAGTTCATATCCGTACCTAGGATAAGCATGTCGTCCACGTACAGACAAATAATTACACCTCTTCCATCAGCAAACTTTGTGTAAACACACTTGTCCGTCTCGTTGACCATGTAGCCATTTGACCTTATAACTTTGTCAAATTTTTCATGCCACATCTTGGGAGCCTGTTTAAGACCGTACAAAGATTTTACCAACTTGTAGACTTTGTCTTCAAGACCCTTAACGATAAATCCCTCTGGCTGTTGTATGTATATCTCTTCGGTCAGCTCGCCATTTAGGAAAGTCGTTTTCACATCTATCTGATGTATCACCATCTTATGTATTGCTGCAAGAGCAATCAACACTTTGATGGTGGTCATCCGGGCTACTGGAGCATACGTGTCAAAATAGTCAATCTCCTGCTGTCACGCCCCAGAACCAGAATACTGGAGAGCGGGGGAATGACTCAGCCAGCTACGTATTACGGGTAGATGAATACCGTATAATACGATCAATGATGTCTAACCAGACGAGGGGGTGCATACTACATAAAAGTCTTACTATGGTCATTACACATCTATTGTCTCAATCATTCAAACAAGAAACAGTAATAGAGAACATGTAAGATAAAGTAGTAAGGCGTCCCAAACGCTCTGTCAAAATGTTCTTGAGATCTGGCTTTACAAAATACAGCCAGATGATGTAGTAAGTATACACAATTGTTATCAGCTGCAGTCTGACTTAATTACAATTATGCAAAAGTAAGTACAAGACAATCCGACTAACATGTCGGTGCCAAACGGCAAGGTATAAAGTAGATAACAAAACGAGTGGTGAAGTTAAGGAACCCACTCAAGGCCTCCTGCGATCATCCCTCTAGTGTTGACCATCTTGGAGGTAGAAGTAAGCTGGATCCTCGGGGACCGGCTCTAAATCTGGCCATGTAAAACCAGAGAGGTTAGACATCTAATAGCAAGTACCACAAGGAAGCACGATATGAGAACTAAAACCAGTAAGTAAGAGAATATAATAATAGATCTCTGCTTGCTACTAGAACTCACATCACATCAAGACACTTCGAACCAACCTCCCAACCAAACAAGGACAGAAGTTGGCCCGTCATGTCCTGACATTCTGATCATCCCAGTTAGGTAACAGAGTACAGTGCACAAACAAATCATCTTGAACGGCCAATCAACTCCTACGGCTTGCTATTATGAGTCCCAAGTTATCCTGGAATAATGCAATTAGGGATTCCTCAGTTCTTACTATGTGCAAGCAAGGCTAGTCTATCCAGTCGATCCATTGGCCCATGCATGAATTAGACGAGTCCTAGCAGGACGCCCGTCAATATACAATATACCATAATAATAAAAATAGATACTGTTCCCTGTCCGTATGGCAGATTTACAGTATCTGTGAGAACCAGCCGGCCCGTCGGGTACTACTTGTCCCAAGGGGGCTGCCATGTAAGAACTCGGGAATCCATTCTCTCCATGCAATTATTATTTTATTTAACTTAATAGTCCCTACGTTGAGTGAAATCCCATGCCGTGGATCATGGTCATTCAAATGAGTACTTTCGTACGGGGTACGATATGCACAACTCTACAACGATACCAGTGCGGTTAGGTTGCAGGTCTGACATAGCGTAATGCAACAATCAAATCTAACCACGGTAATCATGCCTTGACCATAAAGTACACATGCTTCTTTTGTAGAAAATAAATAAGTAAATAAATAAATAAATAGATTGAAGCCTGCATGTGCATGTATGTCAATATTCGGGATCAGCCAGTCGATTACAATAGTTCATAACATGAACGTGTCTCATTCATTCAATTCAATAAGACGACTAGCCAGTCTCTTGGTTCCAATTAGGAACGCATGATTAATTTAGTCAAGATCACAACCATTATCAATGGTGGCAAGGCATGAAAGTCAACTAGCATTCAGTGGGGTCGAGTCTACAACTCTCAGGGTTTAATTCTAGTCAATCCGGGTATCTATAACTCAATTCATGACACATGGTACATCCCACGTAACAATCTATAATTAACAGAAATATCAACATATCATGATTATATCAAGTTTATGCAAAAAGGCGTAAGGATATAAAATGGACGTTAAACATCTAATAAGATATCAATATACAGGGCTATAGAAGATCCAGGGTAAGCAGGCTACTCTCATGTCAGCCTACGCTTATGCCAGCTACGCTCAGGTCAAGCTACGCTCAAGCCAGCGTACGCTCAGGTCAAGCTACGCTCAAGCCAAGCTAGCGTATGGGAGTCATACGCTTCCAAAAGGTAGCGTATGAACTCCATACGACTCCTTACTATCCAAGTCAGCGTATGCAAGTCATACGCTCCCAAAAGGTAGCGTATGAACTCCATACGACTCCTTACTATCCAAGTCAGCGTATGCAAGTCATACGCTCCCAAAAGGTAGCGTATGAACTCCATACGACACATGCTTCCAAAAGGTAGCGTATGCAAGACACACGCTTCCCAAAAAGGCAGCGTATGTAAGACACACGCTTCCTAAAAAGGCAGCGTATGGACTCCATACTGCGCTGCGCTAAAGAGCGCGCACAGCTCAGTGACGCAGCTAAAAAGCTAGCATACACTGCTCACTGTCTTCTCCAAACAGCAAGAACTCCATGGTTGTACCCCAAAGCGTCAAAAGTCCATAACTTGGTCAGAACAAGTCCAAATCCAATTTTCCAAAGGTCAAAGTTGGGTAGAACAAACTTCTCTACAACGTGGAACCATCAAAACTTGCAAACAAAGAAGTTTGATAGATCAAAACCACCAAACTCCGAAAATAACTAATTTCTAGATCTACAAAGATTAAGACTTCGAAATGAAAATGCCAAGTTCTAAACTTTCTTAGGATCTTGCGAGGAATAAAAATGAACTACAAAAACATGGGTTCTCATGTGGAGCAAGTTGTACTTGCCTACGGTTTGGTAGGTGGAGAGAGTAATGAAGAAGAAGAAGAAGAGGAGTAATGGTGAGAAGTAAAGTAAATGAAGAGAGAGAAGGGAGAGGGTGGCTTTATATAAAAGGTGGTGGTAGGTGGGAGTTAGGCCGGGTCCAATGGGTCCAATGGGTCGGGTTGCACGGGTCCAACAAGGCTAACCCGAAAGTAAAACTAAAGCAGGAATTAAAATGCAGATAATAAAATTACAGGAAGAAATGCAGAAATAAATTGCAGGAATTAATTAGTATGAAAATTAAAGAGCAGCTAATTAATTAACATGAAAATTTAAAGAGCAGATAATAGAATTGCAGAAAAATAAAGTGCAGAAAATAAAATGCAGATAATTAATTAACATGAAGTTATAGGAATTTAAATACAGGATACTACATGATAAATACTAAATAAATATATTCAGGCAATATACGTATTAGAATACGCATTCCGGGAACGGGGAGTGACAGGTTCTGAGAAAACCCCTTGGCTACCAACCTAGCCTTGAACTTGTCAATAGTTTCGTCTGCTTTCATCTTCTTCTTGAAGATCCATTTGCATCCGATGGGTTTCACTCCTTCAGGAAGATTAACCAACACCCAAGTGTTATTTGAGATGATATAATCAATTTTATTGTCAATCGTCTCCTTCCAAAAAAACCGCGTCTCTGGTCTTTATTGCCTCATCATAGGTAAGCGGATCAGCTTCCACATGATAGGGGACAAAGTCACTTCCGAAGTCTTTCGGCCTCCTTATACGATTAGCTGACGGCTCAGCTTGTTCTGGTTCAATCGTTGTTTCAACAAAAACATCTTCTTAGACCACATCTTCATTGAAGACTTCAATTTTTTGCGCACCCTCAATGTTCTCCGGTACATCCGCAAGAACAATATTATTGTGTCTTGCAAATTTGTCTTCAAAATAGTCTGTGTCGTGAGATTCAATGATATGATTTAACTCAATATCAAGAAATCTTCGAGCATCACTCTTCTCGGCATACTCCAAGAAGATCGTCTTACTAGTCCTTGTCCCAAGCTTCTGAATCTTCAAATCTTGAAGCTTGATATATGCCAGACACCCCCACACTCGAATGATATTCAAGTTAGGTCTGACCTTGAACCATAGTTTATGAGGAGTAACGTCTGAAGTTGTATGAGTTACTCTATTTAGAATAAAAGTGGCCGTCAATGCAGCTTTTCCTCAGTAGCACTTAGGAAGCCCAGCAGTCAACAACATTGAGTTAATTATTTCTGTTAACGTTCTGTTCTTCCTCTCTGCTACTCCGTTGATTGAGGAGAGTACGGAGCCGTTGTCTCATTGAAAATTCCATGTTCTTTACAGAACGATGCAAATTCATGAGACCTGTACTCCCCACCTCGATCACTTCTTATTCTTTTGAGTTGTTGTCCAGTCTGCCGCTCAGCTTCGGCTCTAAACTTATTGAACTTCTCGAATGCTTTTTCTTTAGCCTTCAGCAAGTAGACGAACGAATACTTAGAGAAGTCATCGATGAAGGTTATGAAGTACTTTATCCCGGCCTTTGTAGAGAACTGTTTGAAGTCACAGATATCGGAGTGTACTAACTCCAGAAGGTCTGTACTTCGATTAATCCGAGGAAAGGGTTTCCTAGTGATCTTTGTTTGAGCAAAAATTTCACATTTCTCTACCTTAACCCCACACTTGGCGATGTCCTAGACTAGACATTCTGTTTATTCGTTTACAATGAACATGTCCTAGCCTATTATGCCACAACTCAAGAGTATAAGCAGAAGGAGTGATTGCATTAATTATATTGGACTGATTCACAAGCTGAATTTTGAACATCCCTTCGGTATAAAAAGCTTTCCCGAAATATATTCCCTTAATAGACATCACCATCTGGCCAGCATTGATGTCCATCCTGAGGCCTACATTGCATAGTAGGTGTCCTGAGATCAGGTTCTTGGCAATAGCAGGTACGTGCTTCACGCCTTGAAGCATCAGAGAATTCCTCGAAGTCAGCTTTAACACCACCGTCCCGATCCCGAGCACTTCAGCTTGTGCCTGGTTTGCCATCATAACCACTTCAGAAGTAGGTGTGTAGGTGGTGAACCACTCCTTACCGGAGCAGACATGGCAGGAGGCTCCAGTGTCTACCCACCAGTCAGAGTCAGTCCTTATCGCATCAACCTGCGCAATCATAGCAACAACGTCAGTGATCATAGATACCTTACTAGGCTCTCCTTACTCTGATTGCTTGGTCTTTGTTTTGCATTCACTTTTGAAGCGGCCCTTCTTGCCACACTTGAAGCAAGGCATCTGAGACTTTGGCTTCTTTTGCTTGAAAGAAGTTCCCTTGACTTTCAGATTGTCAGGGTCCTTCTTCTTGGTGTGGGAAACCGCCTGCTTTTCCTTGGTTCCTTGGTATGAACCATTTTGGCGTTAGCTAATTGCTTGGACAGTGAGTCCACCTTGAGTTGAGCCCGCATCTGGCCCTCGACATAGATTTCCTACAAGAGATCTTCAAGGCTGATTTCAAGTTTCTTCCTATGCATCTTTGCATAGAACTTACTCCACCCAGCGGGGAGCTTTGAGACAATCCCTCCAACAACAAACTTGTCGGAGAGGGGCATCTTTTCGTCTTCCAACTTCTGTCGCAGCTTCAAAAATTCTTTTACCTGCGGTAACATGGACTTCTCGTCCTCAAAGAGCCATTTTGATATTTTCAACCACAAATATCGTGTTCATGTTCTTGTCTTTTTCGTACAGTTTCTCCAGAGACTCCCATATGTCTCTGATAATTGGTTTTTTGTAAGATTCTGCTAGAGAATCCTCCATATCATTCAGGATAAGCAGCCTGCAAATGCTATTTTTTCTTATCCACTTGGCCTGAAGTTTAGTAGCCGCAGCGATTGCAGCAGCAGACCCAGTATCTGGAACAGTAGGTTCCTCTTCAAGAAGCACGTGATCAACGTCTCTGAGTTGAAGAGTGAGATAAACCTTCCTCTTTCAGACTTGATAATGCTCTCCATCAAACTTTTCTAACTTACAAAAGTCAGTATTGAGGAGTGAAGCATTAAAGTTTTCCATCGTAACAATATAGCTTTGAGATTGTTAGCGCCGGAGCACAATTTTTCGATGAAAAATTGAAAATATGAAACAATTGTAAGAACAAGTTCCAACGCAACACTTCTAGGAAGGTTGCGCAAGTATAACGAAGATCTAAGAAGATCTCGTTATTATATTACGAGAATATAAAAAGATTTCGTAATCCATAGCAGCATATGATATACGAGAATCTAAGATTTCGTAATCACAGCAACGAAGAAGATGACAGACGATAGATGGAAGATGGCCTGCTGGGGTGAATGATCACCGTTGCGCAAAGCTATATTCGTCCCACACGAATAGCTTCCAGGAACCAGCAAGTTTGTCGAAGAACTTTGGAACACTTCTGCTCTTCTGACTCCTCGGATCGTACACGGACTCCCGTGCAAAAACAACGCTGGTGCAAAGCTTCTCTTCTCTCTGGCAGGCTCTGTTTACTTGTGTTAAGAAACACTTGTAAACTTTCGTAACTCTCTGAATATCTTCTCTCTGAAGTGCAAAGTGCGCTAACAAAACGCCACATTATGCCTCATGAGCCCATGAGCCCGAGTCCGAGTCGCTACGGGGCTTAGCTCTCATGAAAATAAATTTTCCAAGAGCAAAAAACATTAATGCTTTTAGTTGTTGATTTAGCCTTTTTTTCCATTAGAAAAATAACCCCACATGGTACACCTATGTGCACCTCTACACCACATGTGCATCTCTAAACTAGCATAGCTATTATATAGAGATACAACTTCTTTGGCCTATCCGATGTTGGACTAAAGTTTCAAAAAAAAAAAAAGGCCAAAAACCCCCACACCACTCTCGAGTACCGAAGGCCAGACAAGCCACTTATTCAAGCCTTAAGTCTGAATATGATTCAAGCCCATTGTGTAGATAGGACTAAGGGCCCGTTTGGTTTGCAGGATTGGACAACGTAATGTAATTGACATTACGTTGTCAATCTAACTCGGGTGTTTGGTTGGACAAAAAAAATTAGATGTAATGTAATCGCGATTACAAGTTTGATTACATTACATCAGTTTCTTCTAAACTCAATTACATCATAAAACCTATGTAATCGCAATTACATTACAACTTAAGCGGAAGGTTGGTATGCTATAATTTGGTCTTTTTTTTCGTTTTTGGTCAGTTTTTGTTGTTTTTGTTTGTTTTGGTCATTTTTGTTCGGTTTTGGTCGTTTTGTTCGTTTTTTGTCATTTTTATTCTTTTTTGTCATTTTATGTTGTTTTTGTTTGTTTTTTGTCGTTTTTGGTCGTTTTTGTTCGTTTTTTGGTCGTTTTTTTAGTCATTTTTGTTCGTTTTTGTTCGTTTTTTAACGTTTTGTTCGTTTTTTGTTCGTTTTTTAACGTTTTTGTTCGTTTTTGTAATTTTTGTTCGTTTTTTTTTTTCATTTTTGTTCGATTTTTGTCCTTTTTTTGTTTGTTTTTTGTCGTTTTTGTTCGTTTTTTGTCATTTTTGTTCGTTTTGGTTGTTTTTGTTTGTTTTTTTGTCGTTTTTGTCCTTTTTTTGTTGTTTTTGTCCGTTTTTTTCGTTTTTGTTCTTTTTTGGTCATTTTTGTTCGTTTTTCGTTGTTTTTGTTTGTTTTTTTTGTCGTTTTTGTCCTTCTTTGTTGTTTTGGTCTTTTTTGTTCGTTTTTGTTCGTTTTTTTGTAATTTTTGTTCGTTTTTTTGTCATTTTGTTCAGTTTTTTGTCGTTTTTGTCCTTTTTTGTTCATTTTTTGTCGTTTTTGTTCATTTTTGTCATTTTTGTTCGTCTTTGTTTGTTTTTGTTTTTTTTTTGTCGTTTTTGGCCTTTTTTGTTGTTTTTGTCCGTTTTTTGTCGTTTTTGTTCCTTTTTTTGTCATTTTTGTTCGTTTTGGTTGTTTTTTTTGTCGTTTTTGTCCTTTTTTGTTCTTTTTGTCTTTTTTTTGTCGTTTTTGTTCATTTTTTGCCTTTTTTTTTTATCGTTTTTGGTCAATTTTTTACGTTTTTTTTATCGTTTTTTGTCGATTTTGCACATTTTTTGCCATTTTTGCATGTTATTTATCGATTTTGTCGATCTTGTACTTTTTGACCATTTTTCACGTTTTTATCGTCTTCTATCGTTTTTGGTCGATTTTGCATGTTTTTTGTCGCTTTTTTTTTTATCCTGTTTTGCTTTTTTTTGGGTCTTTTTTCACTTTTTTTTTGGTCGTTTATGCTCCTTTTTTTTTTTTTGTCGTTTTTGTCGTTTTTGGATTTTTTTTGCAAGTTTTTTAATCTTTTTGTCGTTTTTTTGCTCGTTTTAATTTCCTCTTGTTTTTGGTCTTTTTTCGTATTTTTGTTTTTTGTCATTTCTGTTCCTTTTTATCGTTTTTTATTTTTTTGCTCTTTTTTATCGTTTTTTGTCATTTTTTTCTTTTTTTGTCGTTTTTGTTCATTTTTTTGTCATTTTGTATTGATCAACTTTTTAAATTTTATGTTGTATTTTAAAAAAAATATTAAATTAAAAATTCAATTACATTACATGGTAAACCAAACACATGAATGCAATTAACATTACATTACATGGTTTGATTACATGTTTCAACCAAACATAGTAATGTAATTGTAATTCCATTACATTACAAACTCAATTACATTACAAATCCAATTCCATTACGATTACGATTACATTACAATGAACCAAACGCAACCTAAGTCTCGTACGTATCCACACATTATTAAGCATACATTATAATATCTAATCATTTACGAAACCCACGACAAAACCATCTAAAATGCAATACTGAATTGGTATAGGTATGGATGCCTTTGCCAAATATCAGACGAAGACAATATGGTTGAAGAAGAAAAGATGGCCACTAATTGATCTTAATAAATGAGGCAAATATGTGGTGGACAAGTAAAACCAATTCTACAATTCGCCTCCAAGATAGCACCCACCATGCATTCATGTGCGCTTTATCCAAATTGTAACCGAGTACTACAAGTAAGATGTCTTTGCGAGACAATTGGAACTTTCATATGTACTTGATTTTGATAGCCTTGCCACAATTAACTCTAGATACCTCCAAAAACTTCATCCTTCCATATCCCTCTGCCACATGGCATTTCTTTATTGACCAAAGCAAATACGAAGAGAAATTGGAAGAAGACATGAGCGAATAGAAAATGGCTACATGGCAAAGGGACATGGAGAAATTAGATTTTGGAGGTACATAAAACAGTATTTTCTTTAACTCTATATCGTGGAGTCTTGGAACACTTCTTATGAACCATTACATACGTAGATTTTTCCTGATTCTACCAACTCTAAAGTTGGAAAAAGATGTGCCTTAACTAATTGTCAACTGTATCTAAAGTTGAGCTTCAAGCAATTAAACGTGGGGGAAAGATCCTTGCTATGCAAATCGTTTACTTTTCGTAAGGCAAATAGTCAACACACGTTCCTAGGAGCAGAGCAGGAGGGATCCGAGCTCTATATAAGGACCTTGGTTTTCTGCAACCGAAGCAGTTCATTCATTCATTACAACTCTCTTCGTTTAATTAAGAGCATAAGATCGAACACATCTCGATCGATCTCTTAATATTAATTCCTTCATCGACTCCCTCTCTAGTTCGATCTCTGTATGGTCTCCGGCATGGCCCAACTCGTGCTGTCGTTAGCATTTGCTTTCTTTCTCGTTGCATCTAGTGCTCGTGCTGCAGTTGTCGAGCACACGTTCAATGTAATCAGAACCTAGCTTGCCGGTTTTTATTTTTTATTTATTTTATATATCAATCTCTCATGCATGCATGCACAGTTTAATAGTGTAGCTTAAGGAACGTTTAATTGTTGTTATGTGACAATATTTGTTGTTGTTAATGATTAGGTGGGAAACCTGACGGTGAACAAGCTATGCCAAGATAGAGTTATCACGGCCGTTAACGAGAAGCTACCAGGGCCCACAATACTTGCCAAGGAGGGCGATACAGTAATTGTCCATGTCAACAATAACTCCCCCTACAACATCACAATCCACTGGTACGTACTTAATTGATCGATCGATCATTAAACTGTTAAATTATGCACGTACGTAAATGAATGCATGCATATATGTTGAGTGCAGGCATGGGATATATCAGCTCCTAACTGCTTGGGCTGATGGACCGAATTACATAACCCAGTGCCCGATAGTTCCCGGCAGGAGCTACGCTTACAACTTCACCATCACCGGACAAGAGGGCACCCTCTGGTGGCATGCGCACGCCTCCATTCTCCGAGCCACCGTCTACGGTGCTCTGATCATTCGACCGAGAGCCGGAAGCGATGCGTACCCCTTCCCCAAACCTCACAAGGAAATCCCCATCATACTTGGTATGATACTAATTATATATTCATTCAATCACTATTTCTTCTTCTTCTTCTTCCTTTTAGTAGAAATTTTCAACTCTTTATTTTAGAGACAAAATAATTGAATAAAATGTAAATAAATAATCTGTTCGAGATCGAGGCTTCAACTAAGTTCAATGTCCTTAAAACAATATTCGTCCGGCACTGGTGCTTATAGTTTAATGGCGATTAGTCTCCAAGGATACGATGTTTCTTCTCCTAATTAAGGGAGCGGCAGTTTACACCGCAAGAACTGGACAAAAAATAATGTTGGTTGTGCCTCTCTCACTTATTCTTAAGGACACACCTTTTTAATAAATAAATTCGTACACCTTTTCATAGATATTATTGCCATAGATTCGTTGATAGAAAACAATTATTATTATTATTATTATTATTTTTTTTTTTTGAAATCACACGCACACACACAATTGGGGGGCTCGAACCTTGCCGGCCCCTCCGGATGTCCGCTCTAATACCACTAGGCTAGAGAGCTCGGACTTATTATTATTATTTCAAATATATATATTCATTTTTCTAACACTCCCATATAAGAAACCTTTCAAAACACTAATCCAACTCTTAATTATATTATATATGATTGTAACATGCATGCAGGTGAGTGGTGGAACGCCAATGTCGTTGATGTGGATAATGCGGCCTTTCTGTCCGGCCAAGGTCCCACTAACTCCGATGCATACACCATCAACGGAAGTCCGGGGGATCTCTATATGTGTTCCTATAAACGTACGTTAACATTAGATAGTACATAATGCATTAATCAATCATTCACTTATGGTAATTATAACATGCATGTATGCAGAAACCTACAAGCTCGAAGTGGTGCAAGGAGAGACCTACATGCTCCGCATCATCAACGCGGCACTCAACAATCAGCTCTTCTTCAAGGTCGCCAATCACTCCTTCACCGTCGTCGCTGTCGACGCTAGCTACACCATGCCGTACAAGACCGATGTGATAGTCATCGCCCCGGGCCAGACGGTCGATGCCCTCATGGTAGCCGATGCATCACGGTCCGCTCGTTACTACATGGCTGCTCGTGCTTACGCCAGCGCGGTCAATTTGGCCTTCGACAGCACCACCACCACCGGAATAGTACAGTACAAGCCCGTCGGAACCAACCGATCCACAACCGCTGATCCTCCCGTTATGCCATCTCTGCCTGACTTCTTCGATACGCCAACTGCGTACCGGTTCTACACCAACTTGACAGCTCTGATCAAGCCAGGATCGCCAAAGGTGCCGCTCGACGTCGACGAGCGCATGTTCGTGACGATCGGATTAGGCTTCGCTCCGTGCGGCGCAGGCCAGACCGCGTGCATGGGCCAGGCCCTATCCGCGAGCATGAACAACGTGTCTTTCGCATTTCCGACGAGGGTGTCCCTACTGGAGGCGCAGTTCAAGGGCACCAAGGGGATATACACCTCGGATTTTCCGAACATGCCGCCGCTCGTGTTCGACTACACGAATCAGAGCATGAACACCGATCCGGCCGCGGGCTCCCTGTCCGTCACTCCCAAGGGTACCAAGGTGAAAAAGGTAAAGTACGGCGCCGTGGTGGAGATGGTGCTCCAGAACACGGCGTTGCTGGCGATCGAGAGCCATCCGATGCACCTCCACGGCTTCGATTTCTTTGTGCTGGCGCAGGGGTTCGGGAACTACAATGCTAGCACGGACGTGAAGAGCTACAACTTGGTCAATCCGCAGGTGAGGAACACCGTTGCGGTTCCTACCGGTGGATGGTCTGTGATTCGATTCAAGACTAATAATCCAGGTATGTATACATGTATGCATGTTTAATTAATTGTAAAATACACACATCTCAACTAACTTAACTACCAACGATTAATAAATTGGCACTTCCAACTATAATAAATTTATTTTAAAATATTTTATACTATCCTAAAATTGAATTGTCATATAAGTAAAATTTAAAAGGGAAGATTTATGAAATGTCCAAAAACTAAAAAAGTTTTATGTAAAACCCACCGTTAAAAAAACTTTCATCGCGTGCCCAGAATTAGAGAAACTTATCCAAAGCGGGTTCCAAATGATCCTTTTGCCCTTCCTTTTAATTTATTGGAAACACCCACAAAACTGCTCTTAAAAAAACGTTTCAATACTCCATCTTCTTCCATACGCTGCTCACTTTCGAATCTAGGTTTTCTCCTCAAAAATCTTCAAAAACTCGTCGAAAAATTTCGGAAAGACCGGGACGAACGACAAAAGTGCTAAAACGGAGGTCCAAACATCATTTTTTTGCGAATCTAAAATTTCGGAAGGCCGTCTAACAGCAAAAGCTGTTACTTTCAGTCTCCTCGACGATACGCTCATTTTGCGACAAACGGGACCTCGTTTCGACCTCCCAGTCAAAAGTTATGGCCCTCCAAAGTTTCAGCTAACCATAAAATGCAGGAGAATGGCATTCTCCGTCTTAATTTACACGGAGAATGACCATTCTCCGTCTTAATTAGGACGGAGAATGACATTCTCCGTCTTAATTTACACGGAGAATGGTCATTCCAGTGTTAAAACACAGGAGAATGACCATTCTCCGTGTTAGAAACACGGAGAATGTCATTCTCCGTGTTAAATGAAACGGAGAATGTCATTCTCCGTGTTAAATAAAACGGAGAATGGCATTCTCCGTCCTAATTAAGACGGAGAATGGCCATTCTCCGTGCTAAATTAAACGGAGAATGACCATTCTCCGTCTTAATTAGGACGGAGAATGCCATTCTCCGTGTAATTTATCACGGAGAATGGTCATTCTAGTGTTAAAACGCAGGAGAATGACCATTCTCCGTGTTAGAAACACGGAGAATGCCATTCTCCGTGTTAATTAGGACGGAGAATGCCATTCTCCGTCCTAATTAAGACGGAGAATGACATTCTCGGTCCTAATTAAGACGGAAACGGAGAATGTCATTCTCCGTGTTAATTAGGACGGAGAATGGCATTCTCGCATTCTCCGTCTTAAATAAAACGGAGAATGGCATTCTCCGTCCTAATTAAGACGGAGAATGCCATTCTCCGTCCTAATTAAGACGGAGAATGGTCATTTCCAGTGTTAAAACGTGTAATTTAGTTTTTTTCAGGAATAAAGAGTTTCGTTCTTCTTTCAAAGCGATGATAATTCTTATGAAAAAGAAGAAGAAAGATCTTCTCTCCACAATTGAAGATCTGAGTTCAAATGTCTCCACGATGAAGATGATGATGATGGTGATGATGATGACGAGCGATGATCTGAGTTCGACTGAAGAAAAACATACCGAACTACGAACGATCTTTGCGATCTCTGCTGAATATGAGAGCAATGGAATTCAGATTTTCCGTGAAGAAGAAGACGACGAAAATCGCAATCCAGATCTGAGTTTTTTGAATTCAAATACATATAGATGACCAATTCGCGCGGAGGGGTAGTTTCGGTATTATAAAAATAGCAGTTTCTAGCGGGTGGCATCTAAAAGGGAATCTTGAAATATTTAACGTGAAAATACTTAATTCTGGGTATTTCATAAAACTTATTCAGCGGGTGGGCATTTCATAAAAGCCCACCCCGAAATTGGGTTTCTCAGCAATTTCCAGAATTTAAAAAGCGAAAAAAATACATATAAATGCTCATGCATGACACCTAATTTATATTACATCTTAAAATGATTATGTGTTGGACTGAGACTGTTGTATGATGGTGTAGGTATGTGGTTCATGCACTGCCACCTTGACGTGCATTTGACGTGGGGAATGGCCATGGCTTTTGAAGTTGAGAATGGGCCTGATGCTGCATCCACACTCCCTCCTCCGCCACCAGACTTTCCTACGTGCTAGATGAACTCAACCACTCTAGTGATTGATTATTAATAAAGAAGCTGCTAAAAAGCCTCATGCATGTACTTTATGGTGTATTTGTTTTTATTTTATTTTAATTCTTAATCACAAAGAATGTTGTGTTGATGTTGTCAATTCATTCTTTCGTACCATCTTTGTTTGTAATTAGCAAATTGAATAATAAAGGATTTTACACTCTTTAATTTCTATGAATCGAAGATGACAATTGACATATTATCTTTGATTTATTGGTGAGATGTTACTATCCAGAGTGACAGCCCATTAGCAATTCAATATTGTTAAAGTTCAAACAACCCATTACAGAGCAACGTGAGGTGAGGATCGGTATAGTTTTTTTTTTTTTTGAGGAACAGCATTGCATTAATGAATTAAGACAATACATGGTTCATATCAAAACTGATATGATGTGAAATACAATCCGGATTTACATCAAAAGAACAAATAGAACAGGGACTATGCTGAATAAGGGAATAAGATGCAAGGTGGTGTGCCACTGTATTTGTGGATCTGTGTTGAAACTGGAATAAGATGTCAGGATTGTTTTCCTTGAAAATCCTAGCTTCTTCAATAGTGTGTCGCGCTCTCCATGGAGGGTTAATAGCATTGAAATTGATAGAGTCAATCAAAGTTTCCTCGATGGCCGATTTTTATATTATTTACATCTGTATTTAAAAAAATTGATACAAATATCGTACCATTTATAAATTTTTTTTCCAGTTTTGGTTAAACGATATTTGATCAATTTTTGTTTGGTTAACACACACACACACACACACACAAATATATATATATATATATATATATATATATATATATATATATATATATATATATATATATATATATATATGGAAACAGTAATTTGCATTAATAAGACACCAAAGTACTAGCAGACCCGGAGTCTGTCTCCATTTACAACCCCAAACTAGCTATATCATATATTCAATATTGTGTATGATCCAAAAAAAAAAAAAATATTCAATATTGTGTATGATCCCTATCACAGGTACCTAAGTACTATAAAAATGCGAGCATTTCACTCCCTCCAAATATGTCAAACAACAACTGCTAGCTGAATCTTTGCTGCTCTATACCACCTGTCCCCTCGTCGCTTCAGCATAATCATATCCCGTACCAAGATGTCAGTCCACTCCTGACTTCATGATAGCCCGTCCTGGCATTTGATGTTTGGCTCCTTGCATCTTCCAAATTTTCCATGAAAACGCATACCTAAAGAATAAATGATCCATAGTTTCGTTTTTCATACCACATAACACACAAGGATGACCGTCAGCATGCATTCCAAAGTGAGACATCCGATCAACAGTCAGCAGGCCGACGCCTCATAAATAGTCTATATAGACATACTTAAATTTTCAATAGCCCCTTGTGTTGTACCCATGGATCATGCTACATATCCGTAGACTCCCCATCACATATCACCCGGGTAACGACCCGCTTGACACAATTCTGAAGCTTCAGCATGTGCTAATTAAATGTTACTGATTCATTGTTATTAGCAACATAAGCCCAAAAATTACACACCTTCAGGTATTGGTTTCGCATCCAAACAGCCCACTTGGAGTCCTCTTGTAGAAACCGCCATATCAACCGCATCCCCGCCACATGACGCATAGTCCGAGTAGATCGGATCCCAACTCCCCCTTCCTCATACGATCGACATAAAGAACTCCAAACAATTGCATGAATTCCACCCCTCCATATAAAATCAGCACAGATCTTCTCCAATCTGCCAATAGTCGCTAGTGGAAGTTTGATTGACTCGAGCCAGAACCCAGCGATGGCAAGAATCACAAATTAATTTAAATATAAAAATTAGTTTAATCTAATCTCAATTCAACAATTGATCATACTAATAATTTGAAATAATATTTAGTATTATCAAAATAATTTAAATAATATTTGATACTATCAAAGTAATTTAAACTATATTTATATTAATCCAAAATCTTATTTGAAAATAAATTGGCAAATCCTTTTGTTGTTCAAAAATACTTATGATTTTTAAAAGCCATTTTCGAAACCAAATCTTTTGGAAGTTCAAAATAATAACCAATACCTTTTATAATTCCAATAATAAAATTAAAAAAAAAAATCAAGTTTATGAAAACTAATTAGTACTTATTCAAACTATTAAATTTAAATTAGTTTTGAAATGTTGAAATATAATAAAATATTTTATACAAAGTTTCAAAGAGAATATAGATTTATTTATTCACCTTCAGTGCCACTACATCAACTCCGCCTGCACCAGGAAGTCGCTTTCCGAATTTGCTTATAATAGAAAGAAAAATACTTTGTTATTTCTTGGTTAAAGAAAATCATACAAAATTTGTAAAAATGTAAAACAATACAAAAATTGCTAGTTGTTGGAAATGTAAAACATACGAACCTTTTGCAATAAAGTTGCTACAATAAGAAATTGAAGAAGAAAATAAAGAAGATATCTTGTTGGGCAGATGACGATCACAATTGCTCAGCAAAATTTTTCTTTTTGGTTAATCTAGTTTCAGAGCCATTAAATTCAATAATTTGAATTTCTGGAATATTTCTTTATTATCCTCGGAATTGGACTTCTCATAAACAAAACCTAAGATAGGAGTTGTGGCTTCTACATTGTTGTTAACTCTCATCTCATAGCATATATCTCAAATAGTTTTTAAGAACCAAACCAAGATTATATATAGGGGAGCCAAGTCCCCTAGTAGCCATAATCATCCATAATGGACAATTAATTTGTAAAGTAACACCCCTAATGTGTGTGATTACAATAGTAACTCCCACAAAATGGACATAATAAAATAGACAACAATTGCCATGCTGGAACATACTGAAGAAGCCACAAGGAAGCACAATGAAGCAGTGACACTGGAGTACCAGTCCCGTGGGAGCAGCCTTCTAGATATAACCTAGGTCTAGCGGAGTAGCCTATACGCTGGAATATAGGTTCAGTGTGAGTACCCTGTACGTTAGAACCTAGGACCAGCGGGAGAAGCTCTCACGCTTCAACCAAAATTCGACAAGAGCAAAGGCCGTATTGGAACGTTGATCCGCTGCACCTCGATACTCTTCGATGGAACATGGGTCCAGCAGGAGCAACCTCCATTATAGAAGCTAGGTCCAGTGTGAGCACCCTCTTATGCTATAACCTAGGTCCAGCGTTAGCAGCCTCTACACTGGAACCTAGGTCCAGAGTGAGTAGCCTCCAGACTGGAATCTAGGTCCAGCATGAGCAGTTCCCATGCCAGTACAATAGTTCAGCAAGGACACTAGACGTGCTAAAATGCTAGCCTATTAGACCCTGCTACTCTTGCTGCTCTACGCTGCACGATATTAAACAACATGTTGTGTTGTGCAAAGTGCGTCATCAAAGAACCAATTTGTGCCTTCTTGCCCAATTTTGAGTCGAGTGGACCTAGCTTCTAATGGAAATCCTACTAACTTGGTGACAAAAATAAATGTTTCTTGGAGGATTTGAAACTTATCCTCTAATAAAACATCCTATAATATCAAACGCGTGGACTACATCACCTTATGTCACGACCCGCTTCCGAATAATCGGACACGAGTCGGACACGTCCATCCTTTATCGTTCGACACGATAAAGTAAGCTGTACCAATCTCTAGGGAAAACAACAAGTCCAGATAATAATGAATATAAACCACAGCATCTAATATCGAATCCCAGAATCAAATACAAGTCTAAGAGTTATTACATTTCCAGCAAATGAAAAGTAAACTGGTGTCTCTAATACAAAGTCCAGGTAAAACTAAAAGGAAGGTACTAGGCCTCCTCAGCCTCTAAGTCTAGAGCAACATCAGCTGGCTCATAGGTGCCTCCAGGCTCCTGCCCGTAATAAGTGCCACAGATAGCCTCCAACTCACCTGCAACATATCCTAGTCAGGAGCGGAGCTAAGTATATCCAAGAAAATAAACATGAACATCATGGTATGAAAATGAATACATGAAAATATATAAAGTACGAGAAATGAGAACATGACATAAAATCTGAACATGAATACTGAAAAATAAATACAGGGAATCCAAGGAACATGAAATGAATCCTGAACATGAAATACACAATGAACCTGATACGTGCAATATATCGAAAAATGTTCAGAGTGTGTGATCGGCTTGGGTAGATTCAGGGAACATGAAATGCTACGGCTTCGGTCCCGCGTGCACGAAACGGGGCCTAAGCTATTCACATGAATAGTAACTCGGGTTTGATCACACATCTAGGGGTGAGCATATAACGGTTGAAAACCGAAAACCGAATCGAACCGAACCGAAATATGACAAACGGTTTGGTTTTTCGGTTATCGGTTCGGTTTACGGTTTGAAAATTTGAAAATTTGAAATAACGGTTCGGTTTTCGGTTCTTCATCCGAAAAAAACCGAACCGAAAACCGATTTAGATTTAGTAATTTATCAAACTATCCACAATATACATATACTAATGTTTATTAACCCCTAACTGAGCGCACTCTCTTCTCATATTCTACGTCGGTGCTTCTTTGAGCACTCTCTCTATCTACCCTTAATCTATATATACTAATATCTTTCACTCTATGTAATATAACAATTCATAAATACAATAATGTCATATGTTTTTTTAAATTTTGTTATTTAAATAGGCCCATTTTGCTAAAAACTTGAAGGCCATACACATTGGCCCATGAAACCGAACCGACCGAAAACCGAACCGAATTAATTCGGTTCGGTTTTTGTTCGGTTTTTGTAAAAACGGTTCGGTTTTCGGTTTTAAAAAATACGGTTTACGGTTATTTCGGTTTTCACATATTCGGTTCGGTTTGAACCGAACCGAACCGATGCTCACCCCTACACACATCTGTAGTATTTTTCCTCCCAGACACAAGTAAACTCAAGGAACCAGATACCAGACAATCTCGTAAAATATCGTGTCAACCAGAAGATACAAGAATGAATATACAAGACATGAATAAATGGAAAAATCCGAGGAGTATACTTGCCTTGCTCAGGGTGATCAAGTGTGGGTAGTAAAGATAAAAATTCTCCTGTCAAATGATTTATAAGTTGATTAATAAGCACTCTACCCTAAACTAGCTTATTCAAAAAAATAAAGGTTTTGAAGTTGAACACAAAGCTCTTATAGTGGAAACTTATTTTCTAAAGTCTATTTTGGTTAAAAGAAACATAGTTAATATCCTAATCATTATTCAAGGTCTAAACATAAGGAAATCTTAGTCTCTAATTCCTTGTCAACAATCTAGGCTTAATAAGGATTTTACAGTAATAAGAAGAACCTAACAGATACCCAGTCTTAGGTTTACTTAAAATAATGATAAGTAGGCATTTTCCAATATCCTGTCAAATAGGGAAATTGTCCAAGTCAATAACAGTTTGTCTATTGCATCATGAATCAGTCAAGCTAATCTTCCCAGGTTTCCCCTTTCTAGAAATACTATACCTAAATAATATTAAAACAGTTCTCAAGGGTCAGTCCTGAATAGGACTTACATAAGTCAGTTCCTAACCAGGCTGATATGGTTCAATCTTAACTAAGACACTGCTTCAAATCAATCCAATTAAGGTGCTGATATAAATCAGTGTCAGCTAAGACAGATACAAATCAGTCCCTAGTTGATACACATAACACTAATTGTCCTGAACATGACAGTCCTGACACTGCTATTCCAACTATCCCAGTTATGACTTAACTGTACCACCCATCCTTTCTAAAATAATTCTTTAACCTACTCCTGAAGAATGGATTATAATTCAACTCAAGACTTCAATCCTGTATTCAGTTTAGTTAAAGTATTGAACTAACCCAAACATCTCTATTTATGTAACTGACAGTTACAACAAAATATGTCCTGCTATTAGGTTTAAGTCAAACAATTGGTAGTAACAAAAGTAGACATGCCATAAACCCCTTATCAGTTCATCACCTGTAGCTTTCCAAAGCAACCAAGGCCTATAAGCTTGGTTTAAAGTAAATGGAAAAACCCCTTGCATTCTCAGGAACCAATACTGCAGGTTCCTTACCAATGTACTCGAGTACTTGCTGCTGATATGAGTTCAAAAGATAGGTTTGCAGATTCAAGAATTAAGATTTCCAACAATAGGCTGTGGTCCTCCAACCTAATGACAACCTAAACTGATTTACCAGTACCCTGTATGTCCAATAGGCCCCTAAACTATCATCATCTCTATAAGACAAGTTCTCGAGTTTATAAAAGGATTTCAACATCTAGCTAACTCCCTGTAGACTTTAGAGTAAAATCGACTATACAACACTAACTGTTCCAATATACTCTTAACTCCAAATCCAAATTGCAGACAACAATTCAATAGTACTAAAATTAACCAGCCTACAATACTCTGTACCAGATGGAAATCATCTGTCCACCATGAACAACTCACAACTGTCTAATCCACTCTAACCCAATATCAAAACAACTGATAGATTACATGTAAACCTTATAATGCAGCTATCAAACAATAAGGAAATCAGAAACTGAAATATCTAATTTAGAGATTTCAACCCAGGTTAACCCAAATCTTTACCTAACCTTGTATCAGTAATAACACCAATTTATCCTGCTGCTTTTCTGATACAGAGTCTGGGCAAGAACACTGCTAAACAAAAATACTTCTAATCATCAGTACAATTCTCTATTATAGACGAGGTTTCATCCTAGGACAAAACAGCTGATATCACCATCACGAGTCCAAAAAGATTTAGTAACTATGTTCTGAAATGAGAATGGATATAACAAGTTCAAGAGATTCAATTAAATCCTATCTCGAAATATACAATCCCGATCTAATTCCCCAATCTAAGATTAATATCAATCCTATAGAGATTTGGACTTTCAACTCAAGATAATAATACTTAACTCGATTCGTGATCATCCAGCATCATTCAAAAATGAAAATTAACCAATAGAGCTTACGCAGGAGATTAGCATTACCTGATCGAGATGGGATCAAATAACAGTCGACTGAGGGCAGCTCTAAATCCAGGTGATCCAAATCCTTAGGGATCATAATCGAGCAAAATAGAATCAAACAAAGAAAATTGCTTCACAAATTAAATCTTACAAGACTAAATGTAATAAAAAATCAAAGACACAGAGATCGGATACCTACTTGTTGTATCCAACTCTAGATCACCAAAAGTTCAAGTATCAGTTCTCAGGAATTTCAAGGAGCTTCAACTAATAGATCTGCAAGATCGAGTAGATCTTAGCAAGATCACTAGAACTACTCTCACAGGATCAAACAATCAATCTGATATTTAAGATCAAGGAAGATCAACACATTCTAAAATCAGTAGAAAATTACCTTGTCTAGGTGATATGATGAGACAAAGAATTTGGTTGGATCGATCACTGATCCATGACTCCCACATCTTGTTGATTACAAGAAAAGACAGTCAATCCATCAGTCGATCCATATCCAGATTCAGCATAATTCGAGAAGTAAAGAGAATCCTTACCAGATCTATTGAATCAAAGGAATTTGTGATCTGAAAATTGATCCCTGCTATCAATGCCGAGATCCCTTTCGCACGCTGCATACTCGTCGAGGTGTGGCTTCGTTTCGTTGTGGTTGCAGAGGCTCGATCATTGTTGATGATTGAAAGCTTTAGCAGACACCAACGGCTCTCATCACCATGAATTGATTGTGAGCTCGAAATTGAGCTTTGGAGAAGAAAAGAATCAAAAGGAAGGGTCCTTTAAATAACCGTCAGGAAACTTCCACAGGGGATCAAAATCATAAGCAAAATTGGTTTGGGGTCTCAATTTATTAAACAGAGCTGATTCTTAAAGTAGAAATTGTAAAACCCCTAAATTTCTACTATTTTTATCGATTTTTGGTACTGATTTAAAATTTTTGTATTGTACGTCGCGTAGTCGTATTGTACGTTGTGCGCAAACGACATATTTCGTAAATTGCTCGACGAGTACGAATATGTGCGAGCGTACATATTTTTAGAAAAATATTTTTATAATAAAATTATTTTTTATATAGGAAAGTACTTGTTCAAATAAATATAATAAATATTTTATCTTTATAAAAGAATTATTTTGTTCGTCGTTTTAAAATAAGTAGTGAATTGAAAAATTTTGGTTTATACAAAAATATATTCTAGATATTTGCGAAATTTGGAATTTGTATAGTAACATATTTTTGTTATTTATAAAAAGCTACTTATTGATTTAATATTTAAGTAATTATCATGATTTTCGAAATTAATATTATTATATTTTTAATTTTTACGAAAAAGGTGTTTAAAATTTAGTTTGATTTGATATTTGATTAAATACGATAATTTAAAGTTTGAGGAGATTTTATTAAGTGAAGGTTTTATCTAGAATTGATTAAATAATTTAAAAGTTATTTAAAATAAAGGATGGAATTATCCATCGCAATTTAAACGAATACTAGTCCGATCCTAATGGGAATTCCCACCTCCTGTAAAAGGAGAGGTACTCATCCATAAAATTTTACCAACCAATCTCCATAATTCGTTCTGTGCATCGTGTCTGTGACGCAGAATATTATTCTAGTACTTTACAGTCATCCACGTCGTGTCCACAGCCCGGACACAACGACAATAAATCACCAAACTGCCACTACCACCATGACCTCGTCATCATCCCGATCACCACCCAGGCCACTCCAGATACCCCCAATACACCGCCACCGCCAACCACTGCCATCACCATCCCAGATCTCCGACCACCTCTTCCGCGACAACCATCACCACCACCATCATCCTCATTGCCGCAATCCAAACTCTCCGCCATCCTCCCGGACGACCCCGGTCCCAAACCCACAGAACACCACCGCCACCTTCACCAGGAAAGAAAATAAGGAGGAATAAAGAAACCCTCACCTCGACCGAGTCCTCTGTACCACCGCACAGGGCCGCGACACCACCATCGCACGAAGGAGCCTCCGTCGTGTTCCCCGCCGACTAGCCCTGTTCTTCGTGTCCATCCGGCACCACACTGGAGATGCGAACCCGCGCTCCGGCCACCTCGCCGCGAGTGGCGATCCACCGTGCCGCCCCTCCTTAGCAGCCGCCTCCGCGAGACCCAGCGGACCCGTCTTCCGTCGACCCCGGCCGGGAAATCCCTTCGCCGTCGTCTAGATCCCCTTTCGTGCGCCGAAGCCATACAACCACCGCCATCGAACCTTCGTCGTCCCCGACTTCCTGCGCAGGCCAGCCCACATCCCTCCGCCGCCGCGATACTGTCGCCGTTCATCCTCCGCGACCAGCGATTCTGCCCCAGCGCCCAGATCCATGAGCCTGGCTTCCCGCTCCGGCCCCGCCTGAGAATCGCCGACCTAATCCACCGCGTTCCCGTCGAGCGACCAGCGCCGACGGCGCCTATCCGCGCCTCCGTCGGCCGAGTCGGCCCCGTCCCCTCCAACCTCCGCCCACTCCGGTAAGCTCCTTGCCGAACCTTCTCCTTCACTACTTTCCCTCATCTCTCTCTCCCGAACTTCATCTCTCTCTCTCCCGAACTAAATTGGGGAAGAACTAGTTACCAGTAGTTCTATTAAAGTATATTGGTTTTTATCATTATTATTATTATTATTATTATTATTATTATTATTATTATTATTATTATTATCATTATCATTATTATTAGTATTATTATTATTCCATTATTATTATGAAATTTCTATTATTTAGTATTAATATTACTGTTATTATTAGTATTATTATTATTATTATTATTATCATTATATAGTGTTATTATTATTATCCTTATTATTAGCTTTATTATTATTATTATTATTATTATTATTATTATTATTATTATTATTATTATTATTATTATTATTCATTTGCTATATTGATAGTATATGTATACATTATTATTTTCACTATTATTTAATTGAACAAATGTTTTCTAGCAAACTTCAACTTAAATTTTTCTTTTTGAATTCTATGTGCATATATTTGATCGGTTCTATTTTTTTGTTTTTGAAGTATTTTAAATTATGAAATTTAATTTCCACCTTAAACCTATTTACAACTTGGAGTATTTTGACTAATAAGATATAATGTTCAAAATTATTATATATACATATTTTTCATAGTATTTCCGTAAGTGAATTTTTACAAGTAAGCATGTTTTAAAGTAATATAAATCTTTTCGAAGAATTTGTATAATTATCTACTCCAAAAATTCTTCTAATTATCCTCATTACTCATGGCTAATCATGCTTGCCTATTTTCTCGCGACCGCGGACCCCTACACATCGACCATGGCTATTTGACAAGACTGGACTTGTCGGATCATCACACCACACCAGGCGACACACCAGGCAAGACACCTTGCCTTTACTGTTTAATTTCTTGCTCAATATCATGCATGCTTTTTCTTTATGTCGTTCTTTCAAAACTATATATAGATGCAAATTATTATACTTTATGCAATTGGCTTAGAGTTAAGGGACCACCGTATGTTTAGTGCATCTCATAAACTGTCACGATGTGTCACGGATTGTGTGTGAGTTGTGAGTCGCATATAGATGCGGACTTGCGTGCTGACTGATCATTGGTGCGTACAGGCCGTGCGTTAGGATATAACTGCTAATAGATTGTGTAGAAGACTTGGCAGTTATTAAGGATTAAATAGTGTCGTGGAGATGATGCATGTATAGTATCATTGGGGGGAGGGGACAGTTATTAGCGTAGGGGCTACATTTATTTTTACACACATTTTGGACCGAGGGTGACTCTTGTGAGCACTACCTTTTGCCCGGGCCGATAGTGTCTCGGATGAGCGCTACTTGATGGCCACTCTCTATTACTTGCTTGCGTGAATCCGTTACAGCCCCTGTGTAGAACGTTGTCATCTAAAGTGCAATCCACGTAGAATGGTTAGGAACCTTTACTCATACATATTTTTCTGTTGAGCTTTTATTATTCAGTTTATTGGCATGATATTATGTGTCTTGTTACGTCCCTCTGAGGACATGGTTATCTCTCCAGGTGTGTCTTGTGATTTCTGCAGGTGCTCTAGCTAGGGCCATGACTTGCGCTCTATTCCGTCGTGATGATTACTCTTGGATTCGTCACTTGCTCTCGCTTGCTCAATTCTTTTCTTGTATATTTTTTTCCATATTTAATGTAGTTGGTAGTGGATTTGTCTCCGCCCAACGATTGTATACATGACAAACTCAAAGTTGTTTTTATATTATTATTTATCTTTGTGGATGAGATTTAGTGTCTTGGCTTTCTATATTTTACAGCTTATGTATACATACGAGTCGTATATTTACTCGTATGATTACAGCTGGCATGATTACGTTCTAGTCCTGCGTATTTTGGGACTGGGGCGTTATATATTTTTGTGGTGGCCCATGCAGGTCCAGTTTGCCGTTTCAGTTACATGACTGTACCGAGCGGGCCTGCAATATAGGATTAGAATCTAGGAATCTCATCCACATACTTGATCACCTTCCTTGACCTTCCTTGATTTTCATATTCCGACACCCGTGGCTTCCCTTGATTTTTGCATCTTGCTTGAACTCCTTCTACCCACACCCTGTCATCTCGTGCTAAACATGGTTAGAAAGATGACTACACTATAATCATTGGTCAACCCTATGGCAAGAAGAATTATATTGACAAATAATATCCATTGAGGTTATATTTGAGTATAAAAGCATTTATTTTTCCTAGGAATATGATCTTAAGGATTAGTTAATTCCAAGTTGGGTAGTAGCATATTACCGCCTTCAAAGGATGGTTAGAATTTTATTATTATAAGGTGGTATACACAAGAGGATAGCTGGATCGAGAAAACAAATTTTGATTTACGAAATTTTTGAAATGGTGAAATAGTTATGATTTATTAGGGATATGGAATCAATTTGAGAAATATCTTGAGTTTTTATATTGTGACACTTGATTTTCGGTTAACTTTAAGTTTGGATTATAATATGATAAAGTTTATCTCGAGATTATTTAAAGAGTTTAAATTATGATTTTGTAGACGACTAGAGAGACGAAAGTTTAGAAGAGAGAGAACTTGAGGTTTTAAATGGTTTTAAATTGTGCGAATGATTTATAAGTTTATTTAATTTTGAGTTGAAGAGATGATGGTAAAAATTTTGTTTAAATATATGGAGGATATGAAAGCGATTTTGAAGGAAAATTTAAATTTTAAATTGTGTCATATGATCTATGATTTAAAAAGTTAATTACATTTCAAGTTCAAAGCCTTGATTTTGGATATTTAAATTTTGGTAAAAAAATATATTTAATTTGAGTTACACGATTTGCGATTGATGAAACGGGCTAAGAGTTTTTCTCGAGGTACATTTGAGAATTGGAAAATTTTAAAAGTGATAGCTTATTATGAAAGTTTAGTTGTGCTGCATTAGATATGATGAAGGTTACTTGGAATTTATTTAACGGAAATTAAACTTTGAGTTATGATTAAATACTTGATGGAGTATCTTGAGATTTTATTTCGAAACTGTTGAGGAACTTGAAATTTAAAATTAGATTATATATTGGTAGAGGACCAAGAAGCAAGCAAGTCATCCTAATGGGATACAAGTATTCCTCATTAATTGCCATGATAGTTGTATGTACTCGAGTGTAGTTAAGTCATCTGCCAAAACTATGTGAAGATATCTCAATCTTGACGCACTCGACATTTCCTCAAATCTAGATTTTAATCGTGACTTTCTAAACCATTTGAAACTTGAGAAATAATTGGATTGCTCCTTGATCATACCCCATCAATTGGCTATCATATCTCTAGAAATTGTATTCCTAACTTATTGATCTACTGGAATCTGAATTGTCTTTATTTCATGCTTTAACTTGGTCATTTATTTTGTGCGTTAATCATTATCTCATGAACTCCCACCTTCTATTTAGATTCTTTTGAGTTCTTTACCGTGACTTGAATATTTGGAGCACAATACTAGACTTTTTCAGCCAACAAATTTTATATGTAAAACCTAGATGAGCTCACCATCATGCAGGTATAACATGTGCCACTAAAACACGTCCCCTTGCACTCTATTTTTATGATGCGACTCTCAAGTCAAATGGTTAGCTATAAACCCCTACCATAATACCTTTATCCTTTCTGTCTTCAGCTAGAGACCAAATCTTGACTCAATTCCTTCAAACCGATATGTGATTGTATTCTACTTAATTTCTTAAATGCTTAGCCTGTGCTTATTATTAAACCTGTGTCTTTTATTTTGTGCATTATCTTAAATTGCTTAGGCCCATAAAATTTTATTTATGTGCAATAATTAGTATTTATTATTCAAATCCTTACCACAACCATGGAACCTAACTATACTCTTACTCTTTTCCTTGTTTGATTTTCCTCTTTGATCATAAAACCCTTGTTTCTTATGATTCCCTTGAACGAAGATGAAAATTTTGATCTTGATACCCTTCAGTTATGCATAGTTAGATTAGAAAATTTTATAGAGGAGATTAATGGTATAGTTTGTTAAGATGGTTACGCGACTACAAGGTATAAAATTTGACATAAGATGAAAAGGGCGGAATGTGATTTTTGTTGAAGAGATGATATAAACAAAGGTGATCTCTCAATCAAAAAAAAAGAGAAAGAAAGGCAAGTACCGATGAAACTGTTCATTAGATAATACGATATGGATTTGATTGATTTTTCGAGGTTAAAGAGATATTGAAGAGTAAAACTTTCTAAATCTTTGATGTTAAGGAAAATAAGATATATAGATATGATGAATGTGAATATAAAGTTCATGATTGAGATGGAAATTAATTTTGCTTTCCACTAATTCAATTGAAGGTATACAAAATTTCAAGTTCCGAGGAAACTTAGTTGAAAATTTATATAGGTAGACATGGAAGAGATTTCCAAGTAGTGACTTGTTGATTTTTTTACTAGAAAATATTCGATTTCAGCCATATGTTAAGGAAATTAAAAACTTTGAGTAGAAATAGAGATGAGTATTGAAGGTCATTGATGATTTTATTAAACCACAAAACTATGAAGATATCAACGCAAATTAAAATTTTGAAGATAGAGAATTTATTACTCATTTTGAGATTATACATCGATGTTATTGTTAATGAGACGTTTGAGGGTTGTCATGTATATGATCATCTTTTAAACTACATCTATTGTTTATTTGCATAGTTATATGAATTACCTGTTTCGGTGAACTCCGCTTCGAACTCCTCGTTCAACTATTTGATCATGATTCTATTCGAATAAACTCTTTCCAACCCCTTCACCCTACCTACCCTAATAATTCCTAAATTTTGAGGACGAAATTCCTTTAAGTTGGGTAGGATGTAAAACTCCTAAATTTCTACTATATTTTTATCGATTTTTGGTACTGATTTAAAAATTTTGTATTGTACGTCGCATAGTCGTATTGTACGTTGTTCGCAAACGACATATTTCGTAAATTGCTCGACGAGTACGAATATGTGCGAGCGTATATATTTTTAAAAAAATATTTTTATAATAAAATTATTTTTTATATAAAATAAATATAATAAATATTTTATCTTTATAAAAGAGTTATTTTGTTCGTCGTTTTAAAATAAGTAGTGAATTGAAAAATTTTGGTTTATACAAAAATATATTCTAGATATTTGCGAAATTTGGAATTTGTATAGTAACATATTTTTGTTATTTATAAAAAGTTACTTATTGATTTAATATTTAAGTAATTATCATGATTTTCGAAATTAATATTATTATATTTTTAATATTTACGAAAAAGATGTTTAAAATTTAGTTTGATTTGATATTTGATTAAATACGATAATTTAAAGTTTGAGTAGATTTTATTAAGTAAAGGTTTTATCTAGAATTGATTAAATAATTTAAAAATTATTTAAAATAAAGGATGGAATTATCCATCGCAATTTAAATGAATACTAGTCCTATCCTAATGGGAATTCCCACCTCCTATAAAAGGAGAGGTATTCATCCATAAAATTTCACCAACCAATCTCCACAATTCGTGCTGTGCATCGTATCTGTGACACAGAATATTATTCCAGTGCTTTACAGTCATCCACGTCGTATCCACAGCCCGGACACGAAGACAATAAATCACCAAACCGCCACCACCACCGTCGCCTCGTCATCATCCCGATCACCACCCAGGCCACTCCGGCCACCCCCAATACACCGCCACCGCCAACCACTGCCATCACCACCCCAGATCTCTGACCACCTCTTCCGTGACAACCATCACCACCACCATCATCCTCATTGCCGCAACCCAAACTCTCCGCCATCATCCCGACCGACCCCGGTCCCAAACCCACAGAACACTACCGCCACCATCACCAGGAAAGAAAATGAGGAGGAATAAAGAAACCCTCACCTCGACCGAGTCCTCCGCACCACCGCACAGGGCCACGACACCACCAGCGCGCGAAGGAGCCTCCGCCGTGTTCCCCGCCGACTAGCCCTGTTCTCCGCGTCCATCCGGCAACACACCGGAGATGCGAACCCGCGCTCCGGCCACCTCGTCGCGAGTGGCCATCCACCGTGCCGTCCCTCCTTAGCAGCCGCTCTGCGAGACCCAGCGGACCCCGCCGCCTTTTGCCGACCCCGGCCGGCAAATCCCTTCGCCGTCGTCCAGATCCCCTTCCGTACGCCGGAGCCATACAACCACCGCCGTCGAACCTTCGCCGTCCCCGACTTCCCGCGCAGGCCAGCCCACATCCCTCCGCCGCCGCGAGACTGTCGCCGTTCATCCTCCGCGACCAGCGATTCTGCCCTAGCGCCCAGATCTGTGAGCCTGGCTTCCCGCTCCGGTCCCGCCTGAGAACCGCCGACCTAATCCGCCGCGTTCCCGCCGAGCGACCAGCGCCGACGATCAACTTAAATTTTTCTTTTTGAATTCTATGTGCATATATTTGATCGGTTCTATTTTTTTTGAAGTATTTTAAATTATGAAATTTAATTTCCACCTTAAACCTATTTACAACTTGGAGTATTTTGACTAATAAGATATAATGTTCAAAATTATTATATATACATATTTTTCATAGTATTTACGTAAGTGAATTTTTACAAGTAAGCATGTTTTGAAGTAATATAAATCTTTTCTAAGAATTTGTATAATTATCTACTCCACAAATTCTTCTAATTATCCTCATTACTCACACTACACCAAAATGGCTAATTAGGAACACTAGACATATTTTAATCTGGAACGCCTATTTAGTGTGCCTAGGTTTTGGAACGGAACAAAAGTGTGCCAAAATAAAAAAGAGTGCCAAATATAATTTTTTTAATTTTAATAAAAATTAGTTATTCTGTAACACATAAAATCCGTTCCAAATCTGTTCCAAATATTAAATTCTTAGTCCACGTGATCCCACGTGATCCTAACAAAACATCCCTTTATTTTTTGCTCATTGGCACGCATAGCATAGGCGTCCCCTCTGTTTTATTTCTCTGTAATATCCTTCTCCACCACTTTGGCGGGAATTAAATCGACACGCGGGAAAGTCCTCAATCTCTCCATCCCCGGCGTCTGGATCACGGCGAGTGTCGGCGAGTGTTGCTGTCCTCCTCTCCATCCCCGGCGTCTGGATCACGACGAGTTTTGTTGTCCTCTCCATCCCCGGCGTCTGGATCACGGCGAGTGTTGCTGTCCTCCTCTCCATCCCCGGCGTCTGGATCACGGCGAGTGTTGCTGTCCTCCTCTCCATCCCCGTCGTCTTGAACTCTGAGGTTTTTGTATGTCCTTATTTATTTTGAAACCCTAAAAATAATTTAAGGGTTAAAATCTCAAATCCGTCTTCCTTTTTTGGTGGAAAATATTCAGAGATGAAATTCTCATAGATGAAAATTTTTTTCGTTTTAAGCACACTACACCAGGTACTGATCTCTTGGTATACTGATCTCTTGGTTATTTAAGGGTTAAAAAAATAGTTTAAGGGTTAAAAAATTTCGTTTTAAACCCTAAAAAAAATTCCTTTTTATAACGAGGATCTTTACTTCTTTCTTTTTTGTAGTATACTGATCTCTTGGTTGATTTGGTTCAGGTAAAAATAGATTTTGGAATGAGGTTCTGGTAGGAAACAATGTTTGGATCTGGGAAGCAAGGATTTTTTGATCTTTTGTTGCTTTAATTCGTTATATATATATATATTTTAATTCTAGTGATTATTAGTTTTAAGCACACTACACCAGGTATGTAGTCCTGTGATGTTGGAGGAAACAATATATAATTTTCAACAGTTAATTTATGGGTTAAAATTTATTTTGTTTATAAGCTTGGCATAATTTTCAACAATTAATTGCTACTGATTGCCTGATACGATATCAGAAGTGCAAAACTTTTCGAGATTTCCTTAACAAGTATAGGAAAATGAGATTACAAAAATGAATATTATGATAGAATGGTGAGACAAATTTAGAGTTTTCGAGCCATCACTTTTTTTTCTCCCCAAAAAGAGTCCTCCAAATCTATATTCACTTAAAAAAATGTAAGATTGATCAACATTAGAACACACCTTTCCTAGTAATTAAA
This sequence comes from Iris pallida, assembly GCA_029216955.1. Taxonomy (NCBI): domain Eukaryota; kingdom Viridiplantae; phylum Streptophyta; class Magnoliopsida; order Asparagales; family Iridaceae; genus Iris; species Iris pallida. The sequence continues at coordinate 161,391 of JANAVB010004599.1, read as the reverse complement.
TTTATCATTACCGTTAATTCTTCCATGAAAGTAACAAAGATATATTCTGAATCTTCACAAATAAACCAAGGAGCCGTTTTTCTGAAGAGCGGAACTTGATTTCTTGAACAACCTGTATGTATATATATACTCATTGAAACATTCAGAAAGACGAAAATTAGTAAACAAATCACCAGTACTGTACATCTCTACATTTTTTTTAATCAACTTCGTGAAACTCTAAAACCAAAAAAGGAGAGAAAATTTGGCTTAGTTGGAGGTATTTGTGCGAATCCCATTATATTCTGATGTCCTGTTGTTTTCTACTCCCTATGATGCCAACGGGAGTTAGTTATTTTGTGACTTTTAGCAGTTTTCTAACGTTTCCTATAAAATTTATGTTGGAATAATGGGAAACAAGGTTATTGAAGTATGGATTTGTCATAAAAAATGGATTCTGTTGATTATTTGTGTATTTGGAGTTGGAAATGCATTAGACCGTGATGTTCTATTAGATTTGGTGTGCTTTCTACTTACTATGATGCCAAACATAAGTTTCTTTTTCTTCTAATTTTTTCCTCGTATTTTTTTTACTAAGAAGTTTGAAGGCCAACTTTTACAATCCTCTATGTTTTTTATAAAGGTTATGGTATGGTGCAGGTATTCTCCTTGTAGGCTGAAAGTGATAAAAAGATTGAAGGATTAAGTTTCCATCTCAATTGGGGTTAAGGTTTCCATTTCTAAGGGGCACAGGTGAGTACCTATTTATATTGAATATGCTTCCAATTAGGAGTTAATTTATGGTTTCAGCAACATTAATGGATCGGATCCTTGAATGTTCTCATATTATATTGCATTTGCCCCTCCAATTTATGTGAACTTTCCCTGGAAGAAACTATGAAGTTGGACAATACTTTATTTTTTCCTATCACTGTTATATTGCTATGAAATCTTGGTTGTACGTACACAATACGGATACGAACACCATTTTTATTATCAGTGAAACTCTCTACTGGAAATTAAATGGTTGTTTCCTGATATAGACCTAATCCTCCAGTTTTTCATAAGTTTTTGATTAAATCTTGATGTTCAGTTAATGTCCAGAGCATCATGATCACCTCCAATACTGAAATCTGTTAACTGTATCATTAAAATGGAGAGTATTAGTCCTTTTTCTCATCGTTCAGTTGGAGTCAGTATTTTTGGAGAGTATTAGAACGGACTTTTAATGATAAAAGTATCTCAATTTCAGTCAGCTCCAATTTTTTAATGACTAAAATAGAGAGCTTGTTAGCAAGTAACATTCTAGCTAATTAAAAGAGTGGTAGCCAAATTGCCTAACACATACGAAGCCAAATAACAAGATTTGGAATATTAGAGCACAACAACACTAACTGTAAGGTCGGATGTGTTTGAAAGAGTGGAACCCATCAACATATAGACATTAACTGAACATCAAGAGATGGACAAGGCAGTATGCTGCAAGTTAATTAGGAACATTTTTTTTTTGTTTTGGAACACTTTTGCAACATACTGCCTTGTCCATCTCTTTACACAATACGGATACGAACACCATTTTCATAAGTTTTTGATTAAATCTTGATTTTCAGTTAATGTCCAGAGCATCATGATCACCTCCAACACTGAAATCTGTTAACTGTACACCTTTCTTAGCTTACAGGATTTGTTCCATGTTATGTCCAAGTATCCATATTAGTATCTCAATATCTACACTAGCATGTTGTTCCAAAATGGATGATCATGATCACCTCCAACACTGAAATGCCCTTGAGAACATTGACAAGTTGTTATATGTCAATGTTTGTTGTCCCTTGATCCCTTATTGGTGGGCTGGTCGTGGATACGGTCTTCCCATGGCGTATCTGTGCAACATAGCCTCTATAGCACATATATGTCATCTAAGCCAATGAGTTATCCTCAGGGTTTACATATTTTGTAAAGATACTTAATCTCGACGCAAAGGACTGTTCACTTTCTTCTCTTAATATGAATAGTTTTGGATATGTATATAGATAAAGAAAGAAAAGAAAATAAAGAAAGAAAAGAAAATTTTAAGATGGAAGGAATCTATTGTTCACTTTCTTCTCTTGATATGAATGGTTATGGATATGTATATAGATAAAGAAAGCTAAGAAGATTGTAAGATGGACAGAATATATTGTCCTTTCTGGTGATTCATTTCATCACCACTTGCATATTTAACAGAATTGATTTACTTGTTCTCTTTTGTTGTGGCCTTGCTCTGAAGTTTTTCGGAGTGGAATGTACATGTTGTTTATATAGTTCATCATATTATGATTTCTGTTATGGACTTATCTATGGCAAAAAGAATGGAGATGGATGCATAAGTAGAGAATAAGAACAAACTCTGAAGTGATAGATAAGTAGATACAGAACAATCAAGTATGAATTTCAGCATCCTCCTCTGACACACGTCATTTTGATCCATGAATAAGGTTGCTGCGGGAGCCAACTGTCAAGAGGATGGATATATTTTAAATTATCTTAGCAGAGTTGAATGATAGTCGTTTATTGTTCAGTGTTGAAGTCTCTAGTCGTTTATTAGATTTGGTGTGCTTTCTACTTACTATGATGCCAAACATAAGTTTCTTTTTCTTCTAATTTTTTCCTCGTATTTTTTTTACTAAGAAGTTTGAAGGCCAACTTTTACAATCCTCTATGTTTTTTTAAAGGTTATGGTATGGTGCAGGTATTCTCCTTGTAGGCTGAAAGTGATAAAAGATTGAAGGATTAAGTTTCCATCTCAATTGGGGTTAAGGTTTCCATTTCTAAGGGGCACAGGTGAGTACCTATTTATATTGAATATGCTTCCAATTAGGAGTTAATTTATGGTTTCAGCAACATTAATGGATCGGATCCTTGAATGTTCTCATATTATGATATCTGAGAGAAGCTTGGCTACTAGTATGAGTAGTCGATAACTCATAAGCAAGATATTGATTGTACTGCAAACTTTTTCTTAAATTTTCTTTGATTGTATTACCTACTACAGAAAATGTTAAATGTCACCAAGTACACTATGTCATAATCTAAATGACATTTCATTTATTTGCAACTTGTATTAAAACTACTTCATTCCCTTTTTTCCCTCTCTTAATTAGGCAATTCGCTAACGTGGCAAATATTGCACGGTATCATAATCTTTGAGTAAACATTTGTTGGTCCAAGTACTTTTTGTCCACAATTTTGATTTTCCTGGATGGCCTCCAGAATCATGCAATTTCTTCACTCCAAAATCACCCAATTTAAAGCATTTGTATAATCATATCCCATCAGAGCATATATTTGACTAATTTCGATTACAGTTAGTACATTGTCAGAGAATGACCTGCGAGTCTGGGCCAGTACTTACTCATATTTTAGTCTTAGTTTTATATCTGAATCCAGATAGGAATCTAAAATCATTTTTTAGTCTTAGTTCTATATTATTTTATTTGTTAACACATATTATAATAATAGTAAATAATTTTCTTAGTTTCAAATTCATATTGTTTTTGTTTTCAATTTCACTTGGTAAATGATTGTACATTTTGTAGGGATTGGACAACTATACTACAAATAAAAATGAATTTGGACAAATCATGGATGAGCAAAAGGGGTGGTACAAGTTATATCGAAGGTGTTCAACAGTTTGTGAAATTTGTTAAGGAGAATGCAGCCGGACAAACACAATTTCCATGCCCATGTAAGCTTTGTAAGAATTCGAAGGGACACATAGATCTCGATGAAATTAGCCTTCATTTGTTGAAGAATGGCATGTACCAAAGTTATGTGGTATGGAAGCATCATGGAGAAAAGGCAAAATATTTAGGGAGAAACATACCAACAATGGCTAACACAATTGAAGGGCCACCAATTGAAGAATCAAATTTGCCTAGACTGGAGGATCTCATTGACGATGTATATAATATTCATACCAAGGAGGCTGAGCATTCACCTGTTGATGTGAGTGTAACAAATGAAGACGAAGAGGGAGATGACACAATTGTTGAGCCTGGGATGAAACAGAGCAAAAAACACAAAAGCTTTATGGATATGGCATCAGAACCTCTGTATCCGGGTTGCCCTAAGGGGAAAACCGTATTGTCCACCATTATTGAGTTGCAAAATTTGAAGACACGGTATGGGTGGACGGGCACTAGTGTGACAGCATTACTAGAGTGGCTAAAGGGCTTGTTTACGGAAAATTGCAATCTTCCAAAAAACTATCCTAATATGAAGAACATGATTAAAGACTTGGGAATGGAATGTGAAACCATCCATGCATGTAGGAATGGATGCATCCTATATCGTAAGGAATACAAAAATCTCCATATATGTCCGAAATGTGAAGTGAGTCGGTATAAACTTGTGTTTGAAAAAGATACAGAGAGAAACAAGAATATCAAGAAAGAACCTGCAAAATTTGTGAAATACTTTCCCTTGATTCCAAGGCTAAAAAGATTCTTTAGCATTCCTTGGATTGGAGAGGCAATGACTTGGCACCAAAAGGCAAAGAGTGATGGAAATCTAATGAGACATCCTTGTGATTCAGGCCAGTGGGATTCAGTCAAAGTTCATTGGCCAGATTTTGCAGCAGATGCTAGGAACCTAAGACTTGCAATATCAACAGATGGTTTCAACCCATATGGAACTCTAAGTAGCAATTACAGTTGTTGGCCAGTGATTTTAGCACCGTTAAATCTTCCACCATCGTTGTGCATGAAAAGAGAGTTCTCTTTGCTGACATTGTTAATTTCTGGACCCAAAGGACCTGGAAAATACTTCGACATATTCTTAGAACCTTTGGTAGAAGAGTTGAAAGAGCTGTGGGTTAATGGCGTGTCAACGTGGGATGCATTTACCAAAACCACATTTACATTGAAGGCGATGTTGTTTTGGGGGGTCCATGATTTTCCTGCATACGGGAATCTATCTGGTTGTACTGTTCATGGTTATAAGGCTTGCCCAGTGTGTGCTGATGATATCGACTCTATGCGGCTTGGAGACTCTTCAAAAGTATATTATCACGGCCATCGACGATTCTTGAACTCCAATCATAAGTTTAGAAGTGATAAAAGATTCAACAAAATACTTGAACAACGACCTCCTCCACAAAGATTGTCCGGGGAAGAAGTTGAAGAAAAGATAGCCAAAATTCTTGAAAATAATGAAAGGACACGATTGAAGCAAGCTACTCGTGGAAAGCGTAAGAGGCAAAACCGGAATCATGAAAGGAAGGTATGTGAAGATGATAATGAAGAAGAGACATCTACTAAAGCAGCACCATGGTCTAGAAGGTCTATTTTGTTTGATTTGCCTTACTGGAAGTTTCTTGAAGTGAGACACAACATTGATGTTATGCACACTGAAAAGAATGTCACAGACCACTTATTGAACATGTTAATGGATGTGAAAAAGAAAACAAAGGATGGGATTCAAGGTCGGAAAGAAATGAAAAAATTAGGGGTAAATAAGAAGTTGTGGGTAGTTGAAGATGAAGAAACAGGAAAGACATCAATGCCAAAAGCATCTTATGCCTTGACAAAGAAGGAAAAAGAAGAGTTTTGTCGAACATTGAAAGATTTAAAACTTCCGACCGGATTTTCCTCTAACTTGAGTAATTGTGTCACCATCCAGCCTCCTGAACTAAGGGGGCTCAAATCACATGACTATCATGTGATTATGCAATACTTGCTTCCAGTATTGTTGAGACATACTTTTCATAAAGACAGGGACATAAGAATTGCAATTCAGAGGATTAGCTTATTTTTTAGAATCTTATGTGCCAAGGTGATCAATAAAGAAGAGCTTAGGCAAGCAAAGAAGGCGTTGGTTGAGGCAATGTGTGTTCTTGAAAAAGAATTTTCGCCTTCCTTCTTTGTTATAAGTGTGCACTTAATGGTTCATCTAGCTGATGAGGCCCTATCGTGCGGGACGGTTGGATTTCGATGGATGTATCCATTTGAAAGGTACACTCTTATTGTTTTCTTCTATATTTAACATTTAGTATTAATTTATAGGTGATATAGTTTGTGTATATATTTTTCTAACAGATTGATGAAGTGCTACAAAGAATATGTCCTTAATAAGCGATACATTGAAGGTTCGATAGCTGAGGCTTACCTTGTAGACGAATCTGTAATATATTGCATGGAGTATATGCCCAACTCGAGCGCTTTTGGTCATAATTCTAGTCGAGAAGACTGGCTGGATGAGAGTGTTGACTTCACAGATGAGAAACCCTTAGAAATAGGGGGAGTTGTCGAGCTCAACCATGTTCAGTTTGAGCAAGTGCGTAGATGGGTTCTCAATCGACTTGCAGACTTGAGTGAATGGGAAGAGTATGTGTCCCCTTTCCTACAAGCTAAATTAGTTCTATAATTATAATAATGTGAATGACAAAAATAATAAGTATTATAATAATAATATGATATGGCTATGTGCATGACATACGTGGTAATCCTTGCAGAAAGTATAACCGCTATTACCAATGTATTTCCACTCAGAATCGAAAAGGTGGTTCGATAAAAGAAAAAACAAAAGCTAAGGAATTCATTCCTTGGTTGCGTGATGAGGTAATATTTCATTTTTGTTCATGTGTTTATGTATTTATGCACAAATTAAGATTTTTTTCTTTGTAGTTATTGGATGCAGGACAAACCAATACAACATTATGGAGATTAGCCAATGGTCCACAACATAGAGCTACGCGATTCAAAAAATATCGTGTCAATGGTTTTGTTTTTGCACCAAGTTCCTCTGATGAATGCTTGGCAACGCAAGATAGTGGGGTTTCTATGGAAGCATATTCAAATTTTATTTCAAGTCGAAAAGACAAAAATCCGAAGGAAGGGAAGATGACCTTTTATGGAATTGTTAGAGACATACTGGAGCTGGATTATCTCGATTTCAAAGAAACTGTGTTCTATTGTGATTGGGTTAAAGTGGAGGATTCTAAAAATGGTTGTAAGTTAGATCCGATTTGGAATCAAGTGATGGTAAACTTGAAGAAGCTCAAGAATAAGGAAATAGTTGAGGAGGATCCATTCATTTTAGCTCAAGAAGCAACTGCAGTTTTTTATTCCAAAGATCAAAGAATGATGGGTGGTACGTGGTTATAAATACTCCAAAAAGGTTAAATAAACAAGTTGACGCAGTAGACATTCCAACTGACTACCAATCTTGTTTGAATGACAATCCCAACTTGAGGAATTTGTTGATGTTTGATGATTGAACTATGTCATATGTGGTCTTTTGTACTCCAGACTTTTTTGTGGTTAAATTATAATTTTCTTGTTTACAACAATCTAGTGTACTCGACTATATTTTATATATGCAGCTCCCGAATGGTATGGATAACTTTTTATTATGGTAATAACCCGGATATCCAAGTTACTTACAGATCTTGGTTGTTTTTTGTATATACATTTGTAAATTACTTTGATAGCTTGATTCTTTTATATGTGTGATTTGGTATGATCATAGTATTTTTATTATTTTAATGCTTCTATGAATAAACATGATACAAAGTTGTGGTTGAATGAATAAACAGACTTTCTTTCATTGCACGATGTCTTCAAGTGTTGCCGAGACATCTAACCAGCGGGAAGAAGATCCCATATCAATAGAAGTCAATAAAAAATCAACATCTAAGAAGAGCATCGAATTTAATCATCTTGGACAAGCAGTTGGACCCAACGCAACTCACTTTAAGAGTCAAGTTGGTAAATACGTGAAGACATATGTGCCTATCAGGTATATAAGTTGGCTACAGGTACCTAAGACCTACAAGGATGACGTTTAGAATGAGATAGAGGTGAGAATAACGAGCATTCTATTATTTTAATGCTTTATTTTTTCTTTCACTGATATATTTCAGTTCAATATCACTGTTATACTTCATATTAGTTAATTGCTTTCACTGATATATTTCAGTTCAATATTCTACATGTTATGTCCAAGTATCCATATTAGTATCTCAATATCCACACTAGCATGTTGTTCCAAAATGGATGATCATGATCACCTCCAACACTGAAATGCCCTTGAGAACATTCTAGCTAATTGAAAGAGTGGTAGCAAGTAACATTCTAGCTAATTGAAAGAGTGGTAGCCAAATTGCCTAACACATATGAAGCCAAATAACAAGATTTGGAATATTAGAGCACAGCAACACTAACTGTAAGGTCGGATGTGTTTGAAAGAGTGGAACCCTTCAACATATAGACTCGAGAAGTGTCCTCACTGAATGAAGTTTGATATTCCAATCACAAATCATTTACCTTGATTTTTCACATGGAAAAATGTGTGCATTTGTACCCTTAGTATTCTAAATTATTGAATTAGGCAGTGAAATTATATAGGAAAATTAGAGTCCTGTATAGGAAGGAAAATACCATCTTTACATGTTTAATGGATTTGGACAATACTTTATTTTTTCCTATCACTGTTATATTGCATTTGCTACCACTCTTTCAATTAGAGTCCTGTATAGGAAGGAAAATACCATCTTTACATCTTTACATGGTTGTTTCCTGATATAGACCTAATCCTCCAGTTTTTCATAAGTTTTTGATTAAATCTTGATGTTCAGTTAATGTCCAGAGCATCATGATCACCTCCAATACTGAGCATCATGTCCAGAGCATCATGTTCAGTTAATGTCCCTTGATCCCTTATTGGTGGGCTGGTCGTGGATACGGTCTTCCCATGGCGTATCTGTGCAACATAGCCTCTATAGCACATATATGTCATCTAAGCCAATGAGTTATCCTCAGGGTTTACATATTTTGTAAAGATACTTATTCTCGACGCAAAGGACTGTTCACTTTCTTCTCTTAATATGAATAGTTTTGGATATGTATATAGATAAAGAAAGAAAAGAAAATAAAGAAAGAAAAGAAAATTTTAAGATGGAAGGAATCTATTGTTCACTTTCTTCTCTTGATATGAATGGTTATGGATATGTATATAGATAAAGAAAGCTAAGAAGATTGTAAGATGGACAGAATATATTGTCCTTTCTGGTGATTCATTTCATCACCACTTGCATATTTAACAGAATTGATTTACTTGTTCTCTTTTGTTGTGGCCTTGCTCTGAAGTTTTTCGGAGTGGAATGTACATGTTGTTTATATAGTTCATCATATTATGATTTCTGTTAGCGAAAATGAAGTTAGCGAATGTACATGTTGTCATTATTTTACACTAACTGTAAGGTCTGTACATCATGACACTCTCTCTCTAATTTTTTTTACTAATTTTATAGAAACTGTGAAGAAACTTTACCTGGAAGGACACTCTCCCTCTGCTTCATTTTACTTCTTTTGTTTCCTGTTAAATATTGAATTTCTGACACTTATTTTGGTCATGTTGTGTATCCTTGAGGATGTTTTGGTTTACATACTATAACCTTCTAATAAAGCATTTTAATTGCAGGCTGAATTTGATATTCCAGGTTATCTCAGGAAAGATGTTGAAAGATCAATGCCAGATGCATTCAGGAAGCTAAAGCATACCCTAAGAAAGGATCACTTGGATAAGCAACCAAATTTGGAGGCAAAAATGATGGCTATTCCAAATGGGATTAGAAAGGAAGATTGGGAGCAATTTTGTATCAATGAGGCTGATGATAAACAACTAAAAAGAAGAGCTATGGCCGTTGAAAGCAGAAAACATAGTGTGTATGGCCATACTGGGGGTCGTAAGAGCAGTGCAATGGTAGAGTATGAGATGGTAATTTCCTCTATAACCAACATTAGAATTTTATAATTTTTTGTATTCCAAATGTTAAGCTTACACCTTAAAACTAATCCATGATTAATCCAGAAGGCAAAGCGGGAAGATCCTACTATCCCTATTACACGGACTGAAGTGTGGATAGAAACTCATACGAGGAAGGATAAAACTACGCTACCTAGTGCTGAACCGTTTATGGTGAGGTCACATAAAACTTTGTTATCACCTTGTATTTAATTTAATGTTAGCTTTTCTTACAAATGATATTCTAGAAATTAGTCAAAGAGAAACTTGTTGAATCCACACAATGTGAAAGCGACAACAGTAGAGTTCACCCGCTATCAATTGATAATGATCCTTTGACTCAAGTGTTTGGCAAGAAAGCGAAAGGGTTGTCAGGTGTTGGGAGCTTTGTTTCCAAGAGAAAGTATGATGCTACTCTCCATGCTCATATCATGTACACAGAGGAAAGAGGCGAGAGGGAGGGTCTAAAAAATAAGGTTGATGAGATGCAGACAAAGGTTAACTTTATTTTTGATTTTTGTAAGGTGAGACAACCAACTTCTTATATGAAAGTAGAAACGATCATAACTTTATGCCTATCATAATATGAAAAATATTCATTCTTAATTTTTATTATACCACAGTCACAGATTGGCGGGCCACCAGCACCTATTCCCCAGTCAACTGGTGGGTCAACAACAAACGGTCCCATACCCCATGCAGGTGGGTCATTATCACCTGTTCCTATGTCCCAGGCAGTTGGTGGGTCATCAACACCCGTGCTTCAACAACTGCAAGCAACTATTGGGCAATCAACACCCATGCCACCAATGCCGACGAACAATGCACGAGGGTCATCTTTAGGTGAAAAGGAAAGGGATTCAACGACTTCGGCAAGCACTGAACCAACTCCCACAGCAAGGTTATGTGAATTGTTTGATTGGAATTGGAATTGTGTTGCAGTTGCAAAAGAAGTAATTGATCCAATGCATCGCGGTAATTGTCATAATTATCAACTGAACACTCAATATGAAATGAAGTTGAGCATGTGTGTTCGAAAGATTTTCTCGGCGAAGCTCTACAAAGAAACTCCCGATGCAAAAATAATTAAAGAAGTAGGTGTTGGCGAGTTCCTTGTATGGCCCAAATCACACATCAAATTTGTGGAAGCATGATTTGTGAGCATTTTTCTTATCATACTTTTCCAATGATTAACAATACATAAATTGATTACCTTGCTTGTCTTATTTTGTGGATACATTCGCTAACTTCATTTTCGCTTGAACTTTACATGGATAGGCAAAGTCCAGTATACTCAATACCAAAGTCCAGTATAAAATATGCGACCTTTAAGGGTAAGTGTCATCGTTTCATTTGATTTTGAAATTTTACATGTTCAGTTTTGATACATGTTTAAGTTACATGTTGTTCAGTTTTGATACATCTGTTAGAGGAGATGTTAAAGGATGATTTAACCACCCTTTTCACACCTAGTCTTTTGAATGCAGTCTTATGAGTATGTTGGTTTTGGTTCTGATTAGTCCTTATATATGTGTTTGTATGGGTATTAATTCCCTTTTTCATGTTGCAGTACACCATATAACATATAGTCCAGTTCCTATGAGCTCATATGTTCAGACCTCATTCAAGGGTCCATTACATTATTTTTTAAATTGTTCACTGCTGCAATTATCCTGCCCCTTCGATTTTGCATGCAGCTTCCTTTAGAGAAGAGATTAAGTTGATTTTGGTTCTGCCAACATGCTCTATGTCCTGCCTATATGTTCAATATTGGAGTATCAGGTATGTGGTAGGATCACCTGTGCAACCCTTGCACATGGATTAGTCACTGTTCAGATTAGTCTCTTTCATTCATTGTCCATATAACTAAAGTTATGTCCTAAAGTTATGACATTTTGGTTCTGCCAACATGCTTTATGTCCTGCCTATAGGTTCAATATTGGAGTATCAGGTATGTGGTAGGATCACCTGTGCAACCCTTGCACATGGATTAGTCACTGTTCAGATTAGTCTCTTTCATTCATTGTCCATATAACTAAAGTTATGTCCTAAAGTTATGACATTTTGGTTCTGCCAACATGCTCTATGTCCTGCCTATAGGTTCAATATTGGAGTATCAGGTATATGGTAGGGTCCTGCATATTAGTTCAGACCTCCATACAATGGAGTCATCTGTCCAATTGTTAGAAGCATGAGGTATCAGAGAAGAGATGGAGGGGTGAGCTCGAGTGGGGTTTCCTGGGCATTTCCTTTTGATTAAATCTTTATTCCACTTAGTACTGTCCTGCCCTTTAACATTTAGGTCCATATCCTTCATATCCTTATTAGGAGCATTTAGGAGGGGTGTATCCATATTAGGATCAACCCTTTAGTTCAGTCAGTAGTAGGCCTATTAATAGTGGTGTTGGGTGTGTGTTTCATGAGTGTATCAGAGAGTGTGGATGTGGTGTCTACCTGCAGGAAAGGAGAAGGATCACCTGTGCAACCCTTGCACATGGATTAGTCACTGTTCAGATTAGTCCCTTTCATTCATTGCCACCATATAATTCTCTAGATAGAGCTGGAGGGAGTAAACATTTTAAAGTAACAGACATTTGAGGAAAATTTTTGGCTACGCCACTGGTTCAATGCATGAAGTTTTTTTTAAAGGATGATTTAACCACACTTTTCACACCTAGTCTTTTGGACTGCAGTCTTATGAGTATGTTGGTTTTGGTTCTGATTCTTATATATGTGTTTGTATGGGTATTAATTCCCTTTTTCATGTTGCAGTACACCATATAACATATAGTCCAGTTCCTATGAGCTCATATGTTCAGACCTCATTCAAGGGTCCATTACACTATTTTTTAAATTGTTCACTACTGCAATTATCCTGCCCCCTTCGATTTTGCATGCAGCTTCCATTAGAGAAGAGATTAAGTTGATTTTGGTTCTGCCAACATGCTCTATGTCCTGCCTATAGGTTCAATATTGGAGTATCAGGTATATGGTAGGATCACCTGTGCAACCCTTGCACATGGATTAGTCACTGTTCAGATTAGTCCCTTTCATTCATTGTCCATATAACTAAAGTTATGTCCTGTAGATCAGCAACATTCATCGACATTTCGTCGATCTGAGTACTGTAATACTGTTCAATATCTCTTAAAATCCTGATATCATCCTTGCGTACGAAGTTTATTGCCACACCCTGCGACATATGCCCCAATTATGTCATGGTTTTGATATTCCTTATATCAAAGATTCAAATCGTCCTAAATGAAGAAAAAATGTAGATACCTTGCGCCCAAATCGTCCTGAACGACCTATCCGGTGTATGTAAAGCTCTCAATTGTTTGGAAGGTCAAAATTTATCACAAGAGACACCTGTGAATGGAAAAAAAATTATGGTTTAATGCCTAGCATGAGTCTGGTTCGAAGCAACTTCAGAATTTTGGTTCCAAGAGTTCTTGGCGAGACAGATCAAGAGTTAATATGGTAACCAAACAATACCCAATTAAGATGGAGAAGTAGTAACCTGTTGGACATCAAGACCTCGAGCCCACACATCTGTGGTGATCAACACACGAGTAGCACCTGACCTGAACTCTGCCATTATAGCATCGCGCTCCTTCAGGGGCATGTCCCCGTGCATGGCAGAGAATGTGAAGTTATTACTACGCATCTTTTCTGTCAACCAGTCAACCTGCCAAAAGCCAAATGTTACACCAACTAAACAGTGAAGTTCAAATATGCATTTACCTCTGCAAATGAATGAAAGGGACTAATCTGAACAGTGAAGTTCAAATATGATAAGTCTCTATTAATACACTTGATAGTTCAGTCCTCTAGAATAGGGTTCAGTACTATTATAAATTGTTTAGCCTCATTTGGTATCAATGTTAAGTTCACTTGAGTTGTGTTCTTTTTCCCTTGTGCAGGATTCCCTTGTGTAGGAGAGACAATTTGAGTCACTTCCTAATTCTAAAGGCTCAGATTCCTGGTAACCTACTCATCCGAACATCCCTTCTACCCTTCTTTACAAGGAAGCTAGTTTATTAAGCACAACTAACGGATCTCTAACGGATTTGCATAACTATCATCTAACGAAAGTTTAGCGGAAAGATTTCAGAATTTTTTAGAATGTAACAGAGTTCTTGAAAACTCTCGAAGTGTCCATAGCCTTATAGAAATTGGAGGCTCTTGATGTCCTATAAATAAGTGAGATTCTACATGTTGTTCAGACTTGACTGTTAGAGGAGATTTATATATTGTTGCATGACAGATAACATGCATAAATTCTCAACACATGTTCAATAAGGGGAGCCATATTTCTTAACTAGGTTTTCTGTGATTCACGACAAATATTGGTATCACCTCTCCTGCAGACATGGATAGTTTAACCAGTCACAAATTTTAGAGAAGTAATTGATGCATAGCAGTTAATCTAGTAAGCTTTCACAGATATAACGCTGTCCTAGATACTACTATTATATCACCCTTTGGACAAACTTTTATAAACTGAACACAGCCAAATAGACAGAACTATACATGGCACACACTCCCTCTTTAGCCTATATATACAGCTCTGTCTCACTCCATTCATCAAAAACCCCACTTCCCTTCTCCATCTCTCTCCCTTATCCATTCGTCCAGCTCCATCTTGACAAGTGCTTTCTTTAACAGAGTACAAATATATTACGGTTGAATACAAATGTTTTTTTTATGTATTATTAATATTTGCAATTTCTTGTGCTTTTACTAGTCTCATAGAAATGAAAGAACCAATCTCCAGTCTCTTGTGCTTTTTCTTCCGTATTTATTTTTTCTTTATGCCCCAAATTGAAATAAGTTGTGGTCAAATTATTTTGTCATGGTTTTAAACGATCTTTGAAATGTCTACAGGTCATCACATGTTTTTCTTCCTCGGTTGTCATCTCTCCAGGCACTAACAAGAACGTAAAGGGTCAGAAGGAATTAGTCTCTGCTGCTCAACTTATTTTCGCAACTCAGATGTTTTTTCAGCATGATAGTTTAGTATTGTTGTATTAAACATATATATACAATGTTTATGTATGACATTTCAAGTTTATTAGTGTATGCAGTCTTAACATGGTTCATTCTCCATATTCTTGTGCTATGGAAGTTTGTTCACTTTCGTGTATATTACAATGAGTTTTACTTTCATAAAAATCTCAAAATTTATACAAGCTTGTCAATCGCCATTTTGTTACAGACTTCTACACTTGGAAATATGGCTGGTTTTGAAATTCATAACCTAACTACTTATGTTAGGAACGTTACAGGTTTTGAAACGCTTTGTTTCGGAATGTGTTTTCCAAAACTGGAACATTTTTCAGCAAGTGGTACAAAAACGTAATCTGAAACGCTTCCTTAGGAACGTTTTTATGGTGTTCTAATACTGGAACACTTTTTATCCGTTCCAGCATGTGCTGAAAAAGTTAATCTGGAACTCTTTTCTAGGCACGATGTTTCAATATTGGAACGCTTTAAAGGCGTTCCAAGTAACATTTGTTGGAACGCATTTAATGTGTTCCAAGAAACTTTTTTTTGGAACGCATTAAAGGCGTTCCAAGAAACGTTATTTGGAACGCTTTTATGGCGTTCCAATAAACGTTGTTTGGAACGCTTTATTTCCGTTCCAACAAAATTGGCAGCCCAAAAATAGGCACGGCAATTAGGCGTTCCTAAAATTATTTGGAACGGACTTTTGTCGTTCCAAAATGACCATTTTGGTGTAGTGTCATGACTAATCATGCTTGCCTATTTTCTCGCGACCGCGGAACCCTACACATCGACCATGGCTATTTGACAAGACTGGACTTGTCGGATCATCGCACCACACCAGGCGACACACAAGGCAAGACACCTTGCCTTTACTATTTAATTTTTTGCTCAATATCATGCATGCTTTTTCTTTATGTCGTTCTTTCAAAACTATATATAGATGTAAATTATTATACTTTATGCAATTGGCTTAGAGTTAAGGGACCACCGTATGTTTAGTGCATCTCATAAACTGTCACGATGTGCCACGGATTGTGTGTGAGTTGTGAGTCGCATATAGATGCGGACTTGCGTGCTGACTGATCATTGGTGCGTACAGGCCGTGCGTTAGGATATAACTGCTAATAGATTATGTAGAAGACTTAGCAGTTATTAAGGATTAAACAGTGTCGTGGAGATGACGCATGTATAGTATCATTGGGGGGAGGGGACAGTTATTAGCGTAGGCGCTACATTTATTTTTACACACATTTTGGGCCGAGGGTGACTCTTGTGAGCACTACCTTCTGCTCGGGCCGATAGTGTCTCGGATGAGCGCTACTTGACGGCCACTCTCTATTACTTGCTTGCGTGAATCCGTTACAGCCCCTGCGTAGAACGTTGTCCTCTAAAGTGCAATCCACGTAGAATGGTTAGGAACCTTTACTCATGCATATTTTTCTGTTGATCTTTTATTATTCAGTTTAATGGCATGATATTATGTGTCTTGTTACGTCCCTCTGAGGACCTGGTTATCTCTCCAGGTGTGTCTTGTGATTTTTGCAGGTGCTCTAGCTAGGGCCATGACTTGCGCTCTATTCCATCGTGATGATTACTCTTGGATTCGTCACTTGCTCTCGCTTGCTCAATTCTTTCCTTGTATATTTTTTTCTATATTTAATGTAGTTGGTAGTGGATTTGTCTCCGCCCAACGATTGTATACATGACAAACTCAAAGTTGCTTTTATATTATTATTTATCTTTGTGGATGAGATTTAGTGTCTTGGCTTTCTATATTTTACAGCTTATGTATACATACGAGTCATATATTTACTCGTATGATTACAGCTGGCATGATTACGTTCTAGTCCTACGTATTTTGGGACTGGAGCGTTACAGAAATCAAAGGTGGTAATATGTCACATGGGCTTGGGCCGAGTCAGTCCAAAAGACAATTAAAGAATTGTGAGTTAAAAAAATAATAAGGATAATTCACTTTCACTTAAAAATAATTCTATAGTATATTTATTTGAAAAGAAAAAAATATTCTAAAAATTTTAGAAGTGGGGTTACAAATCTTTCCCCCTAAAAAAAATTTTATCCTCGAAATTCAAGAAAATATTCCATAACTGATTCACAAAACACCACAAAATATTTAAAAATTTCAAAACACTAACATCTATTCAGGCAAACAAGCTGGAATAGCGTGCCCACATCTCATCCTCGTGCTCCCATGTGGACTCTCCCGGAGAGTGGTGTTTCCATATGACGCGGACAAGTAGAATAGTCTGATTCTGCGGTTTCTTCTCCCTCCTATCAAGGATCTCCACTGGCTGCTCCTCGTAGATCAAGCTTGGACCCACCTCTAGCTTTGAGTAGTCCACCACGTGGCTCGGGTCTGGAATGTAGCGTCGAAGCGGAGACATGTGGAAGACGTCATGCACTTTCTCTAAGCTAGCTGGAAATGCTAGTCGATATGCCACCTCGCCAATCCGTGTCGTCACATCGAAAGGCCCGATGTACCTCGGACTAAGCTTCCCGCCTCTGCGATGCCTCTGGTCGACGAGATTTTCAGGAACACTCTATCTCCAACTTTGAACTCTAGTAGCCGTCTGCTGTTGTCTGCCCAGTGCTTCTGTCGATCCTGTACAACTCTGAGGCACTATCTGATCAGTCTGATCTTCTCGGCCGAATCTACCACCATCTCTGGCCCAAGCAAAGCCCTCTCGCCAACGTCGTCCCAAGATAAAGGTATGCGACATCTCTGTCCGTACAGTGCCTCGAACGGTGTCATCTCGATGCTAGCCTGATAACTATTGTTATAGGCAAACTCCATGCAATCGATGCAAGTGATCCTCCTACGAACTGTCGAAATCGAGTGTGCAAACTCACAGCATGTCCTCCAGTGTCTGAATGGCCCTCTCGGACTGCCCGTCTGTCTGTGGATGATAGGCGGTGCTGAACTACAACTATGAACCCATATTCAGTTGTAGACTCCTCCTGAAGTGTGATGTGAAGCGGTTGTCCCTGTCTGAAATGATGATTATCGGCACCCCGTGAATCCTCACGATTTGACGCATGTAGAGATCTGCAAGCTTCTCGGTCGACAGACCTACCTTGAACGGAATAAAGTGAACGAATTTTGTCTGTCAGTCCACGATAACCCAAATAGCATTCTTGCCACCAGACGTAAGCGGTAAACCAGAGACGTAGTCCATGGTGATATGTTCCTACTTCCATTCCAGAATAGGTAAAGGCTGGAGTAATCCTGCTGGTCTCTGCTGCTCTGCCTTGACTTGCTGGCACACAAGGCATCTGGAAACAAATCTGGCAACTTCTCGTTTCATCCCATACCATCAAACATACTCCCACAGATACTTATACATCTTGGTAGATCCCGGATGTATAGAATACTGCGACTGGTGGGTCTCTTGCATCACCTCCTTCCACAAATCCTTAGGCACACACAACTGAGTTTTGTGTCTCCGGGATCCATCATCTGCAATAGTGAAGTCGTCAAGCAATCCTGCCTCTGCTTGGCCTCTGAGACATCGGAGTCCCTCATCTAGAAATTGGGCCTCCTTGATTTTCTCTATCAGTCCTAACTGTATCTGCATGTGCATCAGCTGCCATCCAACTCTCGGAAGAACAATCTCGATCCCCAGACTCTCAAGATCCTTTAGATGATGTCGGTCCATAGTGAGAAACATAGCAACATGATATCGACTGAGAGCATCTGCTACCACATTCGCCTTCCTAGGGTGGTATTGCATATTGATGTCGAAATCCTTCATGAGTTCCAACCATCTTTGCTGCCTCATATTCAGCTCCTTCTGAGTGAAAACATACTTCAGTCTTTTGTGGTCCGGGAAGATGTCCACTCTCTCTTCATATAAGTAGCGCTTCCATAGTTTTAAGGCAAAAATGACTGCTGCATGCTCCAAGTCATGTGTAGGGTAATTCTTCTCATAGGTCTCAACTGTCTAGAAGCATAAGCAATGACCCTCTTGTTCTGCTCAAGCACACATTCTAAGCCTTTCCCTGATGCATCACTGTAGAAGACGAATCCTCCAGATCATGATGGTAAAGCTAAAACTGGTGCTGTAGTGAGTCTTCTATTCAATTCTTCAAATGCTGACTGGCAGACGTCGCTCTGGATGAATTTCTCGTCCTTCCGTATAAGCTTCGTCATTGGCTCTGCTATCTAGGCAAAATCTTTTATGAACTTCCTGTAGTAACCTGCTAGTCTCAGGAAACTACGAATCTCAGCTACTGACTTGGGAGGTGCCCATGCTTCCACAGCTTCAATCTTCTTAGGATCTACGAAAATCCCCTCTCCAGTCACCACATGCCCTAAGAACTCCACTCTGTCCAGAAAGAACTCGTACTTTGAGAGCTTTCTGTACATCTTCTCCTTCTGCAGAATCTCCAACACAATTCGCAGGTGCTCCACATGCTCCTCCTCGGTCTTTGAATATATCAAGATGTCGTCAATAAAGATTACGAAAAACTTTTCCAGATACTTGTGAAAAACTTTATTCATCAAGTTTATAAACACTGCTCTGGCATTGGTGAGTCCGAACGGCATCACCAAAAATTCATAATGGCCATAACGGGTATTAAAGGCTGTCTTCGGAATATCCTGCTCCCGAACCTTCATCTGATGATATCCCGACAGAAGGTCAATCTAGGAAAAGACCTTCGCCCCACTCAGCTGATCAAGCAGCTTATCAATCCCTGGCAATAGGTATTTATTCTTGATGGGGATGTTATTGAGGACACGGTAATCGATACACATCCTCATAGTCCCATCCTTCTTGGGCACGAAGAGTACCGGTGCTCCCCAGGGTGAAGCACTGGACCGAATAAAACCCTTTCCTTCCAACTCATCAATCTAGGCCTTCAACTCCGCAGCTTCCTTCTGGTTGATCTTGTAGCAATGCTGGAACTTCGGCGCTGATCCGGACACTAAGTTGATGCTGAACTCCATATCTCGATCTGGCAGCAATCCTGGCAACTCCTCGAAAAAATGTCAAGAAACTTTGCAATATCAACGGATGCGGAAACTCTTGGGCTTCTGTAACTGCTCCGAAGTAGACTCCCTCTGGTCTCTCTTTAATTCATCTTCAGACCTTGAACGATGGAACTCCGGGCGGGCTGAAAGTAACCTTCCCTTTATGGCAGTCAATTACAGCAAACTGCTCACTCATCCAGTCGATGCCGAGGACTACATCAAATTCGTACAATGGTATCACTAGAAGTCGAGCCGTAAGCTCTCTCCCAGCTATAGTGATAGGGCAATCCACCATCTCACCAACTGGTACTACCCCTCCTCCTATCATAATCCGATAGTTCCTCCTAGTGGGCTTAGGTGTGAAGTCGTGTCTATGCAGAAACTCATATGATACAAAGCTATGTGTGGCTCTAAAATCAAACAATACAATAGCAGAAAATGATTATATGATGATAGAACCTGTGATAACATCTGGAGTTGTCTTCTCCTTCTCAACTGCGGCCATGATGTAAGCACGTCCCCACTGTGGTCCTTCCCTATGCTGCTACTGGTGCTATGCAAATCTCTGCTGCTGAGGTGGTAGAGCTGGTCCTCCTCTCTGGGGTGCAGTAGGTAGTGTTCTGGGTGGTACAGGTGGTGGTCCTCCAGCTCCTCGGGGTCCTCCTGCTAGTCTGGCTGTGGCCTGCTGACAGTCTTTTATCGGATGTGCATCTGACCCACAGAATAGACAAAGTCCGAGCCTCTTGTGAAAGACCTCGACATGGTGTCCTGGTCGATAACAGTATGTGCAAGTGACTCCCTGCTGTCTCTGATGCTGAACTGTTAGAACTCGGACAGGATGATGCTGTACTGCTGTCGGCTGTGGTGGCCTCGTCTGAGTCTGAATCTGTGTCCTCTTCGTCGGTGCCTGATAGCTGCTACTGCCGATGTCCCTATCCATCTTGGGCCTTGGGTCCATCCCCTTCTCTACAACCTGAGCAATCTTGAGGATGCTCGAGTAAGTCGTCGCCTGACTGATCGCCACTGCTTGCCGTAGCTCCCTAGTGAGGCCCTTCTTGAACCTCCAAGCCCTCTCCTCTGGCGTGCCAACTAGGTTCTCTGCGAACCTACTGAGTCGGATGAACTCTGATGTATACTCTGCCACCGTCATGGTCCCCAACTGCTAGGCCTCGAACTGCATCCGAAGCTCGTCTCGCTCAATATCGGAGAAGAACTTCTCCTTGAACAGAGTTTTGAAATCTGTCCAAAGAACCTGGGGCCCAGCTAACTGGGGCTCCTTGCGGTACCAGGCTCTGGCAAGGTCGAAAAGTAGCATGCTCGCAACTTTCTGCTCCCGAATAATCGGACACGTGTCGGACACGCCCAGCCTTCGTCGTTGGACACGATGAAGTAAGCTGTACCAATCTTTAGGGAAAACTACAAGTCCAGATAATAATGAATATAAACCACAACATCTAATATCTAATCCCAGAATCAAATACAAGTCTAAGAGTTATTACATTTCTAGCAAATGAAAATTAAACTGATGTCTCTAATACAAAGTCTAGGTAAAACTAAAAGGAAGGTACTAGGCCTCCTCAGCCTCTAAGTCCAG
The DNA here is from genome assembly GCA_029216955.1 of Iris pallida. Taxonomy (NCBI): domain Eukaryota; kingdom Viridiplantae; phylum Streptophyta; class Magnoliopsida; order Asparagales; family Iridaceae; genus Iris; species Iris pallida. The sequence continues at coordinate 140,029 of JANAVB010004599.1, read as the reverse complement.
AGCAACATCTGCTGGCTTATATGTGCCTCCAGGCTCCTCCCGTAATAAGTGTCACAGATAGCCTCCAACTCACCTGCAACATATCGTACTCAGGAGCGGAGCTAAATATATCTAAGAAAATGAACATGAATATCATGGTATGAAAATGAATACAAGAAAATATATAAAGTATGAGAAATAAGAACATAACATGAAACCTGAACATCAATACTGAAAAGTAAATACAGGGAATCCAGGGAACATGAAATGAATCCTGAACATGAAATACAGAATGAACCGAATACGTGAAATATATCGAAATACATCCATAGTATGTGATCGGCTTGGGTAGATTCAGGGAACATGAAATATTAGGGCTTCGGTCCCGCGTGCACGATGCGGAGCCTAAGCTATTCACATGAATAGTAACTCGAGTTTGATCACACATCTGTAGTATTTTCCCTTCTAGACACAAGTAAACTCAAGGAACCAGATACCAGACAATCTCGTGAAATATCGTGTCAACCAGAAGATACAAGAATGAATATACAAGACATGAAGAAATGGACAAGTCCGAGGAGTATACTTGTCTTGCTCAGGGTGATCAAGTGTGGGTAGTAAAGCTGGTAATCCTCCTGTCAAATGATTTATAAGTTGATTAATAAGCACTCTACCCTAAACTAGCTTATTCAAAAAAAAATAAAGGTTTTGAAGTTGAACACAAAGCTCTCCTAGTGGAAACTTATTTTCTAAAGTCTATTTTGGTTAAAAGAAACATAGTTAATATCCTAATCATTATTCATGGTCTAAACATGAGCAAATCTTAGTCTCTAATTCCTTGTCAACAATCTAGGCTTAATAAGGATTTTACATTAATAAGAAGAACCTAACAGATACCCAGTCTTAGGTTTACTTAAAATAGTGATAAGTAGGCATTTTCCAATATCTTGTCAAATAGGGAAATTGTCCAAGTCAATAATAGTTTGTCTATTGCATCATGAATCAGTCAAGCTAATCTTCCCAGGTTTCCCCTTTCTAGAAATACTATACCTAAATAATATTAAAACAGTTCTCAAGGGTCAATCCTGAACAGGACTTACATAAGTCAGTTCCTAACCAGGCTGATATGGTTCAATCTTAACTAAGACAATGCTTCAAATCAATCCAATTAAGGTACTGATATAAATCAGTATCTGCTAAGACTGATGCAAATTAGTCCTTAATTGATACACATAACACTAACTGTCCTGAACATGACAGTCCTGACACTGCTATTCCAACTATCCCAGTTATGACTTAACTGTACCACCCATCCTTCCAAAAATAATTCTTTAACCTAGTCCTGAAGAATGGATTATAATTCAACCTAAGACTTCAATCCTGTATTCAGTTTAGTTAAAGTATTGAACTAACCAAACATCTCTATTTATGTAACTGACAGTTACAACAAAATATGTCCTGCTATTAGGTTTAAGTCAAACAATTGGTAGTAACAAAAGTAGACATTCCATAATCCCCTTATCAGTTCATCACCTGTAGCTTTCCTAAGCAACCAAGGCCTATAAGCTTGGTTTAAAGTAAATGGAAAAACCCCTTACATTCTCAGTAACCAATACTGCAGGTTCCTTACCAATGTACTCGGGTACTTGCTGCTGATATGAGTTCAAAAGATAGGTTTACAGAATCAAGAATTAAGATTTCCAACAATAGGCTATGGTCCTCCAACCTGATGGCAACCTAAACTGATTTACCAATACCCTGTCTGTCCAATAGGCCGCTAAACTATCATCATCTCTATAAGACAAGTTCTCGAGTTTATAAAAGGATTTCAACATCTAGATAACTCCTTGTAGACTTTAGAGTAAAATCGACTATACAACACTAACTGTTCCAATATACTCTTAACTCCAAATCCAAATTGCAGACAACAATTCAACAGTACTAAGATTAACCAGCCTAAAATACTCTGTACCAGATGGAAATCATTTGTCCATTATGAACAACTCACAACTGTCTAATCCATTCTAACCCAATATCAAAACAACTGATAGATTACATGTAAACCTTATCATGCAGCTATCAAACAATAAGGAAATCAGAAACTAAAATATCTAATTTAGAGATTTCAACCCAGGTTAACCCAAATCTTTACCTAACCTTGTATCAGTAATAACACCAATTTATCCTACTTGTTTCCTAATACAGAGTCTGGGCATGAACACTGCTAAACAAAAATACTTCTAATCATCAGTACAGTTCTCTATTATAGACGAGGTTTCATCCTAGGACAAAACAACTGATATCACCATTATGAGTCCAAAAAGATTTAGTAACTCTGTTCTGAAATGAGAATGGATAACAAGTTCAAGAGATTCAATTAAATCCTATCTCGAAATATCCAATCCCGATCCAATTCCCTAATCTAAGATTAATATCTGTCACGACTTGCACCCAATAATTGGACATAAACCGATTACACGCCCAGCCTACGCCGCAGAGTCGGCGATAGAACGCTGTAACAATATTATGAGCAATTGTGCAATAAAAGATATACCACAAGGAATTTAATAACTCCACATCTCAACTCAGCATCTAAAGATGGAAATAAATCACTACTAAAATCTGCTCAATTGGTGACGTAAATTTAGCAACGTTGGCAAAATATCGCTAAATTATGGACATTAGCAACGTATAAATAAAACTTCGGTAACCGTCGCTACTAGCGACGTAAATAGCGACGTGACAACGACGTATATTAGTTACGTGAGGTAGTCGTCGCGAAACGTCGCTACAACGTCACTAATTGTGACTAATTTAACGACGTTAGTAATAACGTCGCTAAATTCTAACTAAATTAAATTTCCTCCATTCATTTCCCTCCATCCATTTTACTCTCTCACTCTCTTCCTCCGGCGCTCTCACTCTCTTCTGCGACTTCACTCTCTCCGATGACTCTCCTCTGGTACGTGACTCCCTCTCTATCTATATATATATTTGTTGTTGGTGATTGGGGGGTGCTGGTGGCTCGGGGGGAGGGGCAGGGGTGCGGGTGGTTGGGGGTGAGGAATGGTTGGGGGTGGCTGGGAGGGTGGGGCAGGGGGTGAAGGCGGCTGGGGGTGAGGAGGGGGGCTGGGGGAAGGGGAGGGTTAGGGTTCAGGTTAGGAGGAAGGGGCGGGGGGATGAGGGCGGCTGGAGGGTGAGGGCGGGGGGGGGGGGGGGGGCTGGGGAGGGGAGGGCGATGGTAGGGGAGGGGTTGGAGATTGTGTTCGGGTTAGGGTTAGGGGTGGTGTAGGGGTTGGAGGGGGTAGAAAGGGGTGGGGGCTGGTGGGGGAGGGATTAGGGATAGGGTTCGGGTTAGGGTTAGGGGTGGTATAGGGGGGAGGGGTACGGGGGTGGGGGGGGCTGGGTCAGGGGTACCGATAGTGCCGAAAAACCTGATTTCCTAGTAATAATTATTTGTTTTCCGACACCAAAAAATCTGATACTCTGATTCGAAACCACGTACTGATAGTGCCGATATTTGTAACACGTAGTTTTGTTGGTTGGTTAATTTGTAACACGATAGTGCCGAAATTTGTAACACGTACCGATAGTGCCGATATTTGTGACACGTAGTTTCCTTGATCCCGATACTCATAGGAATGATCTCGAGTCACGGCCGTAGTATGTAGTATATTCATTTTAGTTTGTAGTATATTCGTTTTAGTTTTGAAGTTTATTCGTTTTAGTATATAGTATGTAGTATGTAGTAGAAATGGTCCCGACTCATAGGAATGGTCCCGAGTCACGGCCGTAGTATGTAGTATGTAGTATATTCGTTTTAGTTTTGAAGTTTATTCATATTTGAAGACATCTAAAAATGGTTATATCCATGTATCTGCTAGATTATACATGGATGTACAACCGCATTCGAGATGATAGGTGCGGTGTGCGAGATGAATACATCATCGGAGTAGAACAATTTCTCCAATTCGTGAAGGCATTTTCTCAATCCATGTACGACATAGACATTAAGTGCCCGTGTGCAAAATATCGGAACATGAAGTTTCAACCAGAATTGGATGTGACGTATCACTTATACACAAAAGGTTTCCTTCTGAATATTACCAATGGACCGCACACGGAGAGCTTGTACCTTTAGCATTCCAAACGGATCCTTATGTAGAGCCTTATGTGGAGCCTTATATGGAGCCTTATATGAATGTCCACAATCGAACTGGTATCGACAACGAGTACGTGAACATGGTCATCGACGCTGCGGGGACTAGTTTCGATCCATACAATCGTGCCGCAGCTGAGGAGGCAGTGAATGCCGATGCCACAAAGTTCATGGAGTTGCTGGAGAATACAAGGACTCCTTTATACTCTGGCTGTGAGGACCATTCACCGTTAGAGTGATCACTCGGCTCTTGAGCATAAAGTCTGACTTTAGAATGCTACAATAGAGTGCTCAAGTTGATTACCGATATCTTGCCTAAGGGTGCCAAGTTACCGAAAGACTTTTACCGCTCTAAGAGGATGGTGAGATCCCTCTGGATGGGATATGACAAGATCGATTGCTGTCAGAACGGATGCATGCTTTACTACAAGATCACAAGGATGCAGAAGTGTACGAATTCTGTGGTGCTGATCGCTACAAGCCAACTACTGCAGGTAAGTCTAGAAGACCGACTGCTTCAATGTACTACTTGTCGTTGACGCTGCGGTTGCAGAGGTTATTCATGGTGAAAGAGACTGCCAAAAATATGAGTTGGCACAAGCGACAACAGATCGAAGGAGTGTTGGATCACCCATCTGATGGAGAAGCGTAGAAGCACTTCGATCGAGCATATCCTAAATTCGCTTCTGATACACGTAATCTAAGGTTGGGGCTCTGCTCTGATGGTTTCATCCCATTTGGCCTTTCAGGCTCCTAATATTTATGCTGGCCGGTAATCCTCACTCCGTACAACCTACCGCCTTGGATGTGCATGAAGACACATTACATGTTTTTAACTATTATCATTCCCGGTCCGAACAACCCAAAGAGGAACATTGACGTGTACTTACAGCCGTTGATAGATAAGCTAAAGCAGCTATGGGAAACAGGGGTGTACACGTATGATGCTTCGAAAAAACAGAATTTTCAGATGCGGGCAGCAATAATATGGACAATCAACGACTTTTCGGCTTATAGAATGTTATCTGGATGGAGCACTCATGGTCGTCTTTTATGTCTGTATTGCATGGACCGCACTAAGGCTTTTCGTTTGAGACACGGTGGAAAGCCATGCTTCTTTGATTGTCACTGGCAGTTCTTGCCGAAAGACCATCCGTACCGTAGGAACAGAACTGCATTCCGTACCGGAGCTATGGAGAAGGGCGATCTACTCGCTGGATAAGGAAAGCTTTTGCGGCCTAAGGCAATCTACTCGCTGGATAAGGAGGACAAAGTGAGACTTTGTAGATGGATCCAGGACTTAAAATTTCCGGATGGATACGTCTCCAATCTAAGAAGATGTGTCAACATAAAGGAGTGTAAACTGATCGAAATGAAGAGCCATGATTGCCACGTATTCATGGAGAGGTTAATTCCTGTTGCATTTCAAAAATTATTACCGCCGGTAGTCTGGGATCCATTAATAGAGCTTAGCATATTCTTTAGAGATCTTTGTTCTTACAAGTTGCTCGTCGATCGTTTAGAGAAGCAAGAGAAGGACATTGTGGTAACACTTTGCAAACTTGAGAGAGTTTTTCTTCCTACATTCTTTGACTCAATAGAGCATTTGTCGATTTATCTTATCCATGAGGCTCTTGTTGCTGGACCTGTTGGTTATCATTGGATGTACCCGTTCGAGCGACAGTTGAACCACCTCAAGAGGAAGATGAAAAATAAGGCACTGGTGGAGGGTTCTATTTGTGAAGCATATGTCCTTGAGGAGATTTCAAACTTCTGTTCCATGTATTTTCAGCCTTATATTGCTATAAACAGAACAAGGGCTCCCAAAAATGACGACGGCTATGAAGTTGGTATTGAGGCAAAGCTGAAAGTATTTACTGCCTATGGAAAACCATCTGGTAAAATGAAAAAAAAAAGATATCTAGTCGCCGGCAGTGTCTCCATACCCGGCTCTAGCAGTTCGAGGCTAGGGCCTTCTTCTTTTACGCAGCCAGTACCGTCGAGTATTCCAGAGGTCGACCCCACTAGTAAGGAGCAGGCCGAGGCCGAGGCCCACGTCGAGGGCGAGGGCGAGGCCGAGGGGCAGGCTGCGGGAAGGAGAAGGGGCAGGGGCAGGGGCATAGTGCAGCTCCCATTTGAGACAGATCCTCCGTGTCGCCTGAAGGGGGATCTAAGGTTGGAGATTTGGGCCTGTACTCGGACCAGGCGGTAAGTAAAATTATTGTATTTAATTAGATTAAATTTATTATAAACTTGTTTAATAAATTTTAATTTCTATTTTACAGGTATCATCCCTCCTCCGTACACCGGTCGTTGGGTACATTCCTGCGACAGAACTACGGGGGGCCCTGGATCAACTGGAGGGATGTCCCGGCCGACAAGAAGGCCTTCTGGTTTGAGCACTTTTCGGTACGTAAAAGTTTATTTATTTTTAACATTTAGTATGTTATGTTATAACTTACGTACTTCTATAATTTTTTCAGTGGACTTACTTCTTCCCTCCCCACCGCGCCATTGCTATGATGCTATATTTTCCAACGTCGCCAGCATGCTCATTAGGGACGCGATCCTCGACCAAAAGGATCGCGACCGTCGGGGAGAGCCTATTCAGGGTTGGATCTCTGCCGCCGACTGGGCAATAATAAAGAAGAGATTCGAGGAGGAAGCCTACAAGGAGAAGTCCGCAAAATCTAAAAGAGCACGACAGGCGGGGTCGTAGTGGTGTGGTGGATCACGGTCCATCATGGATTTCTTCACCCATATGGTACGTATCTCGCCGTATACCCATAATTAATACTTTATTTATAGGCTGAGTTTTAGAAGTTTTACTTAATGCTAGTTTATTATATTAATTTTTAGCGACCACGTGAGAATTCATATAGATGTTATTTCTAGGCCGCGTTTTTGAGGCTTAGGAAGGCCGGGCCGACACGGTAAAAGGGAGCTGGTGCTAGCACTTCCCAGCAGCCCCTGGCTGCCGTAGCTCGGTCAGATGATGAGCTGTGGATGAGGGTCGTTGGTGGCATGCATAGGGTTACGTACTATGGTACGGGCTCCTATGGTGCCTTCATTGTGTCGCAGGCCTCTGTGACCGCCACTAGTGTGCCCAGCCCCGTACAGACTGAGGAGTCGCTCTGCCACCAGCAGAGTGTCGATGCACAGATTGCAGCTCTGCGTGACGAGATGCTGCAGAGGATGGGGGCACCGCATACAGATGATTCTGCGCTCATCTTACGCTTTGAGAGGCTGGAGGAGACTACGGAGGCGCTGCGACAGATGAACCGCGCTACGCAGGAGGTTACGCAGCGGTTGGTCGAGCAGATACAGCTGCTCTAGGAGATGGCTACGGATCGACCGTCTGCTGGTACGTCGGGAGCATCATCTACATCCAGCGGTGCACGGGAGGATATGCTCGTCAACCTGTTGTCACCGGAGGAGTATCAGACGATCCTGACGTTGTGACGACAGTCATCTGGTGGCGCTCCTCCTCCAGCTGCGGCTCCAGCACCGGGTCCAGCTTCAGCTCCAGGCGATGAGTAGTTCCGTTTTTGTATTTTTGGACTATACTATATTTTTTACTTTGTACGTATTTGGGGATATTCAGTTATTTCGTTGAGGATATTGACTTTGTACGTATTTACGAATATTAACTTTGTTTGTTGAGAATATTATATATTGACGTTGTTCGTTGCGGATAGTATTTTTTCTTTACATTTTTGTATATTCTGGATTGTATTATGCATGCCGGTGTTGAGTGTTCCATCGAGGAGGTCGGCGAACCCAGGGATTGGATTCTGTATTTTGTATTTTTGTATTCTGTATTTTGGCTCAGGCTCCACTCCATTTGTATTCTGGAACCTTTTTTTTAATTTAGCGACGTTCTTACCGACGTTATTTTACGTCGCTAAATATTAGCGACGTTAATAAATGTCGCTAAAAATGTCGCTAAATGCTGACGTAGCAACACGTGTCACCAAATCTGATGTCAGCACGTCGTCGCCAAAATGTCGCAACAGTGTCGCTAAACGACGACCACACCATAACGTCGCTATTTACGTCGCTAATTAGCGTCAACGTTTAAACGTCGCAAAAAACGTCGCTAAATTACGTCGCCATAGTGACGATTTGTGACGTTTTCTCGTTTAGCGACACGTCTTTTTCTGTCGTTTCCGAAACGTTGCCCAAAACGTCGCTAAATTTACTTAGCGACATTTTTACCGAGATTAGCGACGTTTTGTAACGTCGCTAATCTGACAAAATTTTGTAGTGAATAAACTGTCTCATAAATAGAAAATATGAAATCTAAAGTCAATATAATCTCAACTACATGTCTCCAAAGATCAACTCAAATATCCAGTACAAAGTCTCAGTACTAGCTAAAATATCTGAGAAAGCGCAGCAGGATCAGATGCTGCGTACTCCTCCTTATAAGCAAAGTCCGTCTCTAACACGTCTCCCAAGTATGGGCCATACTAGTCAGGGCACACGACTTCTTCATAATCACCTAAAATTTGTTTGGTTATCTAGTCAGGATGGAACGAGTACAATTCACTGAATGCAGTTTCAATATATGAAAATGACTATATAACGGAGGTTAGCCTTTAGACATATGATTTATAAAATAAACGAAGAAAAACAGAATAAAAATAAATGCCGAAAGCAGTAAATAAAATAAAAAATACTCACCAACTGACTGACAGAAGTACCTTTGATATGTGACCGATCTCGGGACAATTACACGACACTGTCTACACTATCTATACTGTATAAAGTTACACGGTCTATATGGTATACTGTAAAAAAGAAATACTGTCTACACGGTATAAATACAATAATAATCACGGTCTACACGGTATACATGATATAAGGTCAGATCACATATCGTTGGTACTTCACCTCCCCCGACACCACAAAGAATAAAATCAACATAAAAACTGAAATCACATATCTATCGACTAACAATGATGTATAGTAAAAATCAATACTGAAAACAAGCAATAAACTGTACTCGCCTGGCGTCCCGGGCTGCTGGCACTGGTCAGAGTCCAAATCGAGATCTAGAAAACCTATTTACAAAATAATAGGGTCAAACACCATTTGAGAGTACAAAGAGCCGGCCTATTAATCATTAGACTTTCTACTAGGTTTCTTTATTATTACCCCTTGGTTATATTTATACAATGAGTTGACTAACCTATAGTTATTGCTTATGACTATTAGTCTACACTTTATTTTGTTTATCCTCATTTGGTTTTCAATAGGTCTTATCCTTTACTTGGCAGGTGCTCGAAATGATTTCTATGCCTTAAGGGCATACTCTTCCTAATGTGTAAGATCAGCTACTCAACATTGTCCCTTTGTCATTAGGTTTAGAGATTTCTTGGGACTCACATACTTGTGTCTAAGGGTGAACAGGAACATTCCATAGATCGGTTTCAATGTGGGGATATAGGAAGGTTCCATTAGCAGTACCTATTGGGTGCAAGGTGTATTGATACCCAGTTTCTCAATGGACTGTTGCCTGGTATCCTCCTAGTGTACCCCTTGGTTCTGTCTTACCAGTTCAGTATCTTAATAATCGGGTGCAATCAGTAAGAGCAGTGATTGGACTATACACTCCTTGTATTACATAAATCCCCTTGTGGCTTTGCCTATATACACAAAGGGTTCCTGGATGTTCCATAGCCTGATATCGAAGGGACTTACAGATTGGTTTCTGACAAGTTCTCGAGTTGATAAATTAGGATCCAGGGTTACATTAGGACAGTTCTCGGGATAGGTAAAGTATTAATTGGTTAACTTCGAGCCATAATACCTATCCTGGCTGTCAGGTACTCTGGTACCTGACTAAATCGTCCAGATTGTCCTGCTTCTAAGGCCAATCAGTGCTTTAGACCATATTAGTCATTATCTCGAGTATCCCCTGTTCTTTTAGGTTCATCTAACCCTATATGGTGATGCTAAGTCAACCTATTAACATTACTCACAATGGGTGTACTACATATTAGTCCTATTTTCCGTATCTCCTACTGGCAACCTATCCTTAGCCATACCTTGCCAATCAGCCCCCAAGGGTTTCAGTCTGAACCTGATACTCGAGACACTAGTCTGCCTCTGTATCCAAGTCATATATGAAGTGGTGATTGATTTGAATTTCCTGATATGGAACTCGGGTTGACATGATTCCAAGATTAGCATCCTAGGATTTAGGATCAGGCTTTGCCCATAACAGTCGACACCATGGTCATCTACAGTCGAATGTAACTCCCAATTTCACATATATAAACAAATCCTAAAACTGAACCTAAGTAGTTTACAGATTTACCAATATGATTTGAACTTATTACACTAAAGGTCCCAACCCATGTTATCTATTTGGCACGCCCACTCTTATACTTGTATCAGGTATCTATCTGATACCTGATTTTTATGATTCATCGAATCTGTTCTTGATGTCATACCACATCAATCGGTATCCCCTGATCTACTGATACTCTTTGAGTATCAACAGGATACAAATGGGTATGATACCGAGGCTTCTATAATTATTAGTATCAGATATGGGTGAGTATTCTTCTATTGATTTCAGTTTATGGAAAACTTTAATATTTATGTGTTTCATCCCCTGTTCTTTCAAACAAACATCTCAGTTAAGGTTCCCCCTCCCCTATAGTCTACGAAAGCATTCAACATTCGACAGGATTTGTCATGAGTAAGGAAGGGTTTACATACCTTTCCTTGAATCCGATGCTAGAACTTCTGCTAGGGGAGGGTTCCTCGATCCTGGGTTAGTGGCAGGGGACGCTAGGGCTTTTTCTTTTCTCCTCTCCTTGCTCGAACAGAAATCAGAAATCCCCCCAACCTTATATATAATGAAGAGGATAAAGGTTCAGTTTTATTTGAATCCGATAGGGTTATCTGTTGGGATTTTGACTCCTATTTGAATTTGAATTCTATTCAAATATAGAGGATTCGGCTGGGATTTGGATTTGGCTAGAACAAGGGATATGAGGGTCGGTCACAGCAGAGGATTAGAAGGGGAAGTCAAAATTTGGACAGTTAGCATATAGCCCCTTGTATTTGAAAATTTACAAGAATATAACCCTCCAATAATGACTTTTTTTATATATATATATATATATATATATATATATATATATATATATATATATATATATATATATTTTAAGAAACCCCCATTTTATAAAAATCAAGGCTCAAAAAGCTGAAGCCTGACACGTAAACAAGACAAAAGTATACCATAAAAGGAAAGACAGGGGGGAGATGCGGAAGCAGCCGCCACTACTAAGAAAAATACGGATACCCAAATGCCGGGGGTATGTGAGAGCAGAGTGTGCTCCGTTTGCGACATTGCCGGTGAATTTCCCGGATAAGCTGATCGGCAGAGTATTGGTAGCCCTCGTATCTCGCTTTGTTACGATTTTTCCAGATTGCCCAGGTTGCAGCCGCTGCAACGATCTGGTGGCCGTGGGAGGCAGCTCCCCAGTGGGCCAGAAGATCGATAAAGCGCCCGTCTCCTGGAGAGGTGTTGTAGTTGTGGTTGAGGGTGTTCCATACTTGGTCCGGGAGGCTTCCCTCCTGGAAGATGTGGTCTATGGTTTCCGTCTGGCGTTCAGTGCAGCAATTGCACGCGGACCCAAGCCGAAACCGATAGCGTTTAGGTTGTCGTCGGTGGGCAGTGTCTTTTTCATGACTCTCCACAGAAGGAAGGACCATTTCTTAGGGATACAAGAGTGCCAGTACCGCTTGATGAATAGGTCAGGCCTACTCTCTAGGATCATGAGTCTCGCCAAACTAACGGAGAAGGCTCCAGAGGCTGCCGGCGACCACTTCAGTTTATCTGCGTCGGGCCCAATGATAAGATCGTGCTGGCGAATGTTGTTGACAGTTTCGTTGCCTGACCAATCACGAATCCTGTCCCAATTCCAACCGTTATTGGTGGGATTCCACAGGTCATTAATCTTGCTGTTTCTGGAGGAATCGGTAATGTTCGGGATGAGGCTGTCACCTATCCACCTTTCCAGGAAGGGGTTGGCCTCGCCAGAACCCAGCCGAAGTCTGATCGCAGGCTCGGCCAAATCGCGGCCTCGTAAAATGCGGCGCCAAGCAGCTGAGGATCTACTGTTGGCGGCGGCCGTCACTGGGTGGATGTGTTTGAAGTACCTGGCCTTCATAAACTTGGTCCACAGGTTTTGGCTGGTGCATAATTTCTACCACAGTTTCATTGAGAAAGCATTGACGATGTGATCGAGTTTGGTGAAACCAAGCCCGTCGGTCTCGGTTGGGATGGCCATAGTGTCCCAGCTGGCCCAGTGGTGTTTGTCTTGGCCCTTGTTGTGCCCCCAGAAAAAGTTATAAAAGATCTTCTCGATCGACGCGATAACCTTCCTAGACGGAGAACAAGCCGCTAGTGTGTGGATGGGGACGGAATTGAGCACATGTTTGATGAGGATAATTTTGCCTCCTGGGGATAAGGTGGCGTTATGCCATCCTTCGATTTTGTTCCTAATTTTGGTGATCAAGTTCTCGAATGTACTGGCGTTAGATTTTCCATACACCAGAGGACAACCGAGATAGTTGAAAGGAGGATGAGCCACCGCAATGGAAGTTAGGTTGGTGAGTCTGGTTGCGTTCTCGATTTTGATGCTGTGGTGGGCGTAGATGACGCTCTTGGAGAGGTTGATCTTCTGGCCTGGGCATCTGGAGTACCGATTCAGGGTGTTATGAACTACTTCCATCGATCCGATGTCCCCAGAAGAGAAGATGAGTAAATCGTCGGCAAATGCCAGGTGGGTGATGGTGGGGCATCCACTGGCTGTGTGGTAAAACTGAAAGTTAGGGGTGTTGACCATGTTGTTGAGGTTTCTGCTCAGAGCGTCGGCAACAATGATGAAGATCGTGGACGATAGAGGGTCGCCATGTCTGACTCCGTGGCTTGATTTGAAAAAACCTTCAGATTGGCCGTTGATAACTGTGGAAAACCAAGAGTTGCTGATGGATCTCCACACGATGTTGGTCCAATTCTCGGAGAATCCGAAAGCTCTAAAGACCCATATCATGAATTGCCAGTCGAGTCTGTCGTATGCTTTTTCCATGTCGATTTTGATGGCGATGTTGCCCCCTCTGGCTGGGAATTTTATGCAGGTGATAAGTTCTTGGGCCAGCATGATGTTGTCTTGGATGTTCCTTCCGCGAACGAATCCGCTTTGTTCCTCCGAGATTATTTTGGGAATAATTTCTGTCATTCTAGTGGCGATGATCTTGGAAATGATTTTATTGGTGAAAGTGCATAGACTGATGGGTCGGAAATCACGAAAGGAATTGGGGTTATCTTTTTTCGGGATGAGGATGAGATTGGCGCTGGAGATGGCTTTGGGGTAATGAGCACCTTCAAGGAAGGCGATAGCCGCTTCAGTGATGTCCTACTTGATGATATCCCAGCAAGTAAGAAAGAAGGTGCCTGAAAAGCCATCTAGACCGGGAGCACTATGCGCGTTCAAGGCCCACACCGCATCTTTAACTTCATGTTCGGACAGAGGGCGTTCCAGCAGCGCATTGTCGGAGTCGTTAATGATGGTGGGGATTTGGTCAAGGAATGAAGTGTCTTTGTGGACCATCTCCTTGGAGAATAATTTGGTGTAGAAATCTGTGGCCGCTTCTTGGATCCCTTTATGGTCAGATCTGATGATGCCTTGCTCGTCCGTGATGTGGTGTATCGAAAGTTTATTTCTTTTGCCGTTGACGCAGTCATGGAAGTATTTGGAGTTTTTGTCCCCGTCGTTGTTCCATTTCAGTCTGGCTTTCTGCTTCCAGAACTCGGTCTCGACTCTAAGCCTGAATTTGAGCATGGCCTTGGTGAGGTTCAAGGCTCTCCTGGCCGCAGGGGAGCGGTCGGAGAGGAATAAAGCTTCGGCTCTGGTAACATCGTCCTCTGCGACGCGGATGGCTTGGAAAATGTCCCCAAAAGCATGTTTGCTCCATATGGAGAGAGCTTTTCTGGTGGCTTTGAGCTTGTTGCTGACCCGTGAGAGAGGGTTCGGGGAGTCTTAACTGTTCCATGCTTCAGTCACGATGCTCAGGAATTGCGGATGGGTGGTCCACAAGTCGAGGAATTGGAAGTTCTTTTTGGAAGGGTGGGATTTGTTTTTAATTTCCAGCAGGATGGGGGCATGGTCTGATTCGGTAGAATTGAGGTAGGACAGGAAGGAGCTGATCCTCATACCGTTCCAGCAAGCGTTGGTAAGGGCTCTGTCCAATCGGGATTATTGGCGCCGGTCTCCATCCTGCATGTTATACCATGTAAATTCGCTGCCTTTGAACTGGAGGGGGGGTGAGGTGAGCATTGAAGATGAAGTTGTTGAAGTCTTGTATGGCTGATAGAGGCGGGGGACGCCCTCTGATCTTCTCTTCTCTACAGGTGATGGCATTGAAGTCCCCTATGCATAGCCAGGGGGTGTTGGTGTTGTGGAGATATGTGTCGAGGAGGTCGTTCCATAGGTGTTTTCTCTCTGCGACGACGCAGCTACCGTGGACCGCAGACAGGATGGCTCGCTCCGGGAGGGAGGGGTGAGTGATCCAGCAGGAGAGAGCTTGATGGGTGTCCTGAATGATGTCGATTTTAACTTCCTTCGACCCGAGAATCCAGATATCGTGCCTGCCAGCTATGGCCGTAGGGAGGCCCAGAGCTAACTGGGTGGATTTGAGACGTTTGAAGGGGATTTTAGGTTCAATGATGATGAAGATGTCAATCTTGTAAATTTTCCTAAGGCTGGAAATTCTCCTAAGAGTCGGTTTATTTGCCAGGCCTCGAACGTTCCAAGATATGATGTTAAGCATTTAAAAGATTGTGGAGGAGTTTTTTGTTCCGCCTTGCGGCAGATCTGGTTAGAATGGTAACTGTTTTGTCGGTGCCTGAATTGCTCCGTTGGTGGTTGGCCGGGTCTGCAGACGATGTTGAGGAAGGATTGTGGATGTGGCGCTCGTGCGACCCGGAGGGGGGCCTATTAGATTGCCAGCTGAGTCGACTGTCGTATCCTCCGATGGAATGGCTAAGGAGTCGTGGGCGCTCTCAATCAGCAGATATTGTAGGGGGGCTCCTGCGGCAAAGACTTGTAGACCTCTCCTCACTTGGTCGGGTCCGAGAATGGCTAGGGCGTCTTCGACTGGGATGGTGCTGGGGGATGGATGGGTTACGAGGGAAGGGGGATGGCTTTGAGGGTCATCCCCCTGGCTGGAGGTGAGTTGTCGGTGGTCTACTTCGCCTGAGACGTTGGTGTCTTCCACTCGCATGGAGCTGGAGGATGTGGGCGGAGGCTCGGTGGTGCTGGATCCTTCTAGATGATTGCCTGACTCCGGGTCCTCTGAGTCAAGGATGGCGAATTGGTTGGAGATCTCTATGTGATAGGAAATGAAAGGGATCAGGGCTCTGCTCGGTTGTTCGCTGGACGCTGGCTTCCTGTTGCTGGAATCGAATCGGATGTGAGAGTTCGGTAGAGGAAGAATGGGCGATTTAGGGAGCTTTCCCTCCGAAGGATCGCCGTCTTTTCTGGATGGCTTCTTTTTTAGCTCCGGATGCAGGCGGGTGGCAGAACTTGGATAGGTTTCCTCTAAGTTGGCAGTGATTGCAGAACAGTATATGGTTGTCGTAGAGGATTTGTTGGGTGTGGGTGTGGTTGCCTAGCTCGATTGTGATAAAGTTGGGTGGATCTGAAGAGAGATCAAGTTCAACACAGATTTTGGCATAGTGGGCTTTGGTGAGGTTGCTTGTCTCGGGCGCCGACGCCACATACGTCCCGAAAGATTTGGCGATGCGCTTCAGCGCTGCGGGGACAAAACAGATGAGGGGGAGGTTTGGGAGGGTTACCCAGGCTGCCACCGTGGTTGAATCAACTTTGGTGTTGAAATCAGGAGACCACTTGATAATCTTTATTAGGTGGGTGTCGATCTTGCAAGTACCCTTGGACCACACGGTCCTGTGGTCGAGTTCAGAGGATAGGTGAAGGAGTATGTGTCTGGGGTCGAGTGGGGCCACTCGGTAGTCAGACGAGAGATTCCATTTGGCGATAGCTTCCTGCACCCTGGAAAGTTTGGGACACCCGGTGGAAAATTTTAGGACGAAAGTGTGTGGGAATGCTGCAGACAGCGACGACAGTTTCGAGTCGGAGAAAGGGATGACGGGAGATGATGTCTCGTGAGAATAATCAATATCCGACAACTTTACGTCTGGGAGGATGATGCCCTTTGATGAGGAGAGGTCCGGACGAAGCATAGCGGCATAGGATAGAGGAGGCGTCCCGAGGGGAGCGGGGCCCGCAGGGACAGAACGGGCGAGCGGACGGCCGCTCTGGAGAGGGGGCCCGTGCTCGGAGGGGAGGGAGGTTGGGAGGGCTGGGGCTAGCTTCCCTGGCGAGGAGGCGGGGGGAAGGGGAGACAACGCCCCAGGGGGGCTGGGAAACTGCAGTAGGAGGGAAGGTGCCGGGGAACCCGACCGTAGGGAGATGGTGGGGTAGGCGGGATCCGGAGGGGAGCTAAGGATGGCGGAGGAGCCTGGTGATCTGGAGGGATCCTGGGTGGCCGGGCGTCAGCTAAAGGAGACGAAAGGACAGCGCAGGGGACTCGGGAGGGGGTGCGCGAAGGAGAAGGGAGAAAGATGGCAAGGGGTTGGAAGAGAGGTATCAGGAAGGGGCAGAGGGCGCAGAGATGCGAAGGGGAGAGATGGATTGCGCATGGGAAAGCGATGGAGGAGGGATGGATTGCGCCAAAGCGGGTGGGGTAGCGCCGGACTGCTGCGCAAAGGGGAGGCCGCCAAAAGCCTGCGTAATCCGCTGCTGTTGCTCCCAAAGGGAGGAAACGATCACATGGAGCTGCGCAACAGAGGCGGAGAACTCAGCTTGCGCTGCAAAAGGAGCTGGCTATGCGCAATAGAGTGCCTCGGGGATCGCGCCCGAGGGGGGAACTCGAGGCGCCCAGAGGCGAGGGGCCCGAGGCTGGCTCTGCAGGAGAGCGCTGCTCCTGAGGGGGAGGAAAGATAGATTCGAACTGGATGGGGCGGGAGCTGGAGAAGACAGCGGCAGGAGGCCGGCGGCGCCGGCTCCGACGGAGACGAGCGCCGGAGCAGAGGAACGCAGGGGGACTGCCAACGAGCTCATCTGGAGGGGTGGCGGAAGTCCTGGAGCGCCCGGCGACGCGAAGGAAGTAGAGGCAGACGGAGGAGGGGGGCTGGGATGGGGGGACGGAGGGGATCGGAGGAGAAGCGGTGGTGAGGAACTGACGCTGCAACTCCAGCACCTCTGGAGGCCATGGGCGGCATCGAGAGAGGCGAAAGGAGAAGGACAGCGGGAGGGCACGAACGGAGGAGGCAGGGGCGGACGGGGGGAAGGGGCGGCCGGCCTAGGCCGGCCGAGGGAGGAAGGTCGCTCGTTCGGGAGAAGGAGGAGGGAGACCATGGGAGGAAATCTATATATATATATATATATATATATATATATATATATATATATATATATATATATAATGTGAAAAAAATATATATATATTTATATATATATGAATGTGACATTTGACTGCCACTATCACTAGATAAATAAATAGGTAAATAAATAATATAAATTTAATATTGGGGCTTACAATATCAATCCTATAGAGATTTGGACATCAACTCAAGATAATATACTTAACTCGATTCGTGATCATCCAGCATCATTCGAAAATGAAAATTAACCAACAGAGCCTACGCAGGAGATTAGCATTACCTGATCTTGATGGGATCAAAGAACAGTCGACTGAGAGCAGCTCTAAATCCAGGTGATCCAAAACTTTAGGGATCATAACCGAGCAAAATACTCAACAAAAAATATTGCATCACAAATTAAATCTTACAAGACTAAATATAATCAAAAATCAAAGACACAGAGATCGGATACCTACTTGTTGTATCGAACTCTAGATCACCAAAAGTTCAAGTATCAGTTCTCAGGAATTTCAAGGAGCTTCAACTAATGGATCCGAAGATCGAGTAGATCTTAGCAAGATCACTGGAACTACTCTCACAGGATCAAACAATCCATCTGATATTTAAGATCAAGGAAGATCAACACATTCTAAAATTAGTAGGAAATTACCTTGTCTAGGTGATATAATGAGACAAGGAATTTGGTTGGATCGATCACCGATCCATGACTCCCAGATCTTGGTGATTGCAAGAAACAGTCAATCCATCAGTCGATCCATATCCAGAGTCAGCATAATTCGAGAAGTAAAGAGAATCCTTACCAGATCTATTGAATCAAAGAATTTGTGATCTGAAAATTGATCCCTGCTATCAATGCCGAGATCCCTTTCGCACGCCGTCTACTCGTCGAGGTGTGGCTTCGTTCCGCTATGGTTGCAGAGGCTCGATCATTGTTGATGATTGAAAGCTTTAGCAGACACCAATGGCTCTCATCACCATGAATTGATTGTGAGCTCAAAATTGAGCTTTGGAGAAGAAAGAATCAAAAGGAAGGGTCATTTAAATAACTGTCAGGAAACTTGGAGAAGGGAATAGAAGGGGGAATTGAAATTTCCTCCACTACTCCTGTCAGAGGTGGTTAGAGAAGGTTTGAATTCCTACAGGGAATCAAAATCAGAAGGAAAATTGGTTTGGGGTCTCAATTGATTAAATAGAGCTGATTCTTAAAGTAGAAATCAAAGGTGGTAATATGTCTCATGGGCTTGGGCCGAGTCAGCCCAAAAGACAATTAAAGAATTGAGAGTTAAAAAAAGGAGAATTCACTTTCACTTAAAATAATTCCATAGTATATTTATTTAAAAAGAAAAATATTCTTAAAATTTTAGAAGTGGGGTTACACCTTATATGTACAAATTAATAAAATAAGAAATTATATTAAAATACAATCTTAGTATTTGTCACACGAATATGGGACCATTTTCGAGTTAATTAGATTTCGAAAACCCCAACATGCTTAACTTTCTAAGAAAGAAGGCCAGACAAGACCGAATATGTTTGGTCTTCTTGAAATGAAATGAATCCCAGATGTGGCCTACTTGACTGCCTCTTCTTTGTGTTAGAGAAATTAGCTTGAACCCGGTAAACAAAATAATCAAATGTTAGAGATACTAGTACGAAAAATTCATGCACAAAGTAATATTGTCCAAAGAGATTATTCGAGGTCCATGTGCAGACTTGTTCTCGAATCCTCCTATAGATAAAATTTTCTTGCTACCGACTTCCCTTTGTTGCACACAACTCCGAAGAATGATCTGAACTTAGCTCTTACTTAGAGTAGAAGAGATTGGAACGAAAATGAAAAAGATCGTATGATTATGATTTTTGAAGGAGGAAGGGAGATATCTTCTTATTTTTTCATCCTACAAAACTATAGAAGAAGAGTGAAATAATAGGTGTAAGGCCTTTGATGAAGAGTTAAGACACTCAAGTAATAGAAATTTAGGGCTAATAATATAGCCATTGGGGAATGATAAATATGCCATTCAATGTTAAAAACGGTCAAGAATTAAGTACAAAGTAATGAGGTTTTTAAACTAGTTCTTCCCCCAATAATAACAACAATACCTCCCATAAAACTAAATTTTGAAACCAGAGATAACAATATTAATTAGGAGTAAAGATGAAAATTTTATGGGTAATTATATACCATATATAGATGAGATAAACTACAGCCTTAAATTTTACTTAGTGACTATTGCTTTATCTGAAGAAGTGCTTGATGGACTATGCCTTGAATCAGACTTCTTGAACCAAATTCGAAAATAACATACATATTATGTGTCACGATCTTCACCCAGATGTTTGGGTATGATTATATGGCCACGTCCAGCCTACGTTGCCGTATCGATGGGAGAACGATGTCTAGTCCTCAATATATAATCAACACAAGTCCAACAATACAAATATGTACTCAAATCAAAGAATTTACTAAGGAAAAATATGAATAAGGAAAGATGTAACTTAATATAACCGAAACCAACCAAAGTTACAAGTCTTGAATCCACAATTGTCCTATATGTCAAGTAAAGTTTCAGAGACAAATCCGATCCGGAAACTAACGAAATTAACTACAAAATATAAAGTAGAATAATAAGAAAATCCTAATAAATCCTTCCAGGGATTGCCTTTGTCATGTCTCATCAGAAATGAGGGTCACAAGTCACATCATATCTAAAATTGTCAATGTATCCAGTCAGGATTGGAGCAAGTACTGTTACAGCTATAAAAGTACATAATGCATGTATAAATCTATCATGACGAGAATGTACCATAACAAAGTAGACTAACAGGTGATGATAATATGTAATGGGAACATGTAATAAGAAAAACTAGAACTATAAAAGTAGCGACATGGCAGTAGCAACTTGAAAGCAAATAAACTAAATGATCACAAAAATTAGGATCTAGCAAGAACATAATATCGTGTGACCTAGAATACAATGTTTGACATGTGGGGGCTAGGCTAAATTTGGCACGCTGCACGTGAGGTGTACGACTGCTATCTGTTGAATCGAATAGGAGAATGGGGTTAACCACATGCCTACTAGTGTATCTTCCGCCCGACTGTCTCTCATATCAAACAGAAACAAATAATCTCTAATCATGAAAAACGGATAATCACTATTCTCAAAGAATGGTTATCGCGAATCACGATACAGATAGACACATGCCAGGAATAGATAACCACGAAGTATGATGCAGATGCTTACAAAGCCACGATATGAATAACTCGCATCGTGACTAGGACTCATGCATCAAATCCAGATAATCACTAGACATGACACGTATATAACTTTCAAACAAATCGTCCATGTGCACATATCATAGTGTCAAAATAACTAACAAAAATGTTGTGAAATATTCATACACAATAACATTTATAATGTAAAGATAAATTCATAGTGTAATGTAATTGCCTTAGTTTAGTTGGAATCGACGTGCGTTATACGAACGTGTCGACACAAAATAGGTTCAGATGCTGGAGATCGGCACAATTTTTGAGAAGGAGATATTTGGGGTCCACAACGGTCCACAAGGAGACAAAAGATATATAGGTTAGATGAAGCTCAATAGTAACCAATTTAACTAAGAGAAGGTGTTGTTATAATTATTAAGCTGAGAGAGGGGTTTCTTCATGAAGGTAATACCCAATTTAGAATTTCTTTGGAAAATAATTATAACCTTTCTAGAAGCTTATTTTAAATAGAACTTAAAACATTCTTATTTAGTAATAGATTTAAAGGCTCAACGTTACTTTAAAAATACAATATTTACAGTATACATATACAAAACTTAGTTTAAAACTATTATACATATATGAACCTATTATTATATAAAGTCCATACATAAGCTAGACATTAATATATATAGATAGAAAATATTAGAAATCTAAATAAACATATAAATATTAGGCTTTAATATATAAATAGAAAACCCGTAGAAAATATTAGCCAAAATAATCAAAAGCCCAAATTCTTGTATAGCTCATTCATATAATAACATAGTATTCATACAAAACCTAAGCCTAGTTGTATGAGGACTAGCCCAAGAGATTAGCCCAACAACCCAAATAAATTTATTACTAAGCCTATTGGCTCAGCCCATATAATAAGCCTAGTAAGAATCTCTACAAATTGATTAATTTAAATTATTAGAGCTCAAGCCCAAGATCCAGATCAAATAAAAGCCAAATAATAATTAATCTATTCAATAACTTATTAATTCAAAAAGACCCAAATAATATATATTTACTGGTTTAGGAAATATTATTAGAAATGGCTTAAATCATATTGACTTAATGGATTACATAGAAAACCCAAATATAAATAAAGCCACATTAAATATAATAAGCCCATTGCATACATGGGAGCCCATAACCAAGTCCAAAGGCTTAAACCCAATTCCTCTCTTTACTTTCTTAAAAAGGAAATTAAAGAAGAGAGAGAGAGAGAGAGAGAGAGAGAGTGCAGTCAGAAGAGTGGAGAAAGGAAGAGTAAAAGGGAGAGAGCGAGAGGGGCTCACTTCGGCTCTGGGCACGCTGGCCGTGGACGTGTAAGCACAGCGGTCGATCGTCGACGCACGCAGCGCTGGGGAAGCCGAAGGGGCACCGGAGGAGATATGCCAGCATTAGAGGCGTCGGCAGTGGATGACCGGACGCGAAGATCGATGGAAGTTGCCGGTGGTCTAGGTCGAGAGGATCTCACCGGAGTCGGGCGGCGCCAACGAACCTCGGTATCCAAGGTGCAGTGTCAAAATTTAGGGTTGACACGCCTGTACAGGATGGAAGACAAGGTTTTCTATAAGCAAGTGGGTCGTACGTCGATGGCGAGGTGGCGGCGTCGATGGTGAGGCAGGGGTGGTTGTAAAGGGCGGGGACGGGTTGTAGTCGATTGGGAAAATAGGCGTTGTGGCACGGTGGCGTCAGTTTTGGGAGAGCGCGGTTGGGACTGTTGCGTCGAGCTCCGGAGAGGTTTCGACGGACACGAAGGTTAGGGTTAGGTTTTTCTTTCTGTATGTGTCCGACAGAGGTTTATATTGTGGTGTATGGACTGGACATGGGGATGAAGGAAATGAATGTGGGCCAGGAAACGGACACACGGGTCTGGACACACGGCTGACATAATAGTTTCTTTGGTTGACACGATGATTTATATGGTTTACACGATGATTTCTGTGGTGGACACAGACACCTGGACACGAAATTTGTGTTGGCTATGCGGTGGTGGTGATGGTGGTGATGGGCTGTGGTTGTGGTGGTGAGTTGTTGTTGTTGTTGGTTGTGCCGTGGTGGTGGTGGTGGTGACGATGATGATGACGATGGATGCTTGGGGAAGTTGACTAGAGTTTGTGGTCGGGGATGGATGGCGTGAGTAGCAGATGACAGGAAGGGTGGGGCTGGCGTTGGTTTAGGAGATGGTTTGAAGAAGGGTGGCTTTGCTTGCAAGTTGTTTTGGAGAATAAAACGCTAAAGGGGTTTATATAGGCAAACCAGTCTCCCCAAAGATATGGCCAACATATGAATTCAAAAGAATATATGATAATAATTAAAAGAAATGTTATTAGAAATTTCATGTATAATTAAACCCTCCAATTAAATAAAATCAAATAATTTAAACTCTAATAGATAAGTCTTCTCATAAATTTAAATCCCAATTAATTATTTAAAACATAATTAATCCAATCTAAAATATGATATTTGATAGAAATAATAATACAAAGTATTGATTAATATTTTATTGAACGATTTAAATCATATAATTCAACCCAACCAATTAATTGAATAGTTAATAATTCAAAATAATATTTTTTGTCATCAAGATAATTTAAAACATATTTTTTATAATCTAAATCTCTATTTTAAAATAAATGGACAAATCCTTATATGGTTCAAAATATTTATTATTATTTTTAAAATCATTTTAGAAAACGCTAAGTTGGAAATCCAAAATGATAACCAACATCCTTTATAATTCTAATAATACAATTAAATAAAAAATATTTTTATTAAAATAAATTAGTACTTTCGAAAAATTTAATTTAAAACTAGTTTTTGATAATAGAAATAATCATAAAATACCATTCACAAAGTCTCGATAAAATTACATTTAAGCACAATAATTGAAATAAAATATTAAATTTTTGAAAATTCGGGAAGAGGGGTTACAATATAATAGAGGTTCTTGGATCTGTTGGGATGACACTATTTTATTGGACTTACGCACTTTTTTCTTGTTTATGATAGTTGTCTAGGATCATATCCCATAGTCATGGCCTTCATGACCTCTCACATAGGTAATTCCTCAAAGGGATAGTAGAGTTAACCCTACATAATCATGCTTAGATCGACTTATTTTGAGTTTTAAAACTCATCATAAGCAAATCACATCAGAACACTGTCATCATAGGAATGAAGTATCATTGTACATCATCATACAACTACTTGAGCATTAGTCTAAGAGAATTTTAATCTCAAATATTAGTGTTTCATAATAGTCACCTGTAGAAGCATAAATTTTAGACGCATCAGGGGGCCGAAGTTTCCATACGCCACAAACATCATGTGCCGAAGACGTAGGATGAATGTCAGCGCATCATTCAAAAAAAGTAAAGATGAAAGCACAAGAAAAGAATTTTTATATATGAAAATCTATTAAATGGCTATTTATTACATTAAAAGTCTACTACAAAAAAGCCTAATCTAAACTCTACGGCTAGGCGCATTACTTTGACGTCTCAGCATTGGCGCATCTCTTCCTTATCGCAAGCGAGTCACTTCTTTGTCAACGAGCAAATCACTTTCTCGTCAACGCACAGGCGTGGCTGCCAGCCTATGGCTCTTCCAGCATAATGAAAGTTGGGACACGTCGACCCCAAACTCTGCATGCAACTTGGCACTTGATGTCGTCTCGTAGAAGAATGACTGCCAGTAAAGTAATTGAGCACGAACTATTATTTTCACAGATTACTCAGTGTATCGCAGTCTTCTAAGGGAGTCCGTCATCTAAATAAAAGCTTCTTTGAACGAGAGATCCACAACTCGTAGTGTAACATCTTGCCAAGGAGGATCGGTCGAGTCCATTCTCAAAAAAGTTGTACAAAATAAAGAGCAAACTTCTCTACTATTTATATATAGCCAGGACAACCTAAACCCATGCGCTAAGTGGAAGCTCTCCCTGGAGTTAATGCAATGACTTAGCATTAATATCAATGAATCTACCACATTGATTTCAGCCAAGTCAAATATTATTTATTTTGAGCCTCGAAACGCTCAACTTAGTTGATCGAAAGTGATGCGCCTCAAGGCTGATGCGCTCCTCAATGGATGCACCATGTACCTTATGCGCTTCATGGAGTATGCACCATCTAAACAATATGCCTACACAAAGCTCGTCGCCCATCGAGCATTTAACGTTAAATCAGAAGCCTGCAGCACGTAACTCGAAGGCATTAATGACAGCCACTTTCACAAAAATCGAAGAGACGCCCGTCAGCATCATCATTACTTGTTTTTGTAGGCTATACTCTGCCATATGGCTGGCAAAAGACTCGCATGCGCCTCTACGGCCATGTGCCCGAACTTCGCATGCGCCTCCACCGTTATGCGCCCAGACTTGCTATTGACCCCAAAAGTCATATGCTAAAGTCACATATCCAAGCAAATCATTCTACAACAAAATAAAAGATCTTTGAGCAATATACACGTACCACGTGTTATTGACTGAGTTTTGCTCATAAACGGGTGCTAACCACCCAAGATCTCAGCAACAAACGAATCTCAATAACTGTCACGTGTCAGCTCCTCCGCAGTACTACAGTGTAGTTTCAAATAGATTCAGTTCAAGCTTCCTGGGACAGTGTCCATGCGTCCAACAGATCCATGCGCGTAGCTTTACTACTTACAAAATTGTCATGCACGCATGAACGGATCATTCCATCCCCTATAAATAGAAGGATCATTCTTTGATCAATCAACCTCTTCAGCTTCATCTATACAGATCTACTTCACCAAGCTCTACAAGATCTTTAACATATGCTCTCCGGAGTCCATCCAGACGTTCAGAGAACCTGAGATCGTCATCCGATCGTCAACGGAGTAAAGAATCAACTCTCCATTGCCACAGTTCCCAAAAAAATAAAAGTCTACTCTAAGGATTCAATCGAGATCCTACGTTGTACTATGTTCTGTTTGTTATATATAAAAGTTCATTCAAACACTTTTTTAGTGGCAAACATTACCTAAGTCCAGCTTGTTTCTACCTGTTGAACTGGCTTCTTAGGATCTCCAGTTTGACACGGTTGGGTTGCCATTATTGTTGACTTAATTATGGTCTTAACAACATCCCCTCGATGATAAGGATTAATGTCCTAGATAGACTCTTCTTCAAGAGATCTACATCTTTCTTTTGTGACTTTTATAGTCAAGAACTACAATTTTGCCTTTTAGGCTCTTTATTTACTTGAAGCGCAACTATAGGTACCTATTCATCTTAGAATTCATAGAATTGTCCTTTATTAGTATTTTAGCAGAATGATTATCAAAATTTATAAAAGTGACAGATATATAAATTTGTATATACATAGTAAGATATCTGAGCCATTTAGCTTCAGTACAAGCTATGTTTAAATATAGCATTTTAATTTTTTTAATACTCCTACCGATGATAGTTTGTCATATGGATCGATCAACTTATGAGTATCTAAGTTGTTCGACATGTGAAACCTTACACTGGATCTTAGTGATCTTTAGGGTTTTCATATCCGAAGATTATCATATAATGACTCAGAAAACACTAAAAATTTTATGAAACCAATTGTAGTCAATTTATTTAGGAGTTTTTGTTTAAATAAGTCAGATGTTTGAGTTACTCCAAAATTATACTCTGTGTTATCAGATCATTTGGCATACGTGTGGTTATCAATGTGACATTTTAGAGTTCTAGATCAATAATTTGAATGAATTTGCTAATCGACCTTAATGAATCTTTAGTCTATCAAATTTTGATCAACTTGGATTAGCTGTAGGACCGGTTCCCAACTAACAGTGGTCGAAGACATTTAAATACCGTATCATTTAGGACTATTTACACCCAGTTGTCAGAAGGACCCTTTAAGCTTGTACTCAATCTAATCTCTACTTTTAAAACTTACATTACATGGATTTTGCAATATCACTAAACTATTTTCTTTTGACTAAATTATTTGAACGTGTCAAAGAAAATTATAATGTCATAGATTATATACAAACTAATGCTTGCCTAACATAATCTAAGTATTGTGACGTAACAATATTGTAATTTTTTGTCTGAGTAGGAATCCTAATATCGTGATAATATGATCAACTAAGGTCCAAAGCAAAACTAACTTGCAAATTAGAATATCATTTTAATACAACAACATACAGAACCATTATATGTAAAGCAAGATAATTGGCTCATAAATTTCATGTATTTCTTTACTTAAATTTAGGAAACGACTAAAAAATGTAGGTCGTAGATATGAAAATTACATTTTCTTGATCGGAACCCTTTTGTACTTCTAGTCTTGATTTTAGCTTAATAATAACTGTCACCCCATTTTTTTTAAAATATAAATTTCTATGTTTTTTTCAACTTCAGGAATTTTCTTAAGGCCTTGAAGTCCTGATTATAGGAATTTTCTCATTAGCAAGCTTGGGCTTTCTATTACCAATGGGTTTTCCTATAACAATGGGCTTTTTTCAATTGTGGGAGTTTGAGCCCAATCTTTAACAAATAAATATTTGGTCATAACAGCCATATCATTCCTCTATTCTTAATTTCAAAATTTTAAATTCTCTCACTGTCATTGAACACCACCTACACATCAACCATGTGCAGAGTAACAACCCCCTGACGATTTCGAGAACGCGCCATTTTTCCAAATCCTTTCCTTAACCGCCTATTTAAGCAGCCGACCCCTTTCTTTTAATTGTGCTTCTTTCAATTCCTTCTCCACCAATTCCTGCAACTCAGTAGCAGAGCGGAGCTCCCTGGCTATGGCGGTTGAGTGAAGAAGAAAAAGAAGAAAGGAATGGTAAGTTGTTTGTGAAGATCCTGATGACAGCGAGGACAAGTTCACTTGCGAGGATCAGCCTAGGAAGTTCGACTGTTTAATTGGTGAGAAGTTGCATTTCAATCGGTTCTCGAATCTATATGTTTCGATCAATTTCTAAATTGTTGATTCTTAGTTT
This sequence comes from Iris pallida, assembly GCA_029216955.1. NCBI lineage: Eukaryota > Viridiplantae > Streptophyta > Magnoliopsida > Asparagales > Iridaceae > Iris > Iris pallida. The sequence continues at coordinate 112,153 of JANAVB010004599.1, read as the reverse complement.
GGGTTTCTTCTCGAAGTGATCGATTGAACATTCGTTTTCTTCAACCTCTATATCTGAGGAATATCGAGGATGTAAGTATCAAATATTTTGATTATACTTCGTCTCGTCATTTAATTTTTCCTCGATCTTAGATTTGTTTTATTTTAGGTCGAATTGATGATTTGAAGTAGATCAGATCGGGTTTTGGATCGTTGTGTGCTTGGTTAATCAATCGAACTCTGGTAAGATCAAGTTCTAGCCTAATTTAGTTGAACTATTCTTTCCTCAAATCTTTTCGATATAATTCGCGTTGGTTGATGGATGTGTCATGGTGTGGGGATTTTAGATCAATTGTAATAGAGTGTCTAGAGAATTTGGTGGGAAATCGAACAAGGGACACTGGGATACTGAGTCAGCAGGACACTCTCCATTGGATACGTATCTCTGAAGAGGATTCAGTTAAGGTAATTTCTAATCTTCAGTAATTTTAGATTTTAGATATCAAGATTTCAATATGTAATGGCTGGTAATTATGTTAGTTGGCCTAAACACGTGAGATTGGTGAGCTCTTTCTTTAAATTTCTAAGATCTGTTTTTTTGTTTCGTTCAATTGTTTTGGAGGGATCTTTTATCTAACTCAATCTGGGATTTAGTGTGAAGTTAACAGTACAGTATATTAGAGTATTGGATATAATGCTAAGTTCTGTGATTGTAATGCCCCAGTCCTAAAATACGTAGGACTATGAACGTAGACATACTGTATTCATACGAAGTACATGGGCCCCGTATGGATACATAAGCTGTAAATGCAATAAAACCAAGGCTAACTAATCTCATCCACAAAATAAAAGAATAAAAGATGTTATATATCAACTATGAATTATCATTGGTACATGTAGTTGGGCGGAGACAAATCCACTGCCAACTATGAAAAGAAATACATAATAAAAGAAAGATTTTGGCGAACGAAGGGAAGATGATCTAAGTGCAATCATCCTCGAAGAAATAGTGACGATCATGGCCACATCTAGAACACCGCAAAAGACAAGAGCACACGCCTGGCGAGATAACCAGGTCCTCAGAGGGACGTAACAAGACACATAATATCATGCCAATAAATGAATAAATAAAGCTCAACAGAAAAGTATATGTGACTACACAAATAAAGGTCATTAACCATTCTATGCAAAATGCATTTTGAAGACAACGTTCCACACAAGGGCTTCCGAGACTAGAAACACGACGCGTTAGCATTTCAACCGAGGTACTAGTGGCATCTAGAGAAAAATAAATACACACACTAGTCTCTCGGGTGAGTCACTAACGGCAGCTAGAGGAAAGTAAATGCACGGCACATTTGTGTTTCAACCGAGGCACTAGTGGCATCTAGAGAAAAGTAAATAAATGCACGACACTAGCTCTCGGCTGAGTCATAAATGGCAGCTAGAGGAAAGTAAATGTGTGAAAGCCCTGCGCCTAATAACTGTCTTCCCCTCCCCATGCACTACTCGTGCTGAATCCACACCATGATATTTCTAATAACCGCTAAGTCTCTAGGCAATTATATTAGCAGTTATATCCTAACGCTCGTCCTGTCCGCACCGATGTACGGTCGGTACGCAAGTTCGAATCTATATGAGACATGTGACATCGTGGCACACAAGTGTCGGGCCAATGAATGCGGCACAAACAAAGGTGGTCCCTTAACTCTAGGCCAAATGCAACTAAAATATAATAATTTGCAAAAACAATTTATATTTGCTAGAAATAAGTAAAAATATGATTTGAGCAATTTAAATAAACGGTAAGGCAAGGTGTCTTGCCTGGTAGGACGCTGGTGTGCTGCGGTGATCAAGGTGGCACGAACTGCAACTTCGGTGTTATACTACGCAAACAGCCTCCAATGATGGCATGGGTTGTTCCATCGGGTCCAGAACAATCCAATTAGTTAGGGTTGACATAAGAAAGTCTCGAAAAGATAATAGGAAATACGATTATCCATAGTCAAAAATTGATAATCGATGGAAGTCACGGAGACAGTACTTATCCTATTTTAGAAAAATATTGATACTACTTGAAAATATATTTGTATTAGTTAAAATAATTTTAGTAACTATTTGAAAATAATTATATATATATATATATATATATATATTATATATATATATAATATATATATATATATATATATAATCACAATTTGAAAACTATATTTTATTCAAAATAGTTTTTAGGCTAAAAACTAAGTTTGTAAAAGTAAAATTTTGGTAAAACTATATTTGTTAAAATTATACAGATACTTGAATTAATACTAGGAATTTATTTTATAGTTTGGAAACTGCATTTTTATGGGCCAAAATATTTTAGCCTAATTACTTGATAAATATAGAAATCAATTTAGGCTAAAACTTCTAATTTTGTCAAATATTTTTTTTATCAAAACTATATATAAAAATTGGTTAAATATAATATCATATCTAGGGTTTCTAAATCCAATTTGAAAGTAGAGTCAAGTCTAAATATAAATTTTATGTTACAATTTAGTCTAGTAAGAGTACTTATATAAACAGTTAATAAGAATAATAATATTATTAATAGTATTAATTTATATGAAAATTTAACAAAAGAAAAATAACACACAAAAACAAATAGCAACAAAACTAATAAAAAATATCAAGAAGCGCAGCACTCGATGTTGCTGACAGCTGCCTCTTCTTTGTAAGAAAAAGAATATGGAAAGAATAAGAGAGTGAGAGAGAGAATGAAAAAGAGAGGGAGAGAAAAGCTGGGAGAGACAAGCAGAGTGGAGGAGGAGCGAAAGAGAGGGAGCAGTGAGAGAGAGAGGAACGGTTGGGAGAGGGCAGAGGAGACGTTGCGGGCGACACTCGCTCGACGCTGCGGGCGCGCTCGCTCGACGCTGCAGAGCGATGGCGGAGGATTCCAGGCGGGCGGAGCTCGCCGGTCACAGGGATGGCGGAAGTTGAGATCGGGAAGAGGGAAGGTCGGCAGCGGTGGGGTCGCGGCGGCGGCGTGCGTCGGATCGACTAGAGGGGTGGCTCGCCTCAGTACGCCACCGGGGTGGTCTCCGAGCGGGGACGAGAGAAGTGGGAGAGGAAGAGGAACGGAAGAAGGAACGAGAGGCGGTTCGACGGTCCGGCGGGGCTTCACCGCTCCGCGGCGTGCGGCGATCGGGAGTCTAGGGCGACGGTGGATGCACCGTTTGCCGGCGCTGCGGCCAGCTCGGCACGCGAAGGTATGGGGGTACGGGTTTTAGGGTTTCCATTGTGGTTTCTTTTGGGGATGGTGGTGGCGGATGTGGCCGTCGGTGGTGGTGATGGCGGGGGTCGGTATGGTGACGGTGGTGGTTACGGTGATAGACGGGGAGTGGTGGTGGTCGTGGAGTTGTCGGTGGTGGCTGTAGGTTTTTGGGAAGCTGGGGCTGGCGGTGACCGCATTTGGCCGGAGTGGCTGGCCGGGTTTTGGGGCGACAGTGGTGGTGGCGTGTTTGGTGGTTAGGTCCTATGATGGTGGAGTAGGCGAGGGAGGAGCAGCTCTTTGGTGGCTAGGTGATAGGGTCTGCGGTGGTGATGAAGGGGATAGAGGTGACTTTGGCGGTGTCGCTGGCAAAGGAGGCGAGCAGGGTCGGGGTCCGACGGGTGCGGCCGAGACTGCGAGACAGAAAATGGGGCATAACTTAGAGTTTTTAGGTGTCGTGTCGGGATGGTCGGCGTGTGAGGAAAATGTCCTGCGAGACACATGCTATGGGTCGAGGCCGTGTCCAGTATGTCGACACGAGGAAATTTGTAGATGTACAAAAGAAAAATAGTGGAAGGAAAAAACGGATGGTCACAGACACGATGCACTTGATTGGCTATGGTGTTTGAGGAATTTGTGTGATAAACAAATGGAAGCCTCCCTTTATATAGGGTGGAGGTAGCTTAGATAGATAAGGACTATGATTTATTTAAATCTCCATTAGATAATATCACGATGAAATTCCATCAACTCGCAATCTAAATTTAATTTAAAATCTAATTAAGTTCAATCTAACTTAAATATAGATATCATATGTTTTAAAGTAACTATTTAAATTAAAGCAATAAAGCCCTATCACAATTTAAATTACCATCATGAAACTCGAAATATCTTTCTATAAATTTAAATAATAAATAAATTTCCAAAAATTATAATAATTATTTAAATAGGAAATACAACCTATCCTTTTCTTTTATTAAGATAAATAATTTCAAAATATCTATATAAATAAACTTTGAGAATTTAAATCGTCTACACGAATCAAATTTCGTGTACTTCGCCTTCAACTAGTAAAAATATTTATGTATATTATTTTTGAATCGGTATAATTAAACAAAAATTGTCACTAGTGCGAAGTAAATTTCTATTTCCAACAAAATAAAATATTTACTATACTAATATTGAAATGAACTGTATGTTTTCTAAAATCCATAAATAAAGCATTTTTAAAATATGTACCTCGCACATATTTGCACTCGGCGAGCGATTACGAAAAATGTAATTTCGCGTGCGACATACAATACGATTACGCGACGTACAGTACAAAATTTTAAATCAATACCAATTTAATATATAAAAAAATAGTAGAAATTTAGGGGTTTTACATCCTACCCGACTTAAAAGAATTTTGTTCTCGAAATTAAGAATTAGTGGGGGGTAAAAAACAAGGGGGTATCGGTGGGGAACAATCCATTATAAGGCTCAACAAAATCATGTCGTAAAAGTTGCGATCTAGATCATAGAGAAATAATACGGGTATGGTCGTGGGTAGTGAATGAGGGTCATGAGTTTTAAGAAATAATTAAAAAGTTAAGGGTTAAAGTTAGTCATGATAAAATACAAGGAGTAATATGGTATCAAGAGGATAAATGGGAGACCAAAAATATGTTTTGAGAGTAGGTTGAGGGCACGATTTAAGAGAGCGAATTTGGCTTACTCCTGTTAAGCGAATTGAGGGTCATGGTAGAAAATATAGGGCCGAGAAGGAGGACGAGAGTTTAGGATGAAGACATAGCAACATTTGAGTGGTGATGGTCATAATTGATAGGAAAGCTAGAGGAAGTTCTAGCACACGCCTTTGTCCTTCTTAAATGGTTCAAGGCAAAGCAATAAGAAGTGCAAGGACGATATTATCGATTACGAATACGTGGTTCAAAGGCGGCCGTATAAATTTCAAAAGAATCGTCAAGACAGTCGTGGATAGAATTCTAAGGGAAAGTTCAACTACATCCCATCCACGTAGATTGATATATGAAAAAGGTAAACCAAAGTGCACTCGGTTGATCAGACCATCATGCACCGGTTCTGATTAGACAATATGTTAGTGAGCGGCCGCTCAATATCATATGCCTTGATCAAGCTCGATAAAGAATTAGCTTGCAAATACTAGCCTATATTAGCATCATTAGTCTAGATAGTAAAACATAGGCACGAAGGTAGATAAAATAAGAACTAATATGAATAGTCTAAGAGTCATAAGGATCTAAGTCTTGTTTATTCCTATACCATCATCTACGGTCTTATTGACCAAGGCTTCATTGACCAAATGGGTTAAATTCTCTAGTCTCTATGGTCTAGGTAATACTATTTGTATTCTCTTAATGGTCAAGGGTGTGTCAGGTCGTGGGGTGTTCTATCCAACTTAAAGAATTAAGCTAAGGATTTTTGGGACATCTCTAGTAGGGTCAATATCTAGCAAGCACAAGGGAAGATAAGAATAATGATAGAAGGAATCAAGCAAATGCAGTCGATGAGTCAAAAGATAGTTCGAATATGAATCGAGGAAGGAGGTCAAGTATGTGGATGAGATCCTAGACTTCTAATCCTATTTGCAGGCTTGCTTGGTACGGTAAAGTAACCAAATAATTTATCTTGACCTGCATGGGCCACCACAAAAAATGTAACGTCCAGTCCCAAAATACGTAGGACTAGGAACATAAACATGCCAGCTGTATTCATACGAAGTACATGGGCCTCGTATGGATACATAAGCTGTAAATATAGTAAAACCAAGGCTAACTAATCTCATCCACAAAATAAAAGAATAAAAGATGTCATATAATCAACTATGAATTGTCATTAGTACATGTAGTTGGGCGAAGACAAATCTACTACCAACTATGAAAAAAATACATAATAAAAGAAAGATTTTGGCGAACGAAGCAAAGACGATCTAAGTGCATCCTCGAAGAAATAGTGACGATCATGGCCACAGCTAAACACCTGCAAAAGACAAGAGCACACGCCTGGCGAGATAACCAGGTCCTCAGAGGGACGTAACAAGACGCATAATATCATGCCAATAACTGAATAAATAAAGCTCAACAGAAAAGTATAAGTGACTACACAAATAAAGGTCATTAACCATTCTTTGTGAAAATGTATTTTGAAGACAACGTTCCACACAAGGGCTTCCGAAACTAGAAACACGGCGCATTAGCATTTCAACCGAGGTACTAGTGGCATCTAGAGGAAAATAAATAAATGCATGGCACACTAGTCTCTCGGGTGAGTCACTAACGGCAGCTAGAGGAAAGTAAATGTACGGCATATTTGTGTTTCAACCGAGGCACTAATGGCATCTAGAGAAAAGTAAATAAATGCACGACACACTAGCTCTCGGCTGAGTCACAAATGGCAACTAGAGAAAAGTAAATATGTGAAAGCCCTGCGCCTAATAACTGTCTTCCCCTCCCCATGCACTACTCGTGCTGAATCCCACCATATTTCTAATAACCGCTAAGTCTCTAGGCAATTATATTAGCAGTTATATCCTAACGCTCGTCCTGTACGCACCGATGTACAGTCGGTACGCAAGTTTGAATCTATATGAGACATGTGACATCGTGGCACACAAGTGTCGGGCCAATGAATGCGGCACAAACAAAGGTGGTCCCTTAACTCTAGGCCAAATGCAACTAAAATATAATTTGCAAGAACAATTTATATTTGTTAGAAATAAGTAAAAAATATGAATGATATTGAGCAATTTAAATAAACAGTTGTCACGACCCGCACCCAATATTTGGGCATGAACCGTGTGCACGCCCAGCCTACGCCGCAGAGTCGGCGGTAGAACGCTGTAACAATATGATGAACAACCACGCAATAATATACTTCTCACATAGGACAACCACAACTCAAAGTCACAGCTCAATAACTGAAAGTGAATAAATATCCATCTCAAAGGGAAAGTATGATAATTAAATAAAATAATATCTCTACTACAAGTCTCAACGCCAACTCAAAATCTAATACAAATCTCAGCTATAACTAATAATGAAACTAAGCAAACGCAGCAGGATCAGACGCTGCGTACTCCTTCTGATAAGCAAAATCTGTCTTAACTAAATCCCCCATGTATGGTCCATACTGGTCAGGGCACTCAACCTCCTCACAATCACCTAAAATTTGTTTGGTTACCAAGTCAGGATGGAACGAGTACAATTCATCGAATGCAGTTCCAAATATATGAAAATGACTATAAACAAAGGTTAGACATCAATCATGAGTTTTGAAAATAATAGTAAAGAGAAATTAAAGACAGTAACTTGACAGTAAAATAAAGTAAATAATACCTTCCTAACTATTAGAAATACCTTTGATATGTGATCAGTCTGGGACACTACACCACGAGGTCTACGAGATCTACTTGCATGAAAATAAGCACTGTCTACGAGGTCTAATGCAGAAGTTAACAATGTTTACAAGGTCTACTGCATGAAAGTAAACGATGTCTACGAGGTCTACTGCATGAAAGTAAACGATGTCTACGAGGTCTACTGCATAAAATAAACAATGTCTACGAGGTCTACTGCACAAAAAAGAAACAATGTCTACGAGGTCTACTATAAAGTAAACGATGTATACGGTCGGATCACATATCTTTGGTATTCCTTGTTCTCGACTCAGTATTTATAATAAAATAAAATCCACATAGTTAATGACCAATCATTGAGATATAGTGAAATTCAATATTGAAAACAGACAACAAACTGTACTCGCCTGGCTTCCTGAGCTGATGACACGGTTCAGACTCCGAATCGAGGTTCAAGTAACCTATGTTATAAATTTACAATGTCAATAATTTGAAAATAAAACAACAGTGCTCCTATCTAATTATTCCTTGGATTTCTAGGGTCTTGTTTGTACTCTACCCCCAACTTTGGAAGGGTCAGTCTCTTACTCCTAGTGTGTTGTCTACTAGTGATATTTAGTCATGTTATTCACAGTTTTACCCTTCCATGGAACTCTCTTGTTCAACTAGTTGATACATTGGATATCATCCTGTTAACATAGCTTATTGGCTAACCCTTACCCTTGGTATACTGGGTATTCATCCTGTTGGTCCTCCAAAACCTGGGTAGACATACTAGTGTCAACCTGTTTCCAGGTTTTGGATTGGTTGGACAATGCTTCACCTATGGGTTTTCTAAGACTCAGGACACTTCCTAGTAACCCATGAATTTAACTATGTGTTTTAAGTACTGGGACTTCCTGGGTTGGTACTCACAGGGTTAGCTAGCTTATGCTAGTCCCCATGTCTCTGGTTCTTAGGCCCCTACTCTAACCATTGTTCTATTGCACCAAATCATCCACCAGGATCAGGGACAGTCACAATGGTGCAAGTGTGGAACACCTGGCCATATCAACATTGAAGGTACCAGGCTATTCCTGTGGGAACTGGTTGTGAAACACCAGTTCATTGAAGTTGTAGATACAGGTTTCAAGGTTACTGGAGGCACCAATCATAGCATCAGGATGTTGGGGTGTGACTTGATTTGCTTGTATCCACACTAACCTTTCCAGAGTAGGAACAGTGTCCTGTGCTTGGTTTAAGTCCTACAATACTGCCTGCCCTATTGGAGTTTTCCAAGTACACAAGTTTGGGAGTTTTGGGTGGTCTCTTGATGTCAAGGACTCTACTAGTACTAGGGGACCTATGATGTCCCTACATTTATGTTGACAAGACCCTTAGGTTTCTAATGCTGTTGCCTAGATTTACACCCAGATTTAGCTGCCAACTGGTAATACAATCCACCCCCAAACTGATATAGGATTTCGAATACACTTGGTGTATTAACATGATATTTTCCCTGTAATCCCCATACCCTGGTACACCTACTGGAACCCACAACCTGGGCTTTGTCCAATAGTTGTTAGGATACACCTATTCCCTGGTTAACTGGTTATCAGGTTTTCCTGATACCAGGTTCCTTCTTGCCAGTGTATCACAATCGAAACTCAGAAAATCCTGCGTTGTAGGTAAACCAGTTTCCTAGGCCTTGGTGTGTGGCTTAAGGCATTTCAAGGTACCAATTTATGTACCAATGTACCCAACAGGACCCTGGCAGTAAGGTAAAGGGTATTGGTGTGGTCCTAAGGTCTGGTTCACTAGACTTCTCAGGTGTACAGGTCAGAAGCATGAGTATACTGGTTTCTTGCATGATATCCCTACAGGTTGATTTAGGATGACTAGTCATTCAAGACTGGTAGGCCCTGAACCAGTGTACACCTACTCTATGATTCACCCCTCCTGGAATGTTCAGTTCACAGGGAGTACAGGCCCTACATTAAATCCCCTCGTACCAGAGAGTCTAGGGGTCAGGATTTCTTGGATACCTAGGCTGTGTGTTGACTCAACAGTAGCAGGTATACACTTGGATTGTCCTTCCTTGATTTAAGGGACAACCAAGGGGTCTATATCCTGGCAGTACCCTGGTCTGTAGGGGCTATTGCTTTCCTGGATCCTGAGTATTAGCCTAAGGTATTAACTGTGGGATAGTCTAGGAATTTGTGTGGAAAACTACTTCCTGGATTCCAGGATGTATACCAATGGTTTGCTTTCCAACTTCCATCGCAATCCCAGGTCATAGGTTTCCTGTGGTTATGTCAACCCAAGTGTACAATATATATCATAATTTAATGAGGAAGGTACTGACATGATGGGTAGGTGCATAGATAGCCAAACAGGGAAGGGTGTTATTCCCATCGAGCCACATTATCCCCTCCCCCCCTGTAGCCTGTGTCAGATTTGTCCTGGCACATCTGAGGGATTTCCCCAAACACCTATCCCTCATGAATAATGTAGGTTCATAATTCAAATATATAATCGAGGGGGGGGGGGGGTGGAAGAAGTACCTGTTGAAATCACCAAAACTCATACTCTCTGTCGATCCTTATTGCCTGGATTTGATGGTTTGCTAGGGTTGGTAAGGGAACCCAATAGGATCATTGCTCGTATATATATATTATATATATATATATATTATAATATATATATCGAAGGGGATGTGATCAAGAGTAGGATTTGAGATATTTCAAGTTTGGTTTTGGATTTGAGCTTATCACCTGCTGTTTGAACCACTCTGCCTTTGATTTGAATTCTAAATTCAAATCCAACCTCTCGAGCAATCCAGTTGCAAGTTTAAATCTTAACCTTTTGCCATTAGGTCCCTGGAGGTTATGATTTTGCAAAGAGAGGTCTTCTACAGAATATTATTTGTATACTTAGGTGTAAATGGGTTAATGTGAACAATGAGTTTGACAATTATTAATGTTAAATAATCTAAATAATTAAATGATCATAAGAAAAGGAAAAAATTTCAGATGGGGCTACAAGTCTACCCCCTTAAATTAATTTCGTCCTCGAAATTCAGCGGAAAAGTAAAGTAGAACTGTACTTCAGTCCTCAAAGAGGTAGGGGTAGCGCTCGCGCGTCTCGTCTTCTCTCTCCCATGTGGACTCGCTTGGGGAGTGATGTCTCCACGCGATACGAACCAAGGGGATCACTTGATTCCTTAGTACCTTCTCTCTGCGGTCCAAGATCTCACGGGCTGCTCCTGGTAACTGAGACTCGGTCCCACTTCGATCTCTGAATGGTCCAAGACATGACTGGGGTCCGCCACGTATCGTCGCAGCTGGGATACGTGGAACACGTTGTGCACTCCTTCCAATGCAGGCGGCAAAGCTAATCGGTAAGCTACTGCACCGATTTTCTCGAGAAGCTCAAACGGCCCAATGAAAGTGGGCTGAGTTTGTCGCCTTTACCGAAACGGATAGTGCCACGTGTCGAGAAATCTTTAAAAACACCAAGTCACCGACCTAGTTGCATAAGATGTTAATACGAAACTCATGACTAATCACACAAATAATCCTAAGAGTTTTATACCTCAAACTCTAACGGCCTGTGGTGACTGTCGGCCCAGTGCTTCTGCCTGTCCTGTGCCACGCGAAGCCGCTCTCTAATCAACTTGACCTTCTCCGTAGCATCCACTACCATCTCCGGTCCCAATAGTGCACGCTCTCCCACATCGTCCCAAGACAGCGGGGTACGACATCTCCGACCATACAACGCCTCAAAAGCGGACATCTCGATACTAGCTTGGTAGCTGTTATAGAAGAACTCCACGAGATGAAGGTGGTCCTCATTTGAGCCGCCAAAATCCAGCATGCATGTCCGCAGCATATCCTCGAGCGTCAGAATGGTCCGCTCCGACTGTCCATCCGTCTGTGGATGATAAGCAGTGCTGAATTTGAGCGCTGTGCCCAAACTGGCCTGTAGGCTCCTCCAAAAATAAGATGTGAACCTGCTGTCACGGTCCGACACGATACTCACCGGAACCCCGTGCAACCGGACTATCTGCTTCACATAGAGCTCTGCCAGCTTCTCCGTAGACAACCCCACTTTAAATGGAATAAAGTAGGCCGATTTGGTCAACCTGTCAATGATGACCCAAATTGCATCATTTTCGCCCGATGACCGTGGAAGACCGGAAACGAAATCCATAGTGATGTGTTCCCACTTCCACTCGGGTATCGGTAGCGGCTGCAACAATCCTCCGGTCTTTGCCTCTCGGCTTTGACCTGCTGACATACGAGGCACCTAGAAACGAAGCGGGCTACTTCCGTTTCATACCATACCACCACACGTGGTTGCGCAGATCTTTGTACATCTTATTGGCTCCCGGATGTAAGAAATACTGGAGCGATGTGCCTCTTGCATAACTTCTTCTCTAAGTCTCCACTCGGTACACAAAGTCTCGTCCCGTGCCTCAACGAACCATCCTCTGCAATAGTGAAATCATCCCACGATCCAGCTCGTGCTTGTGCTATGATTTCCTTCAGCTGTTCATCCTGATGCTGTGCCTCCCGAATCCTGTCCATCAGTCCTGACTGTATCTGCATGCCCATCATCTGTATCTCGGCTCCTGGAATGATGATCTCGATGCCCAAACTCTCTAAATCGCTAACAAGTGACGATCTTGGGTCAAGCACATTGCCACGGGATACCTGCTCAAGGCATCCGCAACAACGTTGGCTTTTTTCGGGTGGTACTGCAGTGATATGTCATAGTCACTCATCAGCTCAAGCCATCTGCGCTGCCTCATGTTCAACTCCTTTTGCATGACGTACTTCAAGCTTTTGTGGTCGATGAAGATTTCCACTCGCTCTCTGTACAAATAATGTCTCCATAGCTTCAAGGCGAAGATCACGGCTGCCAACTCAAGATCGTGAGTGGGATAGTTCTTCTCATGCGGTCTCAACTGTCAAGACACATCGGCTATTACTCTCTTGTTCTGCTCTAGGACGCAGCCTAGTCCTTTGCCCGAGGCATCACTATAAATGGTGAAACCTCCGATCCCGAAGGTAAAGCCAAGATAGGGGATGTCGTCAGTCTTTCTTCAACTCATCGAACGCAGCCTGGCAATCCTCCGTCCACACGAACTCCACATCCTTCTTGTGAGCCTAGTAAGCGGCTCTGCAATCTGAGCGAAGTTCTGCACGAACTTTCGATAATACCCTGCTAGCCCCAAGAAACTTCGTATCTCTGCCACTGTAGTCGGAGTAGACCATGCTTCCACTGCTGTCACCTTCTTGGGTCGACGGATATACCGTCGCCAGTCACCACATGACCAAGGAACTCTACCTTGTCCAAGAAAACTCACATTTCGAGAGCTTTTCATAGAGCTTCTCCTTCCTGAGGGTCTCTAACACGATCCTCAGATTCCTCGTGCTCCTCCGGTGTTTTCGAATAGATGAGTATGTCATCGAAACACCACTACGAACTTGTCAAGGTAAGGATGGAATACCTTGTTCATCAAGTTCATGAAAACTGCCGGGGCATTAGTCAACCCGAACGACATCACCATAAACTTGTATTGTCCGTACTTGGTCCGGAAAGCGGTCTTCGTGTCTTCCTTCTTCACTTTCAACTGATGGTACCCCGACCTCAAATCTATCTTGGAGAATACTCGTGCGCCACTCAATTGATCGAAGAGATCGTCTATCCTCGGCAGCGGATACTTGTTCTTGATAGTATGGTTGTTCAAGGTTCGGTAGTCGATGCACATTCGCACCGTACCATCCTTCTTCGGCACGAAAAGGACAGGAGAGCCCCATGGCGACGAACTCTCCCTGATGAACCCTTTTTCTAGCAGTTCGTCTATCTGCTTCTTCAATTCCTCAGCTTCCTTGTTGTTGATCCGATATACTGGTTGTGCCGTTGGTACTGCACCTGGCACTAGATTAATAGCAAACTCGATGTCCCTGTCTGGCAGCAATCCTGGCAAGTCTTCGGGAAACACATCCATGAACTCCATGATGATGGGATGTGGGATCTCCTCTCCCTCGATCATAGCTCCGCAAATAGCTCCATGCTGTGGCTCGACTGCTCCTCTCGCGAACTCGAATGCCGGTTCCTCTGGAGGACTGAATACAATACATCCTCGGTGGCAGTCTATACTGGCAAAATTCTTACTCAACCAATCTATACCGAGAACGATGTCGAAACTCGGTAGTGGCATTACGAGTAAGTTGGCACGCAACTCTCTTCCTCCCAAAGTGATGTGTCGCCTCATGCAAATATCCTTGACTAGGATAATGCCTCCGCCTGTCATAACTTGGCAACTATCGCCCAAGGATACAGACGCTATACTATGCTTGAATATAAAAGCTACAGAGATAAAACTATGCGATGCACCGGAATCAAACAAAGCTACAGCAGAATAGAATCAAGAAGTATGGAACCTACTATCACGTCCGGGGTAGGCTCTGGCTCCTCGACGACCATGGCAAAAGCTCGGCCCTGTTGGGGTGCGCCTCTCTGCGGATGCTGAACGAAACGCTGCTGCTGAGGGTAGTGGGGGACCTCGTGGCTGAGGTGCTGCTGGTCCTCTCTGTGCCAGTGCCCTCTCGCGTCCTGTCCGATTAGGGACCAGTAAGCAATCTTTAGCTGATGCGATGGAGATCCACAATATAAACATGATCCAAGTCTTGCTCTGCAATCGTCCAAAATGTGTCCGTTCTTTCCGTAATGAGTACAGTGCGGAACCTGCTGTTGCTGTCTCTGCGGCTGCTGAGTCTGAGCTCGGGGAGCCCGGTTCTGCTGATAGCTGGGGCTTTACCAGCAGGCTGGAGCTGCTACTGGTGATGGTGCTGAAAGGCCTTCAGCTGGAACTGGAGGCACTTCGCCTGGGCTGATTGGTTGTTGTTTCCTCCAAAAGTCTCTCGACTCCTCTTCGGTCTGTAATTCAGTTCTTCCTTCACTGCTTGTGCGACCTCCAGAATCTCCTCATAGGTAGTAGCTCGGTTGGTGGCGATGGCCAAGCAAATCTCGTGTGACAGTCCCTTCCTGAACCGTCGCGCCTTGTCTTCCGGGGTACTGACCAAGTTCTCCGCAAAGCGACTGAGGCGAGAAAACTCTGATGTATACTCATCAACGGTATGGTTGCCTTGTTCTAGATGCTCAAACTGGCTCACTAGCGCCTCTCGTGCTACATATGGGTGGAACTTCTTCTTGAACAGACGCTTGAACTCCTCCCAAGTGACGCCTGGGGCAGAAAAATGGGGCTCGCCCTGGTACCATATCCGCGCAATGTCAAAAAGCTGTCCACTGACTGACTCTATCTTCAATCTTCTGGAATTCAGGCCATCTTCAGATACCTCTCCACGTTCTCCAGCCATTCGTCAGCATAGACGATTCCCTCTGTCCCATAGAATGGCATGGGCCTAAAGTCCATGAAGTGCTCGGGGTTCCCCGGTTGCTGTCGGGGAGCATCCCTCTGCTGGAGAACCTCTCGCAAAGTATCGCGAATTATGTTGGCCTACTGTTGCATAAGTCCCAGCATGGTAATGTTGTCCAGGGCTGGTGGCGGAGGCAGTGTAGGTGCCTGGTACTCGCTGGTGCTGATGCATGGCTGGTGCTGAGTACACATAGGGAACCTGCTGCATCATAAGTGTGGAGTACATGGATGGTGTTGGGTGCATCGCTGGTGGTGGATACGCTGCTGGTGCTGGTGGGGGATGGGTACTGGTGCTGGCGTCTGCGGAGGGAACTGTGGTAGTGGCGGGATGTCATCCCTGCGGAACCTCGAGTACTGTGGCTGAGCCGGTCCACCCTGGTGAGTAAACTGGCCTCCCTGAGTCGGAGGAGTCTCGTAAGTAAAAATCCGCCAACAGCCGGTGGGGTATTCCATGCAGCGTTGTTCCTGTCCTGTGAATCCATTAGCTGAAAATAAAGAAAACTATTAGACGAATGGAATGCAAACAGGATGCATAAGAGTAATTGAAGCGAGTATAGAAGTCAATGACGAAATTTTAACTCACGAAGACAGTCCTTAAGTCCCTATTCCTAATCCTAGTCACAGGCCCGCAGTAGTACGACTAACTTAAGTACTACCACGGTTTCGCTGGTCTTGCGAAACGTCGACCTGCATGGGCCACCATAAAAATGTGTCACGACCCGCACCCAATATTTGGGCATGAACCATGTGTACGCCCAGCCAACGCCGCAGAGTCGGGGTAGAACGCTGTAACAATATGATGAACAACCACGCAATAATATACTTCTCACATAGGACAACCACAACTCAAAGTCACAGCTCAATAACTGGAAAGTGAATAAATATCCATCTCAAAGGGAAAGTATGATAATTAAATGAAATAATATCTCTACTACAAGTCTCAACGCCAACTCAAAATCCAATACAAATCTCAGCTATAACTAATAAAGAAACTAAGCAAACGCACAGGATCAGACGCTGCGTACTCCTCCTGATAAGCAAAATCTGTCTCAACTAAATCCCCCATGTATGGGCCATACTGGTCAGGGCACTCGACCTCCTCGCAATCACCTAAAATTTATTTGGTTACCCAGTCAGGATGGAACAAGTACAATTCATCGAATGCAGTTCCAAATATATGAAAATGGCTATAAACAAAGGTTAGACATCAATCATGAGTTTTGAAAATAATAGTAAAGACGAAATTAAAGACAGTAACTTGACAGTAAATAAAGTAAATAATACCTTCCCAACTGTTAGAAATACCTTTGATATGTGATCAGTCTGGGATACTACACCACGAGGTCTACGAGGTCTACTTGCATGAAAATAAGCACTGTCTACGAGGTCTAATTGCAGAAATTTAACAATGTTTACGAGGTCTACTGCATGAAAGTAAACAATGTCTACGAGGTCTACTGCATGAAAGTAAACGATGTCGACGAGGTCTACTGCATAAAATAAATAATGTCTACGAGGTCTACTGCATAAAAAGAAACAATGTCTACGAGGTCTACTGCATGAAAGTAAACAATGTCTACGAGGTCTACTGCATGAAAGTAAACGATGTCGACGAGGTCTACTGCATAAATAAACAATGTCTACGAGGTCTACTGCAAAAAGAAACAATGTCTACGAGGTCTACTGCATAAAGTAAACGATGTCTACGGTCGGATCACATATCTTTGATATTCCTTGTTCCCGACTCAGTTTTATAATAAAATAAAATCCACATAGTTAATGACCAATCATTGAGATATAGTAAAATTCAATATTGAAAACAGACAAAAACTGTACTCGCCTGGCTTCCTGAGCTGATGACACGGTTCAGACTCCGAATCGAGGTCCAAGTAACCTATGTTATAAATTCACAATGTCAATAATTTGAAATAAAACAACAGTGTATCTAATTATCCCTTGGATTTCTAGGGTCTTGTTTGTACTCTACCCCCAACATTGGAAGGGTCAGTCTCTTACTCCTAGTGTGTTGTCTACTAGTGATATTTAGTCATGTTATTCACAGTTTTACCCCTTCCATGGAACTCTCCTATTCAACTAGTTGATACATTGGTATATCATCCTGTTAACATAGCTTATTGGCTAACCCTTACCCTTGGTATACTGGGTATTCATCCTATTGGTCCTCCAAAACCAGGGTAGACATACTAGTGTCAACCTGTTTCCAGGTTTTGGATTGGTTGGACAATGCTTCACCTATGGGTTTTCTAAGACTCAGGACACTTCCTAGTAACCCATGAATTTAACTATGTGTTTTAAGTACTGGGACTTCCTGGGTTGGTACTCACAGGGTTAGCTAGCTTATGCTAGTCCCCATGTCTCTGGTTCTAAGGCCCCTAATCTAACCATTGTTCTATTGCACTAAATCATCCACCAGGATCAGGGACAGTCACAATGGTGCAAGTATGGAACACCTGGCCATATCAACATTGAAGGTACCAGGCTATTCCTGTGGGAATTGGTTGTGAAACACCAGTTCATTGAAGTTGTAGATACAGGTTTCAAGGTTACTGGAGGCACCAATCTTAGCATCAGGATTTTGGGGTGTGACTTGATTTGCTTGTATCCACACATAACCTTTCCAGAGTAGGAACAGTGTCCTGTGCTTGGTTTAAGTCCTACACTACTGTCTGCCCTATTGGAGTTTTCCAAGTACACAAGTTTGGGAGTTTTGGGTGGTCTCTTGATGTCAAGGACTCTAGCTAGTACTATGGGACCAACTGATGTCCCTACATTTATGTTGACATGACCCTTAGGTTTCTAATGTTGTTGCCTAGATTTACACCCAGATTTAGCTGCCAACTGGTAACACAATCCACCCCCAAACTGATATAGGATTTCGAATACACTTGGTGTATTAACATGCTATTTTCCCTGTAATCCCCATACCCTGGTACACCTACTGGAACCCACAACCTGGGCTTTGTCCAATAGTTGTTAGGATACACCTCTTCCCTGGTTAACTGGTTATCAGGTTTTCCTGATACCAGGTTGCTTCTTGCCAGTGTATCACAGTCGAAACTCAGGAAATCCTGCGTTGTAGGTAAACCAGGTTTCCTAGGCCTTGGTGTGTGGCTTAAGGCATTTCAAGGTACCAATTTAGGTACCAATGTACCCAACAGGACCCTCGCAGTAAGGGGAAGGGTATTGGTGTGGTCCTAAGGTCTGGTTCACTAGACTTCTCAGGTGTACAGGTCAGAAGCATGCGTATACTGGCTTCTTGCATGATACCCCTATAGGTTGATTTAGGATGACTAGTCATTCAAGACTGGTAGGCCCTGAACCAGTGTACACCTACTCTATGATTCACCCCTCCTGGAATGTTCAGTACACAGGGAGTACAGGCCCTACATTAAATCCCCTTGTACCAGAGAGTCTAGGGGTCAGGATTTCTGGATACCTAGGCTGTGTGTTGACTCAACAGTAGCAGGTATACACTAGGATTGTCCTTCCTTGATTTAAGGGACAACCAAGGGGTCTATATCCTGGCAGTACCCTGGTCTGTAGGGGCTATTGCTTCCCTGGATCCTGAGTATTAGCCTAAGGTATTAACTGTGGGATAGTCTAGGAATTTGTGTGGAAAACTACTTCCTGGATTCCATGATGTATACCAATGGTTTGCTCCCCAACTTCTATTCCAATCCCAGGTCATAGGTTTCCTGTGGTTATGTCAACCCAAGTGTACAATATATATCATAATTTAATAAGGAAGGTACTGACATGATGGGTAGGTGCATAGATAGCCAAACAGGGAAGGGTGTTATTCCCATCGAGCCACATTATCCCCCCCCCTCTTGTAGCCTGTGTCAGATTTGTCCTGGCACATCTATTGAGGGATTTCCCCAAACACCTATCCCTCATGAATAATGTAGGTTCATAATTCAAATATATAATCGACGGGGGTGGGAGAAGTACCTGTTGAAATCACCAAAACTCCTACTCTCTGTCGATCCTTGTTGCCTGGATTTGATGGTTTGCTAGGGTTGGTAAGGGAACCCAGTAGGATCATTGCTCGTATATATATATGTATATATATATATATATATATATATATATATATATATATATATATATATATATATAAAATATATATATATATATATATATATATATATATATATATATATATATATATATATATATATATATATATATATATATACGAAGGGGATGTGATCAAGAGTAGGATTTCAGATATTTCAAGTTTGGTTTTGGATTTGAGCTTATCACCTGCTGTTTGAACCACTCTGCCTTTGATTTGAATTCTAAATTCAAATCCAACCTCTCGAGCAATCCAGTTGCAAGTTTAAATCTTAACCTTTTGCCATTAGGTCCCTGGAGGTTATGATTTTGCAAAGAGAGGTCTTCTACAGAATATTATTTGTATACTTAGGTGTAATGGGTTAATGTGAACAATGAGTTTGACAATTATTAATGTTAAATAATCTAAATAATTAAATGATCATAAGAAAAGAAAAAAATTTCAGATGGGGCTCACAACAGTAAGGCAAGGTGTCTTGCCTAGTAGGACGTCTGGTGTGCTGCGGTGATCAAGGTGGCACGAATTGCGACTTCGGTGTTATACTACGTAAACAGCCTCCAATGATGGCACAGGTTTTTTCATCGGGTCCAGAACAATCCAATTAGTTAGGGTCGACATAAGAAAGTCTATTTTCGAAAAGATAATAGGAAATACGATTATCCATAGTCAAAAATTGATAATCGGTGGAATTCACGGAGACAGTACTTATCCTATTTTTGAAAAATATTCATACTACTTGAAAATATATTTTCATTAGTTAAAATAATTTTGGTAACTATTTGAAAATAATTTATATATATATATAAATCACAATTTGGAAACTATATTTTATTAGTCAAAATAGTTTTCAGGCTAAAAAATAAGTTTGTAAAAATAGAATTTTTGGTAAAACTATATTTGTTAAAATTATACAGATACTTGAATTAATACTAGGAATTTATTTCATAGTTTGGAAACTGCATTTTTATTGGTCGAAACATTTTAGCCTAATTATTTTATAAATATAGAAAATCAATTTTGGCTAAAACTTCTAATTTTGTCAAATATTTTTTTAATCAAAACTATATATAAAAATTGGTTATATATAATATCATATCTAGGGTTTCTAAATCCAATTTGAAAGTAGGGTCAAGTCTAAAAATAAATTTTATGTTACAATTTAGTCTAGTAAGAGTACTTATATAAACAAGTTAATAAGAATAATAATATTATTAATAGTATTAATTTATATGAAAATTTAAAAAAAGAAAAACAACACACAAAAACAAATAGCAACAAAACTAATAATAATAAAAAAATCAAGAAGCGTAGTAGTCGATGTTGTTGACTACCGCCTCTTCTTTGTAAGAAAAAAAATGTGGAAAGAATAAGAGAGTGAGAGAGAATGAAAAAGAGAGGGAGAGAAAAGCTGGGAGAGACAAGCAGAGTGGAGGAGGAGCGAAAGAGAGGGAGCAGTGAGGGAGAGAGGAACGATCGGGAGAGGGCGGAGGAGACGCTGCGGGCGGCGCTCGCTCGACGCTGCAGAGCGGTGGCGGGGGATTCCAGGCAAGGCGGAGCTCACCGGCCACGGGGAGGCGGAATTCGGGATCGAGAAGAGGTTAGATCGACAGCGGTGGGGTCACGTGGTGGCGGGCGTCGGGTCGACGAGAGGGGTGGCTCGCCTCAGTGGACGCCGTCGGGGCTGTCTCCGAGCGGGGATGAAAGAAGTAGGAGAGGAAGAGGAACGGGAGAAGGAACGAGAGGCAGTTCGACGGTCCGGCGGGGCTTCATTGCTCCGGCGGCGTGCGACGATCGGGAGTCTAGGGCTGCGGTGGATGCACCATTCGCCGACGCTGCGGCTAGCTCGGCGCGTGACCGGTACGGGGGTACGGGTTTTAGGGTTTCCATTGTGGTTTCTTTTGGGGATGGTGGTGGCGGATGTGGCCGCCGGTGGTGGTGATGGCGGGGGTCGGTGTGGTGACGGTGGTGGTTACGGTGATCGACGGGGAGTGGTGGTGGTCGTGGAGTTGTCGGTGGTGGCTGTGGGTTTTTGGGGAAGCTAGGGCTGGCGGTAACCGCATTTGGCCTGAGTGGCTGGCCGGGTTTTGGGGCGACAGTGGTGGTGGCGTGTTTGGTAGTTAGGTCCTATGACGGTGGAGTAGGCGAGGGCAGGGAGCAGCTCTGTGGTGGGTAGGTGATAGGGTCTGCGGTGGTGATGAAGGGGATAGAGGTGACTATGGCAGTGTCGCTAGTAGCGGAGGCGAGCAGGTTCGGGGTCCGGCGGGTGCGGCCGAAACTGCGAGGCAGAAAATAGAGCATAGCTTAGACTTTTTAGGTGTCGTGTCGGGATGGTCGGCGTGTAAGAAAAATGTGTCCTGCGAGACACGGGCTATGGGTCGAGGTCGTGTCCGGTATGTGGACACAAGGAAGAATTTGTAGATGTACAAAAAAAAATAGTGGAAGGGAAAAATGGATGGCTACGGACACGATGCACTTGATTGGCTATGGTGTTTGAGGAATTTGTGTGATAAACAAATGGAAGCCTCCCTTTATATAGGGTGGAGGTATCTTAGATAGATAAGGACTATGATTTATTTAAATCTCCATTAGATAATATCACGATAAAATTCCATCAAATCGCAATCTAAATTTAATTTAAAATCTAATTAAGTTCAATCTAACTTAAATATAGATATATCATACGTTTTAAAGTAACTATTTAAATTAAAGCAATAAAGCCCTATCATAATTTAAATTACCATCATGAAACTCGAAATATCTTTCTATAAATTTAAATAATAAATAAATTTCCAAAAATTATAATAATTATTTAAAGAGGAAATAATTACAACATACCCTTTTCTTTTATTAAGATAAATATAATTTCAAAATAACTATATAAATAAAATTTGAGAATTTAAATCGTCTACACGAATCAAATTTCGTGTACTTCGCCTTCAACTAGTAAAAATATTTATGTATATATTATTTTTGAATCGGTATAATTAAACAAAAATTGTCACTAGTGCGAAGTAAATTTCTATTTCCACCAAAATAAAATATTTACTATACTAATATTGAAATGAACTGTATGTTTTCTAAAATCCATAAATAAAGCATTTTCAAAATATGTACCTCGCACATATTCGCACTCGGCGAGCGATTACGAAAAATGCAATTTCGTGTGCGACGTACAATACGATTACGTGACGTACAATACGAAATTTTAAATCAATACCAGTTTAATATATATAAAAAATAGTAGAAATTTAGGAGTTTTACAGTGATGCAATAACTGAGATGTGGTTTCATTAGATAACTAATATTTCGAATGATACTTTGATTCTTGCTCAATCCAATTAGAGTATTCCTAATGTCAGTTTTATTTTAGTATTCCTAAGCTCGATACAACATTACTTGATAACTGACTTCAAATCTGGGAAGTAGAGTATCATCCTACACTCTGGATGGGGTTGCAGTAACTTAACTGTGGACTATTGGGTGTATGGATTCGGTCATTGATTGCTGATAAGTAGCTTCTTTTGAGTGAATGGATGCTCTGTTAAGAGTAACGGCTATAAGTTTACTTATTGTCTATGAGATACCAATGGTTAAATTTCTCTAAAAGAATATTTATTAGCAATCTTTGAATCTGAACCTTAAATCAGTAACCTGTTATAGATGAAGGTTGTGGTGCATATTAAATTCTAATTTGGCCGAGTGCTTGGGGTAGGCTTTGGTGTCATTAATTTTGATGGCTGATTCTTTACCATGTGATTAGTTCTTTCTAGTTAGCTTTAGGGTTTCCCTGTAGTCGAGTAAATGACTGAGAGCATTCTAGAGTAGGAAGAGTTCCAATTGTTCTTCTGAAACTAGTCTGAATTCGATTTTGGTTTCCATGTCATGAATAATCAACAGGTTGAAGTCTAAGTTTTCAATGAGGTCAGCTGACATTTTAATGGTTAGGACAACTCCTAACAGATGTATGGACATGTGAAGTATAGCAGTGGGTATTCCTAGTTTAGAAAATGAGTTCTCATAATCTATGGCTATAGTGTTAGAGTAAACTTCTCTTTGCATTAAATCTGTAACTGCCATAACCTGAAGATTATGTATAGATATATTGGTTTTGGAAAATATGGCAAGGGCTATTGGAATTATAAGTCAAGGTTGCATGTTTTAGTAATTTTAGTGCTTGATACCAGTAACAGATTGCATGTCCCTATTAGAATGTACCTGTTTAATTCTCTTGTTTATCCTGAGATTGGTTATTTAATTAACTGTACAAAGAGGGGGGATTCACTAATCAGGAAGCAGGATTGATCAGGGAGCAGGGGACTGGTCTAAGAGGCAAAAAAGAATGGTAGTAGGGTGTTTGTGTTAGGTTTAACTTAGGGCAGTGAACTCTTATATATTAAACTACAGGTTCCTTCAAGGAACCTTAGCTACTGTCAGCAAGGTATTCCATTTTAAATCCTGAGATTCAATATCAGTGCTATAGTATGGAAATTTCTTAATCTTATGCATTCTAGTTTACTAGAACTAATGGCCACCTTTCCTTTTAAGTTTGTGGATACTTTGAGGATACCATGGAATGGTTGTGAATAATTTTAGATTAACTAAATTGCTAATAGGATGAATAATTAACCTAAATCACTAGTGTATCTCAAATAAACTAGAGCTTATTTAGATTTTAATAAGTTTATACCTATTAAACATGAGGACATCCAGCTCTATCTAGTACACTTGATTTTTCGGAGCAAAGCAAGTACTTTTCTACGGTCTTGGGCATTTATATATCTTATACCTTTCTTGTGACACGACATGACACCATATCCTATACTCTTGTATTTCCTGTTCTTGTACTTACTTGTGTCGGGTGGGAAAATACATTAGCTATGTGACCAAACCCTTGTTACTATATTCATGTAGATAGCTTAGGCCTCGCATCGTGTACGCGGGTCCTAAGCCGTACCGATATTCATGTACTCCTGTACATGCTCCTGTACTCACCCCAGCCGATCACATAGGCTAGTTGTATTTCACACATGGTGCACTAGTCATGTCTTGTACTTCAGATTCATGATTACATTCCTGTACCTTAGTTCTTGTACTTTACTTTCTGTACTTTTATTCCTGTACTTTCATGTTTATTTCCTGTATTTTATATTCATGTCTCCTGTACTTATTTTCTATATCATGATGTTCTTGTTCATTACCTAGAACTGTACTTTGCTCCGCTCCTGACTAGGATATGTTGTAGGTGAGATGGAGGCTTTGTGTGATACATATTATGGTCGGGAGCCTGTAGATGCAGTAGAGCCAGCTGGAGTGTCTCTTGACTTAGAGGCTGAGGAAGCCTAACACTTTACCCCTTTTAGTAGTCTATATTTTGTTTGTACTTGAGACTATCATACTTTACTTTCATTTTGTTGGAAATGTAATAACTTTGAGACATGTATCTGGATCCTATGACTCGTTTATAAATGCTGTGAGTTGTACTTGTTCATGTTTATCTGGTTAGATTTTCCTAGATTGGTACAGCTTACTTCGTCGTGTCTAACGACGAAGGCTGGGCGTGTCCGACTCGTATCCTATTATTCGGGAGCGGGACGTGACAATAGCAATTCAAAATGATATATTACATTATATTGAGATAGTTCTATTATTATTTTTAAACATTCATCATCCAAGAATTTAGAAAAAGAGATTTACAAATATCAAGTTTAGATTGTAGAGTGAAGAACTTTGTATTACTTACCCTCACCCTTAGAAAGTTTTAGCGTCGATTCTAACAAACCACAATCTCTAATGCTTCTGGCTTGGAGAGATAACATTACTAAGATCATGTTAGAAATAGAAGAGTACGAAAATATATTAGAATTACCTCACCGTTAACATGTTGCTTCTTTACTAAAAGTTAAAATGTTTTTAATGATTCTTCCATCAAGACAACAAATGCTACTAGTGAAGATATTAACAGAATATAGCAATGTGGTGACAAATCCATATTTATATTTAAATAATCCAACAAATCAAGGATAGTAGTGAAAATATTTCAAGTATTGTTCAAACCTAACAGAAGATTTTACTAGCAAGTGATGGCACGTTCACAAAATATAAGCCATGTTCAGCCCAATTTTCTTAATGTATCAAGTTATCCATGTAATTAATTTTTCATACGTTTAGGAGAACAGGCTCGCTTGTACCTAAGAAACCTGAACTCAAATTTAAGTTCATCAAAAATTTCTGTTGTACAAAGTTAGACTTTAAAAATACTATAACACATTACTACATTTTTATTCCCTCATATTGGAGAGTATATCCAGTTCACACACTGATTTTAATCAAGTATGGAACTGGAATCACATGAAGAATAAAAATTGATATAATTGACCCACCTCTTTAATAAGGTCAAACGATAACCAATATGCTTCCACATGCAAAACACGAAATATAATTCTATCCAACTGGATTGGCTATATGAAATCTAAAACAAACTGCTAATAGACAAAAAAAAAAAAAAAACTCTTGTGGAACACCAAAAAATCTTTCTATGGCTATACTTTATCTGACAAAACTGATGACTTTGTTCTTACACCACAAAGATATAACAAGAATTAGGTACAGCTGAACTATGAGTACTTAATTAGGAATTTGGATTTCCATTATTCTTTGTTGGTTGACTCATTTATGCCTAAGAAATACATGATTAACTATAGCAAATGTTTCCCTTTCCTAATCGATCCCTTACGTTTTAACAGGAAAAGAGATTTAGAAACAATAGTCATAGTTTTTAGTTGGGTGGCATCCATGGAAACTAGATTTGGTCAACTACTCCATGGAACTAACATAACGTAGAGTCAAGCTGCAAAACATTTTGATTAAAATGGCAAAACCAGAAGTTGTTGATGATAATACATAAGTTTGTTAGATTACAGAACTAGAATCAAATCTACATAATAAGCCAGTAGACTTAATTTCAAGCCATCTTAAACCAGACTCGAATGGATCAAACATTGGAGACTATAACAATCAATCATGAATAAGGCATGTGCATGCAAAATAACAGATGTTGTCAAGTTCGAGAGTACTGTGTATTGCTCCATATGAATATAGATTAGAAATATACAAAAAGAATAATCCTTAGATTGTTAGAGAAATTACCTTGATTCAAGTAAACAAAATAACCAAAGGTTAGAGATATCGTCTACGGGGAATTCAAGCTAGGTAAACCCTTTTGCTACCGGCTTTCTATTGTTTCACACAACTCCAGAAGAACGACCCGAACTTTTCTCTTGTCCAGAGTAGAAGAAATTGTAATGGAAATGAAAAAGAAGAATCGTATGATTATGATTTTTGGAGGAGGAGGAATGGAGATATCTTTCTTATTTCTTTTCATCCTACAACACTATAGAAGAAGAGTGAAATATAGAGGTATAAGATCTTTGATGGAGAGTTAAGACACTCAATTAATAAAAATTTATGACTAATAATATAGCCATTAGAAAATGATAAATAGACCATATAAATGTTTAAAATAGTTAAGAATTAAGTGGAATGTATTGAGGTTTATAAATTAGTTTTTTCCACCAATAATAACAACAATTTGTCCAATAGGCCGCGGGCTGCACTGCGCTCAAACATCTGATTTGGATTAGCATTACCATTGCTTGAGAAGAAAACTAAGCAGGTCATGATCAAACCGAACACTAACATTACAATTATGCTATTTGGCTACCAAAATATTTGGGTGATGCCATCTCCCATTATGTGGCATCTGACATCGTAGCTGACATAACAGCTGGCATGGCAAATTTTAACCCAAAATATTAATTATCCAAAAAAAAAATAATATTAATGTTAATATTAATATTAATATTAATGCTAATGTTAATGTTAGTATTAATTTTAATGTTAAGATTAATTTTAATATTAATATTAATGTTAATTTGAATATTAAGGTTAATTTTAATTTTAATGTTAAGGTTAATTTTAATGTTAAGGTTAATCTTAATGTTAATTTAATATTAATTTTAATTTTAATTTTAATGTTAAATTTGGCCATGTCAGCAACCATATCATATGTCACATAATGAAAGATGTCATCACCCAAATATTTTGGAAGCCAAATAGCATTTTTGCTAACATTAAGAGGGCCAGGGGATATAGGACTTGTCAGCTATATAGAAATATATAGGAATAGGAAGAGAATATATAACATTTCCTATATAGCAATGTTGACAATGTATAACATCTTGACTGCATTTATAGCAATGTTGACAATAAATAACATCTTGACTACGCTCAAACCGCATTTATAGCAATGTTGACAATATATATATAACATCTCCTGTATATAATACTAACAATGTCAAAAGCTTCCAATATGTTGTCATCGAGCGCAGACACAGTTGGTCGGCTATAGTAGTTACAGAGCCGCGTTCTCCCTTTGAAGTCCTCCTCACCATTGTAAAAAGTATATATAGGCGATGGTATTCTTCGAAACCAGCATGCATATGCAATTCTAATTATCCGACTGATTAGGAACATACATGCATATATGACATTACCCAAATATTATAGGGAAAATTTGTGAAATGCCCAAAAACTAAAAAAGTTTCATGAAAAATCCACCACTAAAAAAACTTTCATCGCGTGCACAGAATTAGAGAAACTTATCCAAAGCGGATTCCGAATGACCCTTTTGTCCTTCCTTTTAATTTATTGAAAACACCCACGAAACTGCTCTTAAAAAAAATGTTACGATACTTCATCTTCTTCCATACGCTGCTCACTTTCGAATCTAGGTTTTCTCCTCAAAAATCTTCAAAAACTCGTCAGAAAATTTCGGAAAGACCGAGACAAACGGCAAAAGTTCTAAAACGGAGGTCCAAACATCATTTTTTTGCGATTCTAAAATTTCGGAAGACCGTCTAACGGAGAAGCGGTTAATCTCAGGCTCCTCGACGATACGCTCATTTAGCGACAAGCGGAACCTCGTTTCGACCTCCCAGTCAAAAGTTATGGCCCTCCAAAGTTTCAACTGACCAAAAAATGCAGGAGAATGGACATTCCCTGTGTTAGAACACGAAGAATGTTAATTTCGCATGAGGGTGGCCATTCTCCTTCTTAATTTACACGGAGAATGACCATTCTCTGTGTTAGTAACACAGAGAATGACATTCTCCGTCCTAATTTACACGAAGAATGGCCATTCTTCGTGCTAAATAATACGGAGAATGGCCATTCTCCGTCTTAATTTACACGGAGAATAGCCATTCTCCGTGTAATTTAGCACGGAGAATGAACATTCCAGTGTTAAAACGCAGAAAAATGACCATTCTCCGTGTTAGAAACACGGAGAATGCCATTCTCCGTGTTAAATAAAATGGAGAATGACATTCTCCGTGTTTCTAATACGGAGAATGGTCATTCCAGTGTTAAAACACAGGAGAATGAGCATTCTCCGTGATAGAAACACGGAGAATGCCATTCTCTGTGTTAAATAAAACGGAGAATGACCATTCTCTGTGTAATTTGGCACGGAGAATGGTCATTCCAGTGTTAAAACGCAGGATATTAACCATTCTCCGTGTAAATTAACACGGAGAATGGCATTCTCCGTGTTAAATTAACACGGAGAATGGCATTCTCCGTGTTAAATAACCATTCTCCGTGTTAATTTACACAGAGAATGGTTATTCAGTATTAATGACCATTCTCCGTATAATTTAGTACGGAGAATGGCATTCTCCGTTCTAATGGCCATTTTTCGTGCTAAATTACACGGAGAATAGCATTCTCCGTGTTAATTTATACGAAAAATGGTCATTCAAATATTAAAACACAGGAGAATTTTCATTCTTCGTGTAAGAAACACGGAGAATGCCATTCTCCGTGTTAGTAACACGGAAAATGACATTCAACACGGAGAATGGCATTCTCCTTATTAAAATGCAGGAAAATGACTATTCTTCGTGAGATATCGACGGAGAACAGTTGACAGAAATCTAATTTTTTATTTTTTTGTTTTGTCGGAAGAAATTTGACATGAATAAAGATTCAAGAGTTTTCGTTCTTCTTTCAAAACGATGCTAACTCTTATGGAAAAGAAGAAGAAGATCTTCTCTCCATAATTGACCTAATTGTCGGAAAAGAAGATGAGTGATGATCGGAGTTCGACTGAAAAAAAAGTACGGTGAACTACGAACGATCTTTACGATCTCTGCTGTAAATGAGAGCAATGGAATTCAGATCTCTCGTGAAGAAGAAGAAGGAGAAGACGACGAGAATCGCAATCCAAATCTGAGTTTTGTGCGGAGGGGTAGTTATGGTATTAATTTTGTAAATACAGAACATCTAAAATGATCTTGGAATATTTAACGTAAAAATATTTAATTCTGGGTATTTCATAAAACTCAACCAGCGGGTGGGTTTTTCATAAAAGTCCACTCCGAAATTGGGTTTCTCAGCAATTTTCAGAATATTATAAGTAAAACAAAGACTAACTCTATAACCACTACAGATCGATCAAATTACTTGTAAAACCTTCCTTCCATTGATCTCTAGTAAAGGTCGACTTTGGTGACAGAATTAGTGCATGTTCGACAATCTACAGATTCGATGAGCTGTTCACCTGGCTAGTCCTAACTCACCAAGACTATACAAGTGATGCTATATGTACCTCCAAAGATCTCATCCATCCATGTCCTTCCGTCATGTGGCACTTTTTTATTGACCCAAGCAAATAGGGGGAAGATTGGGGAAAGACATGAGCGAATAGGAGGGACATGTGACGAAAGGACATGGAGGAATGAGATTCTGGAGGTACATAAAGTATTTTTCAGATTATATATATAGCTGATGATTAACATCGAAGCCCCAACTTAACTCAGCTAGTATACATATACACCGTAAGAAAATTGGAAATTGAAAGCGCAATACACTGAAGTCAATCCCCACTAAGCCAATATAATTCAAGCCACTTGTGTACATAGGACTAAGTCTCGTACACACCCACACGTTATTAAGCATACATGCATGCATTATGTCAAATCATTTACCAAACCCACGAAAAATTTGAACCATCTAAAAGGCAATATTGACTCGATGCCTTTGCCAAAGACCATACCGACATGATGTGAAGCCTTGATTCTGGAAAAATTGAGGAAAATCTATGGGAGGACAACTAAAACCAATTCTAAAATTAATCACCTCCAAGATGGCACTCCACAATGCATTCACGATTCATGTGCACCTTATCTAAATAGTAACCGAGTGCTGCAATGTCACCTTGACACTTGATCATGCATGTTTGTATTTTGGAATATGTGGTCAAATTGGAAGATGGTCTTTGCGACACATGCAATTGGAACTTTCATTATGTACTTGATTTTGATAGTCTCGCGACAATTGAGTCTAGATTTTGATAGTCTTCCTCTGAACCATTACATACATAGATTTTTCCTGATTCTACCAACTCTAAAGCTGGAAAATTAAGATCTGCCTTAACTAATTAATTGTCATCGATACATGCAGTATCTGACCACAGCTGATCAACTTGGTCTTCAAGCAAGTAAACGTGGGGGAGTGATCCTTGCTATGCAAATCGTTTAGTTTTCAGAACCCAAATAGTCAACACATCATGTTCCTAGGAGCGGAGCGGAGGGATCCGAGCTCTATATAAGGACTTTGGTTTTCTACAACTGAAGCAATTCATTCATTCCAACTCTCTTCATTCATTTAAGAGCATAATATCATATCACGAACTCGATCGATCTCTTAATATTAATTCCTTCATCGATCCCCTCTCTAGTTCGACCTATATATGGCCTCCGGCATGGCTCAACTCATGTTGTCGTTAGCATTTGCTTTCTTTCTCGTTGTATCAAGTGCACGTGCTGCAGTTGTCGAGCATACGTTCAATGTAATCAGAACCTAGCTTGCCGATATATATATATATATATATATATATATATATATATATATATATATATATATATATATATATATATATTTCAACTAAAGGGACATCGTGCCATGATTGATGGCGGTGTCGGACAAAATGGAGAGGAGGGAGGTGGGCCG
This sequence comes from Iris pallida, assembly GCA_029216955.1. Lineage (NCBI taxonomy): Eukaryota > Viridiplantae > Streptophyta > Magnoliopsida > Asparagales > Iridaceae > Iris > Iris pallida. The sequence goes on along the minus strand of JANAVB010004599.1, from coordinate 80,947 downwards.
CCATCAGAGATGGCGAGGAGGGGAGAGACCGCCATCTCTGATGGCGGGACATGGAGAGAGGGAGGAGAGAGAGGCAGCGGAAGCGGGAGAAAGGAGAGAGAAGGGGACCGCCAAAGGTGATAGTGGAGGGAGGGGAAGAACTGGAGATAGCTAAGTAGTTTGTTGAACTATAGCTAGTATATAAGTTTTTTAGGGTTCTATCACCTTTCACTTTGGTTGGTTCTCCTCTCTCTACATATAAGTCACATGCAATGTGGTTGGTGGGCGTCGTGTAAGGATGCTAGCATTCCATTTTCAATTAACGCTAGATTTATTGCATTAATTAGTTAGTTAGCTTTTTCTTCTTCTCAAGAAGTTTTGTAATCTTTTGTTTTCAATTCAATGCATCGATCCAAATGAGGTCATTCATAGTAATATTTTTCATATACTAGTAGTACTACCACCATATACATGTATAGATATACTGCTAGCTAGCTTGACCAGCTTTCTGAAAGATATGGATGTAAACAGTTGTTTCAACAATTCAACCTATAAAATATATGGATGATAATATGGAGTAAAAGATGAAAAATATGGAGTTTAAGACATTAATTTTCAAATTTCTACAGAGTTAATATCATGAAAATTCGAGATGGAAAAGTTAGAAATTTTTACCGAAAGCCTCCAAAAGATGGGTTGTCAGTGTTGTTTCTTATCCAAGAACACCACTCCTTGCTTTGCTTGACTTGCTACCCCATTCTTGAAGGGTTGAAGGTAATGGCAAAGGTGCTTGGATGGATTTGATGGCAAATATAGATTTTTTGTGGAGTTTTAGTGAGATTGGAGGAAAGGATGGTGAGAAGGTTGCTTGTAGGGATTTTTCTAATTTGCCATAAGATCAGTTACATGACATAATAACTAAGCATACTCGTGTCGAAGAAACTATACTCGTGTTATACGACAACAACTTATCGATACTTACTGTCCGACCTTCACGGTTCTTCGCAACAACATAGTTTATAACGTTGGAACTTATTGCCAAGCTACTAAATATTAGGCTCACTAGGTAAATTGCATGTTGTGCATCCACTTTTTAACTCAACCTAATGACATGGCCGCGGATTGCCGCTAGTATGCCGACTCAATCTATATGAAGGTCACTAGCATGACAGGCTATCCGAGGACTATATTATAAGATAACGACACTTCGCATGAAAGGTGCGAGCTCCACCGATAGGTCCCGTTGCCTGTATTGCGATGCGCTCTTCAAATACGGGTCACACTGCCGCTGAAAGATGCGCAATAGCCAGTTCCTCCGGTTGACATGATTAATGTTCTCCATCGATTCACTCGAAGAACTCAATCCTGGTGCATAAGTTGACCAATGACCATGAAAGACTCAACTTGAGTGGCCATACTTCTAAAAATATTTTATCATATTTACTTTCCATACTTCTATGCAACTCCCAAACTAGGGACTGTCTCGGCAACTAACGGTTCTAAGAAGTTTCTATATTTATATACTTCTTATCTTCGACTCAGGAATGACTATTTGATTGCCCTCTTGCTTAACTTGAACAAGTTGTGTTTCATGAAGTCCTCCAAAGTGTGTCATACTCTATACGATAAGCCTTGAAACCGTGGGAAGATGCATATGCTATGCCAGCAAGTTGATAGTCTATGTGACAACATATAAAATTTCTACTTTACCCATGTCGCGAAAATCGAAAGACCGAGTGCCAATTTGAAAAAAAACGTTAATCACTATCTAGGCAATAAGTTTAACATTTTTATATTTTACCCAAATCTAATACATAACGAGATTATTTCCTTAGCTATGTTAGTTCGGCTCTTTTATTAGCATGCATCAAGCCTATTAACTAGAGCCGCACACAACATCCATTTTCTTAGGTGTGAAGGTAAGACAGAGACGAGTTCATCGAAGCCACCCACTTGAACAAATACTTGCCTCGACCGAGTGGAACTCCGAAAAAGTCACTGCATTGCCACGTCTGAACGTCGTTGCTTCCATTGGTTCATCATGTTGAACTGAGCTGGACGGAACACTACAACCTCCACGCTAGCTATAACCTAGGTCCAGATTAAGCAGCTCCCAAGCCGGAACAAAGGTTCAGCAGGAGCAGTACTAGTAGCGCTAGAACGCTGGTATGTTGGACCCAGCTGCTCTCGCTGCTCTACGCTGCACAATGCTGGACAACATGTTGTGTAGTACAAAGTTCGTCATCAAAGCATCATTTTGCGCCTTCTCACCTACGTCTGAGTTTTAATGGGCCTGGTCACTAATGAAAATCACAATAAATTGGTGAATCAAAAACAAATATTTTTTTCGAGAATTTGAAATTTGTGCTCTAATAAAAGATTATATAATATCAAATACATGGACTACCATGTCCTATGTGTATAAATCAATAAAAGAAGAAACTTATATTCAAATACAATATAAAAGTTTTGTGACATGGATGTAGGACCACTTGTTAGCGTCGGGGCATAATTTTTTGATGGAAAACTAAGAATATGATACAATTGTAAGAACAATGTTCCAATGCAACACTTCTAGGAAGGTTGTGCAAGTACAAAGAAGATCTAAAAAGATTTCGTTATTATATTACGAGAATCTAAAAAGATTTCGTAATCCACAGCAGCATATGATATACGAGAATCTAAGAAAATTTTGTAATCACAGCAACGAAGAATATGACAGGCAAAAGATGGAAGATGGCCTGCTGGGGTGAATGATCACTGTTGCTCAAAGCTATATTCGCCCCACACGAATAGCTTCCAGGAACCAGCAAGTTCATCGGAGAACTTTGAAACACTTATACTCTTCCGACTCCTCGGATCGTACACGGACTCCCGTGCAAAAAAAATACTGGTGCAAATCTTCTCTTCTCTCTAACAGGCTCTGTTTACTTGTGTTAAGAAACACTTGTAAACTTTCGTAACTCTCTGAATATCTTCTATATTGTATATTTGCCTGTGAGAGAGAGGAGACCTTATATAGGCCCGAGTAGCAACTGTCCGGTTAGCACAACATTCGGGACATGGTAATAACCACTCCGAACGTGCAGTGACCGCTCAGATCATGTACAGGCACGATCTGAAGCAAGTTACGCCACTCTAGCAACCCGCGCACCTTGTACCTTGCGCACAGAGCCACTTGTGCCACACTGTGCCACACGCCTTGCGCGCCTTGCATAACTTGCGCCACACGCATAACGCACACATTGCGCCACTTGTGCCACTTGTGCAACCTTGCACAACCTGTATGCAACCTGCACGCAAACAGGCACAACCTGTGTGCAGTCTGGCGCAACCTGTGCGCAACCTGCGCACAACCTGGTACACAACCTAGCGCGCACCCTGGTCGCACAACCTAGGCCGTGCAACCTGGCACACAACTTGGCCGCGCAAGTGGCTCGAGTAACGAGCGCAACTAAAGTGCACTATGCGCCTAGCGACGATGCTGACGTGCTAAGTGCGCCAACGAAATGCCACATTATGCCTCATGAGCCCATGAGCCCGAGTTCGAGTCCGAGTTCGAGTCGCTAAGCCCCTATGGGTCTTAGCTCCCATGGAAATAAACTTCCCAAAGGAAAAAAGTATTAATGCTTTTAATTGTTGATTTAGCCTTTTTTTATTAGAAAAATAACCCCACATGGTAGACCCATGTGTACCTCCACACCACATATGCATATCTAAACTAGCATAGTTAATATATAGAGATACAACTTCTTTGACCTATCCGATGTGGGACTAAAGTTTCAAAAGAAAAGGCCAAAAAAATCCCAATAATCCCCCACATATCTCTATATATGGGTATAAGTGTTCCCCACAGTAACTGTCCATCATGCATTAGGAGAGATGTCGCTGACGACTTGAATCTTCTGGCATGGGTCAAACAACAGACTATAATACAAGAATGGACTAAGCCTTGAATTCTGTATCATAGCTGAAATTTTTTCCACTCACATAATGTAGTTACATGTGCTTCTGGCTACACATTAAAGGTCCTGTGTCAGCCAGGTTTCAGTGTATAATTTTGGACGTCTACAAGTTAACCCTCAAGAGACGGCCTGATATCTCTTTGTCCATACACTATAGGTGAGTTCATTATAAAGAGACATGGCATGAAGCACTTTGCGCTTCTCTTGCGGTGCTACGCCGCTATGACATGGCTTAAAGCCGAGGCCTTACCCCGTACCGGGAACCTCATCATAGTGTCATACTACTGTAGCATTAGGCAACCGCCTCTTTGTAGTGCCAAACTATCCAGCATGAAGCCTTAGGCACCCTTGCGGTGTTATGCCGCAACGACATAGCTTGCAAGGCCGAGGCTTTATCCCTAACCGGGTACCTCATCGTAGTGTCGTGCCACTGTAATATGAGGAACTCCTCCTCTTTGTAGTGCTGACTACCCCTCTCTTTATTTTAACAAACAGCATTAGGCTAACTGCCTATTTGCGGTGCTACGCCGTTGTGACTTGGCTAGCAAAGCCAAGGTATTACCCCATGCCTGGGAACCTCATGGTGGACTCACCCCACAGTAGCATAGAGTTTCAGTCCTTGTAGTGTTGTTCTACAGTACTTTCTGTAAAGCACACCAGGCATTCACTCTGCCTGTGAACTCATTAAGGCATTTAAGCCAACCTTCCCACAGGATCCATTTTTTGTAGAAAACAACAATAGACAACAGTGGTTATAGGTCCGTAACCTCTCCATGTCAAATAGAACATGTACCCACCGTTCCTGATATTCTTCCGATTAGTGGTCCTCCCTTGAACCAAAAGCTAGATGCCTAGTAGATTTCTTTTTGAACTATTAGCATAAAACTTTATGGTAGGAATACAATAATACAATATCAGAATGCCTTCAAACCCATTTTACATGCTGTGTCATCGACCAGCTGGCGCTTGAGGCCCTTGGTGAACGGATCTGCCAGGTTCTCCTGACTCCGAACATCAATCACTACAATAACACCTCTCTTGATAAGATCGTGTACTGCCATGTGCTTCAATCGCATAGTCCTCTTCTTTTCGTTGAATAGATAATTTGATGCCACCATCGCAGTCGCCTGGTTGTCGTAGTATATCGGTATCGTCGATATTTGCGCCCCAACCACTGGAAGATTATACGTAAGCTCCCAAATCCATTCTATTTCCTCGGCTGCGATATCAAGTACAAATAACTCAGATTTCATGGATGACCACGAGAGCAAATTCTGCTTCTTCGACTTCCACGATATAGCAACTCCATCCATTGTGAAAACGAATCCACCTACGGACCTCTCGCTCTCTACCTCTGAGCACCAGCTGGCATCACTGAAGCCTTCCACTACCGGCGGATCTCAGCTGTAGTACAGTGTATATGTCTGAGTCTTCTTGAGATATCTTATAACCCGTTTTATAGCTTTCCATTGTTCAACACCTGGGTTGCTCGTAAAATGACTCAGCATTCCTACGGCAAAAGCTCTGTCAGGCCTTATGTCAGTAGTATCATACATCAAACTTCCGATTACGCTTGCGTACTCCAGCTGCCTGACGCTTTTTCCTGAATTAGGCTTCAGCTTCAAATCACACCTGTACGGCGTATCGATCCCTGGAAGATCCCGATACCCAGAACGAGTGATCATTTTCTTAATATAATGAGACAGTGACAGCACTAGTCCAGTGTCTGTCCGGATGATCTTGATCCCTAAGATCACATCAGCTGTCCCTAAGTTCTTCATACTGAACTTGCTCGAGATAAATTTCTTTGTTTCTGTGACACAGCTCATATCCGTACCTAGGATAAGCATGTCGTCCACATACAAACAAATAATTACACCTCTTCCATCAGCGAACTTTGTGTAAACACACTTGTCCGTCTCGTTGACCATGTAGCCATTTGACCTTATAACTTTGTCAAATTTTTCATGCCACATCTTGGGAGCCTGTTTAAGACCGTACAAAGATTTCACCAACTTGTAGACTTTGTCTTCAAGACCCTTGACGATAAATCCCTCTGGCTGTTGTATGTATATCTCTTCGGTCAGCTCGTCATTTAGGAAAGTCGTTTTCACATCCATCTGATGTATCACCATCTTATGTATTACTGCAAGAGCAATCAACACTCTGATGGTGGTCATCCGGGCTACTGGAGCATACGTGTCAAAATAGTCAATCTCCTGCTTCTGAGAAAACCCCTTGGCTACCAACCTAGCCTTGAACTTGTCAATAGTTTCGTCTGCTTTCATCTTCTTCTTGAAGATCCATTTGCATCCGATGGGTTTCACTCCTTCAGGAAGATTAACCAACACCCAAGTGTTATTTGAGGTGATAGAATCAATTTTATTGTCAATCGCCTCCTTCCAAAAAAATTGCGTCTCTGGTCTTTATTGCCTCATCATAGGTAAGCGGATCAGCTTCCACATGATAGGGGACAAAGTCACTTCTGAAGTCTTTCGGCCTCCTTATACGATTAGCTGACGGCTCAGCTTGTTCTGGTTCAATCGTTGTTTCAACATCTTCTTGGACCACATCTTCATTGAAGACTTCAATTTTTTGCGCACCCTCAATGTTCTCCGGTACATCCGCAAGAACAATATTATTGTGTCTTACAAATTTGTCTTCAAAATAGTCTGTGTCGCAAGATTCAATGATATGATTTAACTCAATATCAAGAAATCTCCGAACATCACTCTTCTCGGCATACTCCAAGAAGATCGTCTTACTAGTCCTTGTCCCAAGCTTCTGAATCTTCAGATCTTGAAGCTTGACATATGCCAGACACCCCCACACTCGAATGATATTCAAGTTAGGTCTGACCTTGAACCATAGTTTATGAGGAGTAACGTCTGAAGTTGCATGAGTTACTCTATTTAGAATAAAAGTGACCGTCAATGCAGCTTTTCCTCAGTAGCACTTAGGAAGCCCAGCAGTCAACAACATTGAGTTAATTATTTCTGTTAACGTTCTGTTCTTCCTCTCTGCTACTCCGTTGATTGAGGAGAGTACGGAGCCGTTGTCTCATTGAAAATTCCATGTTCTTTACAGAACGATGCAAATTTATGAGACCTGTACTCCCCACCTCGATCACTTCTTATTCTTTTGAGTTGTTGTCCAGTCTGCCGCTCAGCTTCGGCTCTAAACTCCTTGAACTTCTCGAATGTGTTTTCTTTAGCCTTCAGCAAGTAGACGAACGAATACTTAGAGAAGTCATCGATGAAGGTTATGAAATACTTTATCCCGGCCTTTGTAGAGAACTGTTTGAAGTCACAGATATCGGAGTGTACTAACTCCAGAAGGTCTGTACTTCGATTAATCCGAGGAAAGGGTTTCCTAGTGATCTTTGTTTGAGCAAAAACTTCACATTTCTCTACCTTAACCCCACACTTGGCGATGTCCTAGACTAGACATTCTGTTTATTCGTTTACAATGAACATGTCCTAGCCTATTATGTCACAACTCAAGAGTATAAGCAGAAGGAGTGATTGCATTAATTATATTGGACTGATTCACAAGCTTAATTTTGAACATCCCTTCGGTATAAAAAGCTTTCCCGAAATATATTCCCTTAATAGACATCACCATTTGGCCAGCATTGATGTCCATCCTGAGGCCTACATTGCATAGTAGGTCTCCTGAGATCAGGTTCTTGGCAATAGCAGGTACGTGCTTCACGCCTTGAAGCATCAGAGAATTCTTCGAAGTCAGCTTTAACACCACCGTCCCGATCCCGAGCACTTCAGCTTGTGCCTGGTTCGCCATCATAACCACTTCAGAAGTAGGTGTGTAGGTGGTGAACCACTCCTTACCGGAGCAGACATGGCAGGAGGCTCCAGTGTCTACCCACCAGTCAGAGTCAGTCCTTATCGCATCAACCTGCGCAATCATAGCAACAACGTCAGTGATCATAGATACCTTACTAGGCTCTCCTTGCTCTGATTGATTGGTCTTTGCTTTGCATTCACTTTTAAAGTGGCCCTTCTTGCCACACTTGAAGCAAGACATCTGAGACTTTGGCTTCTTTTGCTTGAAAGAAGTTCCCTTGACTTTCAGATTGTTAGGGTCCTTCTTCTTGGTGTGGGAAACCGCCTGCTTTTTCCTTGGTTCCTTGGTATGAACCATTTTCGCGTTAGCTAATTGCTTGGACAGTGAGTCCACCTTGAGTTGAGCCCGCATCTGGTCCTCGACATAGATTTCCTACAAGAGATCTTCAAGGCTGATTTCAAGTTTCTTCCTATGCATCTTTGCATAGAACTTACTCCACCCAGCAGGGAGCTTTGAGACAATCCCTCCAACAACAAACTTGTCGGAGAGGGGCATCGCCTCGTCTTCCAACTTCTGTCGCAGCTTCAGAAATTCTTTTACCTGCGGTAACATGGACTTCTCGTCCTCAAAGAGCCATTTTGATATTTTTCAACCACAAATATCGTGTTCATGTTCTTGTCTTTTTCGTACAGTTTCTCCAGAGACTCCCATATGTCTCTGACAATTGGTTTTTTGTAAGATTCTGCTAGAGAATCCTCCATATCATTCAGGATAAGCAGCCTGCAAATGCTATTTTTTCTTATCCACTTGGCCTGAAGTTTAGTAGCCGCAGCGATTGCAGCAGCAGACCCAGTATCTGGAACAGTAGGTTCCTCTTCAAGAAGCACGTGATCAACGTCTCTGAGTTGAAGAGTGAGATAAACCTTCCTCTTTCAGACTTGATAATGCTCTCCATCAAACTTTTCTAACTTAGAAAAGTCAGTATTGAGGAGTGAAGCATTAAAGTTTTCCATCGTAACAATATAGCTTTGAGATTGTTAGCGCCGGGGCACAATTTTTCGATGAAAAATTGAAAATATGAAACAATTGTAAGAACAATGTTCCAACGCAACACTTCTAGGAAGGTTGCGCAAGTATAACGAAGATCTAAGAAGATCTCGTTATTATATTACGAGAATATAAAAAGATTTCGTAATCCATAGCAGCATATGATATACGAGAATCTAAGATTTCGTAATCACAGCAACGAAGAAGATGACAGACGAAAGATGGAAGATGGCCTGCTGGGGTGAATGATCACCGTTGCGCAAAGCTATATTCGTCCCACACGAATAGCTTCCAGGAACCAGCAAGTTTGTCGAAGAACTTTGGAACACTTCTGCTCTTCTGACTCCTCGGATCGTACACGGACTCCCGTGCAAAAACAACGCTGGTGCAAAGCTTCTCTTCTCTCTGGCAGGCTCTGTTTACTTGTGTTAAGAAACACTTGTAAACTTTCGTAACTCTCTGAATATCTTCTCTCTGAAGTGCAAAGTGCGCTAACAAAACGCCACATTATGCCTCATGAGCCCATGAGCCCGAGTCCGAGTCGCTACGGGACTTAGCTCTCATGGAAATAAATTTTCCAAGAGCAAAAAACATTAATGCTTTTAGTTGTTGATTTAGCCTTTTTTCCATTAGAAAAATAACCCCACATGGTACACCCATGTGCACCTCCACACCACATGTGCATCTCTAAACTAGCATAGCTATTATATAGAGATACAACTTCTTTGGCCTATCCGAAGTTGGACTAAAGTTTCAAAAAAAAAAAAAGGCCAAAAAACCCCCACACCACTCTCGAGTACCGAAGGCCAGACAAGCCACTTATTCAAGCCTTAAGTCTGAATATAATTCCAGCCCATTGTGTAGATAGGACTAAGTCTCGTACGTATCCACACATTATTAAGCATACATTATAATATCTAATCATTTACGAAACCCACGACAAAACCATCTAAAATGCAATACTGAATTGGTATCGGTATGGATGCCTTTGCCAAATATCAGACGAAGACAATATGGTTGAAGAAGAAAAGATGGTCACTAATTGATCTTAATAAATGAGGCAAATATGTGGTGGACAAGTAAAACCAATTCTACAATTCGCCTCCAAGATAGCACCCACCATGCATTCATGTGCGCTTTATACAAATTGTAACCGAGTACTACAAGTAAGATGTCTTTGCGAGACAATTGGAACTTTCATATGTACTTGATTTTGATAGCCTTGCCACAATTAACTCTAGATACCTCCAAAAACTTCATCCTTCCATATCCCTCTGCCACATGGCATTTCTTTATTGACCAAAGCAAATACGAAGAGGAATTGGAAGAAGACATGAGCGAATAGAAAATGGCTACATGACAAAGGAACATGAAGGAATTAGATTTTGGAGGTACATAAAGCATCATTTTTTTTAACTCTATATCGTGGAGTCTTGGAACACTTCTTATGAACCATTAATTACATACGTAGATTTTTCCTGATTCTACCAACTCTAAAGTTGGAAAAAGATGTGCCTTAACTAATTGTCAACTGTATCCGAAGTTGGGCTTCAAGCAATTAAACGTGGGGGAAAGATCCTTGCTATGCAAATCGTTTACTTTTCGTAAGGCAAATAGTCAACACACGTTCCTAGGAGCAGAGCAGGAGGGATCCGAGCTCTATATAAGGACCTTGGTTTTCTGCAACCGAAGCAGTTCATTCATTCATTACAACTCTCTTCATTTAATTAAGAGCATAAGATCGAACACAACTCGATCTATGGTCTCCGGCATGGCCCAACTCGTGTTGACCTTAGCATTTGCTTTCTTTCTCGTTGCATCTAGTGCTCGTGCTGCAGTTGTCGAGCACACGTTCAATGTAATCAGAACCTAGCTTGCCGGTTTTTTTTATATATATCAATCTCTCATGCATGCATGCACAGTTTAATAGTGTAGCTCAAGGAACGTTTAATTGTTGTTATGTGACAATATTTGTTGTTGTTAATGGTTAGGTGGGAAACCTGACGGTGAACAAGCTATGCCAAGATAGAGTTATCACGGCCGTTAACGAGAAGCTACCAGGGCCCACAATACTTGCCAAGGAGGGCGATACAGTAATTGTCCATGTCAACAATAACTCCCCCTACAACATCACAATCCACTGGTACGTACTTAATTGATCGATCGATCGATCATTAAACTGTTAACTGCAAAGTGCATGCTTTGATAAATTTGAGCAAGTCAAATTATGCACGTACGTAAATGAATGCATGTTATGTTATGTTGAGTGCAGGCATGGGATATATCAGCTCCTAACTGCTTGGGCTGATGGACCGAATTACATAACCCAGTGCCCGATAGTTCCCGGCAGGAGCTACGCTTACAACTTCACCATCACCGGACAAGAGGGCACCCTCTGGTGGCATGCGCACGCCTCCATTCTCCGAGCCACCGTCTACGGTGCTCTGATCATTCGACCGAGAGCCGGAAGCGATGCGTACCCCTTCCCCAAACCTCACAAGGAAATCCCCATCATACTTGGTATGATACTAATTATATATTCATTCATTCACTATTTCTTCTTCTTCTTCTTCTTCCTTTTAGTAGAAATTTTCAACTCTTTATTTTAGAGACAAAATAATTGAATAAAATGTAAATAAATAATCTGTTCGAGATCGAGGCTTCAACTAAGTTCAATGTCCTTAAAACAATATTCGTCCGGCACTGGTGCTTATGGTTTAATGGCGATTAGTCTCCAAGGATACGATGTTTCTTCTCCTAATTAAGGGAGCGGCAGTTTACACCGCAAGAACTGGACAAAAAATAATGTTGGTTGTGCCTCTCTCACTTATTCTTAAGGACACACCTTTTTAATAAATAAATTCGTACACCTTTTCATAGATATTATTGCCATAGATTCGTTGATAGAAAATAATTATTATTATTATTATTATTTCAAATATATATATTCATTTTTCTAACACTCCCATATAAGAAACCTTTCAAAACATTAATCCAACTCTTAATTATATTATATATGATTGTAATATGCATGCAGGTGAGTGGTGGAACGCCAATGTCGTTGATGTGGAGAATGCGGCCTTTCTGTCCGGCCAAGGTCCCACTAACTCCGATGCATACACCATCAACGGAAGTCCGGGAGATCTCTATATGTGTTCCTATAAACGTACGTTAACATTAGAAAGTACATAATGCATTAATCAATCATTCACTTATGGCAATTATAACATGCATGGATCTGTCTGTACGTAATATATACGCATGCAGAAACCTACAAGCTTGAAGTGGTGCAAGGAGAGACCTACATGCTCCGCATCATCAACGCGGCACTCAACAATCAGCTCTTCTTCAAGGTCGCCAATCACTCCTTCACCGTCGTCGCTGTCGACGCTAGCTACACCATGCCTTACAAGACCGATGTGATAGTCATCGCCCCGGGCCAGACGGTCGATGCCCTCATGGTCGCCGATGCATCGCCGTCTGCTAGTTACTACATGGCTGCTCGTGCTTACGCCAGCGCGGTCAATTTGGCCTTCGACAGCACCACCACCACCGGAATAGTACAGTACAAGCCCGTCGGAACCAACCGATCCACAACCGCTGATCCTCCCGTTATGCCATCTCTGCCTGACTTCTTCGATACGCCAACTGCGTACCGGTTCTACACCAACTTGACAGCTCTGATCAAGCCAGCATCGCCAAAGGTGCCTCTCCACGTCGACGAGCGCATGTTCGTGACGATCGGATTAGGCTTCGCTCCGTGCGGCGCAGGCCAGACCGCGTGCATGGGCCAGGCCCTATCCGCGAGCATGAACAACGTGTCTTTCGCATTCCCGACAAGGATGTCCCTACTGGAGGCGCAGTTCAAGGGCACCAAGGGGATATACACCTCGGATTTTCCGAACATGCCGCCGCTCGTGTTCGACTACACGAATCAGAGCATGAACACCGATCCGGCCGCGGGCTCCCTGTCCGTCACTCCCAAGGGTACCAAGGTGAAAAAGGTAAAGTACGGCGCCGTGGTGGAGATGGTGCTCCAGAACACGGCGTTGCTGGCGATCGAGAGCCATCCGATGCACCTCCACGGCTTCGATTTCTTTGTGCTGGCGCAGGGGTTCGGGAACTACAATGCTAGCACGGACGTGAAGAGCTACAACTTGGTCAATCCGCAGGTGAGGAACACCATTGCGGTTCCCACCGGTGGATGGTCTGTGATTCGGTTCAAGGCTAATAATCCAGGTATGTATACATGTATGCATGTTTAATTAATTGTAAAATACACACATCTCAACTAACTTAACTACCAACGATTAATAAATTGGCACTTCCAACTATAATAAATTTATTTTAAAATATTTTATACTATCCTAAAATTGAATTGTCATATAAGTAAAATTTAAAAAGCGAAAAAAAATACATATAAATGCTCATGCATGACATCTAATTTATATTACATCTTAAAATGATTATGTGTTGGACTGAGACTGTTGTATGATGGTGTAGGTATGTGGTTCATGCACTGCCACCTTGACGTGCATTTGACGTGGGGAATGGCCATGGCTTTTGAAGTTGAGAATGGGCCTGATGCTGCATCCACACTCCCTCCCCCGCCACCAGACTTTCCTACGTGCTAGATGAACTCAACCACTCTAGTGATTGATTATTAATAAACAAGAAGCTAAAAGCCAAATGTACTTTGTGGGTGTATTTGTTTTTATTTTAGTTCTTAATTAAAAAGAATGTTGTGTTGATATAGTCATTTCATTCTTTCGTACCATCTTTGTTTGTAATTTCCAAATTGAATAATATATGATTTTGCTCTCTTTAATTTCTATGAGTCAAAGATACAATTGACATATTATCTTTGATTTATTGGTGAGATGTTCATATCCAGAGTGACACACCAATAGCCATGTCATCCCAACCATTCCAATAGCCACTAGTGTTGTATCCATGGATCGAGCCACATATCCGTAGACTCCCCATCACATATCACCCCCGCTTTAAGGTTACTGATTCTTTTTTATTAGCAACATAAGCCCAAAAATTAGACTCCTTCAGGTATCGATTCTGCATCCAAACAGCCCACTTGGAGTCCCCCTGTAGAAACTGTCATATCAACCGCATTCCCGCCATCTATCGCATTGTCCGAATAGATCGGATCCCAACTCCCCCTTCCTCATACGATCGACATAAAGAACTCCAAGCAATTGCAATTGCATGAACTGCAACCCTCCATATAAAATCAGCACAGTTCTTCTCCAATCTGCCAATAGTTGCAAGTAGAAGTTTGATCGACTGGAGCCAGAACCCAGCGATGGCAAGAATCACATATTAATTTAAATATAAAAATTAGTTCAATCTAATCTTAATTCAACAATTGATCATACTAATAATTTGAAATATTATTTAGTATCATCAAAATAATTTAAATAATATTTCATATTATCAGAATAATTTAAAGTATATTTATATTAACCCAAAATCTTATTTGAAAATAAATTAGCAAATACTTTTGTTGTTCAAAAATACTGTAATTTTCGAAACCAAATACTTTAAAAGTCCAAAATAATAGCGTACACCTTTTATAATACCAAAATTAATATTTGAAAAAATTAATTTTATGAAAACTAATTAGTACTTATTCAAACTATTAAATTTAAATTAGTTTTGAAATGCAGAAAAATAATAAAATATTTTATACAAAGTTTTAAAGAGAATATATATTTATTTATTTTCAACACAATATTTCAAATTAAATAAATAAAATAAAATATTAAAAATCTGGAAATAGGGGTTACACAAGTCATGGATTGGATAATTCTTCTCATGAGGCTTAAGTTGTCTGGATGCTTAGGTTATCACCTTCAGTGCCACTACATCAACTCCACTTGCACGAGGAAGTCGTTTTCCGAATTTGCTTACAATTGAAAGAGAAATACTTTGTTATTTCTTGGTTATAAAAAAAAATCGTACAATAGTTTTAAAAATGTAAAACAACAAAAAGATTGCTAGTTGTTGGAAATGTAAAACTTATGAACCTTTTGCAATAAAGTAGCTACAATAAGAGATCGAAGAAGAAACTAAAGAAGATATCTTGTTGGGGTGATGACGATCACAGTTGCTCATAGCAAAATTTTCCTTTTTTGTTAATCTAGTTTTAGGAGCCATCAAATTAAATAATTTGAATTTCTGGAATTTCTTTATTATCCTCGGAATTGGACTTCTCATAAACAAAACCTCCTATGGGAGTTGTGGCTTATAAGTTGTCATTAACTCTCATCTCATAGCACATATCTCAAATAGTTTTTAAGAACAAAAACCAAGATTATATATAGGGGAGCCAAGTCCCCTAGTAGTCATAATCATCCATAATGGACAACTAATCCGGGAACTAACTCCCCATAATATGTGTGGTTACAACATTAACCCCCACGAAGTGGGGAATTATAAAACTAAAATGCCAAATTGAAATGCACAACAATAGCCATCATGCAACACACTGAAGAAGCCACAAGGAAGCACATTGAAGCACCAACACTGGAGTACCAGTCTCATAGGATAAGCTAAACGTAGTGACGTCCACACTAAACGTCGTTAAAAATGTCGCTAATTAGACATATTTTGGTATAACCTAGGTCCAGTGGAGCAGCCTCTACTCTGGAATATAGGTTCAGCGGGAGAAGCTCTCACGCTTAATCCAAAATCCAACTGGAGCAAAGGCCATATTGGCCGACCCGCTGAACCCCGATGCTCCTCTCGATGGAACTTAAGTCCAGTAGGAGCAACCTCCATGCTAGAAACTAGGTCCAATGTGAGCAGCCTCTTATGTTATAATCTAGGTCCAGTATGAGCAGCCTCTACACTGGAACCTAGGTCCAGAGTGAGCAGCCTCCATACTAGAATCTAAGTCCAACACGAGAAATTCCTACACCAGAACAAAAGTTCAGCGGGGGCACTAGTCGTGCTAAAATGCTAGTCTATTAGACCCTGCTACTCTTGCTGCTCCACAATGCATGACGTTGGACATCATGTTGCATAGTACAAATGCGTCATTAAAGAACCAATTTGTGCCTTCTTGCCCAATTTCGAGTCTGACTGAAGCTTCTAATGGAAATCCCAATAAATTGATGACAAAAATAAATATTTCTTAGAGGATTTGAAACTTGTCCTCTAATAAAACATCCTATAATATCAAACGCGTGGACTACGGCTCTCCATGTGAACAAATTAATAAAAATTAAAAAATTTATTGAAATACAACCTTAGAATTTGTTACACGAATATGGGACCATTCTCGAGTTAATTTGATTTCAAAAACCCCAACATGCTTAACTTTCCAAGAAGAAAGGATAGACAAGACCGAATATGTTTGTCCTACTTAAAACGAATGCCTAGATTTGGCCTGCTTAACTGCCTCGTCTTGTCTTAGAGAAATTACCTTGAATCATGTAAATAGAATACTCAAATGTTAGAGATACCAATCTATGGAAAATTCATGCACGAAGCAATATTGCCTAAAGAGGTTATTCGGGGTCCATGTGTAGACTTGTTCTTGAATCCTCCTAGAGGTAAATGCTTTTTGCTACCGGCTTTTCATTGTTGTACACAAGTCCGGAAGAATGATCCGAACTTAGCTCTTGCCCAGAGTAAAAGAGATTGGAATGTAAATGAAAAAGAAGTATTATATGATTATGATTTTTGAAGGAGGAGGAATGGATATTTCTTTCTTTTTTTTCATCCTACAAAACTATACAAAAAGAGTGAAATATATAGGTGTAAGGCCTTTGATGGAGAGTTAAGACACTCAACTAATAGAAATTTAGGGCTAATAATATAGCCATTAGGGAATGATAAATATGCCATATCAATGTTAAAAATGATCAAGAATTAAGTGAAAGTAATAAGGTTTATAAATTGGTTTTTCCACCAATAATAACACCAATTCCCCCAAAACCTAAATTTTGAAACCAAAGATAATAGTATTCAAAAGGAGTAAAAATAAAGAATTTCGGGACAATTATATAATATGCATAGATGAGATGAACTACAGCCTTAAATTTTACTTAGTAACTATTATCTTCATCTGAAAAAGTACTTGATGGACTATGTCTTGAATCAGAATTATTGAGCCAGATTCTGAAAGTAACACACATAGTATATATGCTAGAGGTTCTTGGATCTATTAGGGTGACACTTTTGATTGGTCTTGCGTACTTTTTACTTATTAGTGAGAGTTGTCTAGGATCACCATGTCCCATAGTCGTCGCCTTCACGACCTCTCACATAGGTAAGTGATCAAAGGGATGGTTATTATAGTCACTTCAAAAAAAACAGGCTTTTAGCGACGGCGGAATCCGTCGCTAAAGCCAAATAGCGACATATCAGCGACGAAAATGGTTTGTCGGGAAATCACGGGTCGCTAATTTAAATTAGTCGCTAGTTTGTCGGAAATAGCGACTGATTAGTGACGCATTTAGCGACACGCTATTTATTGGAAAATGTAACGTAATAGCGACGGAAACTCTGTCGCTATAGTTACTGACGAACTATCGACGTCGTAGCGGCGTAATTCAGCATGAGAGTAGCGACGGGCTAGCGACGAAAAATTACGTCGCTAAGATGTTTCCGATGCGCTTTTGGTGTCGGATAGGAACATAGTGACGGAGTAGTAAGTAAAATTTACGTTGCTATTCAATCGCTATACTGGAATATAATATTTTTCAGAACCTTAGCAACGGAAACTACAGTCGCTATTCCATCGGTAGCCTGCAAAGTAAATTTTCCAGGCATGTAGCGACGAAAAAATCGTCGTTGTTCCGTCGCTAGCCTGCAATATTCCAGGTTTTTTGTCGCTGTTCCGTTGCCATTCCGTCGCTAAATACAATATTGCATATCAGTATTTGTGTTTCCTGCACTCCACATCCATGTCAACAGTTACACACAATATACAGTCATATAAACAGTTTTCAAATACAATATCAGTATTCGTGCTTCCAGCAGTCCTTATCCATGTCGACAGTTTCACAGTATGCACACGTATCAGTATTTGCGTTTCCTACAAATTCTCAGTTTCGTGCACACGTATCCCAAATATTTTAATACAACACATACACACATATCCAAAATTAGCTTCATACACACATACGAATAATATTTTGATATAAGAAATATTAATACACATATCCAAAATGTTTTAATACATGAAAGTACTTGTACAGTAAATATAGGTCGTCGGGCGTGATGGAAACCTCTCGATGGGCATGATGAAGACCTCTCGGCGGACTTAATGAAGATCCAAGCTGCAAACGTGAACGTCGACCTCTCGGCACCGTAGAAAAATCTGAAAAAAAAAGAAGTGATGATGTGTTAAAAATAAAAACTATTGTCATGTCATTATACTAATGGAACTCGTATATTAAATTAAAATATACGTACTAGTCTGATTCATCTTTCCAAGAGTCTTCTGAATCATCGATTGATTCCGAAGTGTCTTCTTCTGCTTCTTCATTTTCACTACCACTATTATCTTCATCTTCATCTTCCAATACTTCTTCTTCAACATCTTCCAATTCTTCATCAATGTTAACCTCCATAACGTCATCTACCGCAACCTCCATATCTTTTAAATCCTCTTCCTCAATACCAGCCAAACTTATATATGTTGGTTGAGGCTTGACCACCTCTTCCTCTTGGTAGGCTAACATTATATGTATTTCTTGTTTTGGTTTTGCATACAGTCCACCAATCCAGGGTACTGTGCCGTCGGCTAGGATAACTTGTATAGTACACTTCAATGGTTTGACTAGCCAACACAAATGGTGCAAAACCTCCATATCTTTTTCCATGTTTTATATCAATAAAGCCAAATTGTTTGTCAATCTTCCACCCTTGCTTGGTGTTGTGTCGAACCAACGACATTTAATAAGAACAATCTTCGTATCAATAGAATATTTAATCTATACGATATCTCTTAGAACACCGTAGTAGTCGAATTCGGGATCGACATCGTAGACTGAGGCTCTCACACAAAATTCTGAATTTTTGGTATAATTAGCCTCCTCATCGAAAAATGAATGATTGATAGGCTTATCAGTAGTTCTAAAGTTAAAGCCATTGATTGTATATCCGCTCCAATACTTCGCCTTCTTGCTCGGTCCAATAGCAATTGCTCTTAGCCCTTTGTTCTGCAACTGTGTACCAGGACGGAAGACCTAGTGTAAGTAGTATCATAAAAGTCATTAGACAAAGCATGGATAGTAACATATCGAATTTAGAATGGCTAATGATTATAATCCTTACATAATTTCGGAACCACGACGGAAACGTCATATCGACCTCTCTAGCAAGATCATCATCATCAATATCAGGTCTTTCCATTCTAATTCCAGCTCTAAAAGTACTGTAATAATAGGGAGAAACGTTAGCACACTTCTAAATATCGAATTTATAATGACTAAATGGTGTCGCTTACTTTTCAATATCTTCTATCTCTTGGATACCGCTATTGAGGCATATATACCGATGTGCGGCTTCAAACTCATCGTCATCCAACCATCGTAATTTAGTCGCACTTGTCGGCTTGCCCCCCACATTGAAGATTGCACGGATCCCTTCGTTTGGTGCATTGATATCACCTTCATCATTCCTCGGCGCTCCATTCCGATTTGTTCGGACATGATTATCGAATTAGATCGAGCAGAAGTTAGAAACCTCCTCAATGATGTACGCTTCGCATATTGAAGCTTCTACATGAGCCTTATTGCCCACTTTCTTCTTCAGGTGACCTAGATATCTATAAGAAAAATATTGAATATTAGAATTATTTAAATAAAAAATTACAAATTAGAAGATTATTTTATACCTCTCAAATGGGTATATCCATCGATAATGGACGGGAGCACCAACACGTGCTTTGTATGCAACATGAATCAAAAAATGTTCCATACTATCAAAGAAGCCGGGAGGGAACACCCTTTCTAACTTGCACAACGTCACTACAACTTTCTCCTCAAGTTCTAGCATATGTTGCACAGTCAACTTACTTGAACACAAATCTCTAAAGAAGATAGATAACTCGGCCAGCGGAGTCCACACATGAGAAGGTAGCATCTCTCTAAAAGCGATAGAAAGTAATCACTCCATGAAAACGTAACAATCATGACTCTTCATCCCTATCAACCTGCGTTCGTTGAGATCGACACATCTCGCCAGATTCGATACGTAACCGTCAGAAAATCTTAACTTTGAAATCCATTTACATATTATCAGTTTATCATCTCTACTCAATATAAATGGTGCTGGAGGCTTCAACCAGTTACCATTGGACTCTTCATCCCTATCAACCTGCGTTCGTTGAGATGCAACTCTGGATGCTTACAAATAATTTCTAAGTCCTTCCTTGCTTTAATATTGTCTTTCGTTTTTCCTTTAATATCCATTACAGTATTAAATATGTTGTCAAATTTTTTTTTTCAATATGCATGACATTAAGATTATTTCTTATGAGATTGTCCGGCCAATATGTTGTGATGTTGTCCGAAGCCTTCAATGTGATGGCCCGATCCCAGATTTTCCATAACAGTCGGTAAATCTCGAACCTCTTCCCAAACTACATCTTCCGTCAATCACAACGGGAGAAGAGATACTTCCAGTTTACCAGCCCTGAAGTCTTCTCTGTTCCTTCTCCACGAATGTGACGAAGGAAGAAAATGGCGGTGGCAATCAAAAAAATATGCCTTTTCTCCATTCTGAAGACGGAATGCCTTATTCTTTCCCATGCATATCGGACATGACATAATACCATGAGTACTCCACCCTGATAACGTCCCATAAGCTGGAAAATCGTTGATAGTCCACATGAGCATCGCCCTCATCTGAAAGTTCTGCTCCATCGATATATCAAACGTCTGGATGCCAAACTGTCATAATTGTTTCAACACGTCCACCAATGGTTGCAAGTAGATATCGATGTTCTTCTTTAGATTTCTTGGACCGGGTATGATAAGTGTGAGGAACATGTAAGGAGTTTTCAGGCACATCTACGGTGGTAGATTGTACGGGATCAAAATCATCGGCCAAAAGAGTATTGCGTCTCCGACTGTCCGAATGGAGTGAATCCATCAGAACATAAAGCCAATCGAACATTCCAAGGCTTCGCAGCAAAATCAGGATGACACAAGATCAAAATGCTTCCATACTTCTCCATCGGCAGGATGAGATAATTCTCCTTCATACATCTTCCGTTCTTTGTTATGCCATATCATGTGTTGTACAGTATTTGCAGACATATACATCCTCTGTAGCCTGTTTGTGATTGGCAAGAGCTGCATGTACTTGTACGAGCGCATCCGCGTCTGGGCAATTAATTTTCCTTTACCCCGGATTGGCTTGTACCGGTCCTCGTCACAGAAAATACATTTATCTTTATCATTGTTCTCCTTGTAGTATAGCATGCAACCATTTCGACAGCAGTCTATCTTCTGGTAGCCTAATCAGATTTTTTGTATCATCATCTTCGACTTGTAGAAGCTTTCAGGCAAATCATTTGATCCTTTTGGCAACAACTCTCTCACAAGCTGAATTATTCGGTCATAGCATTCTTGCAGTAAGTTAAAATCAGATTTAAGGTTCAACAGCCGTATCACCACCGACAATACCGAATAAGAATCACAACCCGGATATAACGGAGTATCAACATACTTGAACATATCGTAGAACTCTTTTGCATCAGGATTTGGATCCTCACGTGCCACAGCAAAATCTAATACCATCTCACGTGCCAAGTTTGTTGGTTGCCGATATTCAAAATGATCTCCGAGAGTAGAATCTCTCACCTCGGTATTGAAGAAGGACTGAGATTACGAAGCCGGAGATTCTTCTTGATTAATCCACATGTTGTAGTTCGGCATGAAACCCTTCTTGTAAAGGTGCTCTCTCACGAGTGACACCTTTCTAAATGGTATATTCTTACATTTGAGACAAGGGCACTTTTTGCGCCTTCCGTCCATGAAATCGGCATGGCTACTTGCATATATGAGAAATTACTCGACGGTCGCCTTGAAATCGTCCGTCAAGCCAATCATACTCTCATGTTGCCGATTGTACATCCACGAACGAACAAGTAAGTATCGAATCATTGTTCTAATTTACGTGAATGATTCTGCACCAAGAATTAAGATGCTATATATCACTTGGTATCATAAAACAAACCTAGTATAACTTGGTATGACGTACCCCTCACGTACATTCACTCATAAAACAAACCTAGTATAATTAGATATCACGTTGATACTCAAGTATCAAATTCATACTCAAGTACATATCGCATTGATCAATCAATTACCTTAGTAATCTAAAACTACTACACCTATTTATTTTGTGTCCGTGTCCCGTTAAATTTCTAAAATTATTATACCGATAAATTTCTATTTATCTACTATATATACCCACTACTATATCGATAAATTTCTATTTACCTACTATATATACCCACTACTATATCGATAAATTTCAAACACGAAATTGAAATTGAAACCCTAAAACATGTTGAGAAAACACAAACAAAGCGTAAATAAAAATAAATATAAATTAGGGTTTAGGGTTTCGGACCTTGAAGTGGTTAGTCAAGGAGAGGATCTCGGAGAAGGGGGGACGTCGGAGGGGGGCGTCGGAGGGGGGACACTGAAGGGGGGGACGCCGGAGGGGGTGGTCGACGGAGGGGGGTCGCCGGAGGGGGGCACGACGGAGGAGGAGACGAGGGAGGGTGTACGGAATTTTGAAGGAGGAGAAGAGGGGGGGAAGGAATGGGGGAGCACGCCAGAGGGAGGTGGTCGCCGAAGGTGGGGGCTCGACGGAGGAGGAGAAGAGGGGGTGGTTAAGGGGTTCGATAGGAGGAGGAGAAGAGGGAGGGGGCCAGAGTGGGGGAGGGCACCGGAGGGGGCCGCCGGAGGGGGGTCGCTGGAGGGGGCCGCTATCGGGGGGTGATCGCCGGTCGGGGGGTGGAGAGAGGGGAGGAGAGAGAAGGATTCCGAGAGTGAGAGAGACGTTGGAAATTTTTTGAAATTTAAGTAACTTTCGAATTTTTACAGCAAATTAGCAACGAAAATTTTTCGTCGCTACGCCGTCGCTACATGGAAATGTCACTAAGTAGTCGCTCATTAGTCGCTACCTTCATGAAAAAATTAAGAATAAAAATTAATCCTTCCGTTTCAACATTTGCAGCTGCTTAGCGACGTATATATCTGTCTCTAATAAGTCGGTTGACATATTTCGTCGCTAAATGGTCGCTAATCAGTCGGTTGACATATTCCGTCGCTAAATGGTCGCTGATCCGTCTCTAAACTTATAAAAAAATTATGTGAAAAAATCTGTCGCTCGTAAGTCGCTTGTCGGTTGCTAATTGGCAACTGATTCCGCCATCGCTAATTTTCATTTGCCTGTATTTTGGTAGTGAGTCAATCTTACATTATCATGCTTGGCCTATTAAGAGTTTTTAAACTCGTTATAACCAAATCACGTCGGAACACTGTCACCATAGGGATGAAGTATCATTATACGTCATCATACAGTTACTTGGGCATTAGTTTAAGATAATTTTAATATCAAAGATTAGTGTTTCATAATAGTCACCTAAGTTCTGCTTGTTTCTACTCGTTGAACTGGCTTGTTGATTTGGTTGCCATTATTGGTGACTTAATTATGGGCTTAACCACATCTCCTCGATGATACTAGGATTAATGTCTTAGACAGACTCTTCGTCAAGAGATCTAGATGGTTCTTTTATGACTTTTATAGTCAAGAACTAAAATTTTGCCTTTTAAGCTCTTTATTTACGTGAAGTGCAACTACAGGTACATGTTCATCTTAGAATTCACATAATTGTACTTTATTAGTACTTTAGCCAAATGATTATTAAAATTTATAAAATTGACTTATATATAAATTTGTATATACATAATAAGATATCTGAGCCATTCAGCTTCAGCACAAGCTATGTTCAAATGTAGCATTTCAAATTCTTTGATACTTCTAGCTATGATAGTTTGTCACATGGACCTATCAACTTATAAGTATCTAAGTTATTCCACATGTGAAACCTTACACTCGATCTTAGTGATCTTAATTTAGTGTTTTATATCCAAATAATATGTCATATAATGACTCAAAAAAATATCTAAAATTCTATAAAACCAATTGTAGTCAATTTATTTAGAGTTTTTTGAATAAGTCAGATGTTTTGGTTACTCCGGGTCATCATATTCATTTGACATATGTGTGATTATCAAAATTGCATTCTGGAGTTCTAGATCAATAATTTGAATGAATTTACTAATCGACCTTAATAAATTATTTGTCTATTAAGTTTTGAACAACTTGGGTTAGTTGTAAGGGCTGGTTCCCAACTAGCAGTGGCCCGAAGACACTTAATAATACCTTGTCATTTAGTGCTATTTACACCCGGTTGACAGAAGCATCCTTTCAACGTGTACTCAATCTAATCTCAACTTTAAAAACCTAGATTTATAAGGATTTTGTAGTATTGCTAAACTATTTTTTTGACTAAATTGTTTGGACGTATCAAAAAAAATTATAATATCACATATTATATGCAAACCACGCTTGCCTAACATAATCTAAGTATTGTGACGTAACAATATTGTAATTTTAATTTTGTCTGAGTAGGAATCCTAATTTCGTGATAATATGATCAACTAAGGTCCAACCATGCGCAAAACTAACATGCGGAGAATATCACTTTAATATAACAATATACAGAACCATATATATGAACCAAGATAATTGACTCATAAATTTCATCAATGTATTTCTCCAATTAAAAATGACTAGAAAATGTAGGTCGTACATATAAAAATTATCTTTTCTTGATCGGAGCCCCTTTGTACTTCTAGTCTTGATTTCGGCTTAGTAATAATAATTAAAAAGGATATATTACATTATATTGAGATAGTTCCATTATTTTTGTTAAACATCCACCATCCAAGAATTTAGAAAAAGAGATTTACAAATATCAAGTTTAGAATAGTAGAGTGAAGAACTTTGTATTACTTACCTTCACCCTTAGAAAGTTTGCGTCTTTCCTAACAAATTACAATCTCTAATGCTTCTGACTTTGAGAGATAACATTACAAAGATCATGTTAGAAATAGGAGAGTACGAAAATATATTTGTATTACCGTCACCGTTAACATGTTGCTCCTTTATTAAAAGTTAAAAAGTTTCTAATGTCTATGCCTTCAAGAAAACAGATGCTAATAGTGAAGATATTATGATGGCACGTTGGCAAAATCTAAGCCATGTTCAACCCAAGTTTTTTTTTTAATGTGTCAATTTATCCAGGTAACTAATTTTGCATACGCTTAGCTAGGAGAATATGCTCGCTTATACCTAAGGAACCTAAACTCAAATTTAAGTTCATCAAAAATTTCTGTTATACAAAGTGAGGCTTTAAAAATAGTATAACATCATAGTAACAATTCTAAATTTTTATTCCCTCATATTGGAGAGTTTATCCAGTTAACACATTCATTTTAATATGGAACTATAATCACATGAAGAATAAAAATTGATAGAATTGACCCACCTCTTTAATAAGGTCAAATGATAACCAATATGTTTCCACAAGACAAAACACGAAATATAATTATATCCAACTGGATTGGCTATGCGAAATCTAAAACAAAATGCTAATAGATAAACTCTCTTGTGAAACACCAAACAATATTTCTATGGCTATAGTTTATTTGACAAAACTAATGACTTTGTTCTTACACCATAAATATATAAAAAGAATTAGGTACAGTTGAACTATATATGAGTACTGTCATGGCCCGCATCCAGTGTAGGGGAACGAGAAGTGGGTACGTCCAGCCTACGTCACAGTATCAGCGGTAGAACGCTGTCCTAGGTCACATACATCTAACAAGTATAAATATACCTGTACAAGATATACTCTTCAATCGGAGGACAATACAGAAGGTACAACTCAATCATAATTTTAAGATAGAAATAGTAAGATAAGATAGATATGAAATCTCAAAAGAGAAGATACAACAAAATGAAATAAGTCTAAGTGTCTAAACGACACAACATCTCAACATCCAGAAATAATACAACTCAGATGTCAAATACAAATAACATAATGAAATAAGATAAACTTCCTAGCTATCTAGCCTAAGCAATAGGGGTGATGTCCTCAGCTAGAGCTGGATCCTTCTATGGGTCCAACTCACAAGTGTCGTCTAGATGGGCTCCATAGTAAGTAGGGCAGAACTCTTCAGTATCATCTGTAATATTTTTAACAGGTCCAATCAGGATAGGAACGAATACATATCGCTCACGCAGTTCATATCATGGCAGGAATTGTAAAACAGGCAATATAATAAGATATATGAAGTGTTGTAAGAAATGTACATAAAAGATAAGAGAGATATTTGTAAACTGAAAATATATATGGTAAGTAAGAACTGTAAGTTACTAAGTGATTTAGAACATAAGATGGTTATATAATCGGCTTGGTGTTGTGCACGACTAAGTTATAGAGTTTGCACACGAGTAAACTAATACGAATAATCACATAACCACTTCTACTCCCCCGTCCCCAATCAATACACAAGGATCCATTCAAGTTATGTTACGTACACGATGATTAGTTTGCACAAGAAGATCATGTGAGCACACAAGAGTACATGCGAGCACACGATTTGTACACGAATACAAGGAGTACACGATGCTCGTGATAAAGTACACGAACATAAAATACCTGATGTATCCGCTAAGGGGATAACATCGCATGAAAAGATCCATATAGTACCAATCTGTGATAACAAGTGTCAGCATCAGGTAAAGTAGTCTAGAGCAAGAATATAAGTCATAGTAAGTATAAAACGATCAGAGAATGTACTCGCCTGAGATCCTGAATGACTGATGAGAATATATGTTCGTACAGGAGTAACTGAGTCCTATTCAGAACAACACATGTTACAATGCATCCAAGATGGTAAAAATAAAGTTTACAATGCATTCTATACGATTCTAGATCATTGTAGGTCAAAGTCAACTCTTGGTCAACTCTGGTCAATAATCTAGTCAAATTAGGTCAACTCTAGTCAAACTAGTCAACTAGTCTAGTGCTTAGCCAAACCCAAGTCTATTATGTCATTTTAGGCCTATCTAGTCCATTTCTAGGTCAAGATAGTCTAATAAGCTCCTATATATCAAGATAGTCTAATAAGCTCCTATATATATATATATATATATATGTATATATATATATATATATATATATATATATATATATATTATATATATTTTTTTTTACGATTCTAGGTCATTGTAGGTCAAAGTCAACTCTTGGTCAACTCTGGTCAACAATCTAGTCAAATTAGGTCAACTCTAGTCAAACTAGTCAACTAGTCTAGTGCTTAGCCAAACCCAAGTCTATTATGTCATTTTAGGCCTATCTAGTCCATTTCTAGGTCAAGATAGTCTAATAAGCTCCTATATATCAAGATAGTCTAATAAGCTCCTATATATATATATATATATATATATATATATATATATATATATATATATATATATATATATATATATATATATATATATATAACCAAGCAATATGCAAAACATAGCCTATACATAAGCTATATACATAGTCTATATATATATAATACCTATATAACATTGGTAACACAAGTATATATATACATGAATACACTTACATACATATTATATATTCATAACATATATATATATATATATATATATATATATATATATATATATATATATATATATATATATATATATATTTATATATATATATATATATATATATACACACACATATATATATAGGAAAAGGGGGAGAAAAGGGTGCCCACACAAGTATCAGTATGGGGTGTCATATAGTGTCCAACGTGTCCAATTCGTGTCAAAAACCCTGTGTCAATAAGGGTATCAGAGACTGTGTTCAACACAGTCTCGTGCTGCCATGTCGTGTCCTCTAGAACACAACACACATCACTAGGGGTCTTGTGCACATGTCTACTGGTAGGGAAGGTCTAGGGCTACGTGTCAATGTGTCTGCAAGGTGTCCAGGGTGTGTCGTGTCCGAGAACGAATAGCGTATCAGTGAGTCGAATTCGCGCATGCACAGTCAGTACAAAACCCATGCGGCTTCGATTTTGTATCCGATACGATACGAATTCCACTCAAATTTGGGGAGGGACCTGACAGACATGGCCCCTACCTCGATGCCAAATGGCACGTGTCCATGTGGCCTGTGCTTCGAGAAAACATTGTTGAGCAGCAGGACAGTTTCCATAGCTCTCGTGCTGAGTCCCGTGTCCACTTTTGGACACGAAAAACGTGTCAAAATGTGCTCAGTGCTCAGGAATTGCAAATCACACATATAAGGCTACAAGAAAGTGAAATTAGTTCTAAAAGACATTAATAAATAATTTATTGAGGCATTTTATCAAATATTTTACACTACACTCTTACACGCCTCTGATACGCGTATCAAATGGACACAAAATCCTACCAAACTTGGTCTACACGTCTATGGTGCCTAGATACATGCATCTATAAAGAGAAATCAGAGGAACAAATGAGTTTAGAGCCAATACCTATTGAGAGTTGGAATCTCAATGCAAAAACCTAGAAATGAGATCCTTTACCAACTTGCTATGGTCCAAGAGCCTCCAATCCTTGCTAGCTAGCCTCTATAGACCTCTTCTATAGTAGGAGAGTGACGCAAAAGACTAGGCTCACTTTGGAGTCGATATGGAGGAAGGGGTGGATTTTGGAGAAGAACACAAACTAGGGTTTTGAGGGGGCAATGAAAAGAGGCAAGATGTAATGATGTGATGCTTATAAAGGGGGGGGGGGGCTATGCTTGGCCGGCGACATGCTAGGGTTAGGGTTTAGTCACTTGATAGGCTATGGGCTTCTCTCTACAATGTAAGTTAAGCCCTCAAGTTAAAGACCCAATTAGAAATTTGGTTTCAAGCTAAAATATATAACTTAGTTAAAATATCTAAATAT
Source organism: Iris pallida (assembly GCA_029216955.1). Taxonomy (NCBI): domain Eukaryota; kingdom Viridiplantae; phylum Streptophyta; class Magnoliopsida; order Asparagales; family Iridaceae; genus Iris; species Iris pallida. Next base: position 52,082 of record JANAVB010004599.1, on the reverse strand, counting down.
TATCTAACTTAGTCTTCTAGTTAGAAACTTCTAATGCATTCTCTAGGCTAATGACTAACATCTAGATTAGGGCAAATCTAGGTCAAGGCTCAACACAATAATTAGCACAATATTAATTATAAAAAATTCAAATTAATTCTAATAAATCACAAATGACCAAAATACCCTCAGGCTAAAAATATGGTAGTAACAAGTACTTAGTTTGGAATTTGAATTTCCATTACTCTTTGCAACCTGTGCGCAGCCTGGTGCAACCTGTGCGCAGCCTGGTGCAACCTGTGCAACCTGGCGTAACCTGTGCAACCTGTGCGCAGCCTGGTGCAACCTGGCACAACCTGTGCGCAACCTGCGCACAACTTGGTGCACAACCTAGCGTGCACCCTAGTCGCGCAACCTAGGCCGTGCAACCTGGCACACAACTTGGCCGCGCAAGTGGCTCGCGTAACGAGCGCAACTAAAGCGCACTATGCGCCTAGCGACGATGCTGACGTGCTAAGTGCGCCAACGAAATGCCACATTATGCCTCATGAGCCCATGAGCCCGAGTTCGAGTCCGAGTTCGAGTCGCTAAGCCCCTATGGGTCTTAGCTCCCATGGAAATAAATTTCCCAAAGAAAAAAAGTATTAATGCTTTTAATTGTTGATTTAGCCTTTTTTATTAGAAAAATAACCCCACATGGTAGACCCATGTGTACCTCCACACCACATATGCATATCTAAACTAGCATAGTTAATATATAGAGATACAACTTCTTTGACCTATCCGATGTGGGACTAAAGTTTCAAAAGAAAAAGGCCAAAAAAATCCCAACAATCCCCCACATATCTCTATATGTGGGTATAAGTGTTCCCCACAGTAACTGTCCATCATGCATTAGGAGAGATGTCGCTGACGACTTGAATCTTCTGGCATGGGTCAAACAACAGACTATAATACAAGAATGGACTAAGCCTTGAATTCTGCATCATAGCTGAAATTATTTTCACTCACATAATGTAGTTACATGTGCTTCTGGCTACATATTAAAGGTCCTGTGTCAGCCAGGTTTCAGTGTATAATTTTGGACGTCTACAAGTTAACCCTCAAGAGACGGCCTGATATCTCTTTGTCCATACACTATAGGTGAGTTCATTATAAAGAGACATGGCATGAAGCGCTTTGCGCTTCTCTTGCGGTGCTACGCCGCTATGACATGGCTTAAAGCCGAGGCCTTACCCCATACCGGGAACCTCATCGTAGTGTTATACTACTGTAGCATTAGGCAACCGCCTCTTTGTAGTGCCAAACTATCCAGCATGAAGCCTTAGGCACCCTTGCGGTGTTATGCCGCAACGACATAGCTTGCAAGGCCGAGGCTTTATCCCTAACCGGGTACCTCATCGTAGTGTCATGCCACTGTAACATGAGGAACTCCTCCTCTTTGTAGTGCTGACTACCCCTCTCTTTATTTTAACAAACAGCATTAGGCTAACTGCCTATTTGCGGTGCTACGCCGTTGTGACTTGGCTAGCAAAGCCGAGGTATTACCCCATGCCTGGGAACCTCATGGTGGACTCACCCCATAGTAGCATAGAGTTTCAGTCCTTGTAGTGTTGTTCTACCGTGCTTTCTGTAAAGCACACCAGGCATTCACTCTGCCTGTGAACTCATTAAGGCATTTAAGCCAACCTTTCCACAGGATCCGTTTTTCGTAGAAAACAACAGTAGACAACAGTGGTTATAGGTCCGTAACCTCTCCATGTCCAATAGAACATGTACCTACCGTTTCTGATATTCTTCCGATTAGTGGTCCTCCCTTGAACCAAAAGCTAGATGCCTAGTAGATTTCTCTTTGAACTATTAGCATAAAACTTTATGGTAGGAATACAATAATACAATATCAGAATGCCTTCAAACCCATTTTACATGCTGTGTCATCGACCAGCTGGCGCTTGAGGCCCTTGGTGAACGGATCCGCCAGGTTCTCCTGACTCCGAACATCAATCACTACAATAATACCTCTCTTGATAAGATCGTGTACTGCCCTGTGCTTCAATCGCATAATCCTCTTCTTTTCGTTGAATAGATAATTTGATGCCACCATCGCAGTCGCCAGGTTGTCGTAGTATATCGGTATCGTCGATATTTGCGCCCCAACCACTGGAAGATTATACATAAGCTCCCGAATCCATTCTACTTCCTTGGCTGCGGTATCAAGTGCAAAGAACTCAGATTTCATGGATGACCGCGAGAGCATATTCTGCTTCTTCGACTTCCACGATATAGCAACTCCATCCATTGTAAAAACGAATCCACCTACGGACCTCTCGCTCTCCACCTCTGAGCACCAGCTGGCATCACTGAAGCGTTCCACTACCGGCGGATCTCAGCTGTAGTACAGTACATATGTCTGAGTCTTCTTGAGATATCTTATAACCCGTTTCATAGCTTTCTATTGTTCAACACCTGGGTTGCTCGTAAAATGACTCAGCATTCCTACGGCAAAAGCTCTGTCAGGCCTTATGTCAGTAGTATCATACATCAAACTTCCGATTACGCTTGCGTACTCCAGCTGCCTGACGCTTTTTCCTGAATTAGGCTTCAGCTTCAAATCACACCTGTACGGCGTATCGATCCCCGGAAGATCCCGATACCCATAACGAGTGATCATTTTCTCAATATAATTAGACAGTGACAGCACTAGTCCAGTGTCTGTCCGGATGATCTTGATCCCTAAGATCACATCAGCTGTCCCTAAGTTCTTCATACTGAACTTGCTCGAGATAAATTTCTTTGTCTCTGTGACACAGTTCATATCCGTACCTAGGATAAGCATGTCGTCCACGTACAGACAAATAATTACACCTCTTCCATCAGCGAACTTTGTGTAAACACACTTGTCCGTCTCGTTGACCATGTAGCCATTTGACCTTATAACTTTGTCAAATTTTTCATGCCACATCTTGGGAGCCTGTTTAAGACCGTATAAAGATTTTACCAACTTGTAGACTTTGTCTTCAAGACCCTTAACGATAAATCCCTCTGGCTGTTGTATGTATATCTCTTCGGTCAGCTCGCCATTTAGGAAAGTCGTTTTCACATCTATCTGATGTATCACCATCTTATGTATTGCTGCAAGAGCAATCAACACTTTGATGGTGGTCATCCGGGCTACTGGAGCATACGTGTCAAAATAGTCAATCTCCTGCTGTCACGCCCCAGAACCAGAATACTGGAGAGCGGAGGAATGACTCAGCCAGCTACGTATTACGGGTAGATGAATACCGTATAATACGATCAATGCTGTCTAACCAGACGAGGGGGTGCATACTACATAAAAGTCTTACTATGGTCATTACACATCTATTGTCTCAATCATTCAAACAAGAAACAGTAATAGAGAACATGTAAGATAAAGCAGTAAGGCGTCCCAAACGCTCTGTCAAAATATTCTTGAGATCTGGCTTTACAAAATACAGCCAGATGATGTAGTAAGTATACACAATTGTTATCAGCTGCAGTCTGACTTAATTACAATTATGCAAAAGTAAGTACAAGACAATCCGACTAACATGTCGGTGCCAAACGGCAAGGTATAAAGTAGATAACAAAACGAGTGGTGAAGTTAAGGAACCCACTCGAGGCCTCCTGCGATCATCCCTCTAGTGTTGACCATCTTGGAGGTAGAAGTAAGCTGGATCCTCGGGGACCGGCTCTAAATCTGGCCATGCAAAACCAGAGAGGTTAGACCTCTAATAGCAAGTACCACAAGGAAGCACGATATGAGAACTAAAACCAGTAAGTAAGAGAATATAATAATAGATCTCTGCTTGCTACTAGAACTCACATCACATCAAGACACTTCGAACCAACCTCCCAACCAAACAAGGACAGAAGTTGGCCCGTCATGTCCTGACATTCTGATCATCCCAGTTAGGTAACAGAGTACAGTGCACAAACAAATCATCTTGAACGGCCAATCAACTCCTACGGCTTGCTATTATGAGTCCCAAGTTATCCTGGAATAATGTAATTAGGGATTCCTCAGTTCTTACTATGTGCAAGCAAGGCTAGTCTATCCAGTCGATCCATTGGCCCATGCATGAATTAGACGAGTCCTAGCAGGACGCCCGTCAATATACAATATACCATAATAATAAAAATAGATACTGTTCCCTGCCCGTGTGGCAGATTTACAGTATCTGTGGGAACCAGCCGGCCCGTCGGGTACTACTTGTCCCAAGGGGGCTGCCATGTAAGAACTCGGGAATCCATTCTCTCTATGCAATTATTATTTTATTTAACTTAATAGTCCCTACGTTGAGTGAAATTCTATGCCGTGGATCATGGTCATTCAAATGAGTACTTTCGTACGGGGTACGATATGCACAACTCTACAACGATACCAGTGCGGTTAGGTTGCAGGTCTGACATAGCGTAATGCAACAATCAAATCTAACCACGGTAATCATGCCTTGACCATAAAGTACACATGCTTCTTTTGTAGAAAATAAATAAGTAAATAAATAAATAAATAGATTGAAGCCTGCATGTGCATGTATGTCAATATTCGGGATCAGCCAGTCGATTACAATAGTTCATAACATGAACGTGTCTCATTCATTCAATTCAATAAGACGACTAGCCAGTCTCTTGGTTCCAATTAGGAACGCATGATTAATTTAGTCAAGATCACAACCATTATCAATGGTGGCAAGGCATGAAAGTCAACTAGCATTCAGTGGGGTCGAGTCTACAACTCTCAGGGTTTAATTCTAGTCAATCCGGGTATCTATAACTCAATTCATGACACATGGTACATCCCACGTAACAATCTATAATTAACAGAAATATCAACATATCATGATTATATCAAGTTTATGCAAAAAGGCGTAAGGATATAAAATGGACGTTAAACATCTAATAAGATATCAATATACAGGGCTATAGAAGATCCAGGGTAAGCAGGCTACTCTCATGTCAGCCTACGCTTATGCCAGCTACGCTCAGGTCAAGCTACGCTCAAGCCAGCGTACGCTCAGGTCAAGCTACGCTCAAGCCAAGCTAGCGTATGGGAGTCATACGCTTCCAAAAGGTAGCGTATGAACTCCATACGACTCCTTACTATCCAAGTCAGCGTATGCAAGTCATACGCTCCCAAAAGGTAGCGTATGAACTCCATACGACTCCTTACTATCCAAGTCAGCGTATGCAAGTCATACGCTCCCAAAAGGTAGCGTATGAACTCCATACGACACATGCTTCCAAAAGGTAGCGTATGCAAGACACACGCTTCCTAAAAAGGCAGCGTATGCAAGACACACGCTTCCTAAAAAGGCAGCGTATGGACTCCATACCGCGCTGCGCTAAAGAGCGCGCACAGCTCAGTGACGGAGCTAAAAAGCTAGCATACACTGCTCACTGTCTTCTCCAAACAGCAAGAACTCCATGGTTGTACCCCAAAGCGTCAAAAGTCCATAACTTGGTCAGAACAAGTCCAAATCCAATTTTCCAAAGGTCAAAGTTGGGTAGAACAAACTTCTCTACAACATGGAACCATCAAAACTTGCAAACAAAGAAGTTTGATAGATCAAAACCACCAAACTCCGAAAATAACTAATTTCTAGATCTACAAAGATTAAGACTTCGAAATGAAAAATGCCAAGTTCTAAACTTTCTTAGGATCTTGCGAGGAATGAAAATGAACTACAAAAACATGGGTTCTCATGTGGAGCAAGTTGTACTTGCCTACGGTTTGGTAGGTGGAGAGAGTAATGAAGAAGAAGAAGAGGAGTAATGGTGAGAAGTAAAGTAAATGAAGAGAGAGAAGGGAGAGGGTGGCTTTATATAAAAGGTGGTGGTAGGTGGGAGTTAGGCCGGGTCCAATGGGTCCAATGGGTCGGGTTGCACGGGTCCAACAAGGCTAACCCGAAAGTAAAACTAAAGCAGGAATTAAAATACAGATAATAAAATTACAGGAAGAAATACAGAAATAAAATTGCAGGAATTAATTAGTATGAAAATTAAAGAGCAGCTAATTAATTAACATGAAAATTTAAAGAGCAGATAATAGAATTGCAGAAAAATAAAGTGCAGAAAATAAAATGCAGATAATTAATTAACATGAAGTTATAGGAATTTAAATACAGGATACTACATGATAAATACTAAATAAATACATTCAGGCAATATACGTATTAGAATACACATTCCGGGAACGGGGAGTGACAGATTCTAAGAAAACCCCTTGGCTACCAACCTAGCCTTGAACTTGTCAATAGTTTCGTCTGCTTTCATCTTCTTCTTGAAGATCCATTTGCATCCGATGGATTTCACTCCTTCAGGAAGATTAACCAACACCCAAGTGTTATTTGAGATGATATAATCAATTTTATTGTCAATCGTCTCCTTCCAAAAAAAACCGCGTCTCTGGTCTTTATTGCCTCATCATAGGTAAGCGGATCAGCTTCCACATGATAGGGGACAAAGTCACTTCCAAAGTCTTTCGGCCTCCTTATACGATTAGCTGACGGCTCAGCTTGTTCTGGTTCAATCGTTGTTTCAACAAAAACATCTTCTTAGACCACATCTTCATTGAAGACTTTAATTTTTTGCGCACCCTCAATGTTCTCCGGTACATCCGCAAGAACAATATTATTGTGTCTTGCAAATTTGTCTTCAAAATAGTCTGTGTCGTGAGATTCAATGATATGATTTAACTCAATATCAAGAAATCTCCGAGCATCACTCTTCTCGGCATACTCCAAGAAGATCGTCTTACTAGTCCTTGTCCCAAGCTTCTGAATCTTCAGATCTTGAAGCTTGACATATGCCAGACACCCCCACACTCGAATGATATTCAAGTTAGGTCTGACCTTGAACCATAGTTTATGAGGAGTAACGTCTGAAGTTGCATGAGTTACTCTATTTAGAATAAAAGTGGCCGTCAATGCAGCTTTTCCTCAGTAGCACTTAGGAAGCCCAGCAGTCAACAACATTGAGTTAATTATTTCTGTTAACGTTCTGTTCTTCCTCTCTGCTACTCCGTTGATTGAGGAGAGTACGGAGCCGTTGTCTCATTGAAAATTCCATGTTCTTTACAGAACGATGCAAATTCATGAGACCTGTACTCCCCACCTCGATCACTTCTTATTCTTTTGAGTTGTTGTCCAGTCTGCCGCTCAGCTTCGGCTCTAAACTCATTGAACTTCTCGAATGCTTTTTCTTTAGCCTTCAGCAAGTAGACGAACGAATACTTAGAGAAGTCATCGATGAAGGTTATGAAGTACTTTATCCCGGCCTTTGTAGAGAACTGTTTGAAGTCACAGATATCGGAGTGTACTAACTCCAGAAGGTCTGTACTTCGATTAATCCGAGGAAAGGGTTTCCTAGTGATCTTTGTTTGAGCAAAAATTTCACATTTCTCTACCTTAACCCCACACTTGGCGATGTCCTAGACTAGACATTCTGTTTATTCGTTTACAATGAACATGTCCTAGCCTATTATGCCACAACTCAAGAGTATAAGCAGAAGGAGTGATTGCATTAATTATATTGGACTGATTCACAAGCTGAATTTTGAACATCCCTTCGGTATAAAAAGCTTTCCCGAAATATATTTCCTTAATAGACATCACCATCTGGCCAGCATTGATGTCCATCCTGAGGCCTACATTGCATAGTAGGTGTCCTGAGATCAGGTTCTTGGCAATAGCAGGTACGTGCTTCACGCCTTGAAGCATCAGAGAATTCCTCGAAGTCAGCTTTAACACCACCGTCCCGATCCCGAGCACTTCAGCTTGTGCCTGGTTTGCCATCATAACCACTTCAGAAGTAGGTGTGTAGGTGGTGAACCACTTCTTACCGGAGCAGACATGGCAGGAGGCTCCAGTGTCTACCCACCACTTCAGCTTGTTGATTTAGCCTTTTTTTCCATTAGAAAAATAACCCCACATGGTACACCCATGTGCACCTCCACACCACATGTGCATCTCTAAACTAGCATAGCTATTATATAGAGATACAACTTCTTTGGCCTATCCGAAGTTGGACTAAAGTTTCAAAAAAAAAAAAAAGGCCAAAAAACCCCCACACCACTCTCGAGTACCGAAGGCCAGACAAGCCACTTATTCAAGCCTTAAGTCTGAATATAATTCCAGCCCATTGTGTAGATAGGACTAAGTCTCGTACGTATCCACACATTATTAAGCATACATTATAATATCTAATCATTTACGAAACCCACGACAAAACCATCTAAAATGCAATACTGAATTGGTATCGGTATGGATGCCTTTGCCAAATATCAGACGAAGACAATATGGTTGAAGAAGAAAAGATGGTCACTAATTGATCTTAATAAATGAGGCAAATATGTGGTGGACAAGTAAAACCAATTCTACAATTCGCCTCCAAGATAGCACCCACCATGCATTCATGTGCGCTTTATACAAATTGTAACCGAGTACTACAAGTAAGATGTCTTTGCGAGACAATTGGAACTTTCATATGTACTTGATTTTGATAGCCTTGCCACAATTAACTCTAGATACCTCCAAAAACTTCATCCTTCCATATCCCTCTGCCACATGGCATTTCTTTATTGACCAAAGCAAATACGAAGAGGAATTGGAAGAAGACATGAGCGAATAGAAAATGGCTACATGACAAAGGAACATGAAGGAATTAGATTTTGGAGGTACATAAAGCATCATTTTTTTTAACTCTATATCGTGGAGTCTTGGAACACTTCTTATGAACCATTAATTACATACGTAGATTTTTCCTGATTCTACCAACTCTAAAGTTGGAAAAAGATGTGCCTTAACTAATTGTCAACTGTATCCGAAGTTGGGCTTCAAGCAATTAAACGTGGGGGAAAGATCCTTGCTATGCAAATCGTTTACTTTTCGTAAGGCAAATAGTCAACACACGTTCCTAGGAGCAGAGCAGGAGGGATCCGAGCTCTATATAAGGACCTTGGTTTTCTGCAACCGAAGCAGTTCATTCATTCATTACAACTCTCTTCATTTAATTAAGAGCATAAGATCGAACACAACTCGATCTATGGTCTCCGGCATGGCCCAACTCGTGTTGACCTTAGCATTTGCTTTCTTTCTCGTTGCATCTAGTGCTCGTGCTGCAGTTGTCGAGCACACGTTCAATGTAATCAGAACCTAGCTTGCCGGTTTTTTTTATATATATCAATCTCTCATGCATGCATGCACAGTTTAATAGTGTAGCTCAAGGAACGTTTAATTGTTGTTATGTGACAATATTTGTTGTTGTTAATGGTTAGGTGGGAAACCTGACGGTGAACAAGCTATGCCAAGATAGAGTTATCACGGCCGTTAACGAGAAGCTACCAGGGCCCACAATACTTGCCAAGGAGGGCGATACAGTAATTGTCCATGTCAACAATAACTCCCCCTACAACATCACAATCCACTGGTACGTACTTAATTGATCGATCGATCGATCATTAAACTGTTAACTGCAAAGTGCATGCTTTGATAAATTTGAGCAAGTCAAATTATGCACGTACGTAAATGAATGCATGTTATGTTATGTTGAGTGCAGGCATGGGATATATCAGCTCCTAACTGCTTGGGCTGATGGACCGAATTACATAACCCAGTGCCCGATAGTTCCCGGCAGGAGCTACGCTTACAACTTCACCATCACCGGACAAGAGGGCACCCTCTGGTGGCATGCGCACGCCTCCATTCTCCGAGCCACCGTCTACGGTGCTCTGATCATTCGACCGAGAGCCGGAAGCGATGCGTACCCCTTCCCCAAACCTCACAAGGAAATCCCCATCATACTTGGTATGATACTAATTATATATTCATTCATTCACTATTTCTTCTTCTTCTTCTTCTTCCTTTTAGTAGAAATTTTCAACTCTTTATTTTAGAGACAAAATAATTGAATAAAATGTAAATAAATAATCTGTTCGAGATCGAGGCTTCAACTAAGTTCAATGTCCTTAAAACAATATTCGTCCGGCACTGGTGCTTATGGTTTAATGGCGATTAGTCTCCAAGGATACGATGTTTCTTCTCCTAATTAAGGGAGCGGCAGTTTACACCGCAAGAACTGGACAAAAAATAATGTTGGTTGTGCCTCTCTCACTTATTCTTAAGGACACACCTTTTTAATAAATAAATTCGTACACCTTTTCATAGATATTATTGCCATAGATTCGTTGATAGAAAACAATTATTATTATTATTATTATTTCAAATATATATATTCATTTTTCTAACACTCCCATATAAGAAACCTTTCAAAACACTAATCCAACTCTTAATTATATTATATATGATTGTAACATGCATACAGGTGAGTGGTGGAACGCCAATGTCGTTGATGTGGAGAATGCGGCCTTTCTGTCCGGCCAAGGTCCCACTAACTCCGATGCATACACCATCAACGGAAGTCCGGGAGATCTCTATATGTGTTCCTATAAACGTACGTTAACATTAGAAAGTACATAATGCATTAATCAATCATTCACTTATGGCAATTATAACATGCATGGATCTGTCTGTACGTAATATATACGCATGCAGAAACCTACAAGCTTGAAGTGGTGCAAGGAGAGACCTACATGCTCCGCATCATCAACGCGGCACTCAACAATCAGCTCTTCTTCAAGGTCGCCAATCACTCCTTCACCGTCGTCGCTGTCGACGCTAGCTACACCATGCCTTACAAGACCGATGTGATAGTCATCGCCCCGGGCCAGACGGTCGATGCCCTCATGGTCGCCGATGCATCGCCGTCTGCTAGTTACTACATGGCTGCTCGTGCTTACGCCAGCGCGGTCAATTTGGCCTTCGACAGCACCACCACCACCGGAATAGTACAGTACAAGCCCGTCGGAACCAACCGATCCACAACCGCTGATCCTCCCGTTATGCCATCTCTGCCTGACTTCTTCGATACGCCAACTGCGTACCGGTTCTACACCAACTTGACAGCTCTGATCAAGCCAGGATCGCCAAAGGTGCCGCTCGACGTCGACGAGCGCATGTTAGTGACGATCGGATTAGGCTTCGCTCCGTGCGGCGCAGGCCAGACCGCGTGCATGGGCCAGGCCCTATCCGCGAGCATGAACAACGTGTCTTTCGCATTTCCGACGAGGGTGTCCCTACTGGAGGCGCAGTTCAAGGGCACCAAGGGGATATACACCTCGGATTTTCCGAACATGCCGCCGCTCGTGTTCGACTACACGAATCAGAGCATGAACTCCCCCTTCCTCATACGATCGACATAAAGAACTCCAAACAATTGCATGAACTCCACCCCTCCATATAAAATCAGCACAGATTTTCTCCAATCTGCCAATAGTCGCTAGTGGAAGTTTGATTGACTCGAGCCAAAACCCAGCGATGGCAAGAATCACAAATTAATTTAAATATAAAAATTAGTTTAATCTAATCTCAATTCAACAATTGATCATACTAATAATTTGAAATAATATTTAGTATTATCAAAATAATTTAAATAATATTTGATACTATCAAAGTAATTTAAACTATATTTATATTAATCCAAAATCTTATTTAAAAATAAATTGGCAAATCCTTTTGTTGTTCAAAAATACTTATGATTTTTAAAAGCCATTTTCGAAACCAAATCTTTTGGAAGTTCAAAATAATAACCAATACCTTTTATAATTCCAATAATAAAATTAAAAAAAAAATCAAGTTTATGAAAACTAATTAGTACTTATTCAAACTATTAAATTTAAATTAGTTTTGAAATGTTGAAATATAATAAAATATTTTATACAAAGTTTCAAAGAGAATATAGATTTATTTATTCACCTTCAGTGCCACTACATCAACTCCGCCTGCACCAGGAAGTCGCTTTCCGAATTTGCTTATAATAGAAAGAAAAATACTTTGTTATTTCTTGGTTAAAGAAAATCGTACAAAATTTGTAAAAATGTAAAACAATACAAAAATTGCTAGTTGTTCGAAATGTAAAACATACGAACCTTTTGCAATAAAGTTGCAACAATAAGAAATTGAAGAAGAAAATAAAGAAGATATCTTGTTGGGCAGATGACGATCACAATTGCTCAGCAAAATTTTTCTTTTTGGTTAATCTAGTTTCAGAGCCATTAAATTCAATAATTTGAATTTCTGGAATATTTCTTTATTATCCTCGGAATTGGACTTCTCATAAACAAAACCTAAGATAGGAGTTGTGGCTTCTACGTTGTTGTTAACTCTCATCTCATAGCATATATCTCAAATAGTTTTTAAGAACCAAACCAAGATTATATATAGGGGAGCCAAGTCCCCTAGTAGCCATAATCATCCATAATGGACAATTAATTTGTAAAGTAACACCCCTAATGTGTGTGATTACAATAGTAACTCCCACAAAATGGACATAATAAAATAGACAACAATTGCCATGCTGGAACATACTGAAGAAGCCACAAGGAAGCACAATGAAGCAGTGACACTGGAGTACCAGTCCCGTGGGAGCAGCCTTCTAGATATAACCTAGGTCTAGCGGAGCAGCCTACACGCTGGAATATAGGTTCAGTGTGAGTACCCTGTACGTTAGAACCTAGGACCAGCGGGAGAAGCTCTCACGCTTCAACCAAAATTCGACAAGAGCAAAGGCCGTATTGGAACGTTGATCCGCTGCACCTCGATACTCTTCGATGGAACATGGGTCCAGCTGGAGCAACCTCCATTATAGAAGCTAGGTCCAGTGTGAGCACCCTCTTATGCTATAACCTAGGTCCAGCGTTAGCAGCCTCTACACTGGAACCTAGGTCCAGAGTGAGTAGCCTCCAGACTGGAATCTAGGTCCAACATGAGCAGTTCCTATGCCAGTACAATAGTTCAGCAAGGACACTAGGTGTGCTAAAATGCTAGCCTATTAGACCCTACTACTCTTGCTGCTCTACGCTGCACGATATTAAACAACATGTTGTGTTGTGCAAAGTGCGTCATCAAAGAACCAATTTGTGCCTTCTTGCCCAATTTTGAGTCGAGTGGACCTAGCTTCTAATGGAAATCCTACTAACTTGGTGACAAAAATAAATGTTTCTTGGAGGATTTGAAACTTATCCTCTAATAAAACATCCTATAATATCAAACGCGTGGACTACATCACCTTATGTCACGACCCGCTTCCGAATAATCGGACACGAGTCGGACACGCCCATCCTTTATCGTTCGACACGATAAAGTAAGCTGTACCAATCTCTAGGAAAAACAACAAGTCCAGATAATAATGAATATAAACCACAACATCTAATATCGAATCCCAGAATCAAATACAAGTCTAAGAGTTATGACATTTCCAGCAAATGAAAAGTAAACTGGTGTCTCTAATACAAAGTCCAGGTAAAACTAAAAGGAAGGTACTAGGCCTCCTCAGCCTCTAAGTCCAGAGCAACATCAGCTGGCTCATAGGTGCCTCCAGGCTCCTGTCCGTAATAAGTGCCACAGATAGCCTCCAACGCACCTGCAACATACCCTAGTCAGGAGCGGAGCTAAGTATATCCAAGAAAATAAACATGAACATCATGGTATGAAAATGAATACATGAAAATATATAAAGTACGAGAAATGAGAACATGACATAAAACCTGAACATGAATACTGAAAAATAAATACAGGGAATCCAAGGAACATGAAATGAATCATGAACATGAAATACACAATGAACCTGATACGTGCAATATATCGAAAAATGTTCAGAGTGTGTGATCGGCTTGGGTAGATTCAGGGAACATGAAATGCTACGGCTTCAGTCCCGCGTGCACGAAACGGGGCCTAAGCTATTCACATGAATAGTAACTCGGGTTTGATCACACATCTAGGGGTGAGCATATAACGGTTGAAAACCGAAAACCGAACCGAACCGAACCGAAATATGACAAACGGTTCGGTTTTTCGGTTATCGGTTCGGTTTACGGTTTGAAAATTTAAAAATTTGAAATAACGGTTCGGTTTTCGGTTCTTCATCCGAAAAACCGAACCGAACCGAAAACCGATTTAGATTTAGTAATTTATCAAACTATCCACAATATACATATACTAATGTTTATTAACCCCTAACTGAGCGCACTCTCTTCTCATATTCTACGTCGGTGCTTCTTTGAGCACTCTCTCTATCTACCCTCAATCTATATATACTAATATCTTTCACTCTATGTAATATAACAATTCATAAATACAATAATGTCATATGTTTTTTTAAATTTTGTTATTTAAATAGGCCCATTTTGCTAAAAACTTGAAGGCCATGCACATTGGCCCATGAAACCGAACCGACCGAAAATCGAACCGAATTAATTCGGTTCGGTTTTTGTTCGGTTTTTATAAAAACGGTTCGGTTTTCGGTTTTGAAAAATACGGTTTACGGTTATTTCGGTTTTCACATATTCGGTTCGGTTTGAACCGAACCGAACCGATGCTCACCCCTACACACATCTGTAGTATTTTTCCTCCCAGACACAAGTAAACTCAAGGAACCAGATACCAGACAATCTCGTAAAATATCGTGTCAACCAGAAGATACAAGAATGAATATACAAGACATAAAGAAATGGAAAAATCCGAGGAGTATACTTGCCTTGCTCAGGGTGATCAAGTGTGGGTAGTAAAGATAGAAATTCTCCTGTCAAATGATTTATAAGTTGATTAATAAGCACTCTACCCTAAACTAGCTTATTCAAAAAAATAAAGGTTTTGAAGTTGAACACAAAGCTCTTATAGTGGAAACTTATTTTCTAAAGTCTATTTTGGTTAAAAGAAACATAGTTAATATCCTAATCATTATTCAAGGTCTAAACATAAGGAAATCTTAGTCTCTAATTCCTTGTCAACAATCTAGGCTTAATAAGGATTTTACAGTAATAAAAAGAACCTAACAGATACCCAGTCTTAGGTTTACTTAAAATAATGATAAGTAGGCATTTTCCAATATCCTGTCAAATAGGGAAATTGTCCAAGTCAATAACAGTTTGTCTATTGCATCATGAATCAGTCAAGCTAATCTTCCCAGGTTTCCCCTTTCTAGAAATACTATACCTAAATAATATTAAAACAGTTCTCAAGGGTCAGTCCTGAATAGGACTTACATAAGTCAGTTCCTAACCAGGCTGATATGGTTCAATCTTAACTAAGACACTGCTTCAAATCAATCCAATTAAGGTGCTGATATAAATCAGTATCAGCTAAGACTGATACAAATCAGTCCCTAGTTGATACACATAACACTAATTGTCTTGAACATGACAGTCCTGACACTGCTATTCCAACTATCCCAGTTATGACTTAACTGTACCACCCATCCTTTCTAAAATAATTCTTTAACCTACTCCTGAAGAATGGATTATAATTCAACTCAAGACTTCAATCCTGTATTCAGTTTAGTTAAAGTATTGAACTAACCCAAACATCTCTATTTATGTAACTGACAGTTACAACAAAATATGTCCTGCTATTAGGTTTAAGTCAAACAATTGGTAGTAACAAAAGTAGACATGCCATAAACCCCTTATCAGTTCATCACCTGTAGCTTTCCAAAGCAACCAAGGCCTATAAGCTTGGTTTAAAGTAAATAGAAAAACCCCTTGCATTCTCAGGAACCAATACTGCAGGTTCCTTACCAATGTACTCGAGTACTTGCTGCTGATATGAGTTCAAAAGATAGGTTTGCAGATTCAAGAATTAAGATTTCCAACAATAGGCTGTGGTCCTCCAACCTAATGACAACCTAAACTGATTTACCAGTACCCTGTATGTCCAATAGGCCCCTAAACTATCATCATCTCTATAAGACAAGTTCTCGAGTTTATAAAAGGATTTCAACATCTAGCTAACTCCCTGTAGACTTTAGAGTAAAATCGACTATACAACACTAACTGTTCCAATATACTCTTAACTCCAAATCCAAATTGCAGACAACAATTCAATAGTACTAAAATTAACCAGCCTACAATACTCTATACCAGATGGAAATCATCTGTCCACCATGAACAACTCACAACTGTCTAATCCACTCTAACCCAATATCAAAACAACTGATAGATTACATGTAAACCTTATAATGCAGCTATCAAACAATAAGGAAATCAGAAACTGAAATATCTAATTTAGAGATTTCAACCCAGGTTAACCCAAATCTTTACCTAACCTTGTATCAGTAATAACACCAATTTATCCTGCTGCTTTTCTGATACAGAGTCTGGGCAAGAACACTGCTAAACAAAAATACTTCTAATCATCAGTACAATTCTCTATTATAGACGAGGTTTCATCCTAGGACAAAACAGCTGATATCACCATCAAGAGTCCAAAAAGATTTAGTAACTCTGTTCTGAAATGAGAATGGATATAACAAGTTCAAGAGATTCAATTAAATCCTATCTCGAAATATACAATCCCGATCCAATTCCCCAATCTAAGATTAATATCAATCCTATAGAGATTTGGACTTTCAACTCAAGATAATAATACTTAACTCGATTCGTGATCATCCAGCATCATTCAAAAATGAAAATTAACCAATAGAGCCTACGCAGGAGATTAGCATTACCTGATCGAGATGGGATCAAATAACAGTCGACTGAGAGCAGCTCTAAATCCAGGTGATCCAAATCCTTAGGGATCATAATCGAGCAAAATAGAATCAAACAAAGAAAATTGCTTCACAAATTAAATCTTACAAGACTAAATGTAATAAAAAATCAAAGACACAGAGATCGGATACCTACTTGTTGTATCCAACTCTAGATCACCAAAAGTTCAAGTATCAGTTCTCAGGAATTTCAAGGAGCTTCAACTAATGGATCTGCAAGATCGAGTAGAACTTAGCAAGATCACTAGAACTACTCTCACAGGATCAAACAATCAATCTGATATTTAAGATCAAGGAAGATCAACACATTCTAAAATCAGTAGGAAATTACCTTGTCTAGGTGATATGATGAGACAAAGAATTTAGTTGGATCGATCACCGATCCATGACTCCCACATCTTGTTGATTACAAGAAAAGACAGTCAATCCATCAGTCGATCCATATCCAGATTCAGCATAATTCGAGAAGTAAAGAGAATCCTTACCAGATCTATTGAATCAAAGGAATTTGTGATCTGAAAATTGATCCCTGCTATCAATGCCGAGATCCCTTTCGCATGCTGCATACTCGTCGAGGTGTGGCTTCGTTTCGCTGTGGTTGCAGAGGCTCGATCATTGTTGATGATTGAAAGCTTTAGCAGACACCAACGGCTCTCATCACCATGAATTGATTGTGAGCTCGAAATTGAGCTTTGGAGAAGAAAAGAATCAAAAGGAAGGGTCCTTTAAATAACCGTCAGGAAACTTGAAGAAGGGAATGGAAGGGCGGGAATTAAAATTTCCTCCACTACTCCTGTCAGAGGTGGTTATAGAAGGTTTGAATTCCTACGGGGGATCAAAATCATAAGCAAAATTGGTTTGGGGTCTCAATTTATTAAACAGAGCTGATTCTTAAAGTAGAAATTGTAAAACCCCTAAATTTCTACTATTTTTATCGATTTTTGGTACTGATTTAAAAATTTTATATTGTACGTCGCGTAGTCGTATTGTACGTTGTGTGCAAACGACATATTTCGTAAATTGCTCGACGAATACGAATATGTGCGAGCGTACATATTTTTAGAAAAAAAAATTTATAATAAAATTATTTTTTATATAGGAAAGTACTTGTTCAAATAAATATAATAAATATTTTATCTTTATAAAAGAATTATTTTGTTCGTCGTTTTAAAATAAGTAGTGAATTGAAAAATTTTGGTTTATACAAAAATATATTCTAGATATTTGCGAAATTTGGAATTTGTATAGTAACCTATTTTTGTTATTTATAAAAAGCTACTTATTGATTTAATATTTAAGTAATTATCATGATTTTCGAAATTAATATTATTATATTTTTAATATTTACGAAAAAGGTGTTTAAAATTTAGTTTGATTTGATATTTGATTAAATACGATAATTTAAAGTTTGAGGAGATTTTATTAAGTGAAGGTTTTATCTAGAATTGATTAAATAATTTAAAAGTTATTTAAAATAAAGGATGGAATTATCCATCGCAATTTAAACGAATACTAGTCCTATCCTAATGGGAATTCCCACCTCCTGTAAAAGGAGAGGTACTCATCCATAAAATTTTACCAACCAATCTCCATAATTCGTTCTGTGCATCGTGTCTATGACGCAGAATATTATTCTAGTACTTTACAGTCATCCACGTCGTGTCCACAGCCCGGACACAACGACAATAAATCACCAAACTGCCACTACCACCATGGCCTCGTCATCATCCCGATCACCACCCAGGCCACTCAGGATACCCCCAATACACCGCCACCGCCAACCACTGCCATCACCATCCCAGATCTCCGACCACCTCTTCCGCGACAACCATCACCACCACCATCATCCTCATTGCCGCAATCCAAACTCTCCGCCATCCTCCCGGACGACCCCGGTCCCAAACCCACAGAACACCACCGCCACCATCACCAGGAAAGAAAATAAGGAGGAATAAAGAAACCCTCACCTCGACCGAGTCCTCTGCACCACCGCACAGGGCCACAACACCACCATCGCGCGAAGGAGCCTCCGTCGTGTTCCCCGCCGACTAGCCCTGTTCTCCGTATCCATCCGGCACCACACTGGAGATGCGAACCCGCGCTCCGGCCACCTCGCCGCGAGTGGCGATCCACCGTGCCGCCCCACCTTAGCAGCCGCCTCCGCGAGACCCAGCGGACCCGCCTTCCGCCGACCCCGGCTGGAAAATCCCTTCGCCGTCGTCCAGATCCCCTTCCGCACGCCGGAGCCATACAACCACCGCCATCGAACCTTCGTCGTCCCCGACTTCCAGCGCAGGCCAGCCCACATCCCTCCGCCGTCGCGATACTGTCGTCGTCCATCCTCCGCAACCAGCGATTCTGCCCCAGCGCCCAGATCCTTGAGCCTGGCTGCCCCGCCTGAGAATCGCCGACCTAATCCACCGCGTTCCCGTCGAGCGACCAGCGCCGATGGCGCCTATCCGCGCCTCCGTCGGCCGAGTCGGCCCCGTCCTCTCCAACCTTCGCCCACTTCGGTATGCTCCTTGCCGAACCTTCTCCTTCACTACTTTCCCTCATCTCTTTCTCCCGAACTTCATCTCTCTCTCTCTCTCTCCCGAACTAAATTGGGGAAGAACTAGTTACCAGTAGTTCTATTAAAGTATATTGGTTTTTATCATTATTATTATTATTATTATTATTTTTATTATTATTATTATCATTATCATTATTATTAGTATTATTATTATTCTATTATTATTATGAAATTTCTATTATTTAGTATTAATATTACTGTTATTATTAGTATTATTATTATTTTTATCATTATATAGTGTTATTATTATTATCCTTATTATTAGCTTTATTATTATTATTATTATTATTATTATTATTATTATTATTATTATTATTATTATTATTATTATTATTATTCATTTGCTATATTGATAGTATATGTATACATTATTATTTTCACTATTATTTAATTGAACAAATGTTTTCTAGCAAACTTCAACTTAAATTTTTCTTTTTGAATTCTATGTGCATATATTTGATCGGTTCTATTTTTTTTTTGAAGTATTTTAAATTATGAAATTTAATTTCCACCTTAAACCTATTTACAACTTGGAGTATTTTGACTAATAAGATATAATGTTCAAAATTATTATATATACATATTTTTCATAGTATTTCCGTAAGTGAATTTTTACAAGTAAGCATGTTTTAAAGTAATATAAATCTTTTCGAAGAATTTGTATAATTATCTACTCCAAAATTTTTCTAATTATCCTCATTACTCATGACTAATCATGCTTGCCTATTTTCTCGCGACCGCGGACCCCTACACATCGACCATGGCTATTTGACAAGACTGGACTTGTCGGATCATCGTACCACACCAGGCAACACACCAGACAAGACACCTTGCCTTTACTGTTTAATTTCTTGCTCAATATCATGCATGCTTTTTCTTTATGTCGTTCTTTCAAAACTATATATAGATGTAAATTATTATACTTTATGCAATTGGCTTAGAGTTAAGGGACCACCGTATGTTTAGTGCATCTCATAAACTGTCACGATGTGCCACGGATTGTGTGTGAGTTGTGAGTCGCATATAGATGCGGACTTGCGTACTGACTGATCATTGGTGCGTACAGGCCGTGCGTTAGGATATAACTGCTAATAGATTGTGTAGAAGACTTGGTAGTTATTAAGGATTAAATAGTTCGTGGAGATGATGCATGTATAGTATCATTGGGGGGAGGGGACAGTTATTAGCGTAGGGGCTACATTTATTTTTACACACATTTTGGACCGAGGGTGACTCTTGTGAGCACTACCTTCTGCCCGGGCCGATAGTGTCTCGGATGAGCGCTACTTGATAGCCACTCTCTATTACTTGCTTGCGTGAATCCGTTACAGCCCCTGTGTAGAACGTTGTCCTCTAAAGTGCAATCCACGTAGAATGGTTAGGAACCTTTACTCATACATATTTTTCTGTTGAGCTTTTATTATTCAGTTTATTGGCATGATATTATGTGTCTTGTTACGTCCCTCTGAGGATATGGTTATCTCTCCAGGTGTGTCTTGTGATTTCTGCAGGTGCTCTAGCTAGGGCCATGACTTGCGCTCTATTCCGTCGTGATGATTACTCTTGGATTCATCACTTGCTCTCGCTTGCTCAATTCTTTTCTTGTATATTTTTTTTCATATTTAATGTAGTTGATAGTGGATTTGTCTCCGCCCAACGATTGTATACATGACAAACTCAGAATTGTTTTTATATTATTATTTATCTTTGTGGATGAGATTTAGTGTCTTGGCTTTCTATATTTTACAGCTTATGTATACATACGAGTCGTATATTTACTCGTATGATTACAGCTGGCATGATTACGTTCTAGTCCTGCGTATTTTGGGACTGGGGCATTATATGTTTTTGTGGTGGCCCATGCAGGTCCAGTTTGCCGTTTCAGTTACATGACTGTACCGAGCGGGCCTGCAATATAGGATTAGAATCTAGGAATCTCATCCACATACTTGATCACCTTCCTTGATCTTCCTTGATTTTATATTCCGACACCCGTGGCTTCCCTTGATTTTTGTATCTTGCTTGAACTCCTTCTACCCACACCCTGTCATCTCGTGCTAAACATGGTTAGAAAGATGACTACACTATAATCATTGGTCAACCCTATGGCAAGAAGAATTATATTGACAAATAATATCCATTGAGGTTATATTTGAGTATAAAAGCATTTATTTTTCCTAGGAATATGATCTTAAGGATTAGTTAATTCCAAGTTGGGTAGTAGTATATTACCGCCTTCAAAGGATGGTTAGAATTTTATTATTATAAGGTGGTATACACAAGAGGATAGCTGGATCGAGAAAACAAATTTTGATTTACGAAATTTTTGAAATGGTGAAATAGTTATAATTTATTAGGGATATGGAATCAATTTGAGAAATATCTTGAGTTTTTATATTGTGACACTTGATTTTCGGTTAACTTTAAGTTTGGATTATAATATGATAAAGTTTATCTCGAGATTATTTAAAGAGTTTAAATTATGATTTTGTAGACGACTAGAGAGACGAAAGTTTAGAAGAGAGAGAACTTGAGGTTTTAAATGGTTTTAAATTGTGCGAATGATTTATAAGTTTATTTAATTTTGAGTTGAAGAGATGATGGTAAAAATTTTGTTTAAATATTTGGAGGATATGAAAACGATTTTGAAGGAAAATTTAAATTTTAAATTGTGTCATATGATCTATGATTTAAAAAGTTAATTAGATTTCAAGTTTAAAGCCTTGATTTTGGATATTTAAATTTTGGTAAAAAATATATTTAATTTGAGTTACACGATTTGCGATTGATGAAACGGGCTAAGAGTTTTTCTCGAGGTACATTTGAGAATTGGAAAATTTTAAAAGTGATAGCTTATTATGAAAGTTTAGTTGTGCTGCATTAGATATGATGAAGGTGACTTGGAATTTATTTAACGGAAATTAAACTTTGAGTTATGATTAAATACTTGATGGAGTATCTTGAGATTTTATTTCGAAACTGTTGAGGAACTTGAAATTTAAAATTAGATTATATATTGGTAGAGGACCAAGAAGCAAGCAAGTCACCCTAATGGGATACAAGTATTCCTCATTAATTGCCATGATAGTTGTATATACTCGAGTGTAGTTAAGTCATCTGCCAAAACTATGTGAAGATATCTCAATCTTGACGCACTCGACATTTCCTCAAATCTAGATTTTAATCGTGACTTTCTAAACCATTTGAAACTTGAGAAATAATTGGATTGCTCCTTGATCATACCCCATCAATTGGCTATCATATCTCTAGAAATTGTATTCCTAACTTATTGATCTACTGGAATCTGAATTATCTTTATTTCATGCTTTAACTTGGTCATTTATTTTGTGCGTTAATCATTATCTCATGAACTCCCACCTTCTATTTAGATTCTTTTGTGTTCTTTACCGTGACTTGAATATTTGGAGCACAATACTAGACTTTTTCAGCCAATAAAATTTTATATATAAAACCTACATGAGCTCACCTTATGCAGGTATAACACGTGCCACTAAAACACGTCCCCTTGCACTCTATTTTTATGATGCGACTCTCAAGTCAAATGGTTAGCTATAAACCCCTACCATAATACCTTTATCCTTTCTGTCTTCAGCTAGAGACCAAATCTTGACTCAATTCCTTCAAACCGATATGTGATTGTATTCTACTTAATTTCTTAAATGCTTAGCCTGTGCTTATTATTAAACCTGTGTCTTTTATTTTTGTGCATTATCTTAAATTGCTTAGGCCCATAAAATTTTATTTATGTGCAATAATTAGTATTTATTATTCAAATCCTTACCACAACCATGGAACCTAACTATACTCTTACTCTTTTCCTTGTTTGATTTTCCTCTTTGATCATAAAACCCTTGTTTCTTATGATTCCCTTGAACGAAGATGAAAATTTTGATCTTGATATCCTTCAGTTATGCATAGTTAGATTAGAAAATTTTATAGAGGAGATTAATGGTATAGTTTGTTAAGATGGTTACGCGACTACAAGGTATAAAATTTGACATAAGATGAAAAGGGCGGAATGTGATTTTTGTTGAAGAGATGATATAAACAAAGGTGATCTCTCAATCAAAAAAAAAAGAGAAAGAAAGGCAAGTACCGATGAAACTGTTCATTAGATAATACGATATGGATTTGATTGATTTTTCGAGGTTAAAGAGATATTGAAGAGTAAAACTTTCTAAATCTTTGATGTTAAGGAAAATAAGATATATAGATATGATGAATGTGAATATAAAGTTCATGATTGAGATGGAAATTAATTTTGCTTTCTACTAATTCAATTGAAGATATACAAAATTTCAAGTTCCGAGGAAACTTAGTTGAAAATTTATATAGGTAGACATGGAAGAGATTTCCAAGTAGTGACTTGTTGATTTTTTTACTAGAAAATATTCGATTTCAGCCATATGTTAAGGAAATTGAAAACTTTGAGTAGAAATAGAGATGAGTATTGAAGGTCATTGATGATTTTATTAAACCACAAAACTATGAAGATATCAACGCAAATTTAAATTTTGAAGATAGAGAATTTATTACTCGTTTTGAGATTATACATCGATGTTATTGTTAATGAGACGTTTGAGGGTTGTCATGTATATGATCATCTTTTAAACTACATCTATTGTTTATTTGCATAGTTATATGAATTACCTGTTTCGGTGAACTCCGCTACGAACTCCTCGTTCAACTATTTGATCATGATTCTATTCGAATAAACTCTTTCCAACCCCTTCACCTTACCTACCCTAATAATTCCTAAATTTTGAGGACAAAATTCCTTTAAGTTGGGTAGGATGTAAAACCCCTAAATTTCTACTATATTTTTATCGATTTTTGGTACTGATTTAAAAATTTTGTATTGTACGTCGCATAGTCGTATTGTACGTTGTACGCAAACGACATATTTCGTAAATTGCTCGACGAGTACGAATATGTGCGAGCGTATATATTTTTAGAAAAATATTTTTATAATAAAATTATTTTTTATATAAAATAAATATAATAAATATTTTATCTTTATAAAAGAGTTATTTTGTTCGTCGTTTTAAAATAAGTAGTGAATTGAAAATTTTTGGTTTATACAAAAATATATTCTAGATATTTGCGAAATTTGGAATTTGTATAGTAACATATTTTTGTTATTTATAAAAAGTTACTTATTGATTTAATATTTAAGTAATTATCATGATTTTCGAAATTAATATTATTATATTTTTAATATTTACGAAAAAGATGTTTAAAATTTAGTTTGATTTGATATTTGATTAAATACGATAATTTAAAGTTTGAGTAGATTTTATTAAGTGAAGGTTTTATCTAGAATTGATTAAATAATTTAAAAATTATTTAAAATAAAGGATGGAATTATCCATCGCAATTTAAATGAATACTAGTCCTATCCTAATGGGAATTCCCACCTCCTATAAAAGGAGAGGTACTCATCCATAAAATTTCACCAACCAATCTCCAAAATTCGTGCTGTGCATCGTGTCTGTGACACAGAATATTATTCCAGTGCTTTACAGTCATCTACGTCGTATCCACAGCCCGGACACGAAGACAATAAATCACCAAACCGCCACCACCACCGTCGCCTCGTCATCATCCCGATCACCACCCAGGCCACTCCGGCCACCCCCAATACACCGCCACCGCCAACCACTGCCATCACCACCCCAGATCTCTGACCACCTCTTCCGCGACAACCATCACCACCACCATCATCCTCATTGCCGCAACCCAAACTCTCCGCCATCATCCCGACCGACCCCGGTGCCAAACCCACAGAACACTACCGCCACCATCACCAGGAAAGAAAATGAGGAGGAATAAAGAAACCCTCACCTCGATCGAGTCCTCCGCACCACCGCACAGGGCCACGACACCACCAGCACGCGAAGGAGCCTCCGCCGTGTTCCCCGCCGACTAGCCCTGTTCTCCGCGTCCATCCAGCAACACACCGGAGATGCGAACCCGCGCTCCGGCCACCTCGTCGCGAGTGGCCATCCACCGTGCCGTCCCTCCTTAGCAGCCGCTCCGCGAGACCCAGCGGACCCGCCGCCTTCCGCCGACCCCGGCCGGCAAATCCCTTCGCCGTCGTCCAGATCCCCTTCCGCACGCCGGAGCCATACAACCACCGTCGTCGAACCTTCGCCGTCCCCAACTTCCCGCACAGGCCAGCCCACATCCCTCCGCCGCCGCGAGACTGTCGCCGTTCATCCTCCGCGACCAGCGATTCTGCCCTAGCGCCCAGATCCGTGAGCCTGGCTTCCCGCTCCGGCCCTGCCTGAGAACCGCCGACCTAATCCGCCGCGTTCCCGCCGAGCGACCAGCGCCGTTGATCAACTTAAATTTTCTTTTTGAATTCTATGTGCATATATTTGATCGGTTCTATTTTTTTTTGAAGTATTTTAAATTATGAAATTTAATTTCCACCTTAAACCTATTTACAACTTGGAGTATTTTGACTAATAAGATATAATGTTCAAAATTATTATATGTACATATTTTTCATAGTATTTCCATAAGTGAATTTTTACAAGTAAGCATGTTTTAAAGTATATAAATCTTCTCTAAGAATTTGTATAATTATCTACTCCACAAATTCTTCTAATTATCCTCATTACTCATGACTAATCATGCTTGCCTATTGTCTCGCGACCGCGGAACCCTACACATCGACCATGGCTATTTGACAAGACTGGACTTGTCGGATCATCGCACCACACCAGGCGACACACAAGACAAGACACCTTGCCTTTACTGTTTAATTTCTTGCTCAATATCATGCATGCTTTTTCTTTATGTCGTTCTTTCAAAACTATATATAGATGTAAATTATTATACTTTATGCAATTGGCTTAGAGTTAAGGGACCACCGTATGTTTAGTGCATCTCATAAACTGTCACGATGTGCCACGGATTGTGTGTGAGTTGTGAGTCGCATATAGATGCAGACTTGCGTGCTGACTGATCACTGGTGCGTACAGGCCGTACGTTAGAATATAACTGCTAATAGATTGTGTAGAAGACTTGGCAGTTATTAAGGATTAAACAGTGTCGTGGAGATGACGCATGTATAGTATCATTGGAGGGAGGTGACAGTTATTAGCTAGGGGCTACATTTATTTTTACACACATTTTGGGCCGAGGGTGACTCTTGTGAGCACTACCTTCTGCTCGGGCCGATAGTGTCTCGGATGAGCGCTACTTGACGGCCACTCTCTATTACTTGCTTGCGTGAATCCGTTACAGCCCCTGCGTAGAACGTTGTTCTCTAAAGTGCAATCCACGTAGAATGGTTAGGAACCTTTACTCATGCATATTTTTCTGTTGATCTTTTATTATTCAGTTTAATGGCATGATATTATGTGTCTTGTTACGTCCCTCTGAGGACCTGGTTATCTCTCCAGGTGTGTCTTGTGATTTTTGCAGGTGCTCTAGCTAGGGCCATGACTTGCGCTCTATTCCATCGTGATGATTACTCTTGGATTCGTCACTTGCTCTCGCTTGCTCAATTCTTTCCTTGTATATTTTTTCCATATTTAATGTAGTTGGTAGTGGATTTGTCTCCGCCCAACGATTGTATACATGACAAACTCAAAGTTGCTTTTATATTATTATTTATCTTTATGGATGAGATTTAGCGTCTTGGCTTTCTATATTTTATAGCTTATGTATACATACGAGTCGTATATTTACTCGTATGATTACAGCTGGCATGATTACGTTCTAGTCCTACGTATTTTGGGACTAGGAGCGTTACAGAAATCAAAGGTGGTAATATGTCACATGGGCTTGGGCCGAGTCAGCCCAAAAGACAATTAAAGAATTGTGAGTTAAAAAAATAATAAGGAGAATTCACTTTCACTTAAAAATAATTCTATAGTATATTTATTTGAAAAGAAAAAAATATTCTAAAAATTTTAGAAGTGGGGTTACAAATCTTCCCCCCTAAAAAAAATTTATCCTCGAAGTTCATGAAAATATTCCATAACTGATTCACAAAACACCACAAAATATTTAAAAATTTCAAAACAATAACATCTATTCAGGCAAACAAGCTGGGATAGCGCGCCCACATCTCATCCTCGTGCTCCCATGTGGACTCTCCCGGAGAGTGGTGTTTCCATATGACGCGGACAAGTGGAATAGTCTGATTCTGCGGTTTCTTCTCCCTCCTATCAAGGATCTCCACTGGCTGCTCCTCGTAGATCAAGCTTGGACCCACCTCTAGCTTTGAGTAGTCCACCACGTGGCTCGGGTCTGGAATGTAGCGTCGAAGCGGAGACATGTGGAAGACGTCATGCACTTTCTCCAAGCTAGCTGGAAATGCTAGTCGATATGCCACATCGCCAATCCGTGTCGTCACATCGAAAGGCCCGATGTACCTCGGACTGAGCTTCCCGCCTCTGCGATGCCTCTGGTCGACGAGATTTTCAGGAACACTCTATCTCCAACTTTGAACTCTAGTAGCCGTCTGCTGTTGTCTGCCCAGTGCTTCTGTCGATCCTGTACAACTCTGAGGCACTATCTGATCAGTCTGATCTTCTCGGCCGAATTTACCACCATCTCTGGCCCAAGCAAAGCCCTCTCGCCAACGTCGTCCAAAGATAAAGGTATGCGACATCTCTGTCCGTACAGTGCCTCGAACGGTGTCATTTCGATGCTAGCCTGATAACTATTGTTATAGGCAAATTCCATGCAATAGATGCAAGTGATCCTCCTACGAACTGTCGAAATTGAGTGTACAAACTCGCAGCATGTCCTCCAGTGTCTGAATGGTCCTCTCGGACTGCCCGTCTGTCTGTGGATGATAGGCGGTGCTGAACTTCAACTATGAACCCATGTTCAGTTGTAGACTCCTCCAGAAGTGTGATGTGAAGCGGCTGTCCCTGTCTGAAATAATGATTATCGGCACCCCGTGAATCCTCACGATTTGACGCATGTAGAGATCTGCAAGCTTCTCGGTCGACAGCCCTACCTTGAACGGAATAAAGTGAACGAATTTTGTCTGTCAGTCCACGATAACCCAAATAACATTCTTGCCACCGGACGTAAGCGGTAAACCAGAGACGTAGTCCATGGTGATATGTTCCTACTTCCATTCCAGAATAGGTAAAGGCTGGAGTAATCCTGCTGGTCTCTGCTGCTCTGCCTTGACTTACTGGCACATAAGGCATCTGGAAACAAATCTGGCAACTTCTCGTTTCATCCCATACCACCAAACATACTCCCGCAGATCCTTATACATCTTGGTAGATCCCGGATGTATAGAATACTGCGACTGGTGGGTCTCCTGCATCACCTTCTTCCACAAATCCTTAGGCACACACAACTGAGTTTCGTGTCTCCGGATCCATCATCTGCAATAGTGAAGTCGTCAAGCAATCCTGCCTCTGCTTGGCCTCTGAGACATCGGAGTCGCTCATCTAGAAATTGGGCCTCCTTGATTTTCGCTATCAGTCCTAACTGTATCTGTATGTGCATCAGCTGCCATCCAACTCTCGGAAGAACAATCTCGATCCCCAGACTCTCAAGATCCTTTAGATGATGTCGGTCCATAGTGAGAAACATAGCAACATGATATCGACTGAGAGCATCTGCTACCACATTCGCCTTCCCAGGGTGGTATTGCATATTGATGTCGAAATCCTTCATGAGTTCCAACCATCTTTGCTGCCTCATATTCAGCTCCTTCTGAGTGAAAACATACTTCAGTCTTTTGTGGTCCGTGAAGATGTCCACTCTCTCTTCATATAAGTAGCACTTCCATAGTTTTAAGGCAAAATTGACTGCTGCAAGCTCCAAGTCATGTGTAGGGTAATTCTTCTCATAGGTCTCAACTGTCTAGAAGCATAAGCAATGACCCTCTTGTTCTGCTCAAGCACACATTCCAAGCCTTTCCCTGATGCATCACTGTAGAAGACGAATCCTCCAGATCATGATGGCAAAGCTAAAACTGGTGCTGTAGTGAGTCTTCTATTCAATTCTTCAAATGCTGACTGGCAGATGTCGCTCTGGATGAATTTCTCGTCCTTCCGTATAAGCTTCGTCATTGGCTCTGCTATCTAGGCAAAATCTTTTATGAACTTCCTGTAGTAACCTGCTAGTCTCAGGAAACTACGAATCTCAGCTACTGACTTGGGAGGTGCCCATGCTTCCACAGCTTCAATCTTCTTGGGATCTACGAAAATCCCCTCTCCAGTCACCACATGCCCTAAGAACTCTACTCTGTCCAGAAAGAACTCGTACTTTGAGAGCTTCCCGTACATCTTCTCCTTCTGCAGAATCTCCAACACAATTCGCAGGTGCTCCACATGCTCCTCCTCGGTCTTTGAATATATCAAGATGTCGTCAATAAAGATTACGAAAAACTTTTCCAGATACTTGTGAAAAACTTTATTCATCAAGTTTATAAACACTGCTCTGGCATTGGTGAGTCCAAACGGCATCACCAAAAATTCATACTGGCCATAACGGGTATCAAAAGCTGTCTTCGGAATATCCTGCTCCCGAACCTTCATCTGATGATATCCCGACAGAAGGTCAATCTTGGAAAAGATCTTCGCCCCACTCAGCTGATCAAGCAGCTTACCAATCCCTGGCAATAGGTATTTATTCTTGATGGAGATGTTATTGAGGACACGGTAATCGATACACATCCTCATAGTTCCATCCTTCTTGGGCACGAAGAGTACCGGTGCTCCCCAGGGTGAAGCACTGGACCGAATAAAACCCTTTCCTTCCAACTCATCAATCTGGGCCTTCAACTCCGCAGCTTCCTTCTGGTTGATCTTGTAGCAATGCTGGAACTTCGGCGCTGATCCGGACACTAAGTTGATGCTGAATTCCATATCTCGATCTGGCAGTAATCCTGGCAACTCCTCGAAAAAGACGTCAAGAAACTCTATAATATCAACGGATGCGGCAACTCTTGGGCTTCTACAACTGCTCCGAAGTAGACTCCCTCTGGTCTCTCTTTAATTCATCTTCAGACCTTGAACGATGGAACTCCGGGCGGACTGAAAGTAACCTTCACTTTATGGCAGTCAATTACAACAAACTGCTCACTCATCCAGTCGATGCCGAGGACTACATCAAATCCGTGCAATGGTATCACTAGAAGTCGAGCCGTAAGCTCTCTCCCAGCTATAGTGAAAGGGCAATCCACCATCTCACCAACTGGTACTACCCCTCCTCCTATCATAATCCGATAGTTCCTCCTAGTGGGCTTAGGTGTGAAGTCGTGTCTATGCAGAAACTCATATGATACAAAGCTATGTGTGGCTCTAGAATCAAACAATACAATAGCAGAAAATGAATATATGATGATAGAACCTGTGATAACATCTGGAGTTGTCTTCTCCTTCTCAACTGCGGCCATGATGTAAGCACGTCCCCACTGTGGTCCTCCCCTATGCTGCTGCTGGTGCTATGCAAATCTCTGCTGCTGAGGTGGTAGAGCTGGTCCTCCTCTCTAGGGGTGCAGCAGGTAGTGTTCTGGGTGGTACAGGTGGTGGTCCTCCAGCTCCTCGGGGTCCTCCTGCTAGTCTGGCTGTGGCCTGGTGACAGTCTCTTATCTGATGTGCATCTGACCCACAGAATAGACAAAGTCCGTGCCTCTTGTAAAAGACCTCGACATGGTGTCCTGGTTGACAACAGTATGTGCAAGTGACTCCCTGCTGTCTCTGATGCTGAACTGTTGGAACTCGGACATGATGATGCTGAACTGCTGTCGGCTGTGGTGGCCTCGTCTGAGTCTGAATCTGTATCCTCTTCGTCGGTGCCTGATAGCTGCTACTGCCAATGTCCCTATCTATCTTGGGCCTTGGGTCCATCTCCTTCTCTATAGCCTGAGCAATCTTGAGGATGCTCGAGTAAGTCGTCGCCTGACTGATCGCCACTGCATGCCGTAGCTCCCTAGTGAGGCCCTTCTTGAACCTCCAAGCCCTCTCCTCTGGCGTGCCGATTAGGTTCTCTGCGAACCTACTGAGTCGGATGAACTCTGATGTATACTCTGCCACCGTCATGGTCCCCAACTGCAAGGCCTCGAACTGCATCCGAAGCTCGTCTCGCTCAATATCGGGGAAGAACTTCTCCTTGAACAGAGTTTTGAAATCTGTCCAAAGAACCTGGGGCACAGCTAACTGGGGCTCCTCGCGGTACCAGGCTCTGGCAAGGTCGAAAAGTAGCATGCTCGCAACTTTTTGCTCCCGAATAATCGGACACGTGTCGGACACGCCTAGCCTTCGTCGTTAGACACGATGAAGTAAGCTGTACCAATCTTTAGGGAAAACTACAAGTCCAGATAATAATGAATATAAACCACAACATCTAATATCTAATCCCAGAATCAAATACAAGTCTAAGAGTTATTACATTTCCAGCAAATGAAAATTAAACTGTTGTCTCTAATACAAAGTCTAGGTAAAACTAAAAGGAAGGTACTAGGCCTCCTCAGCCTCTAAGTCCAGAGCAACATCTGCTGGCTTATATGTGCCTCCAGGCTCCTCCCGTAATAAGTGTCACAGATAGCCTCCAATTCACCTGCAACATATCCTACTTAGGAGCGGAGCTAAATATATCTAAGGAAATGAACATGAATATCATGGTATGAAAATGAATACAAGAAAATATATAAAGTACGAGAAATGAGAACATAACATGAAACCTGAACATCAATACTGAAAAGTAAATACAGGGAATCCAGGGAACATGAAATGAATCCTGAACATGAAATACAGAATGAACCGAATATGTGAAATATATCGAAATACATCCATAGTGTGTGATCGGCTTGGGTAGATTCAGGGAACAAGAAATGTTAGGGCTTCGGTCCCGCGTGCACGATGCGGAGCCTAAGCTATTCACATGAATAGTAACTCAAGTTTGATCACACATCTGTAGTATTTTCCCTTCTAGATACAAGTAAACTCAAGGAACCAGATACTAGACAATCTCGTAAAATATCGTGTCAACCAGAAGATACAAGAATGAATATATAAGACATGAAGAAATGGACAAGTCCGAGGAGTATACTTGCCTTGCTCAGGGTGATCAAGTGTGGGTAGTAAAGCTGGTAATCCTCCTGTCAAATGATTTATAAGTTGATTAATAAGCACTCTACCCTAAACTAGCTTATTCAAAAAAAAATAAAGGTTTTGAAGTTGAACACAAAGCTCTCCTAGTGGAAACTTATTTTCTAAAGTCTATTTTGGTTAAAAGAAACATAGTTAATATCCTAATCATTATTCATGGTCTAAACATGAGCAAATCTTAGTCTCTAATTCCTTGTCAACAATCTAGGCTTAATAAGGATTTTACAGTAATAAGAACCTAACAGATACCCAGTCTTAGGTTTACTTAAAATAGTGATAAGTAGGACATTTTCCAATATCCTGTCAAATAGGGAAATTGTCCAAGTCAATAATAGTTTGTCTATTGCATCATGAATCAGTCAAGCTAATCTTCCCAGGTTTCCCCTTTCTAGAAATACTATACCTAAATAATATTAAAACAGTTCTCAAGGGTCAATCCTGAACAGGACTTACATAAGTCAGTTCCTAACCAGGCTGATATGGTTCAATCTTAACTAAGACAATGCTTCAAATCAATCCAATTAAGGTACTGATATAAATCAGTATCTGCTAAGACTGATGCAAATTAGTCCTTAATTGATACACATAACACTAACTGTCCTGAACATGACAGTCCTGACACTGCTATTCCAACTATCCCAGTTATGACTTAACTGTACCACCCATCCTTCCAAAAATAATTCTTTAACCTACTCCTGAAGAATGGATTATAATTCACCCAAGACTTCAATCATGTATTCAGTTTAGTTAAAGTATTGAACTAACCAAACATCTCTATTTATGTAACTGACAGTTACAACAAAATATGTCCTGCTATTAGGTTTAAGTCAAACAATTGGTAGTAACAAAAGTAGACATTCCATAATCCCCTTATCAGTTCATCACCTGTAGCTTTCCTAAGCAACCAAGGCCTATAAGCTTGGTTTAAAGTAAATGGAAAAACCCCTTACATTCTCAGGAACCAATGCTGCAGGTTCCTTACCAATGTACTCGGGTACTTGCTGCTGATATATGAGTTCAAAAGATAGGTTTACAGAATCAAGAATTAAGATTTCCAACAATAGGCTATGGTCCTCCAACCTGATGGCAACCTAAACTGATTTACCAATACCCTGTCTGTCCAATAGGCCGCTAAACTATCATCATCTCTATAAGACAAGTTCTCGAGTTTATAAAAGGATTTCAACATCTAGATAACTCCTTGTAGACTTTAGAGTAAAATCGACTATACAACACTAACTGTTCCAATATACTCTTAACTCCAAATCCAAATTGTAGACAACAATTCAACAGTACTAAAATTAACCAGCCTAAAATACTCTGTACCAGATGGAAATCATTTGTCCATTATGAACAACTCACAACTGTCTAATCCATTCTAACCCAATATCAAAACAACTGATAGATTACATGTAAACCTTATCATGCAGCTATCAAACAATAAGGAAATCAGAAACTAAAATATCTAATTTAGAGATTTCAACCCAGGTTAACCCAAATCTTTACCTAACCTTGTATCAGTAATAACACCAATTTATCCTACTTGTTTCCTAATACAGAGTCTGGGCATGAACACTGCTAAACAAAAATACTTCTAATCATCAGTACAGTTCTCTATTATAGACGAGGTTTCATCCTAGGACAAAACAACTGATATCACCATCATGAGTCCAAAAAGATTTAGTAACTCTGTTCTGAAATGAGAATGGATAACAAGTTCAAGAGATTCAATTAAATCCTATCTCGAAATATCCAATCCCGATCCAATTCCCTAATCTAAGATTAATATCTGTCACGACTTGCACCCAATAATTGGACATGAACCGATTACACGCCCAGCCTACGCCGCAGAGTCGGCGGTAGAACGCTGTAACAATATTATGAGCAATCGTGCAATAAAAGATATACCACAAGGAATTTAATAACTCCACATCTCAACTCAGCATCTAAAGATGGAAATAAACCACTACTAAAATCTGCTCAATTGGTGACGTAAATTTAGCAACGTTGGCAAAATGTCGCTAAATTGTGGACATTAGCAACGTATAAATGAAACGTCGGTAACCGTCGCTACTAGCGACGTAAATAGCGACGTGACAACGACGTATATTAGTTACGTGAGGTAGTCGTCGCGAAACGTTGCTACAATGTCACTAATTGTGACTAATTTAACGACGTTAGTAATAACGTCGCTAAATTCTAACTAAATTAAATTCCCCCCATTCATTTCCCTCCATCCATTTTACTCTCTCACTCTCTTCCTCCGGCGCTCTCGCTCTCACTCTCTCTGGCGACTTCACTCTCTCCGACGACTCTCCTCTGGTACGTGACTCCCTCTCTATCTATATATATATTTGTTGTTGGTGATTGGGGGGGTGCTGGTGGCTCGGGGGGAGGGGCAGGGGTGCGGGTGGTTGGGGGTGAGGAATGGTTGGGGGTGGCTGGAAGGGTGGGGCAGGGGGGTGAAGGCGGCTGGGGGTGAGGAGGGGGGCTGGGGGAAGGGGAGGGTTAGGGTTCGGGTTAGGAGGAAGGGGCGGGGGGGTGAGGACGGCTGGGGGGTGAGGGCGGGGGGGCTGGGGCGGGGAGGGGGATGGTAGGGGAGGGGTTGGAGATTGAGTTCGGGTTAGGGTTAGGGGTGGTGTAGGGGTTGGAGGGGGTAGAGAGGGGTGGGGGCTGGTGGGGGAGGGATTAGGGATAGGGTTCTGGTTAGGGTTAGGGGTGGTATAGGGGGGAGGGGTACGGGGGGGGGGGGGGGGGGGGCTGGGTCAGGGGTACCGATAGTGCCGAAAAAACCTGATTTCCTAGTAATAATTATTTGTTTTCCGACACCGAAAAATCTGATACTCCGATTCGAAACCACGTACTGATAGTGCCGATATTTGTAACACGTAGTTTTGTTGGTTGGTTAATTTGTAACACGATAGTGCCGAAATTTGTAACACGTACCGATAGTGCCGATATTTGTGACACGTAGTTTCCTTGATCCCGATGCTCATAGGAATGATCTCGAGTCACGGCCGTAGTATGTAGTATATTCATTTTAGTTTGTAGTATATTCGTTTTAGTTTTGAAGTTTATTCGTTTTAGTATGTAGTATGTAGTATGTAGTAGAAATGGTCCCGACTCATAGGAATGGTCCCGAGTCACGGCCGTAGTATGTAGTATGTAGTATATTCGTTTTAGTTTTGAAGTTTATTCATATTTGCAGATATCTAAAAATGGTTATATCCATGTATCTGCTAGATCATACGTGGATGTACAACCGCATTCGAGATGATAGGTGCGGTGTGCGAGATGAATACATCACCGGAGTAGAACAATTTCTCTAATTCGTGAAGGCGTTTTCTCAATCCATGTATGACATGGATATTAAGTGCCCGTGTGCAAAATATCGGAACATGAAGTTTCAACCAGAATTAGATGTGACGTATCACTTATACACAAAAGGTTTCCTTCTGAATATTACCAATGGACCGCACACGGAGAGCTTGTACCTTTAACATTCCAAACGGATCCTTATGTAGAGCCTTATGTGGAGCCTTATGTGGAGCCTTATATGAATGTCCACAACCGAACTGGTGTCGACAACGAGTACGTGAACATGGTCTTCGACGCTGCGGGGCCTAGTTTCGATCCATACAATCGTGCCGCAGCTGAGGAGACAGTGAATGCCGATGCCACAAAGTTCATGGAGTTGCTGGAGAATACAAGGACTCCTTTATACTCTGGCTGTGAGGACCATTCACCGTTAGAGTGATCACTCGGCTCTTGAGCATAAAGTCTGACTTTAGAATGCTACAATAGAGTGCTCAAGTTGATTACCGATATCTTGCCTAAGGGTGCCAAGTTACCGAAAGACTTTTACCGCTCTAAGAGGATGGTGAGATCCCTCTGGATGGGATATGACAAGATCGATTGCTGTCAGAACGGATGCATGCTTTACTATAAGATCACAAGGATGCAGAAGTGTGCGAATTCTGTGGTGCTGATCGCTACAAGCCAACTACTGCAGGTAAGTCTAGAAGACCGACTGCTTCAATGTACTACTTGCCGTTGACGCTGCGGTTGCAGAGGTTATTCATGGTGAAAGAGACTGCCAAAAATATGAGTTGGCACAAGCGACAACAGATCGAAGGAGTGTTGGATCATCCATCTGATGGAGAAGCGTAGAAGCACTTCGATCGAGCATATCCTAAATTCGCTTCTGATACACGTAATCTAAGGTTGGGGCTCTGCTCTGATGGTTTCATCCCATTTGGCCTTTCAGGCTCCTAATATTTATGCTGGCCGGTAATCCTCACTCCGTACAACCTACCGCCTTGGATGTGCATGAAGACACATTACATGTTTTTAACTATTATCATTCCCGGTCCGAACAACCCAAAGAGGAACATTGACGTGTACTTACAGCCGTTGATAGATAAGCTAAAGCAGCTATGGGAAACAGGGGTGTACACGTATGATGCTTCGAAAAAATAGAATTTTCAGATGCGGGCAGCAACAATGTGGACAATCAACGACTTTTCGGCTTATAGAATGTTATCTGGATGGAGCACTCATGGTCGTCTTTCATGTCTGTATTGCATGGACCACACTAAGGCTTTTCGTTTGAGACACGGTGGAAAGCCATGCTTCTTTGATTGTCACTGGCAGTTCTTGCCGAAAGACCATCCGTACCGTAGGAACAGAACTGCATTCCGTGCCGGAGCTATGGAGAAGGGCGATCCACCGCCAATGTGGTCCGGAGAGGACACCTAGAAGCAAGTAAAAGAAATCCCATGTGCTATTGAAGATCCTACAACGAGCAGCCGTTGTGAGGGATTTGGCGTAGATCATAACTGGACCAAAAGGAGTATATTCTGGGATCTGCCATATTGGAGCACAAATCTGATTAGACATAACCTTGACGTCATGCATATCAAGAAGAACGTGTTTGGTAACATAATTAATACTGTAATGGACGTCAAGGGAAAGACAAAAGACAATCAGAAGGCTAGATTGGACTTAGCCGAAATATGCAGACGCCCTGCATTGCACATAATAGACAGCGGGAAGGGAAAGCTTTTGCGGCCTAAGGCAATCTACTCGCTGGATAAGGAGGACAAAGTGAGACTTTGTAGATGGATCCAGGACTTAAAATTTCTGGATGGATACGTCTCCAATCTAAGAAGATGTGTCGACATAAAGGAGTGTAAACTGATCGAAATGAAGAGCCACGATTGCCACGTATTCATGGAGAGGTTAATTCCTGTTGCATTTCAAAAATTATTACCGCCGGTAGTCTGGGATCCATTAATGGAGCTTAGAATATTCTTTAGAGATCTTTGTTCTTACAAGTTGCTCGTCGACCGTTTAGAGAAGCAAGAGAAGGACATTGTGGTAACACTTTGCAAACTTGAGAGAGTTTTTCTTCCTATATTCTTCGACTCAATAGAGCATTTGTCGATTCATCTTATCCATGAGGCTCTTGTTGCTGGACCTGTTGGTCATCATTGGATGTACCCGTACGAGCGACAGTTGAACCACCTCAAGAGGAAGGTGAAAAATAAGGCACTGATGGAGGGTTCTATTTGTGAAGCATATGTCCTTGAAAAAATTTCAAACTTCTGTTCCATGTATTTTCAGCCTTATATTGCTATAAATAGAACAAAGGCTCCCAAAAATGACGACGGCTATGAAGTTGGTATTGAGGCAAAGCTGAAAGTATTTACTGCCTATGGAAAACCATCTGGTAAAATGAAAAAAAAAGATATCTAGTCGCCGGCAGTGTCTCCATACCCGGCTCTAGCAGTTCGAGGCTAGGGCCTTCTTCTTTTACGCAGCCAGTACCGTCGAGTATTCCAGAGGTCGACCCCACTAGTAAGGAGCAGGCCGAGGCCGAGGCCCACGTCGAGGGCGAGGGCGAGGCCGAGGGGAAGGCTGCGGGAAGGAGAAGGGGCAGGGGCAGGGGCATAGTGCAGCTCCCATTTGAGACAGATCCTCCGTGTCGCCCGGAGGGGGATCTAAGGTTGGAGATTTGGGCCTATACTCGGACCAGGCGGTAAGTAAAATTATTGTATTTAATTAGATTAAATTTATTATAAACTTGTTTAATAAATTTTAATTTCTATTTTACAGGTATCATCCCTCCTCCGTACACCGGTCGTTGGGTACATTCCTGCGACAGAACTACGGGGGGCCCTGGATCAACTGGAGGGATGTCCCGGCCGACAAAAAGGCCTTCTGGTTTGAGCACTTTTCGGTACGTAAAAGTTTATTTCTTTTTAACATTTAGTATGTTATGTTATAACTTACGTACTTCTATAATTTTTTCAGTGGACTTACTTCTTCCCTCCCCACCGCGCCATTGCTGTGATGCTATATTTTCCAACGTCGCCAGCAAGCTCATTAGGGACGCGATCCTCGACCAAAAGGATCGCGACCGCCGGGGAGAGCCTATTTAGGGTTGGATCTCTGCCGTCGACTGGGCGGTAATGAAGAGGAGATTCGAGGAGGAAGCCTACAAGGAGAAGTCCGCAAAATCTAAAAGAGCACGACAGGCGGGGTCGTAGTGGTGTGGTGGATCACGGTCCATCATGGATTTTTTCACCCATATGGTACGTATCTCGTCGTATACCCATAATTAATACTTTATTTATAGGCCGAGTTTTAGAAGTTTTACTTAATGCTAGTTCATTAATATTAATTTTTAGCGACCACGTGAGAATTCATATAGATGTTATTTCTAGGCCACATTTTTGAGGCTTAGGGAGGCCGGGCCGACACGGTAAAAGAGAGCTGGTGCTAGCACTTCCCAGCAGCCCCTGGCCGCTGTAGCTCGGTCAGATGATGAGCTGTGGATGAGGGTCATTGGTGGCATGCATAGGGTTACGTACTATGGTACGGGCTCCTATGGTGCCTTCATTGCGTCGCAGGCCTCTGCGACCGCCACTAGTGTGCCCAGCCCCGTACAGACTGAGGAGTCGCTCTGCCACCAGCAGAGTGTCGATGCACAGATTGCAGCTCTGCATGACGAGATGCTGCAGAGGATGGGGGCGCCGCATACAGATGATTCTGCGCTCATCTCACGCTTTGAGAGGCTGGAGGAGACTACGGAGGCGCTGCGACAGATGAACCGCACTACGCAGGAGGTTACGCAGCGGTTGGTCGAGCAGATACAGCTGCTCTAGGAGATGGCTATGGATCGACCGTCTGCTGGTACGTCGGGAGCATCGTCTACATCCGGCGGTGTACGGAAGGATATGCTCGTCAACCTGTTGTCACCGGAGGAGTATCAGACAATCCTGACGTTGTGACGACAGTCATTTGGTGGCGCTCCTCCTCCAGCTGCGGCTCCAGCACCGGGTCCAGCTCCAGCTCCAGGCGATGAGTAGTTCCGTTTTTGCATTTTTGGATTATACTATATTTTTTACTTTGTACGTATTTGGGATATTCAGTTGTTTCGTTGAGGATATTGACTTTGTACGTATTTGTGAATATTAACTTTGTTTGTTGAGAATATTATATATTGACGTTGTTCGTTGCGGATAGTATTTTTTCTTTATATTTTTGTATATTCTGGATTATATTATGCATGCCGGTGTTGAGTGTTCCATCGAGGAGGTTGGCGAACCCAGGGATTGGATTCTGTATTTTGTATTTTTGTATTCTGTATTTTGGCTCAGGCACCACTCCATTTGTATTCTGGAACCTTTTTTTTAATTTAGCGACGTTATTTTACGTCGCTAAATATTAGCGACGTTAATAAATGTCGCTAAAAACGTCGCTAAATGCTGACGTAGCAACACGTGTCACCAAATCTGATGTCAGCACGTCGTCGCCAAAACGTCGCAACAGTGTCGCTAAACGACGACCACACCATAACGTCGCTATTTACGTCTCTAATTAGCGTCAACGTTTAAACGTCGCAAAAAATGTCGCTAAATTACATCGCCATAGTGACGATTTGTGACGTTTTCTCGTTTAGCGACACGTCTTTTTCTGTCGTTTCCGAAACGTTGCCCAAAACGTCGCTAAATTTACTTAGCGACATTTTTACCGAGATTAGCGACGTTTTGTAACGTCGCTAATCTGACAAAATTTTGTAGTGAATAAACTGTCTCATAAATAGAAAATGTGAAATCTAAAGTCAATATAATCTCAACTACATGTCTCCAAAGATCAACTCAAATATCCAGTACAAAGTCTCAGTACTAACTAAAATATCTAAGAAAGAGCAGCAGGATCAGATGCTGCGTACTCCTCCTTATAAGCAAAGTCCGTCTCTAACACGTCTCCCAAGTATGGGCCATACTGGTCAGGGCACACGACTTCTTCATAATCACCTAAAATTTATTTGGTTACCTAGTCAGGATGGAACGAGTACAATTCACTGAATGCAGTTTCAATATATGAAAATGACTATATAACGGAGGTTAGCCTTTAGACATATGATTTATAAAATAAACGAAGAAAAACAGAATAAAAATAAATGCCGAAAGTAGTAAATAAAATAAAAAAATACTCACCAACTGACTGACTGAAGTACCTTTGATATGTGACCGATCTCGGGACAATTACACGACACTGTCTACACTATCTACACTGTATAAAGTTACACGGTCTACACGGTATACTGTAAAAAAGAA
The DNA here is from genome assembly GCA_029216955.1 of Iris pallida. Taxonomy (NCBI): domain Eukaryota; kingdom Viridiplantae; phylum Streptophyta; class Magnoliopsida; order Asparagales; family Iridaceae; genus Iris; species Iris pallida. Next base: position 11,160 of record JANAVB010004599.1, on the reverse strand, counting down.
ATACTGTCTACACGGTATAAATACAATAATAATCACGGTCTACACGGTATACACGGTATAAGGTCAGATCACATATCGTTGGTACTTCACCTCCCCCGACACCACAAAGAATAAAATCAACATAAAAACTGAAATCACACATCTATCGACTAACAATAATGTATAGTAAAAATCAATACTGAAAACAAGCAATAAACTGTACTCACCTGGCGTCCCGGGCTGCTGGCACTGGTCAGAGTCCAAATCGAGATCTAGAAAACCTATTTACAAATAATAGGGTCAAACACCATTTGAGAGTACAAAGAGCCGGCCTATTAATCATTAGACTTTCTACTAGGTTTCTTTATTATTACCCCTTGGTTATATTTATACAATGAGTTGACTAACCTATAGTTATTGCTTATGACTATTAGTCTACACTTTATTTTGTTTATCCTCATTTGGTTTTCAATAGGTCTTATCCTTTACTTGGCAGGTGCTCGAAATGATTTCTATGCCTTAAGGGCATACTCTTCCTAATGTGTAAGATCAGCTACTCAACATTGTCCCTTTGTCATTAGGTTTAGAGATTTCTTGGGACTCACATACTTGTGTCTAAGGGTGAACAGGAACATTCCATAGATCGGTTTCAATGTGGGGATATAGGAAGGTTCCCTTAGTAGTACCTATTGGGTGCAAGGTGTATTGATACCCAGTTTCTCAATGGACTGTTGCCTGGTATCCTCCTAGTGTACCCCTTGGTTCTGTCTTACCAGTTCAGTATCTTAATAATCGGGTGCAATCAGTAAGAGCAGTGATTGGACTATACACTCCTTGTATTACATAAATCCCCTTGTGGCTTTGCCTATATACACAAAGGGTTCCTGGATGTTCCATAGTCTGATATCGAAGGGACTTACAGATTGGTTTCTGACAAGTTCTCGAGTTGATAAATTAGGATCCAGGGTTACATTAGGACAGTTCTCGGGATAGGTAAAGTATTAATTGGTTAACTTCGAGCCATAATACCTATCCTGGCTGTCAGGTACTCTGGTACCTGACTAAATCGTCCAGATTGTCCTGCTTCTAAGGCCAATCAGTGCTTTAGACCATATTAGTCATTATCTCGAGTATCCCCTGTTCTTTTAGGTTCATCTAACCCTATATGGTGATGCTAAGTCAACCTATTAACATTACTCACAATGGGTGTACTACAGATTAGTCCTATTTCCCGTATCTCCTACTAGCAACCTATCCTTAGCCATACCTTGCCAATCAGCCCCCAAGGGTTTCAGTCTGAACCTGATACTCGAGATAGTAGTCTACCTCTGTATCCAAGTCATATATGAAGTGGTGATTGATTTGAATTTCCTGATATGGAACTCGGGTTGACATGATTCCAAGATTAGCATCCTAGGATTTGGGATCAGGCTTTGCCTATAACAGTCGACATCATGGTCATCTACAGTCGGATGTAACTCCCTATTTCACATATATAAATAAATCCTAAAACTGAACCTAAGTAGTTTACAGATTTACCAATATGATTTGAACTTATTACACTAAAGGTCCCAACCCATGTTATCTATTTGGCACGCCCACTCTTATACTTGTATCAGGTATCTATCGGATACCTGATTTTTATGATTCATCGAATCTGTTCTTGATGTCATACCATATCAATCGGTATCCCCTGATCTACTGATACTCTTTGAGTATCAACAGGATACAAATGGGTATGATACCGAGGCTTCTATAATTATTAGTATCAGATATGGGTGAGTATTCTTCTATTGATTTCAGTTTATGGAAAACTTTAATATTTATGTGTTTCATCCCCTGTTCTTTCAAACAAACATCTCAGTTAAGGTTCCCCCTCCCCTATAGTCTACGAAAGCATTCAACATTCGACAGGATTTGTCATGAGTAAGGAAGGGTTTACATACCTTTTCTTGAATTCGATGCTAGAACTTCTGCTAGGGGAGGGTTCCTCGATCCTGGGTTAGTGGCAGGGGACGCTAGGGCTTTTTCTTTTCTCCTCTCCTTTTGCTCGAACAGAAATCAGAAATCCCCCCCAACCTTATATATAATGAAGAGGATAAAGGTTCAGTTTTATTTGAATCCGATAGGGTTATCTGTTGGGATTTTGACTCATATTTGAATTTGAATTCTATTCAAATGTAGAGGATTCGGCTGGGATTTGGATTTGGCTAGAACAAGGGATATGAGGGTCGGTCACAGCAGAGGATTAGAAGGGGAAGTCAAAATTTGGACAGTTAGCATATAGCCCCTTGTATTTGACAATTTGCAAGAATATAACCCTCCAATAATGACTTATATATATATATATATATATATATATAATATATATATATATATATATATATATATATATATATATATATATTTTAAGAAACCCCTATTTTATAAAAATCAAGGCTCAAAAAGCTGAAGCCTGACACGTATACAAGACAAAAGTATACCATAAAAGGAAAGACAGGAGGGAGATGCGGAAGCAGCCGCCACTACTAAGAAAAATACGGATACCCAAATGCCGGGGGTATGTGAGAGCAGAGTGTGCTCCGTTTGCGACATTGTCGGTGAATTTCCCGGATAAGCTGATCGGCAGAGTATTGGTAGCCCTCGTATCTCACTTTGTTGTGATTTTTTTAGATTGCCCAGGTTGCGGCCGCTGCAACGATCTGGTGGCCGTGGGAGGCAGCTCCCCAGTGGGCCAGAAGATCGATAAAGCGCCCGTCTCCTGGAGAGGTGTTGTAGTTGTGGTTGAGGGTGTTCCATACTTGGTCCGAGAGGCTTCCCTCCTGGAAGATGTGGTCTATGGTTTCCGTCTGGCGTTCAGTGCAGCAATTGCACGCGGACGCCAGGCTGAAACCGATAGCGTTTAGGTTGTCGTCGGTGGGCAGTATCTTTTTCATGACTCTCCACAGAAGGAAGGACCATTTCTTAGGGATACAAGAGTGCCAGTACCGCTTGATGAATAGGTCAGGCCTACTCTCTAGGATCATGAGTCTCGCCGAACTAACGGAGAAGGCTCCAGAGGCAGCCGGCGACCACTTCAGTTTATCTGTGTCGGGCCCAATGATAAGATCGTGCTGGCGAATGTTGTTGACAGTTTCGTTGCCTGACCAATCACGAATCTTGTCCCAATTCCAACCGTTATTGGTGGGATTCCATAGGTCATTAATCTTGCTATTTCTGGGGGAATCGGTAATGTTCGGGATGAGGCTGTCACCTATCCACCTTTCCAGGAAGGGGTTGGCCTCGCCAGAATCCAGCCAAGTCTGATCGCAGCTCGGCCAAATCGCGGCCTCGTAAAATGCGGCGCCAAGCAGCTGAGGATCTATTGTTGGCGGCGGCCGTCACTGGGTGGATGTGTTTGAAGTACCTGGCCTTCATAAACTTGGTCCACAGGTTTTGGCTGGTGCATAATTTCTACCACAGTTTCATTGAGAAAGCATTGACGATGTGATCGAGTTTGGTAAAACCAAGCCCGTCGGTCTCGATTGGGATGGCCATAGTGTCCCAGCTGGCCCAGTGGTGTTTGTCTTGGCCCTTGTTGTGCCTCCAGAAAAAGTTATAAAAGATCTTCTCGATCGACGCGATAACCTTCCTAGACGGAGAACAAGCCGCTAGTGTGTGGATGGGGACGGAATTGAGCACATGTTTGATGAGGATAATTTTGCCTCCTGGGGATAAGGTGGCGTTATGCCATCCTTCGATTTTGTTCCTGATTTTGGTGATCAAGTTCTCGAATATACTGGCGTTAGATTTCCCATACACCAGAGGACACCGAGATAGTTGAAAGGAGGATGAGCCACCACAATGGAAGTTAGGTTGGTGAGTCTGGTTGTGTTCTCGATTTTGATACTGTGGTGGGCGTAGATGACGCTCTTGGAGAGGTTGATCTTCTGGCCTGAGCATCTGGAGTACCGATTCAGGGTGTTATGAACTACTTCCATCGATCCGATGTCCCCGAAAGAGAAGATGAGTAAATCGTCGGAAAATGCCAGGTGGGTGATGGTGGGGCATCCACTGGCTGTGTGGTAAAGCTGAAAGTTAGGGGTGTTGACCATGTTGTTGAGGTTTCTGCTCAGAGCGTCGGCAACAATGATGAAGACCGTGGACGATAGAGGGTCACCATGTCTGACTCCGCGGCTTGATTTGAAAAAACCTTCAGATTGGCCGTTGATAACTGTGGAAAACCAAGAGTTGCTGATGGATCTCCACACGATGTTGGTCCAATTCTCGGAGAATCCGAAAGCTCTAAAGACCCATATCATGAATTGCCAGTCGAGTCTGTCGTATGCTTTTTCCATGTCGATTTTGATGGCGATGTTGCCCCCTCTGGCTGGGAATTTTATGCAGGTGATAAGTTCTTGGGCCAGCATGATGTTGTCTTGGATGTTCCTTCCGCGAACGAATCCGCTTTGTTCCTCCGAGATTATTTTGGGAAGAGTTTCTGTCATTCTAGTGGCGATGATCTTGGAAATGATTTTATTGGTGAAAGTGCATAGACTGATGGGTCGGAAATCACGAAAGGAATTGGGGTTATCTTTTTTCGGGATGAGGATGAGATTGGCGCTGGAGATGGCTTTGGGGTAATGAGCACCTTCAAGGAAGGCGATATCCGCTTCAGTGATGTCCTGCTTGATGATATCCCAGCAAGTACGAAAGAAGGTACCTGAAAAGCCATCTAGACCGGGAGCACTATGCACGTTCAAGGCCCACACCGCATCTTTAACTTCATGTTCGGACAGAGGGCGTTCCAGCAGCGCATTGTCGGAGTCGTTAATGATGGTGGGGATTTGGTCAAGGAATGAAGTATCTTTGTGGACCATCTCCTTGGAGAATAATTTGGTGTAGAAATCTGTGGCCGCTTCTTGGATCCCTTTATGGTCAGATCTGATGATGCCTTGCTCGTCCGTGATGTGTATCGAAAGTTTATTTCTTTTGCCGTTGACGCAGTCATGGAAGTATTTGGAGTTTTTGTCCCCGTCGTTGTCCCATTTCAGTCTGGCTTTCTGCTTCCAGAACTCGGTCTCGACTCTAAGCCTGAATTTGAGCATGGCCTTGGTGAGGTTCAAGGCTCTCCTGGCCGCAGGGGAGCGGTCGGAGAGGAATAAAGCTTCGGCTCTGGTAACATCGTCCTCTGCGACGCGGATGGCTTAGAAAATGTCCCCAAAAGCATGTTTGCTCCAGATGGAGAGAGCTTTTCTAGTGGCTTTGAGCTTGTTGCTGACCCGTGAGAGAGGGTTCGGGGAGTCTTGACTGTTCCATGCTTCAGTCACGATGCTCAGGAATTGCGGATGGGTGGTCCACAAGTCGAGGAATTGGAAGTTCTTTTTGGAAGGGTGGGATTTGTTTTTAATTTCCAGCAGGATGGGGGCATGGTCTGATTCGGTAGAATTGAGGTAGGACAGGAAGGAGCTGATCCTCATACCGTTCCAGCAAGCGTTGGTGAGGGCTCTGTCCAATCGGGATTATTGGCGCCGGTCTCCATCCTGCATGTTACACCATGTAAATTGGCTGCCTTTGAACTGGAGGGGGGTGAGGTGAGCATTGAAGATGAAGTTGTTGAAGTCTTGCATGGCTGATAGAGGCGGGGGACGCCCTCCGATCTTCTCTTCTCTACAGGTGATGGCGTTGAAGTCTCCTATGCATAGCCAGGGGTGTTGGTGTTGTGGAGATATGTGTCGAGGAGGTCGTTCCATAGGTGTTTTCGCTCTGCGACGACGCAGCTACCGTGGACCGCAGACAGGATGGCTCGCTCCGGGAGGGAGGGGTGAGTGATCCAGCAGGAGAGAGCTTGATGGATGTCTTGAATGATGTCGATTTTAACTTCCTTCGACCCGAGAATCCAGATATCGTGCCTGCCAGCTATGGCCGTAGGGAGGCCCAGAGCTAACTGGGTGGATTTGAGACGTTTGAAGGGGATTTTAGGTTCAATGATGATGAAGATGTCAATCTTGTAAATTTTCCGAAGGCTGGAAATTCTCCTAAGAGTCGGTTTATTTGCCAGGCCTCGAACGTTCCAAGATATGATGTTAAGCATTTAAGAATTGTGGGGGAGTTTTTTGTTCCGCCTTGCGGCAGATCTGGTTAGAATGGTGACTGTTTTGTCGGTGCCTGAATTGCTCCGTTGGTGGTTGGCCGGGTCTGCAGACGATGTTGAGGAAGGATTGTGGATGTGGTGCTCGTGCGAGCCGGAGGGGGGCCTATTAGATTGCCAGCTGAGTCGACTGTCGTATCCTCCGATGGAATGGCTAAGGAGTCGTGGGCGCTCTCAATCAGCAGATGTTGTAGGGGGGCTCCTGCGGCAAAGACTTGTAGACCTCTCCTCACTTGGTCGGGTCCGAGAATGGCTAGGGCGTCTTCGACTGGGATGGTGCTGGGGGATGGATGGGTTACGAGGGAAGGGGGATGGTTTTGAGGGTCATCCCCCTGGCTGGAGGTGAGTTGTCGGTGGTCTACTTCGCCTGAGACGTTGGCGTCTTCCACTCGCATGGAGCTGGGGGATGTGGGCGGAGGCTCGGTGGTGCTGGATCCTTCTAGATGGTTGCCTGACTCCGGGTCCTCTGAGTCAAGGATGGTGAATTGGTTGGAGATCTCTATGTGATAGGAAATGAAAGGGATCAGGGCTCTGCTCGGTTGTTCGCTGGACGCTGGCTTCCCGTTGCTGGAATCGAATCGGATGTGAGAGTTCGGTAGAGGAAGAATGGGCGATTTAGGGAGCTTTCCCTCCGAAGGATCGCCGTCTTTTCTGGATGGCTTCTTTTCAGCTGCGGATGCAGGTGGTGGCAGAACTTGGGTAGGTTTCCTCTAAGTTGGCAGTGATTGCAGAACAGTATGTGGTTGTCGTAGAGGATTTGTTGGGTGTGGGTGTGGTTGCCTAGCTCGATTGTGATGAAGTTGGGTGGATCTGAAGAGAGATCAAGTTCAACACAGATTTTGGCATAGTGGGCTTTGGTGAGGTTGCTTGTCTCAGGCGCCGACGCCACATACGTCCCGAAAGATTTGGCGATGCGCTTCAGCGCTGCGGGGACAAAACAGATGAGGGGGAGGTTGGGGAGGGTTACCCAGGCTGCCACCGTGGCTGAATCAACTTTGGTGTTGAAATCAGGAGACCACTTGATAATCTTCATTAGGTGGGTGTCGATCTTGCAAGTACCCTTGGACCACACGGTCCTGTGGTCGAGTTCAGAGGATAGGTGAAGAGTATGTGTCTGGGGTCGAGTGGGGCCACTCGGTAGTCAGACGAGAGATTCCATTTGGCGATAGCTTCCTGCACCCTGGAAAGTTTGGGACACCCGTGGAAAATTTTAGGACGAAAGTGTGTGGGAATGCTGCAGACAGCGACGACAGTTCCGAGTCGGAGAAAGGGATGACGGGAGATGATGTCTCGTGAGAATTATCAATATCCGACAACTTTACGTCTGGGAGGATGATGCCCTTCGATGAGGAGAGGTCCGGACGAAGCATAGCGGCATAGGATAGAGGAGGCGTCCCGAGGGGAGCGGGGCCCACAGGGACAGAACGGGCGAGCGGAAGGCCGCTCTGGAGAGGGGGGCCCATGCTCGGAGGGAAGGGAGGTTGGGAGGGCTGGGGCTGTAGGCCTTTAAAAATGACAGTCACGCTGAGTTAATCAGGACAGAGTCAAAAGTCACGCTCAGTTGATCCAGACAATATTTATAAATCACGTTGGGGAGACAGCTCATCATTGTCAGAGAGTAATTATGACTGACAGCACAACAGTCGAAGAATGTCTCTTCGTATGCCACGTATGCACAGAATTCGAGAGATCACAGCCGTCTATTGCGTGATTTTCGAAATCTTCTTCAGCAAGACTCAACCTTCGTCAAGTTGGCGTACCAAAAGAGCTTCTTGTCATTTAATGTGACTGACAAAAGCAATCACTACCAGAGATTTTGTGTCAGTCAAGGCACGCTGAATCAAGACAGCTGGCAGTTCTATCCCAAATCAGCGTGTATTCTGAAGTTTTCTTCCTCAAGTCTGCGTGGATTCTGAAGTTTTCTTCATCAAAGTCTGCGTAGATTCTGAAGCTTCTTGCCCCAAGTTTGCGTGGATTTTGAAGCTTTCTACCCCGAGTCTGCGTGGATTTCGTCTTCACCAAGTCTGCGTGGATTCTGAAGCTTCTTGCCCCAAGTTTGCGTGGATTTTGAAGCTTTCTACCCCGAGTCTGCGTAGATTTCGTCTTCAACAAGTCTGCGTGAATTTCATCAAATTGGAGTACGTGGCAGCCATGCCACTGATCTCTCGCCTGCGTGTCCTGTAACTTACACACGACTCATGCATGATTGCCATGTGTCCAACAGTTACAGGCCACGTCCAGTAACTGCTCACAACCTTGCGTATGTTAAATCCTGCGTGATTTTCAACTAAGCACAGGCTGTAAGACAGTTATCTTTTCAGTTATTATTTTTGACTCTATAAATAGAGTTTTTTTCTCATTCATTGTACGGATACATAGTTATCTACTGTCAAAATTTTGAGAGCTTTTCTTCTTCGCATAGTCCAAGGGATAAAGTGATCGTCTTCTAGATCAGATTCCCACAGTTATAATTTTCCCAGATACACAATAAATAAAGGAATTTATTTATGGAAAACAAATTGGCGATCTGCTGGGAAAAACCATCTCCTCTTCTGAGATGGCAACAACTCAATGCGATACTTCGTCAATCGGCTCGACGAAGAAGGTGATGACGATCCAATTCGATCAACTCGCCTATGAAGAAATGCAGCGGGCTAAGAGTGGTAATCCTACTACAGCCTCCATCATCACTGCCAAGTCGAAGGGATACTCTATCTATGTCCCTAAGAATCAGTTGGCAGCCAATGGTGAAGTCTCTGCCACAGTGTCTGCTCCTAACACTGGCAAGAACTCTACTGCAAGCATGCACACTCTTGTGCGCTCGAAGATGACAGCAATCAAAGATCACGCTAACATACTGGCTCCTTAGCCAAATCTGTTCCAGTGTGTGTCTCCAAAGTTGAAAGTCACGCTGACAGTACTGGCTCCTTAGCCAAATCTGTTCCAGCGTGCAATTTTAACCTCAAAAGTCACGCTGACAACACTGGTTCCTTAGCCAAGTCTGTTCCAGCGTGCAATTTCAACCTCAAAAGTCACGCTAACAATACTGGCTCCTTAGCCAAATCTATTCCAGCGTGTATTTCCAAAGTCAAAAGTCACGCCAACAGCACTGGTTCTTTAACCAAGCCTGTTTCAGCGTGTATTTCATCTAAGAAGAATAGCTCTTTAGCTATCTCTTCCTCTTTGCCAAGTTCTACCAGAACTGGGGGTGGTCTTCCACACAAAGTCCCTTCGAAAAGAAATAACTCTTTAGTTGTTTCTTCTACTCCTGTAGTTTTTACTTCAGGAACAGCTTTGACTGACAATTTTGTTAGTCAAAGAAAAGGAGATGGTCTTTTGACTACTCTTCCTTCTGGACATTCTATGTCTCAAAACTTGAATGAGTCTAAGAAGAAACATTCCTTAATGTTTTCTTCTATGACTTCTTCGAATTGGGCACAGAATTTGTCTAGAAAAGGTCTGTTACCAACTCCTAATCAAGGGTGGTTCAACTCTTCCTTCTCTGCAAATATCCAGATCAATGGAAGGAAAACTCTATGTGTCCAAAACCAATGTGTTACCTCCAACTGATCTAAGAACAAAAATTAACACTTCTGGTGTTAAGAAGCCATACCAGTTGGAAACAAGGATAAGAGATCCAGATGCAGAGTATGCAAGAAACTATGTGGCTCATATTAATCATTCTCTATATAAAGAGCCATCAAGACCAAGAACAGGAAATATATTCCTCAATCTTCACAAACAGATTTACGAGAATATCTTCAACAGAAGAGAAGAAGTGATTCTGTGTCAAAGGACCACGCTGAATGTGACTTCTATCCAAGAGTCATAATTCGATGCAGATGTCAATCAATGGCTCATGATCATGTTGATCATGAATGTGACTTCCAGCCAAGAGTCACAATGCAATACAGTTGTCAAACAAAACGACAATCTGTCTTCAATCGGATTCAGTGTGAACCTATGCCTGATGAAGATGAGCCTTTGTTTGCTTCTGTCAATATGACCTCTCGGGATGCTGGGGGTAGAGTTGATAGTCCAGATGGAGTATATAGAAATACCAGAGCAAGAGTCCTGGCCTCTAGTCAAAGAAATTTGATCTCTGAAGATGATTCTGAATTCCTTGGAGAATCTAACTTCCCACCTCTTCCTACTGGGGGTAGTTCTCCTATAATTGACTTTGATGCACAAAGCAATGATTCAGAACAAACAACATCTACCAGTTCATCAATAATTCCTCGTACAGTCACGACTTATATGGTTGATGGGAATACTGATGAACCTTCTTCTTCCTTGACTCCTCAAGATCAAAGAATTGCTTCTTTGGAACAACAAATAAGTCTATGGCTGATACTATGAAGTCGATGTATGAACTCATGGCAACACAGATGCAAAATCGACAGACTGTACCAGATGCCATACCAACTGACACTGATATGAGTCCAGTACAAGTTCCTCCAGCAGTACAATCTAATACTCCTGGACCAGCTCAACCAAACCCTAGTCTCTCTGGAGCTGGGGGTAGTGCTTACAATGCTGTTCCTCCTCCCAACTATTCTCTACAAGTTACAACTCCACAATCTTCTGGAATTGTTAATGAAGAATTGAGGAATCTCTAAACTCAATTCGAGGCATTCAAACAGAAAGATGGTTTACAAAGGTTAGGCATCAAACAACCTTATCCGATAGAATGGAAGCTATCGTATCCTCCTAAATACAAGCCTCCTACTATCTCATTCTATGATGGAACCACTTCTCCAAGTCAGTTCATTAATCACTTTGAAGTGATGACTGATCAGCTGCAACCAAGCGACGCCCTCCTTACTCGAGTGTTTATTGGATGTCTCAAGGGAACGGCTTATGAATGGTATAGAAGTCTCCCAGATGGGAGCATTACCTCATTTTTTCGTTTCAAACAGATGTTTCTTGAACGGTTCTATGAAGGGCTCAATGACATGACTATGTCTGCTCTTATTAGAATCAAGCAGAAAAATAATGAAACTACAGAAGAGTACATTGAACGGTTTCGAAGAAAAGCCCTGAAGATGCCT